>OY720205.1:17476595-18676595 GCA_963082605.1 Rhodophaea formosa
AAGGGGGATACCGTCTAAGTGGAGGGAGAACACGTCAGTATCAGTAGCGGCGAAGTTGCAGCACATGTATTCGGTTTTCTTTCTATTTACTCTAAGTCCTCTGCTCTCTAGTTTGTCACACCATAAGGTAAGTTCCGTTTGCAGCTCTTCCAAAATTTCAACGAGTCTTCCACACGATATCATCCGCGTATAAAAGGGTCCATGGAGCTGGTCGTTGTATATCTTTAGTGACATAGTTCATTAAGATATTAAACAGTAATGGACTTAGGGTAGAACCCTTCTAGACGTCAGAATTCTTAACGGAATATCAAAAAATGTATCCTGCCTAAAACGCCCGTGAACTATGCCGTGGCACTCTAAATCTCTGGCTAAAGTCTGAATCCGTTGATATGTAAGTACCTATTGTAATTCATATAAGAATTAGCCAACAAATCATTGAGAAATTCGATTAATATAACTCTATGGAATCTTTGTTAAATAAAAATAAAATAAAATTGTTTATTTTCAGATAACTTGGATCCAATTATCTGAAAATAAACAATTGTGTTAATAATCCTTACACTATGTTAGTAGGTAGGTATACATGAGAATTTTAAAAACTAAAAGAAAACTATAATAATTTAAAAATCACGTAAGTGAGTGGGTTTCCAAGATTACCCTCCTCACCAGGCACCGCCACAGCGGCGACGTGTACCTGTCGGCCAGAGTGTTCAGGATACTGTTGTTAAATAAGTTAACCTACAGTTAATTTTATTATAAAAGTTTGCAAACAATCACTTGAAAGTTTTTAACACCGTGTAAGGAGATGGATAAGCACAATTTTGAAAATTTATTTATTTGTTTGATATAATATTTGAAACAGATGATTTAGAATTCTATGAAAGATAAGCACCTCGTAAATATAATATACCTAATACATAAAAAGTACCTACTCAATTTTTAACAGCAATATAAAATATTCTACATTTGTAAACAAAGCAAGTGAGCGCGCGTCCTTTTAAGGAATTTAAAAATTCAGGAATCATAAGTGAAATAGAGGGATGACGGGAACCAGGCTCCCGGCCATTTGCGCCCACTCCTCCCCGGATTACTGATCAGTAAAAGCTCATTCAGATACGTTTTGTTCCATTTTGCTATTACGAGCATGTACCGGCACAAATACAAGTTAATAGCAAAATACAAGACATTAGTGTCGCTTTATGTGACTTACAAGATCCGAAACTGTAACATTCTACCTATATACAAACAACGTATGTACATTGGTTACGTAAAGAAATATCATTAGTATTCATTTGCTTATTTTATGAACTGTTTTTGCTTACAAATAGTGTAGGTAGTTTATTATCTGAATTAATATTAAGAAACCTTTTAATTGAGAATAATCCAGCGGGCAGCTAGTCTATCGTTTAAAGTAAGCACAGAAAGTAAGTAATATCTATCAAGCGTAACAAAGCGACTTTCCTTTGTAATTGATTTGAGTTATCTCTCAATAAAAAGCAGCGCATCATCAACGCATTCCTCTTAAACGGCGGAGTTTAAAGAATTAATTCGATTATGAGACGTGTGAACACCGCAAAGAGAAGTGGCGAAGAAATGCAATTAAGCTGTTCAATGAACACCGCACAAAGACCGGCTTTGTTTGCGCGAGCGCTCGTCCGGAATACACCACTTCAGCTATATCATAATCTACCTTAAAAACTACACTAACTCATTTCGCACATACACAGAACGTTTGATGGCTAACCAGTGCTCACAAACAACCCTGATATTTATTAACGCTAAGCTTTCTAATTGCAGTTTTCGTCTTGTTGTACGATAGTTCATAGAGTTAATTATCTCGTAGAGCGACCATCGCCTAGCCGCCGCCGGCGACCTCGCATCCCGTCCGGCACGGACTTGCTTACGGCGCTTTCACAAAATGCACTGCTAACCAATTCCAAAGTTTAAACAGCCCAAACTTATTTCGGCAACTCATAAAACTATTGTCCGGCCTTAATGGAAGAACAGTTCGGCCACCGTAAACATCAACAAGCGCTCGGAGCACTCAATTACAGTGTTGACAACGCAAATGCACAAATTACTTATACGACAACCACTCACAAAGGCCTCTCTATTACATGCATAGTAAATAAAACTACATAGTTGAATATAATAGCAAAGGCGGTAGTTGTTTGTGCGGACGGCGGTGGTCAAAGGCGCAATGTTAATTGGAAAGCACCTGGAAATGACAGCGCTTTATGGTGAGTATGGCGTAAAAATCAAGTTCGAGCGCGAACCCCGATGCTCAAAGACTTGACCGTTTGGCGAGGTGGCTTTGTAATACGATTACCCCGACTTGTCAAAAGTTAATTAAATAACGTTTTTCAAAATTACCTGCCGGGCTCGACTTCAAAGTGCGCTCGCCCTGGCTTTTGGGAATCTTTGTACAAAGGGCGTCGCTGCGGGCAAGGGCCGCGGCCTGTGATCTCGATCCTCTAATGTAGTGCGTCGGACAGGTGAGAGATCTAACTCTTTGTAGCTCTGAATGAGGCTTTGTTACTCCACTTCCACTCAATGGCGTCTACCGAAGGTTTTATGTCAGGTGCTCGACATGATCGATGGTTGTCAAATCGTTTATCTGTTACATCGACCTTGGGGTGGTTTCGACACGCGATGTTCCTACTATGGCAATGAATTTTGAACCCGAATTAAGTATTATGAAAAGAAACAAAGAATTGCTGTAAAATATATTTCTTTGTTTCGTAGAAAATGTTTATCATTTTAAAACAATTAAAATAAACGAATAGGTTTTTAAAGAAATAAAACCATAAATATATAATACACCCAATTAAATGCGATTTAAATTAATTTTAATAAGATATAGTAATGTAAGTACAAATTGAGTTATGTATGCGCTGAGGTAAACGTTGCCCTCCGTGAGAGTGCGCTGGGCATCGAACCCACTACCATTGCGTGCTGCAACCAATCACCCGTTCTAATCACTCCACTCTAATTACCGGTTCAGCTGACGCCACAAAAAGTAGACTATACAGGGTCGTTGTATACAGGTTGATTTTATTCGTTGTTGAATTGCATTCGCGTGTTTATACCGACTTTCATCTGCAGGATCAGTACTTAAGACCCATTACTTTTGGTTTTTTGTATTATTCATTTACGGGAATAATAAACCCTTTTTACACTCTTGGAAACACCTGGAGAAATTGTTTTATGTATATATATTATTGACATATCACTTTTTGGTAGGCGAATCTCAAAACCGTTGTTAAAAAAAGCTGCGGTTGTTTTGATAATTAGTACATAAATAGCAATAGAAAATAATTTAGCCCAGATTTAAAAATAAAATTTTAACGGTTATTCTATCATTATAAGAACTGGGTATTACTTAAGTTTTATTTTCATCTGATTACTATACAAAGATGACTCGACCGATACGCTACAAAGGTGACTCGACTTTCACTCACATAGAAGCGATTGATTTCATTTCATTTCAACCGTCGTGGGTCTTCGCCACCCCCAACACTTGCCACGGTGCAGCGGGGTGATGGTGTTCATAACTGATGGATCAAGTCGGTAAATTCGACAAAATAAATCTGACTAAAGCCAGGTTTCTATGATGGATTTATCTCGCGTAAGTTATATATAACTAGCTGTTACCCGCGGCTTCGCCCGCGTAATTAGCCTATATCCTTCTCGGTACCCTAACCTATGTGTATGCAAAATTTCATGACGATCGGTTCAGTAGATACGGCGTGAAAGCGTAACAAACAAATAAAAGCAAACTCACTTTCGCATTTATAATATTAGTTAGGATCGGATAGGATATTGGATATCTATACTTCGTTTTTAAATGAATAAAGATAGATATAAATAGACGAAAGACGTCAACATTTCTTAATTTCTTTCGTAGGCCTAATTACAAGTCGTCTATTATTTTTTATTTCGCGAAACTGTGTTTTATAATGAGTTCCATATACAAATATAAGCTATATTTAGTAACGCCAATTATATTTTGTAGCGAGTGTAACGTAATTAAATCTATAGTCCTAATTATTTTCTTGATACACATTCGCTACGGGCTCTAATTGGTGTATTAACGAATGCCAATTAGGAGCACTTCAAATATTAACCGAAGCAACAGAAGCGGTGTATTTTAAATGAGGACATCCACTAATTTGATACCGCCTGAGTTTAGGGAAAAAGGTTTTTGTTAGAATGTTACGTAAATTTTGTAACTTAGCGTGTGCCAAAACTGTTTATTTTTTTTTTTAAGAATACCTCATATATTAACCGGAACAACAGAAACGGTGTATTTTAAACGAAAACATCCACTAATTTGATACTGCCTGAGTTTAGGGAAAAACATTTTTGTTACAATGTTACGTAAATTTTGTAACTTTACGTGTGCCAAAAAGGTTTATTTTTAAGAATGTTTTTGATAATAGTCGGAAGTGGTCGGAAGCAACAGCAGCGGTGTTTTGAAATGAGAACATCCACTAGTTTGATACCGGCTGAGTTAAAAACGTTTTTGTTACAATGTTACGCAATTTTTTTACTTAAGAGGGCTCTGGACATTCTCGATACAAACGGAAATAAGGAATTGTGGCAATATTTGATAATTTTTGAGTAAAATTAAGCATTCAATCAATTAATCTCATTATAATCTACGTACGTTCCTATAAAGCTTGGTAAAATTATCAATGGTTTAAGAATGATAAGCCTCTCAACATTTTCATACAAATTTTTAAAGGCTTATAATTCTCAAACTATATATTTCAACCAAGCTGTATAGGAACGTACCTACGTGCGCTATATTTTTCAAAGAATACTATGAATATTAGCCAAAGCAACAAAAACGGTATATTTTTAACTACAACATCCACTAATTTAAAACACTGAGTTAAAACTCCCTTTAAAATAGGAAAACGTTTTTGTTACAATGTCGCATCAATTTTGTAACTTTGCGTGTGCCAAAACCTGTATATTTTTAAAGAGTTCTTCAGATATTAACCAAAGCAACACTTTGGTACCGCCAGAGTATTAAGGGGAAAAGGTTTTTGTTACATTGTTGCATCAATTTTCTTTAAGTGTTATTATGTATTTGTATTTTTCAAACTTTAAATATTTACCAGTATAAAAGGAGCTGTTTGTATTTTCAATAAAATGCGTGTCGGGTCACGCGCAGTATAGGGTTCCGTAGTTGCGAATGACAACTTTTAGTTCACACTGTTTACACTCGCACCTCACAGTTTAACGACCAAAAACATCTAACAATAAAGATTATATGAAATTTTACATTTTCCAGTACATTTATAAGTTGGTTGCCTATAACTTTTTAGTTTGCACTTAGTACCCAGCTCTGATAGTTTTCCTTTCAACTTCAGTATATATACTACTGCTGTAATTTTTTTCACGCATCCATATAAAACCATTTAGCAGATAGAGGGGGGGGGGGACACGTACCTCTAACAAAAATTTGCACTTTAAAATAAAATATTTCGGAAACGGATCCCTAAATCAAAAAATGGTGTTCTCAACCTCACAATATTTTTCAAAGACCTATTTAACGATACCCCACACGATGGGTAAATAGAGAAAAAAAAATAACTCCCCCACTTTACTTGTATGGGAGCTAACCCAAAAAAAATTTTTTTCAAGATATTTTTCTACCACTTTTTTGCCATGATAAATATACATACTCATACCAAATTACAGCTTTCTAGTACTTATAGTCTCTGAGTGAAACCGCGGACGGACAGACAGACAGACAGACATGGCAAAACTATAAGGGTTCCTTGTTTACTACGGAACCCTAAAAACTACTACTTATTTCAAACTGCCAATGTTTAAGGCCATGTATGACATTGGGAACTTATTTTATTATAATGCAAAATTATTTTTATAGCGATAGTACTATAGGACCTAGCCTGTGAGTTTTTAAAATGAAAACCACTAATTTCAGACTGCTGCAGTTTAGGCCATGTAAGTACATAAGTAACTAAGTACTCATTTTGTTCCTATGTTTCGCCAATTTTGTGTCTCCACATGTACCACTTTTTTGGCCAGTCCAATCCCTCTCCGGCTCCAAGTAGCCTGAAGAATCCCACCCTCGGATCCCCTCGCACTCGCCATCGGAATAAAGTGCACATAGAGTAGGATGAGCTCCAATTACTGGTAATGCCTTGGGTTCCTAGGGTTACGGTGCCGCACTTGACGTCCGCCAAGAAGGACAGAGCTCTATACGTAAGCGGGAAAGATGACAGGGTTTCTCTTTTATGTATATAGGTCTGTCCTACTCGGGCGAAAGTCAAGCGCGGCAGCGAAACCCTAGAAACCTAAGGCATAACCGCCCGGCGATCCCGGGTGACTTGCACCCAGGATAGGCCCTTTTGGCAACTTGTTTTCGGCCCATACGACAAAACAAGAGAGTTGTTGCACAAGTTGAGGGCACTCTGAACCCACCTCAAAACTCCGGTTCAGTGGCGAAAAAAATATTTTTTGATTGAACGGCAATTCAACCTTGCAAAAAATAGCGGTGTTTAAAATTAGAACATTTAATAATTTCATATTGCCAGCATTGCGATGCAGTGTTAAAGAAATAAGGTTGTTCTTAAAATTTTGTTGGTTTGTTATATATCTCAAAATCGTATTATACTGCACGAAGTTAAAAATACATTGTATTACATTTGTCAGCGCGCTCTCTTTTTCAATTTACGAGTATTTTATATCAGTTATACAGCCATCTAGAAAAAAGCCTATGATAAACGCCACGAGTAAATCTGCTGAGGACGTATAAAAATAATATTGCAGCAATTACCGGCAAGGCTATCCACTCCACAAAGTGTGTCAAGAAATTAGTGTTTAATTTATTCATTGGGCTGGGTTCGTGTCTAGTTTAGTTATTACGCCGGTAGTTAATAGTTAAGGCGTCAGGAGCCTTAGGAATTAATCACGCCCTGACAATAAGGCCGGCCGCACATGGGGTGCCCAATTACTGACGTGGAATAAAGCTACTTTCAATTTGCCTGTCGATTTTAATTATCCGAATTGTATTTTTGTTGTAAATACAGTTGTTTTTAAACAAACTTTGCTATAGAGATATTACCATATACAAAACTCAATATACTCCATGCACTTACTACCACAACCTCATAAGAATACAAAATCTACGACTAAAATTAAATCTATATGTTGGTAGCTTTAGAACTCTGTGGCGCCAGCGTCCGGAATATTTAAAACAAAAGACGCATAAAATACTTTCCTCACTTGTCCTAAAAATCTCCACAGGAAAACTTCCCGAAAATAATTTTGTGAAAAATGTGACAACGGAGAGAGAAAACTTTAATTAACGCTAGTCCACATGTGGGGACAATTTACGTGTCTGCCTCTAATTTAAAATTAATACTCTAAGGCTGGTGGAAAATTTGAAAAGTTTGAACGACGTCGCCGGCACGGGCCTGCTCCGCCGATTGCATTTTTATACGAGTAAGACAACCTCTTAGCTTATTAGGGAAGCCAGTTATTAGAGGGCCGTGGGATTTCTCTGTGGACGCCCGCCGCCCAACGACTTCGACCCAGTTAATTAGTTAAATGGATACATTCCTTAGCGTAGCCCATTTTCGGAGCACAATAACTAGAATCAACCCAAATCCGCCAAATTGAAAGAGATTTCTGGCGTTTAATTCAGAATCGGGCGCGCAATTTAGGGCAGCGGTGATGCACTTATGCACCGGCACATTTCCCACAGCCCGGTGCACTGGATCCGCATCCGCATACGACAAAGGACATCCGCCCACAATAGCTCCATTAAAATAATGCAAGTAAATGAGGATTTGCGGAGACGAGTCCGAATCCGGTGGCTCGGCGCTCGCCGCTCACAATGCTGGAAGGCTGGCTGACGACGGTTAAAACACTATACGCGAACATGTTTCATTAGCTAAGTGGAGGCTTTTGGTGGGTGAATCTGTGTAATGCAGCAGCTAGACGCAGCGGCGCTTTTACTTAAACGCCGTAATTAAAACGTGCCCGCCCCGCTAAGGGCGCAGTTTTAAACTCGCTTCAACTAGTTTCGAGTGGCCAATTTAGTTTTAGTGTTACTCCGTGTTTGAGATGCGAATTTTGAGGTCTACTACATAAACAATTTAATTTTACAATGAAACGTCAAATGATTTATAATACATTTTGCTCCAATGTTTCTTCTTCTAGCGGTGATATCAAGTTATCTTAGAGTCCTTTTTGTGACTGAGCTCTGACGGTTTGTCCACAGAGTTTTCTCCAATTTGACTCTTCTACGGACGTCTTTCACCAACCACCACTTTCATTTATTGACAACGTACAGACAAACCTTATGGATATTATCATCATCATCATATGGATATTAATTAAATCTTAATAGTATGTGAAATAATAAGCCTATTAAGTAAAATGGAAACTACTGTCAGTAAAGAAAGTAGTTCTGTGCATTTCGTTTCTCATAATGATTACGATCGTCCCCCCAACTTTTTGTTACAATCAAGTAATCGAAGACGAAATCGAGTTATTTACGTCACGAGTCTAAGTAATGGGGTTATGTGCACTTAACGTTGCATGTTTGCGAGGGTTCCGCTCGCGTTTAATAACTTTATTGATAGCTAACGAGTAAAATTGATCGGCATTAACGATCTTAATCGAGTCGCGGTTGGCATCGATTGAATGCGTATCGATGCTCCAACTCAAGTTGACTTAATATAGACTGAGTTGTGTAATTAATTAGTGGCGAATGAGAGGTCTCAGTCGGATGAAGTCTCCTTTACCGCTGTTTACAGCTCTCGTACATATTGAGCGATGTGACGAAATGAGACATTTGACAAGATCACCATTCCCCAAGCGTTTTTCCGGCCGCAGAAAAATACCTGTGGAAATGTAGTAAGTACAATGTTTTGCCCGTACCAGAAATCAAACCCCGTTGCCCGTTAACCACTGAAGATCGAGGTTTCAACTTATTACTCTACTAGCAATTTCGCCCGCATAAGTTATAGCCTATGTCCCCGCAGATACTTAACTTGCTTTCTATAGGTGAAAGAATTTTGAAAATTAATTCAGTAGTTTCAGACCCAACTCAAGGCAAACAAACAAATAATCAAATCTTTCCTCTTGAAAATACTAGAATAGATATAATTTTCGAAATATGAATTAATACTAATTAATACGGAACTCCACAATATATTAAACCTTAGTAAATTACGAAAAACCTAGCTTTTATAAATAGATCGTAAATAACTTTAAGGAAACCATTCCTCAATGGAATATGAATCCGACTGAACGCATATCGATGCCTGATCTCGAGTTGATTTAATTGAGACCGAGTTGAGTAATTAATTCGTGCGAATGAGAGCTTTCAGCCGGATGAAGCCCCTAGTGCTGTTTACATCCCTCGTACATATTAAGTGACGCGACGAAACGAGACATTCGGCAAGATGCCGGAAGTTTTAACTATATTTATGAAATTTTTGAAATACTGGCTAATTACTGTATTTCATCATCCATCATCATCTGAGCGTTACCGCAGAGGATGCTACCGTGAACACGGAGCCTGGGGTCTG
Organism: Rhodophaea formosa; assembly: GCA_963082605.1. Taxonomy (NCBI): domain Eukaryota; kingdom Metazoa; phylum Arthropoda; class Insecta; order Lepidoptera; family Pyralidae; genus Rhodophaea; species Rhodophaea formosa. The sequence continues at coordinate 17,486,174 of OY720205.1, forward strand.
CTGCCTATCCCAAGTGATTTAACGACGTTATTGAGTTTTACGCAGCCGTGTGGTTCCCGGCATAGTAGAAAAGGACCACTCCAAGTCTCCCCGTAGATGTCCCCTTAATATTTCCTTTTTATCTATGTACCTTACTTCTATACGTCTACAAGGTGGAGTAATAACATATATTTAAGAATAGGAACTTACTCGTTAATTGTGAATTTACGATTTGATGGTTATCCAACTATACCGTTTTGTTTAGACCCGGTGTGTGGTCGGCTAGTTACCTATTAATTACAAAGGTAGTTACAGGTTTTATGTCTATTAAGTAAATAGTAAAAAGACAACATCTTAAAGTTTAAAGGTAAATGCAAATATATTATAAAGGCAGCTAGGAGTAACTTAAAATACGCTGGTTATTGACCAATAACATCTTATTTAGTCTTTACTGTCTTGGCATATTATGAGTTTTATGTGGAATGTACTGGTTATAATCATACACTGAAAAATATATTGAAAATTAAGTAGCAAAATACATCATAAACAGTTTTTTGCTTATGAACTGAAAGTTATTAGCCTCCGCTTTTTGTCGGTTTATACTCGCAGTCACACATCTGTTTCAAATTGTCATATCACGTTAAGTGAAATCATTTGATCATAAAATAAAAGGGGAAGCAGCGTGGGTTTTGCTCTTTGTTTTGAAGACTTTTCTTTCCTAAAAACAAAGATCAAAATATGGAAAACCTACTTATTCGTAAATATCATCTAACTTATATATAAACAAGAGGTTTCGTATGTAAAAAATAAAGGGTTAACTAAAACTACTATTTACTATAACTCGTTGCCTCGTGCTGGCGTGCCCAGAAGGCTGGCAGCATTGCCACACAGGTTTCGTTACAAAATACTTCTTTGATTGAGCTAGATATAAGTACATATCTACTTGCACCTTTACACTTTTCTTTAACACCATAATACTAATAATCTAAGTAGATAACGAGAGACATACAGCCTATACACGCAGTATGTTGATTGATTTAGCTGAGAGCATAGGGATGCGTAGGTTAATGGCATTTAATCTTGCTAAAACGTTAGCCGATCCGTCATAATGAATATTTATCCCCGACAGAAGTCGGCCCCATACTTTTATGACGATACATATTTTAGTAGCTCTGTAATTCCACTGATTACTTTCTTTAATTTTTGTGAAGCTATGCAGCCTGTGTAGTTAGGTAAGTGTATTAAAGCTCGGAAAAGCAAACATTTCAATAAATGAGATTTTTATAAATTCAACAGGGTTTAATATTTAATGGCTAGGTCGGTGTTATTATAATGAGATGGTCTTGCGTTCAGAATAGACATTTTATAGAATATGTTTAGTGGACTCTCCATGTAAGTTATTTTTGATAAAATAAATGCCATGCAGGCTGTGTAAATAGGTAAGAGTATTTGAATAAATATTTTCTGAAGGTTTAATAAGTTAGTCAGTTACTCAAAACGGTATAGCGTTCAGGCGAGCCATTTTATAGAAATTATCAAATAGTTTAGTGAGTTTAGTTTAGAACGCTAAACCTTGTGTAGATTGAAATGTGTGTTAAAATTAGGGAAGAATAAAGTTAAGTACATTTTTTAAAATAATTTGATACTAACGTTAACTTCATACAAATAACCTCAGCTTTTTTATTAACTAGCTAACTTGAGCTTTAACACACACAGTTGTGACATCAATAGTTGAATAAAATTTTGTTTATGTTACGTTACACTATCATTTCCACGAGCAAATGAAACAAAAAGGGATTCCGTAGAATCGCGGAACCACTCGATAAGATGATGAATTTCAGGCAACAATGATCCCTTTTAATTAAACATAATTGTGATTAATTAATTAACTCCACAGGTAGATAACCGTTCTTCATTCGTCCCCACGCCGAATTAAAGAAACTATAGAATAGCAACCACGCACATGTAATGCGGGCTTTACGTATTATATTGCAAAGTGAATGAAAAGTAACATTTTATAAAATAGTCATACTAAAGAGATTATTTTTACTTTTACCGTACCGGTACCGTATTATTCGCCAATCGCGTGTTTCCATCAATACAAACGACCGTATGAATCAATAGCAGATACTTGTTGATTGCTGGTGTCGCGATGCAGTTATGCAGCTGTCAAACATGTGTTTATGTCGCTACTTAGAGTCGTAATGTGTAGTGTAAGGGCCGTAAGAAGTGTCAGCGTGCTTCAGAAGCAGCAGTGATCATAAAGTATCCTTCTATTCTCACATTATTTTCACCTGCGCGTCCTCTGGCGGGACGGCCGCATTTTATATTAATTTAATTACACTTCATTACCTGCACGGAGATAATAGCCGGCATTAATTGTTCATGTTTATTATATTGTTACTTCTTCTTCTTTTTGTACTCAGAAAAGTTTATAAAATTGCCAGCATAACTATTAATGAGATAATTTACATGATTTAACGTTAAAACTTTTTGGTAAAACATATTATTGTGAGATTTGAAATTTTATAGTTACTGAAATCTTGAGTATAGTTCTATAACCAAACTGCTAAACCTTCTCATTATTATAGGTATATAAACTCTCCCAACTAAAACTTAAAGTAATCCAATTTACTGATGAATACTTACGTATTTTTAAAGATTTGATGTAGGATATAATTTATCTACATAGATCTATGAAAAGATCTGATTTTAGGTACAGTACGGCGTGTCTTAAATTATTTAGAGGTAATATATCTTGCGAAATAGGTAGCTCGTTTTTTATTTAATGTGCCCTCGTCCATTAGTCATATGAAACATGTGCCAATACAAATGATATGGAGGTTTATGAATGAATGACAGACAGACGGCAGGAGGGGTGGGGGGGCAGGAAGGGCGCCGAGGATGGGAGGGTACACTAATGGATTACATTCGAGCGAGTGAATTAGGATATTGTCATCTACAATGCATCTTTATAGATAGAAATAAATTAATATAATTATACGAGGATGTGATTATGATATAGTGAAAATGCAATTACCGTTTGTTTGCGTAACTTGCCGATATTGCAAATCCTCTTAGATTCAATTAATTAATTCACGGAAGCAAATCTGAAAGGCGCCATTGTTTGAGCCGGAGCGTGCATTGATAACGAAATTAGTTTAATTAAGTAGTACAAAACAAAGTCGAACGGTATAAAGGAAATTAAGCTAGGAAATGTTTTTACGGTTTGCCTTTATTTCGACTATATCTTATTAGTAGAACTTTTCACACAACACTTTCAGATTGAACATATTTCGATACTTATACGAAATCATGATTCATTATAGATTCAGTATTCATTATGAACACATTTCTCATAAGATAATGTGTACCAAGGTTTATGTATATAGGTACTAGTTTTGTGCATTATCTACTCAAAAACACAGATGTATCAAACATGGTTAGCGTTAAGTTTTATGCAAATACTTTCAGTAGTACTTTCTTTAAAACAGCCAAACTGTTGCAATGAAAATACTAATTATTTTTAAAGGTTCTTTGCATGCTTCATTTAGATTTTTTCGTCTATATTTATAAAAAATATTAAATTCTTAGTAACCAAATGCGTTTCTATCTAATTTATACGTAACTGGTGATGCAGTTGCAATCCAGTTGCCGCTAATTCCGCTTTCACTTTTAAAAGCCACTCTCGGCTGCATTACAAACTAATTATAGTATACGTGTGATGCTGCAGTCCCATCCTCAATAAGTCATAAACACTCTTTACTTATTGATAGTGGTTAAATTTATTTTCCTTACTTTTTAAGAGTTACTTCAACAAGTGGGGATTTGAAGAGACTGATTACTTATATTACTGTCGACATAATAATCAAATTTTCTTCGTTAATCGGCAGTTGACTAAGGTGCGGATTGGGTTAAAATTACACAAAAATATAACTATGATGATTTGAGCAAATGTAAACGCCACTTCTATTGTATCACTATTTTATGGCTGCATTGGTTGCTCTGGATTGGAGCAGTAAATCAATGGAGCGAATACCTACCATTACTGTCGACGTCATATTTCATAGTTTCTTTGTTAATTCGACAACTCGAATGCCTTGAGATTATGATCTGAACGAAATTGATATAATTTATTATGATTTATTGACGGTATTGAAAAATTATTAAATATGAATTTTTGAAGATATTTTATAACTATTGGGTACTTACTATATTTTACTTTTTATTATGTTATATAACAAAAAAAACAAAAGGCCTTGTTGGCCTTGTGTGTCCAGTCAAAAATTATTTATTTCAAATATTACTCAAACTCATACTTATCGTCATATTCAAGTAAAGCACGACATACCATAATATTTTTAAGTTAAGTACTATTTTTCTGTAGTCGCGAATTACAAGGTCTTACCTTGGCTTTAGCGTAACAATTATACCTCAAGTATGTACGTACATCAGCTATTACATCAATGTCACATGTAACAAGAATTTGTGGAATACGAAACATTTTCATTAAATTATTTCTGCGAAATGGACTCCATTGAACCGCCCTCGCAGTCTACTCAATTTATTGACAAAATCCATTTTTAATGTACACGATATTAAGAAATTGAATATTTCCTTCTAATTGGACGGTAGAAGATAGCTCTGGATCGTGTATTATGGAAGTAGATTGGACTGAGTAGAAGATTTGTCCAACAGTGGGATACACTATTTTGCGCTTATCCGAAAGATTACATGCGCGCTTTAGTGCTTCAGAACTTGGGGATGTCATATTAAAACAGCATGATAGTTTATATTATCTCTCTTGCTCTCTCTCTCATCTGAGCGTTTCCATGATTGCATCCTCTATTAAGTTGTTTCGGAACCCGAGGTCCGCTAAATTTAGCCGTTTTTCTGATGTAAGTATCATGTGAAATGAATTGACGACCTCAGTGAAGCAGTGGTTAACACGAAAGCCTGCGACACGAGAGGTCTCGGGTTTGATCCCCGGTCAGGTCATGATGGTAACCGATGTTTTTCAGATTGGCCTAGGGCAAATACAATATGATACTAGCTCAATCTGTGCGATCTGTCCATATATATTTATTTATATTTTTATGTGCAAAGATCCTACAGCAGGAAGAGATGGAGTGGCTACGAGTGTCTACGACTCGCGTAGTCACTCGTAGCAATGGCTACGAGTTTTCACGCAAGATAGGTCACACTACGAATACAAAACAAGTAGGCTCAAGAGAGCCAGGTCTAGATTCAAGGTATCTGGATAATATCCAGGTTAAGTAGCCATAGCATATAGTCTAAGAAAATCTCGTACCTGGAAAACTTCTATAAGCGAAGCACGGTCACTCCAATACTGTTATGTAATTTGCCACCCCCAACAAACTTGAAAATAGTAGAAGTTATACCTATTTATTATATAGGTATAACTTCTACTATTTTCAAGTCGCTTTGATAGTTCCTTTTTGGTTCGAGTAGCTAAGGTGTGGAATTAACTGCTAACGTCTATATTAAATAAATAAAATAAATATATATGGACAAATCACACAGATTGAGCTAGCCCCGAAGTTAGTTCTTAAGTAAGACTTATGTTATGGGATACTAACTCAACGATACAATATTTTATAACAAATACATTTATAGATAAATATCCAAAAAGTACAGTTCTCAGAAAATTACAGTCCCGGGACATTTATATGTAGAATAAATCTCTTGGATAGGCGTGTAACCTCCTCGTGTTCATCGTCCGTGAGATGGGGATGCCTAATTCAATAATTATTAAAAAAAAATACATGTGAAACGTACGAAAATACATTGACCGAAATAACTGATTGACGGAAAGAGAGGAAAGATACATTCTGTCCGGGCGGGGGGCGAGAACGCAGCGGTGCCAAACTCTAGCGCGCTACAAGGGTTTGAACTTATCAATTACACCGTTCGCTACTTACCGCGCGGAAAGAGCAAATTGATTTAATGTAACCAGAGTGCTTTGACGAATATTATTAACGTCTTTTTGCACCCCCATTCGCACCCCGTTTTGTTCTTTCGCGCGGTTTCGTTACATCGAATCACACTTATCTAAAAACCTAAGAATGGGTTGTGTAATGGTGTGTCATTGCTCTTTATTATAGTATTTTTGTTTAATGTTACACGTGTCCCTGTGTCCCTGTGTTTAGGAATATTTGCATTTCGTTTGACGGTGATTTGATATAAAGTGTGAAGGACGGCCTTTGTGTCGCAGTAGTCAACAGGCCAGCCTGGTTTACCACGAGGGTTCGATTCTCAACGTGGATAAATATTTGTACTATATGTCTGTCTACGGTTCTGAAGTTACTCAAAGAGAAGTGGTGGCAGGCAGGCGATTGAAGTGAGACAGAATGAATGCGGTCAAAATTTTACGGCCTCCGTTGCGCAGGTGTTAATACGGCAGCCTACGACACTAGGGGTTCCGGGTTTGATTCCCAGAGTGGTCAAATACTTGTACTTCATTTTCACAAGTATTCTTCCGCGGTTCTGGAAATACCTGACGAAGGTCACCGTCAGGCAGGCAGCTGGCCTTAAAAACTTTCGCCAAATTAATTCACAGTTTTAAAGCGTGAAATGCTTACAAGCGTTGCAATCTATACATTAGTCTATTTGAACAGATTATGATTTATATATTAAGTCAGTTTTCCAGGAATAGTGGAGTTGTAAAATGACTTTCCAACTAGGTTGCTTGGAGGAAGTATGTGTGTACTATGAAAACATTTTCTAATAACTTAACTAGATTTACTGTTTCCCTCAGTCCAATTCAGAACGTCATATGAACTAGTAAGTATCATATACCGGTATATATATGTTTTTTTGTTTTATTAGGTATTATATAATATAAGTTTTGTTTAGCTTGTGTTTCCTAAATTGCCCTCTACGCCATCTACGGAAATACTTAGAGTGGCCCTATTCTACTCTTCCAGGAACAACACTTAACCAATACCGCCTCTATTCAAATGTTCGTTAATACCTGATGGGCATCGCTAGGACCAATATTTTTTTTTTTATTTAATTTATGCACATACAATCACTATGATTTGTACAAAAGGTAATAACTTAATGCTTAGCATTGTCTACCAGTTTTACTAGGGATGTGGTGAAAAGTTGATAGTAGGGGTGCAAGTTGTAAAGATAGATGTAAAAGAGATACAATTATTAAGTTTGACTTAATAAATATTATAGATAATAAAACATGTTATTTATTATCCAATGACAAAAAAAAACCAATCCAATATGTAGAGGAGGCTAAGGACTAAAATCCAATCAGCACCAATCCATTGCAATAAAACTATTTTCAACGTGAATATTCGCAGTAAATCTCGCGGTCACTTCCTCGTGCCTGCCGAGGGTCTGGCTCCGTTCGTGAATATGTCGGTATAATAAATGCATAATGAAGATTCCGTAATAAATCTGACTGGTCATTAGTGGCCGTGTACTTGTTTAATGTGACGTTTACCGTTGCTCTTATGGCCTGATGAGGTAAAGAATGATAGTTTAATTTTAATAGATAGATCTATTGATTGAATATTTGACGACTCCTATCGTTTTGGAACACGCAGGTTTGTTTACGCAAACGCATTTTTACGACAAAATGTCACTACAGTATGATGATTCCGTTACGTTAGTAGCCACCAAACAACTTACTAGTAGGCATATTAATTTATGTGACACATACAGACGAACGACAATACTCAAAAAACAAATCTAGTGACTATTTCGACTAAAAAGAGTGATAAGCGATATTTGCATTACATCGAGCGGTTCTTATCATCGCGGAACTTGCGGGTCGGGCCGTTCGTGGAAACGCCGATATAATCGCGTAATAAATACGTCTCCGTCCTCTCATTAGCCGCCATGACTCCTAGTGGCATGTTAATTTATGTGACACATACAGATTGACAACTTACTTATAGAGCAAATCTGTTGACTCTTCTGACAAAAAGAGAATCGTCAGCTCTTTTTAGTCTCCACTGCAGGAGCACGACCCTCTCTGTACTACCAGAGCCATATATATATATATATATTAGCCATAGTAGTCAGAGGATTTGACCTACACTCTTCCACGCTGGCCAGATGGGTTGGAGTGAGGTGGAGGAGCTTTGATGTTTATAAGCTTTGTTTAGCTTGTGTTTTCTAAGTTGCCTTCTACAACATCCACGGGAGGACATGGAGTGGTCCTATTCTACTCTGACGGGAACCAAACGGCATTAAGAAAGAGTACTAAGCGAATATTTGCATTACATCGCGCGGTCCTTATCATCGCGAAACTTGCGGGTCGGGCCCGTTCGTGCAAACGCCGATATAATCGCGTAATAAATACGTCTCCGTCCTCTCATTAGCCGCCATAACTCCTCATTAGTGGGCATGCTAATTAATGTGACGTTTACGAGCGCCGTCGCTCGTAACTCACTCTGCCTGCCTCCAGTGCTTTCCTTTGCTCTTTCGTGTACCATTGGTAAGTTTTGGGAAGATATCGGATTGTAATGTGAGAATTCTCTTCCAAACTGGTCTGACCGTATGCCATCTTATCACTTAAAGATACCCCAAGGCGAAATTTACGAAAAACAGTATTCATTGTTGTGATCTTTAATTCCTGTTTGTCTTGAAAGAGAAATACAGAAAATGACATGTTTATTATACTATTATACGTTACTACGTTTATTGTTATATTTTTTTTAAAGTGTCGAAATATGTCAGTCGCAATTGTTTTATAAATTTAAATAAAATAATATGAGTGCCGTGCCGCATGTAAGATGTTCATGTAATATTTACAAACTTAGTTATGAAATATTTTCCCTAAGTTTTGTAATAAATGTTTACTAAAATAGATGCGTACGTATGATTGCATAATAGATTTTTTTTATAAAAGGTAGTAATTTAGTTGTATAAAATATTAACTGTGTAGAATTTATATACCTATTATAAACTGTAAATAATAATATAACTAAGTTGAGACTATAAAAAATATATAAAAATTTCTCTGAATCAACATACATAATAGAAACACATATTTTTGTGTATCTCTACATTCATATCAAGTGCCAAAAAGAGCTACATTTAAGAAACTTTTAACAAAGACATTTAAATCCAGGATATACAAAAACGAGCACGCTCTTAAAACTTTATCTCTCTATTATTTTAAATGCCAAGAGGACAATCATAATGACTCTACATTCTACAGACCAATTAAATAAACAAGTTATACTCGAAAGGTTTTATCGTACACATGTAAACTATGACAGTAATACGGCCTGAAATACTTACCTATAAATAAAAACATTATTAGCGTCAACAAGTAGCGCTCATAGACCCATTTGCATTAATATCGCACGGTTTGCATAATTTGTCACTTATCACTAAACGCCTCGTCGTAAAACGGTGACTGCGCAATAAAATAAATGAAATTAAAATGGTTAATTTAAAAGTATTCAACTTTTATAATGCCAGCGCGTGCATTAAACTGCATTGCAGCAAAGTTTACTAACCGATGTGTTTTTACGTCCAACATTTATGAACGTGGCGTATAATATTATGAGCAACGTATCACGCGCCCCATCGGGATCACCTCTGTAATTAAAGCTTTAGGGCAAAAGTTGGACGTGAAGATTGTAATCTCGGGCATAATTTTAAATCAAATTAACACTTCAACTTTAAACCGAGGTCATTAATGCCATTACAGCGAAACAATATGGAGTCGTGACCGCACCGGCCGATATCTAAATAATAAATAAATAGGCGCGCTGCTATCGCGGCATCGCATCTCCCGTAATGCTCGCCGCGCGAGTTTTATAATTAACAATAAATTCGGTATGTTTTTTGTCGGATCGCATCGCACCGCGCCGAACCGCGCTTGCAACATTTTCCTACGCGTCGATATGATCTTAATAATGTGATCGTTATGCTGTGCTCTACTCGCCCGCGAACACTCCACAGCGAAAATAGAATCCTTGAAAATAATTAGCTCTTTCTTTCCGGCCGCGCTCGATAACGAAGCTATCTTGTCGAAATTCCATGAATTTCTTTGGAAAACACCAAAACGCAGGCTCTCCCCACTCGAGCCGGGCTCCGTTATCTCGTTATCCTAATGAAGTCTACGCTAATGACGAGTAAGTAAATAATAGGGCGGCTAATGGGAGCTTTATCATTCTCGAGTGCGCTCCAGGTAAGGGCCAATTAGAGAGAGCCCGCCATCGGTCCATATTGTTCGGCACAGTGCTCGCTTCGATTACGATTATTTCCGAACGACTTTCAACGCTGATAAATTGGACAAACTATTGCAAAATGACATCCGCGGTTTGCCGCGCCGACTTTAATTTCCGTTAAATTGACGCGCTTCACGTGCACCAATAATGGATTATTAGATGCATTTAATGGTTGAAATAACATCTAAAACTGATTTCTTCGATTCAGATTTCTATAGTGAGTTAACAGTAAAGTGGCGTAGATTCGTCCTTATGTAGGCTTTTATCATTATAGAGCCTACTCAACTCCCGTAATAAGTCTATTATGCTACACTACGTTGTATATTTTTTTTAAACGGAACCTGTAATGGTACCTATTCAGTTACGTAAATATAACTCCTATTCAATTGAAAGAAAATGATATAAGATAACATCTAAAACAAGTGTGTTATCGCCGTTGGAAAGGAATATCCCACCCTCCTGTAATCGCTAAAAGATGAATCGCCCCGGACAATATTATCGGATCCCGCAATTACTCGACGGCTGCGGGCTAATTATCACATCAAGTTCGCGTTATGGAGGGGGACTGCGGAAATATTACAACGAACTGCCCATCGCCACTCGAAAATAATATGGCCACTAAGTGCAAAACAATCGATGATTGCTCTATTTACACTGAGAATCGAGCGCTAGTTAACCTAGACTCAAAGTTAAACAGAAACTAGGCTTCAACAATCCATCGAGAGCTCGAGAGCCGACACAATGAGGCAATTGCTCGCACTAACAACCCTCCCCGACACCCGAGTGCTCTCCATTTCGTTTGCTATTCTAAAGACTCGTATTTTTAAGTTATTGTCGTAATAAGCCGCATAAAGGACCGGACAGCACCAGCGTACTGAGCTGTCTGAGCTACAGAGAGGCTGCGTCTTCAATCCCCGGCCGCGGCGAAACTTCCCGCCGCTGTTTTTTATTGCGCGGAATTTAAATGCATTTTTGATGTTACGAGATGACACGCGGCGGACGTCCGCCCCCGTCTTACCCCGCGCCCTATAATTTCCCAACTCGAAACTTCACTACGGTATTAAGCCTTGATTGCTTGAAGAAACTTGGAACATTTTACCGTATTCTTCGCTCCCTGAAGATGCTGCGGCGCTAGCGCAGACGTTTATTACTAACTGTGATTTGAATTAATTCAGAATTATTTTGAGGGGAGCCGAAAATGTACGAGTGAAAATTTAAATAAGTTGGTAGCTAATTTAATATTCTCAGACCACTTACGTGCTAGATTGTAGTCATTGTTAATTTGTAGATGGATGCAAATTAATTTGAAATCACACCTCCAATGTCCCGATCGAAAGGGTTACCATGTATTCGGAATCTCTATTACGGTTTTCAATTAAGTAGTTGGGATATAGTTCGACCACATCAGGAGTGGTACACGACAATACGTTTAGCGCGGCCACGCCACGGCCGCGGGCCAGGTGGCAGCCGCGGCCCGCGGATTGACTTCCCCTGGCGTAGTTTTTAACGCTTACTAAAAGGATTGCCGTGTTCGTATCGATGCTTCTGAAGTATGGAGGTTCTCAAACATTTAGTCTTTTTCATTTTATTGTAGTATGGTTCATATTTTATTATTAATTTAAAATATAAACCTTATTTTTCCAAAAAGTCAAAAGCCAAAACTAATTGTTTTATATCATGTTTTAAAATTATTATATTATGTGTTGTAGTCAATTATTTGTTTTTAGGACTTGCTTAGTACAGTAATTTTATATATATCCAAACATGATCTATCTGGCTGGGAATCTTAGAGTAAAAAAATATTTCATTGCTATTTTTGGCTTCCTCGATACAGGCTTGCCTAGTGAGGAAACCATAGAATAAGTTTATGTAATAAAAAAATCTGCGCTATATGCACATAGAAACTTATTGTATTATAAATGCTTTGATGAAACTGTGTATTCTATTTTGCAGTTAATAAAAATAAAAATATTTTCCTTTGTTTTTTACTACCTACACTATTTTTATTTTTTAGTGTAATAAAATTCGAACGTCGTTTTCATTAACCGTCTTATTAGTGGGAATTAGTAGGTAATCGTTATAAATATTAAGTTCACTGTTGTCTTTCTTTGTAAATATTTCATTTGTACACATATTCATATACAAAATTAAATGCCCAAAAAAAATTATTAGATACTAGACACTTTGACAGATTTCTTCATAATAAATTTTAAAAAAATATGTAGAGACAAATAACTAAAATATTTTAACGTCTTTACATAAGACTTATATATATATATATATATATATATATATATATATATATATATATATATATATATATATATATATATATATATATATATATATATAAAAGTTTGAAACGTAGAATTAAAATTAAAGTTAATCCTTGCAATGTTTGCTTCCTACGTCCCTGTTTCTCCGAACAGAGCAACTGTGGCCGCAGGCAATACTTAGTTTAATAATTAATTGGATGTTTTGAATGGCTGCCATCCACGTGTGTAGCAAGCACCTATCGGAGGGCAAGTCCGGTCCGGGCACATTAATTAGCGATGTCGAGTGGTGCGGGAGGGAGTCATGAAAGTTTACCATTTAATTAGAACCACCCACCTTTGTAACGCCACGAGAATAAGCGCAAGTTAAGGCTTCTCATTAGTCGTTCTCAAGTTTCAGGCGACAATACGAATACTCTTACCGAGGTGCCACTCGATCAGTGGAATATGACGTATAGCATGAATGAAGTATAGTAGTTTGGTATCTACCTATTCTACCTATGGTGTATTTTTTCTAAATTAAGATATGACAACAGATATGATTTAGATATTTTTTGTCTGAACATAAAAACATATTTCACTAGATATTTATTAGTTACATCACTTTTTAATCTGTAGACAGAACCTTACAAGGAACAAGGCCATAAGAACCAAAGGCCACATTCATGTTTTTATTCACTTCCGTCAATCCTTAACATTAGTTTATTATAATTCACAATTTTTTACATGTATTCTAAGCCGAAATCTTATCGGTTTTTGAGGTTCCGTACCTAGAGGAATCCAAACCTTAAAACGGGATACTATTACTAAACTTCCACTGACCGTCCGTACGTCAATCTCGGGGCTGTATATTTGAATCGTAATAGAAAATTTTTAAAGAATCTTTTTTGTATTAGGTTGGAGGCTTAGTAATAGGATCCCGTTTTTACCCTTTGGGCACAGAACCCTAAAAAACTATATTCCCTAGAAAATGATTTTATTCGGGCATACAAGGCATGTGTTTCTGAGCGTTTTGTTTTTTTTTTTACTAAATACTTATTGCATAGTCTGACCCTTCGTATGTGATTTCGACTCGCACTCGTGTATTATGGTGTAATTCTTTATTATTCTTCACACGTTTCGAAAATCTGAAATATTACCTACCTATATATAACCTACAAGATTTCACGTAAAAAATCTCAGAAGTCGGCTAATTACAAAAAAATAATAAGTTCAGTAGGGTAACCATAAACAGTGACTTACTCGGGACAAAAAGGCATATATTCATAAGCCAAACCCAGCTATGATCAGGAACAAAGGGCTGGAGGTGCACCCGTCGCCAATTAGGCTAATGGACAGCATCCGACCTGCATTCATACTCGAAATCCGCCATACCAAGCTGCAGCTAATTTTCGCCTTAAATGCTGCGGTGTGGGTAGACGAGCTGTTGTGTAGTCATTTGACGAGATGATATTTATGTACTAAATAAATTTTAAAAACTTCTTATTTCTCCTCAGAATTAAGAGATTGTTGGGGACTGGTGGCTTTGTGAGGACCTTGCGTCTGTTTTTAGATATATTAAAACTAGATAAATGTTACCCACGCACCCTAAAAGACGTTTGATAATAAGAGATTTATCGCAGTAATTTTAAAAATTTATGAATTTAAAAAGTAACCCATAAAAACACTCAGTCGAAAAAAAAAACCTACCCAAAAATTAAACACCATTCGCCTATTTAGGATTGGACTTCAAAACGCTCTGATAATAATTTTCTAAGTATAACCGCCTAAGCTATTTTGCTGCTGAGTCAGTCAGTGAAATTATCCATCTAATCGATAACAATAAAATAATATTTTTTTATGCAATAACGGGTCACAATGGTCTTATTAAGCTCCATTAATTTCGGTGGCACTTAGATATGTTGTGTGTACACAATTATAAAAAAAATGAGCCTACCAAAAAATCTATGAATTATTGAACATGCTCACACAATTTCAGGTGAATCGGTTCAAAATTGCGACCTGTAGACAAGAACAGCCGGATAGACATATTTCTTTTCTCCCTAATCAGCATGGAAGAGTATTAAAAATTAGTATCCAAAATATTAATAATAATAAAGTCTTCACTCATGTAAAACATTATGTTAACACTTTTAAATTTTATCGTTTATTTTCTTATAGTCATAAATTTCGTGCAGTAGTTTTTGCAGTCAAGTCTCGGCGACGCCCGCCCGTCTGCGCACTCCTCGACGCGGTATGCATCGCGACTCATTACTTCACTAATGGATGCCGTAATGAACCAATCTAACAGATTGCTCTCGAATCTTCAGCCAACACCGCAGATTTGAAAGCCTTGCGACGCTCCTATCTTTTAAATTAAATAGTCTCATCAATGGAAAAGGAAGACGAGCGCTCTATTTTGAATAAAAGACTAATAGTTGTCGATAGAGACATCTCAACAGAGAAAATACTTAATTAGAGCATTAAACTTTAATTGTTTCTTCTGAATTATTATAAGTCAAATTAAATCGTCACCCTTAACGCGTTCAATGATCCGCATTAATTTAGCAGCAAATTAAATTTGTTTGACGGGGGCCGCCAACACGCGGCTACTAATCGCAAGGTTGAGGCGCGACTTCCACAACTTGTTCACAACTCCAATTTGTAGCTCCGTTTGTGCGACTCGAGAAGTTATATTAAAAGGTCCACAGTAATTTTCTTGACAAACACAATGAATAATGAATGGCGCAATATAAAATTCGGATTGAGGAGGGCGCCTCGTCATGTGTCCCGCCCGACATGTTTGTCTCTCTTAATTCTGTGTGTTTTTGCTAATTGAGTCCCGCTTCGGCATCACCTGAGCATTCCTGCCACTCGTCAGCTCGCTCCATTTATCTATTATTCATTTAGGACCGCCTAATGGAGACGCGAACTGCCGAGCTCTCCAAAATTATTCGTCTCCCATATGACACGTTTCTTACGTTACGCTGTGTGAATTCAATCAACTCCAAACTCAACATAAGGCGCAAGATTTATGATCGACACAAATCGAATTTGCTAACAAACAATATCGTATTCGAAACGGTACGTAGGATACGATACGAGTACGAGTATATCAATATTGCAGGCGCTATTAATACGTCCGTCTCATGAGCGGGCGGGACCCCAACCCTGCGCCGCCGCCTCACACCCCGCAGTCGCCGCTCTTAATTGAATGAGGAGCGGGAATTGTTTCCCAAAATGAAACAATTAATTGTGCAACGGCTATTCCGCCTTACATGGATAATACGTTCGTTTATGGCCTCCTAACGCGGTTGCACGGCGTCCTTTATTGGACCGACTCTACGAATTTGTGTTCATTGGCGCTCGTATCCAAAATTTAATCGGGAATTTATAAGAACGTCTCTTTGTTGTCCCGAGACTGGGAAAGTTTTTGCAGCTGGCCCCGACCGAATTGCATTGTGCAGTGTTAAAAAGATCTCGGTTTAACGAAACCCTCAAGTATTTCGCCTAAAAGTGGGGTTCGCATTATGCACCCGTTTCTCAGAGGATAGCGCTGGTCGGTGCAGCTTCAGTTGGGGCGCAGCGTTTAAAATTTTCATAGCACGTGTAATGCGGTTATACCACGCGGAAATCCAGTAGAACATGTGGCGCATTCAACTTGAAGACGCATCGTAAACCGCCTTTACGCCTTTCCACGAGAGCCTCTCAAAACTTTTCATATTCCCGGACCGTAAAACAAGCCAAAAAATACGACCGGCGAAAAACATTGTAAATACTAGCTGGTTATCGGCGCGGCCGTCCGTACTCCCCGACCGAAATTAGTTTTAAAACATAGTTTTAACAGGTCAGGTTGCGCGTAAAATTACCATTTTTTTCACTTTTATTTTTAAATAATTTTCTCTTTATGATAGTTAATTTAGAATGGCTATACGTGCACCAAGATGGATGGTAATAAGGTCCTTCTTACTTTTGAGTTTAGTGCACTAGTTTTGAATTTTTTTCATGACATATGTCGGCAACAAGCAAGCAGGTCACCTGATGGCAAGCCATCACCGCTACCAATAGCGTTACCGGCCTTATAATTATGATTAAACAAACAAAGTCATAGTATTTACTATTAGTTTCGCCCACTAATTTTATAAGTATGAGTAAACAAACATATACATTTATATTTTCTTACTTCTAAGTCAATCTTAACCTCAAGCTAATTCAATCAGAATCAGTAAAAATCGTCCACAAAGGCGTCTCCTGAAGTTCGTCGATACGGACAATTGTATCAGCGCATAGGAGTCCCTACACAAACGGGGTGGCCGTATGTAGGGGCACACATTCAATTTGCTATTTACCCCGGAATGGATCTAAGTCATTACTTAGCTGAGCGAGAGAGATGGGAATGGGATGCACTGGAAATTACACTGTGCTTTGCCTGTATTCACTGCTGCTGACGCTTAGCAGACGAGATTGTGTTTAATAAAAGTACTGATTGCACAAATCTGCAATTATTTATCTGCAATAATTTGAATTTATCACGTATTTATCTCTTTTGGATTAGACGAGCCTATACAGGGTAGTTCTAAGCAAATAAGAATTAATTAGTCGAGCTCCGTGGCGCAGCGGTCAACACGCTAGCCTGCGACACGGGGGTCCCGGGTTCGATCCCCGGTCAGGTCAAGATGGAAAAAGATCTTTTTCATATTGACCTGGGTCTTGGATGTTTATCTATATAAGTATACTAGCAGCCCTACCCGGCTGCGCCCGGGCATGTTTTATACCTTAAAACCTTCCTCGTGAATCACTCTATCTATTGGTGAAAACCGTATGAAAATCCGTGTAGTAGTTTTTGAGTTTATCGCGAACAGACAGACAGACAGACGCGGCGGAGGACTGTTTTATAATATGTAGTGATAGTGATATTATAAAATTTGAGTTAGTATCCTGCGACACAAGTTCACAACTTACTGTGGGGCTAGCTCAATTTGTGTGATATGTCCCTATATATTTATTTATTTATATATTTATAATTGTATGTAATCAGAATCCCTAGTAGAATATAGATCCGTAGTTTTTATTCTATTAGGGTAGGTATTTATTCTATTTAGTTTTAGATTGAAACTAGTTTCGTAAGGCACACAAGACCGAAGTGGATGTCATGCATTAAGAGAGGCTTATATCCATCAGTGGGATACAGAAGCCTGTCGATTATGATGATGATGATTCAATTAGGTATCTATACCGAATCTGTTCAGAATCAGCCTGTAAATTACGAGAGATCGTGTTTGATCGGAAAGCAAAAATTATAAAACAGGGTTATTTTAGTAAGTATACATGAAAACCACTGTTTACCATTTTTATGTTAAAGATCTGCATCTCATGGAAAGAGTAAAATTAGCACAGCCAGCTTTTTATTTGTTTCCCATTCCAACTTGGACAACTATTAACAAACTTCAATTCATTAACATAGTTGAAAAGTTCTGCTGGAATCTGAAAATGAAGTAGCAATGATTTAATTGCAGCAGTTTCCAACAAACCGCCATTACGTATGAAAGCAATAACATTTGTTTGCCGATAGCTAATTTCCTTAGGCTATTAAAAAAGTTGTATGTAAAAGTTTGGATGCAAGGATCGCGGGCGATTGCGGGGTGGAGGGGCAGCGATCCTCAATCACAGGAAGTGCGCCATCTCATCGCGGAAGTGGTTTCTCGTGTCGTCCCTCTCGCACCGCGCCTCGCCTGTTTTGTGTTTTGTAAACTTGCCGTTAATGGACACGTTCCTCTGCTTGATATGCCCCGATCGAATGCATTTGGGCTGATGAAAAAACTACATGCTGTATGTTATACTCGTACTGGACGTTTTTATTTGAAAGTTCAGGCTCGGTTTCTGAATGAACTGTTTGGTTTTTGCTAGAGATTTTAATGGTCAGATGTAAAGCTTTTATAATGTAGCAGAAAAGGAGGTTACTTTTCAATTATGCTTAATTAGATTCATAAGTCAAAGTTGCTTCTCTAAAAATTGTTTACTTAAAACATGGTCACGTTTTCAGCTTTTAAGAAAAGATATGGCGGGGTCGCCATGATATACAGAAAATCTTGTCTTGGAGCTCTTGTCTTTTGATTCGTTACTTGGGAAATAAATACCGCAGCGAAAAAACGTGCTGCTAACATTATTTAATGAAATCAGAAATAATTATGTAACAAAGTAGTAAGTAAGTTACTATTTCTGATTTCGTATTTCTGTTTCAATAGTATTACCAGCACGGTCTTTTCGCTGCGGTTTTTGGTAAGTTACTTACTATTTCCGATTTCGTATATCTGTTTCAATAGTGTTAGTAGCACGGTCTTTTCGTTGCGGTATTTAGTTCTCACGTAACGCATTACGCCCGGAGCTATCCGTCACCGGTCCGCCGCATGGTAACCCTACCACCCTCTATTATTTACTCTCACTGATATTGGTTTAGGACTATCCTGTTTAATGTTACCTTCATTCGATTGTAGTTGAAAACAGGAATACGTAAGTTTTTAGTTAAGTACACGCTTAATTACTGTGCGCAAACATGTATTCTGCGATTGATTTGCTGATTTGATTCGATGAGTTTTTAGTATACGAAATTCTAAAATAATAGCCTACCATACTTCGAAATATTTATTTAATTAGATTTTCTATTAATTCCAGCAACAAATTTCCTACAATATAATTTTTGGTAATAATTCATAATCATGAGTCATAAGTATAAGTAAATAAAAAATCCTAAGTATTTAAAGTTCAGATTTCTCAGGTATACCTTCTCTCCCAGAAGAAATATGGCAAAATGTGAAAAAAAACAATTACAGCCTTGTAGGGGCGACTCAAGACGTCGCTATAAACAAGTTCTAAGAAAACAATGCTGAAAGTTAAAAATATTTTTTTACCCATGAAATAAGTGTTCATATTTTTTTACCCATGAAATAAGTGTTCAGCCGACTAGACAATTTGTATAGAAATATCTAAAATTTATGGACCACAAAATGTTTTTCATATTGACCCCCTAAGGGGTAATGTTACACTCTATCTTTGACTACACTCAGTTGTAGTCTTAAAGAGCGGCCTTATTTCACACGAGGAAAATCATAAGCGTTTATTAAGGTTAACATTTTTTACAATTTGGGAGATGATGGGGTTATTACACTCATGACCCGCCTACTCATTTTAGATTTCGTAAACCATCTGTTTTTGTGTATCGTCAAATTGATTAAATCACGCTTTTTAATTATAAACTCTTTATTATTTTTGTGTAATCGTTAAAAATTGCCTGTTAATAAAATTAATCAGTTGGGTTTCGTATGTTATTCTCTTTTTTACTTTGTATGAAATTGTTTTATGCTCTGTTTATATGGGTGGTAAAAATATTTTTTTAAATATTTCTATACATTAGCCTGGTAAAGCAAGGCTAATACATCCGAATAAAAACTAACGAACCTCTCATAATGAACAGGTCCTTTTTCACAAAATAAACAGGTTTTTTTGTGAATTTGAATGGTACCTAAGATATATGTTTAACTTAATAGCGGCCAAAATTGTTCAGCATCGCGTATTAAACATTCCTTTAAAAAACAATTCAACAATAGTTTTGAAAAATTTTACCTAACACGAGTAAAGAAAATAAACTGTAAGTTTGGAGCTCCAAGACATACAGGGTTCATATTAGCCCGCGGGCAGATTAGGGCTGCAGCCTCGCAGGCTGCGGGCTTCTAAGCCCGGCTAATTGGATGAGCCGCAGCCTCCAATTAGCGCCGTGATTCATTTTAATCGGGCGCCCCTATCACTGCAACTCTCGACCCGGGACTTAAATTCTACCACTTTTCTAAGAAAATGTAATGTCTTTAAAAGAATATAAAGAAAATATCTGAGGGGTTATTTGAAAACTGTATGATTCGAGTAAAAATTTAAACTTTTCTCTAAAATGCGGATCAACAATAGTTAAGAAAAATTGAGCTTAAAGTCACAAGTAAAGAAAATAAACTGTAAGTTTGGAGCTCCAAAAGATACAGGGTCCATATTAGCCCGCGGGAAGATTAGGGCTGCAGCCCCGGAGGCTGCGGGCTTCTAAGCCCGGCTAATTGGATGAGCCGCAGCCTCCAATTAGCACTGTGATTCATTTTAATCGGGACTTTAATTCTGCTACTTCTCTAAGAACGTGTAATGTCTTTGAACAATATAAAGAAAATATCTGAAGATTATTTGAAAACTGTATGATTCGAGTAAAAATTGTGCTTGACACAATCTATTAATATTCACATTTTTAATATTACTGCTTTTTTGGGTTCTTCTTCCTGTATTTTTGTTGCTGCTATAACAAAAAATACTAAAACAGAATAAAACAAATATCTCCAATTCATCAAACGTATTTTTCAGATTTCACAGCTGTTTTTGTGTAATTTAATAGCTGGATGATAAAAGTTGATCATATTTGTTAATGCTTTTCTGTACATAGTAGGTATGTATAACAAAATATTCATGCTTCACATAAAATAATGATTGAATAAGAATTGATGAAAATTCATATTTGAATTAAATAAAAAATCTATTTACTTGGTACGTATCTTAAATTTTTATGATTCATAATTTCCAGTATTTGGCCAATAAATTCATATATTGCTCATTCATAGTTGAAAATCCGAGATCGTAAAACACTTTGAGACATAAAAAGTTGTTTCTTAGTTTTATATCCAAAAATTCAAGTTCAATTCTGCTATGTCTATGTTATAAGATTTGTTTCACGAGCTCCACTTCTATTTGTTATCGTTTGGGTAATAGCTAAATTTAGTCTCATTATGTACATACATCAGATGATTCAATAAATTCAGTTCGTGCTTTTAGGAACCTGGTTAAAATATTCAATGAACACGTAAAAGTTTTCAGACAGAATCGTTTGTAAATTTGAAGACATCCGAGTTGTTTAGGCGTGTGGCGGAGACTTCGCGCCGCCTAGCCTTCTAATGACACGAACTCCGACTTCGCGTGCGCAATTCTTGTTATTTCTTTATTACAAAGGAGTGCCTCATTAATTTGGCAGCCCCTCAGGGTTGAGAGTCGCGAACCCTTGACCTCGTTCGCAGAGCCCGCGACACTGAACCGTTCTGAATTGAAGCAACGCACCTTGCTATACATAATTAACGATCCTCATTACTGCGTAACAAATATCGCACCACCCTCGACTCCCCCCCTCCTACAACGCGTCGCAACTCACAAAACTTGAACACTTTCCTCGGACTACAAACGACTGTCGTTCTCGCAAACGAAATCCACATAAAAGTCAAACTTGGATCATTCCAGGCTTCGATATAATTCCTTGACTCATCGTTCCAGCTAGACAGTTTCTATTATCCCTAATAGCGGCCGTAAGAGTTTTAAAATGGCTCCGATAGTAAAACTTGTTCCGGGAAGTGTTCGCAGGTCATGCATAGCGCGGAGCTGGAGGAAGTTCTATATTGAATGTCGCATTGTATCGGACGAATTCGATTGCGATGCGCGCAGGCGTAGAAAGAAAATGCTCGTTGTGTTCGGCGCGCCAGCGGACGCTAACTCCTCCAGTTTGTTCCTGATTGAGACATCCGAGGCGAACGGGCGCAAAGTGTGTGTAATGACTCAAGGCGAACTTAGCTAATTTCGAGAAGGGACCGCATGTAAAGAGGCTAATGAACGCGGCCGACGCCGGGCACCGTGTCCGCGGACTCGTGCATTTTTAATGGCGCACGCTAGCACACTCACTATTAATATTTACCGAACACGTCAAGAGGGTGCACTTTACCTTTTAGTTAACTAGCGTCCGGCCGTTCATTAAATTTTCACGCGCGTCAGTTTCGGGCGAATTTTCCGCGGCGCTGGCCGGCCGGGCGCCGATAACGAGCGCGGTCCACGCTCGTTACGGCGAGCCGGCCCCGCTGCCCGCGCGCCCGGCACCGCACCGGCAACCCGACCAAATTTTATTAATAATAAACTGTAACTGAAACGTTGGCTTTGAAGTAAGAGAGCGACTTGAACGCTCGTTATCGAGAATTATGCAAAATCCTTTGACACACAGACTTCTCTAAGTATTACATTATAGCAGTCGAAATAGTTTTCCTTTTATTACACGAGTCAACCTAAATTCGTAGAAATTGGCGTGCAGAAGTAAACATAAGGTCGTATGAAGACGTCGAGTGGGCGGCTCGGGGCAATAAAGACGAGTGCTGACGGGGAGATAAACATTTATCGGTAGAGACGTGAACGATGATTAATGTGCGGTCATCGAGAGTAGTCGGCCGGGCCGGGCCACCGTGGTACGCGGCGTGCGTGCCGCGCCTGCATGAATAAGCAATGAGCGCGCGCGCACGCGACGCGACAAACGGCCGCGGCGCACGCGACACCGCCCGCCCCAGCCCGCCCTAATTTATGGCCGCCCGCCCGAGCCAAACGCTCACTATCACTCTTATATCTTACCGTGCCATATCTTATTGCTCGTCTGCTTTGCCACGTATTACGTAAATTGCTTTGTTGTGTAAGGATGGGAAAAGGTCAACTCTTTGTAAATTGGAGCGTTACAAATATTTTTCCCGCGACTTCATGCGTGTAAATTATGTCCTATGTCAGCCGCAGTTAAATAAGCTTTCTATAGGTGAACAAACTTTGAAAACTGGTCATGTAGTTTCGGAACATTTTTAAAGCAAATAGATGATGTTTTTTTTACAAATAAATGCTACTTATTATTAGTCTTATTCTTATGATGCTGGTTATATTTTTTCCACAGGGTGATACTAGTTTTTGTTTATCTAAAGTTACTTTTTAGGGTTCCGTAGTAAACTAAGAACCCTTATAGTTTCGCCATGTCTGTCTGTCTGTCTGTCCGTCCGCGGTTTTCTCAGAGAGTCTGAGTCAGAGTACTTATACTAGAAAGCTGAAATTTGGTATAGGTATTTATATTAATCATGTCAAAAAAGTGGTAGAAGAAAATCTTGAAATAAAAATTTTTTTAGGGTAGATCCCATACAAGTAAAGAGGGAGTAGTATTTTTTTTCTATACAAACCCAGCGTGTTGGGTATTGTTAGATAGGTCTTTAAAAATATTGTGAAGTTAAGAACACCATTTTTCGATTTAGAGATCCGTTTCCGAAATATTTGGTTTTAAAGTGCAAATTTTTGTTAGAGGTAAGTGTCCCCCCCTCTATCTACTAAACGGTTATACATGGATACGTGAAAAAAAATTACAGCAGTAGTATATATACTGAAGTTGAAAGGAAAACTATCAGAGCTGAGTATTAAGTACAAACTAAAAAGTTATAGGCAACCAACTTATAAAATGTACTCGAAAATGTAAAATTTCATACATTTTCATTGTTACATGTTTTTGGTCGTTAAACTGTGATGTGCGAGTGTGAACAGTGTGAACTGAAAGTTGTCATTTGCAACTACGGAACCCTACACTGCGCGTGGCCCGACACGCACTTGGCCGGTTTTTTATAACGCCAATAATGACATGAAAGTACGCAAACTTATAAAATTAGGGGTGTGCCCTACTCCATAACATGGCCATGAGAGCAAACAACAAGTCATCATACGACTTGCAGACAATAGCTCCGGGAATACGTAAGGAGAACGTCGCGTAAGCACATTGTACGAGGCAGGCGCAATATCGCCAAATGTCGAGCGGCTATTTGCCCACGTCTCGACGCGCCCGTCTACAACTATTAAATTATTTAGGGCCGTGCATTGTCTCGCGAAAGTCTATCCGATCGTCGGCCGGCCCAGGATAAACAGCTAGTGTTGTTACAACCCAATGGGAATGTAGATGGTTAAGCGCAGAATGTCGGATTAGCGAATGGGTGATTGCAAAATGTACGATTCATAAAGTCGTTTTTTTTATATTAAAGGAGAATTCAGCCTGTTTAACATCAGATTAACCTTATTTAATGGGAAAAACAATTAGCGAATGAATTAAGATTAGCGAATGGGTGATTGCAAAATGTACGATTCATAGAGTGGAATTTTTAAATATTACAGAAAATTGCAGCCTGTTACACACCAGATTAACCTTATTTAATGGGAAAAATAAAGAGGTATGATTGCCATATAGGTACTAATCACCTACTCCATCTTACATAGATATCACATTTAATCGATTTATATTATTTTTGCCCGCAGTTAGGTCTACTAATAAAAGGTATGAGATAAACGTGTTCACGTGTCGTAAAAGGCGACTAAGGAAACACAAGCTAACCAAAGCTTATTAACATCAAAGAGACCTCTCCAACCCGTCTGGCCAGCGTGGAGAGTGTAAGCCAAATCCTCTGACTACTCAGGCTAGTATATGGCTCTGGTAGTATAGAGAGGGTCGTGCTCCTGCAGTGGAGACTACAAAGACCTGATGATGATGATGATTCATCTTGCGAATAAGATTTTTTGCGAGTTGAATTAATCACTTTTCGCAAATCATATTTTCTATTGGCATGACGTTTTGCGAATCCGTCATTCTGCGCCCAAACTAAAGCGCTCACCGGAGCGAATGTGCGAGTATCGCTCGCCAGAAATCGTTCTGTATTGAGTTAGTCCGGATGCGGCCGTGTTTGCTCTACTAGTTAATGGAATGTCCATTGTATGCGCGGGGCCCATTCAGCCCCGATATTATATTGGACGTGTGTACACAACCCTTTCTTGGGCCGCCGTTTAATAATCAAATTTGTAGTGCCGCAAGTGATGCTCTATTGTCTTGCTCGCGATCAAAAGTTTTAATTACGGTTGATTTATGAAGTCACTTTTGTTTAAAATTTGCGTTTAACAAAGTGCTGAATGTAATTAAAATTAGAAATAGGGATAATAAGTATTAAGGCTACTTATGCTTTTTGTTATTTAGTCCTTTTTGGTTTCTCCGTTAATCTTAATCGTTATTAAACTATTCTCGAGATCGACTTCAAAACAGGATAGCATATAAAACATTTTTTTATTTCATCAATTACTCTCAATACTTTAAAACATGCAGACAATTATACAATATAGTATGATTCCACACTCATTTAAGGACCCCGTTGGGCACTGCAATTTACTGTCAATCTAATATTTTTTTAAAACAACTTATTCTAACCGTCTCTGAAAATCAACTTTATTGAGTAGGTCATAATCACGGGGAGAGATAATGGATAATACATAGTTGAACAGTAAAAGTCGAAAAAAGAATTTAAAACCAAAATGATTTTTTTAGTAAAATATTTTAAGATTTTGTTCTTCAAAAGTTTTTTTTATCTTTTAATGAAAATTATACCAGACAATGTATTGCATCTTGTGATGCAAAGAGGATGTATTGCTATTCCGACGGCCTATTATTTTCGACACCCCCCAGGCTGGATATCATGTGTCCGTCATTACAGGCAACGGACGTAGGGTCAGCACCGCGACCTCTTCTGCATAACTGACCTTTGCAAATTGCGCCTTGCACATTTACCGTACCAAAGTTAAACTGTGATAAGATTTAGCGTTCGATATTTTAAAACTATTGGGTTTTATGAGTTATTGATTCATTTCATAAGAATAATTCTTTGTATACAAGAAAGTCCGATTAAAATCATTACTACCATACCATCACAGCCGCAAGAAGTCCACTATTAGACATAGGCCTCCCCCAAGGATTTCCAATATGAATGGTTGGAAGAGGCCTGCATCCAGCGCCTTCCTGCGACCGTTATGATGCTATGAACTTTTAATATTTTATAATTTTAGTAATTTAAGTTTTTAGATGTATTAAATACCACGTTGTATGTACCTACGCATGTTGTACAACCAGGCGTGAGAGCCCTGGAGCACTGTGATACAGGCCTTGCCTAATATAGGCTCCAGTCTCCTTACAGTCTTGGCTAATGTCAAATTGTAATTTCTACTAATGTTAAACCATGTACTGTTATGGAGAAATAAAATACATTTTTACCTACCTTTTACCTTTTTTATCAGGTCGTCCGATCACCTGGTCGGTGGGTGTCCAACGCTGTGTTTGCCGGTACGTGGTCGCCACAAGAACCTTTCTGCCCTATCGGCCATCGGTTTTTCCCGCTATGTGCCCCGCCAATTGAAATACCAATATGTAAAAATGCGTTTATGTCATAATAATGAAAACACTAATCATCGCCGTGAAAATCGTGTAATTGCTTTGACAACACAATATTGTGGGCCTTCAGTTCAAAGTTATTGCAGCCCTAACGACAATTGTAAGCGGTATTGTTACGCGCAGAACAACGTATTCGTTAAGTTTCAATAGGGCCAGTAATAGTTTCGAATCCAATTGTTCCATCCGCGGGCCGCGCGACAATAGCGCTCGCAAACATTATGCATGTTTAATTAACGATATTCCTAATTCATAATCCGACAGTGATAAATTAGACGCTCCGTCCGCCGTAATTAGGTACGCAATTATCGCGGCCCGTTTGAATTCATTAAAGTATGCGCTAGGTGCGCGTGATTTATTACGCACTGTCTCTCTATACTAATTAATGCGATACATACACCTGCATAACCACCCCGCGGAGCCCGCACACTACTTCCGGTGCGATTTTTAACCTCGCCGGGTCGGCGCGCAGCGTGAAATAATTAATCAGGTATACAAGATCCTCATATTGTTCCCCCGGTTCTATTATTAGGCAATAAGCGTGTTTTCCGCGGCCGCCGAGCGAACGTAATTGGAAACCCTATACGGCTATTTAATTTACCTAGCCGCCTGAGCCGAGCCACCTGGCTCGATGGCGAAACAATTGCCGAGCTCCTAATTATATTTTAATCGCAACATGCCCCTCGCCGGGCGCTGGCGTGGGAGGGTGGTCACAGCACAACACCACTAATTCATTTGAGCGCCGGGACTCGGCCGAGCGCCACGTTCGCTCTACGCAGCCCCGAGCCTGTTTATTCTCATAGGAGAGGTTAGGTCTCCTAAAGCAATACCGCCGCTTAAACATATTAACCAAAGCGTTTATAAGGGTTTACTGGCGCACAATGGCGTCGGTTAATTAAGTTCTGCTTGTTGGGGGCTAGACGTAGATGGTACCACTCAATTTATGCATGAAATGTCGTGTTTTTAATTTAACTTAGACACACACTCGTAGCGCAAACGTCGTACGACGCAGGGCCCGAGTTGATCAAGTGCAATAAATATTAAAGTTACAATATCATTGTTAGAACACTCCATGTACGCGAGCAGCTGTTACGCGAACTATGCCAATTGTGTAGAGGCTTTTGTTCGCCGCATTAACTATGTAACTATTCTGCAATATAACAAGTACCAGGCAAATCAATTCCAGATTCAATACGAATTTCGCGTTCATGAGCTAGTGATTTAGGGCCTCATAAATCTGATGTTATTAAAACATAAATGTAACCTAATTGTACCTAATGGTTAACATGATTACTTCTAAAATTAATTATAGAGAAGGATCGTCCGTAACAACCCATTTCGATACTGGCTATACAATCAATTTAAAAGGCGATGTGTGAAAAATGGACGCAACCCGCGGCCTGCACCGCCGCCATGATATATAACGGCTAAACGCTTTGGCTGCAATTCCTTCAAGATTTATTGGAGAACGTGAGATTTATCTAAACACTACTGGTAATTTGCCACGGACCGACTGACTGACAGAACTAATTTGGCGAATAACATGAATCTTCTATAATACATTTTACTCTTTTATATTGCTATGTGTTCGAATAAACCACAGAACAGATTAAGATTTTATTAGATAGTTTATTTTCTTAGATTTAGATAAGA
Organism: Rhodophaea formosa; assembly: GCA_963082605.1. Classification (NCBI taxonomy): domain Eukaryota; kingdom Metazoa; phylum Arthropoda; class Insecta; order Lepidoptera; family Pyralidae; genus Rhodophaea; species Rhodophaea formosa. Next base: position 17,514,388 of record OY720205.1, read on the forward strand.
GATTATTCTATTTAGAATGTTCAAATAGAGTACGAAAGGAAAATATTAGTTACATACATCACAATAAAACATAGTCTGAAGTTATGTATTTTGGGTTTCTACGGGATTATTTATCTATGTTTTCAAAAGTTATGAAGAACTGACTAATCCAGGAAAGTTGCGAGTGAAATGTATGAAAGCACAGCGGCGGCATGGCGGACATGTGATACGATTTAGCACTGAACTGCTCTGCTCCTGCGCCCACTTATATTAGCCTGAAAGCCTCCTTAGAGCTGGGGGGCTGCGCATTGGCCATTAGCGTGATTAGAGAAGCAGCCTCCCTCCGCATCACTCGCGAATTCTTTAGGCCTCTCATCTCATAATACTACATATTTCATTATTTATGTAAGCTATATTTTACTCCAATATACTCTCACGGAGATAACACGAACAATCTCCGTAATTGTTCACTTCTTGTGCAAAATTGTGTTTGTTATTTCCTAAAAGCTAATATGGGATTTTTTGTTGATAGATGATGGCGTGTTCGTACCTGAGCGCGGCAATGAAGCCAGAACATTCGGGCGCTGCTTGCTGGACCCCGCCAACGATGCCGAGCTGCTCGTCCTCAGACATGGAGCCGACCATGCCGATGGCTCCGCCGTATCTACGACCTCCGATGAGTACTATGGGACTGCTCCCGACATCGCTGCCGAGCTTGCCTCAGGAACCAGCCCTCGATCTCACGACGGCCGCCCTCAAACCTCAGCTCCCGTCTCCCCCCAGTGATGAGACAGAGTGAAGTGTTGTGCCACAGACTTATTAAACTATACAAACTATATTATTACTACCAGTGGTCAGTAATATTCTTTGTGAAGTCAGTGAACTGTTAAGTTATTACTTAGACCTACTACATATTTAATTTCGGTTGTGAAAATTAATGTAAAACTTTACTCGCTATATGTAAATTTCCATTAATTACTGGTACTTAAGGGTTGAACAGAATGAGGTGTGTCAAACACAAAGGTGTTGTTGCTATTTATCGTGATAATGAAACAAACACATGAGAAAATGTCAATGACATATCTTTACGCGTACTTCACCAAATTGAGGTGAAAAATGACGATAAACTTTTGTTAAAATAAAATTGTTTTACTTTAAAAACTCAATGAATACATGTTTGATCAACGAGGATGTTTATGATTGTTAGAATTCCTAGTTAAACAATTAGAACAATTTCTTATTTAACTCTGGTGTTTTGTAAACTTGAATGCATCTTGTCGCATGTCGATTCTTGCCAACCTATAACAAGTATTCCTCGTTTGTGACATCAGCCGTGTTTCTTGCACTCATCTCTGTGATTTGCAATCTTGCTGTGTAAATAGATTTCTCGAATAAATTTGTTATTTCGTATATAAACGACGAGCTATATTAGTTGGATGGCCCGTTACATTATTCGTTTAACTGTACATACTAGCCTAACATCTTAGTCGTAAGTAGACACATCTTGTACCTAAATCGATGAAAACTTATTAGCAATAATCGATGCCAACTATGAAGTTTCAAAATCATTATACTAAAGGTCTCTGTATATATTGATCTATGTTTTACCATCAATATAATTGTTCATATGGATTTTAAATGTATACAGTTAATGTATGTAAGTTATCTTAAACGCTAACATTCCTTTTGTGTATAAATGTACTTACACTGTGTCAACCATACTGTATATTACATACCTAACTATTCCATGTCTCAACCATAAAATTGATTTAAGTAGAGTATGATCGATGTGTCTTCAAGTATTTCCAGTCGTTATTGTGTACCTACTGTTGCTACAATATTAGAATGTTCCCAAGTATTAAGTATTTTAATTTATCTATTTATCAAAGTCTGTGTCAGAATTCAAATAGTTACGTATAATGTGTATACTATATGCCACTAATAAAGAGGTACTTAAAATAATATTTTAAGTAAATATATATGTTTCTGAAAAACGTAGTTCTTATTGACCTGTTAGTGTCACCTGGATATCATGCTGTTACTCGTTCAATTTTTCTTTGCTGTTGATAACAATTTAATACAGTTTTTTTTAGTCTATATTTCCAAGTAACCATCAGCGCCATTTTTAATTTGTCCATCAACACAGAACTATCTATCTCAAACTGAAGTTTCATTTAAAATTCTTATGGTATTTGGACCGAGAATAAGTAAATAGATACCTATTGTATATTACACATAAGTCATGGCAAAAATATATTTAAGTATTGATTTGTATGGGTAATGATAAGCCCAGATATCTTATTCTATGTTCTGAGAAAAAGAGTAGTAATCATACGAAGTATTTGTTAGGTACGGAAATAGTATTAACCAAGAGCTTCTACAGTCACATCGTGCTGTAATTAGGGCTATGCGAAATAAAGGTCACATCGACATACATATTAATGTTAGCGTTTAGTGAATCTTGCCATCAAACCATTGTTTAATTTATAAAACTGCTTCCACTTCTGAAGGTACGGATACACATGCTACTTAGTAGCATGCTGCCATGCTAGATTTGAGCAAGTACTAATTAGTCGTAAGTGTGAACAGCCATGGGTAAAAAGTAACTACTAAGTAGCATGCTTAAAAATCGATCGCGAGTTGACTTTTGAGCATGTTACCTGGGGTGAGGGCGGAAGAGGGAAGAGTATTAATTAAAGCACGTGTGTGCAGGACGTTTGTTCGACCCATACGGCAAAACATGAGAGTTGCTGCTCTCTAAAGGCTTTACCATTGTTTTTCAGTTCGACCCTTCAGGTCATGCATGGAAATCACGGCCTATCAGGCATATGAGAGTTTGCTGTCTCTCCAAGCCTTGCGCACCTAGGCAACGCCCAAAGCCGAGATTTGTCCCTCCCGGGGACACTTTGGTGATGTTTGCCTTACAGGTTGATGGCACTCTGCTCTCACTTCAAAAGTCCGATGAAGTAGCGAAAGCTCATTTGGAGCTAGCTACGTAGTCCTTTTAAAAAAAAAGCAGGTCGTGTGTGGGACACAAGCATGCTTATAAGCATGCTCAAAACTAGCATGTGTATCCGTAGCTTGATGTCGGAGAAAAATAGAGAAGCATGAAGTGGGGTCGGTTTGTTAAGAGACGTGACAGTTGTGGCGTTACCAGTCAACAAAGAAAGAACATACATTCTAGCATAAGAGAGCAGAAGGGAGGAGAAAATAAAATTTTGTAAATTATAAAATCGTTTCATTGAAATGTTTTCCTATCCCAACTACCAAACCATCAAAGTCGTCATATGTTTCTATTAAATACTAAATGGAGTATGTAGTGCATATTATAAGATTCACAAGTAAAGACATTTTTCTTGATTAAGAAGTGAAATTAAGGATTCTAAACTTTATTTTAATTAATATTGACGTGAAAGCTTATAAATTTGTAAGCTAAGCTAGTGGATAGAGTAAATTATTATGTATCTATTCTAACACAAACAAGTGAGTATTTTTTCATTATGCAATGAACAAATAACGACTAAAATCAAACAATCAGAATTCTAGAAACTGATTTTTTGCGCAAGTATATTAGCCGCAAATCTATTCATGGAAACATCGATTGATTCTATTTTGTTTATGTGTCTATATGTAGAAATATCGACAGAAAGGCATGTTCATATATCAGTAATCGCTTTCCCATAATTTACATTGGAACAATACTGTGCTACGAGAGTCTACATTACGCTACGAAAAATAATAATTGCTACGAGTTATACCTAAGAACTATTCCATATCTCATAAACCATAAAATTCATATAAATAAATAAATAATAAATATATACGGACAAATCACACAGATTGAGCTAGCCCCAAAGTAAGTTCTTAAGTAAGACTTGTGTTATGGGATTCTAACTCAACGATACTATACTTTATAACAAATATATATATATATATATGTTGACCACTTACACATACGAAAAACAAAAACAAAACAACAAACAAATATATATATATATAATATGATAGTCTTTATTGATTTATTGGAGTAAGGCTAAGAATTCCATTAATTAACTACTGTTGAAAAAAAATCAAATTAAGAGTATAAAATATTGAAAAGTTATACCAAAAATACGTTAATTTTCTAGCTAAGTGAAGAACAATTTACTAACGAAGAACAGAATTAGACTTTTTAATTTATTCTGATTTATTATTTTGCCATAAGCCTCTAAAAAATATTAATAAAGAAGATTCAAAGATTCAAAACGTTTATTCAGAAAATAGGTCCTTGCAGGCACTTTGTTCAAAAGCTACAGACTACTAGCATTTCGGAACCGACCACTGCAGAGTATAAATGCCGAAAGAAACTCTTTTCAACAGTATAGGTCGCCTACTCACCTGTAGGGCTTTGTATGATTATATTATATTTCTTTCTTTTTTTACTTTTCTTTATTTTCCATCTGTTTTCATCTTACAATAACTCGATCGTAACCTATTTTAAACTTAGATTATTAGATTCGCCAGTTATCAAATGTTTTAAACATGTGACTTAAAAAAACATGGTTTACTAATTTAGCATTCCGAGGGTCTACGACGCGACGCGACGGCTACAAAGTTATCCCATTAGGATTGCGTAAGCTATTCAAGATGTTACAGGAAATACATTTTTGAAATGTTGATAATTGTATTACGTCTTTACTTTATTTTCTGTTTATATACGACAAAGATACAAAAGGAATGCCTCTACAGTCACAGTTTAATCGACAAAGTAGATACACAAAAAAATATGTGAGGAATAGGTGGAGACAATGAGACACATTTTGAGTCGCTGTGACTCGTTGGCTGATAAGCGTTTGGACCTCTTCGAATTGGCTTATCCTGATCTGGAGGCCTACGGGCACTACGCACGAGGTGATATTCTGAACCTCATACAGTCAATCTTCAGAAATCACTGAGTGGGTGAGTACGGTATGGGGTAAGTTCAAAATAACTCAAAGGTAAGACCTGCTTCCGTTTTATAATCGGCCCCAATAAAGATAAGATACACGAAAAAAACCATGCCCATATTGTCACAAATAACAGCTGCAATATCTTCCTTTCGAGCTAACTAAAGCGGCTTCAGGCAGGCGGCTAGCTGTAAAAACTTTGCCAATCATGTAACAGAATTATTTACACATGTATGCACAGCTGAGAATGCAAACCATGAAACGCCTAACCGAGCAAGAAGATCATCATATGTATCATAGTGGTACGAATCAATTGAATGAAAAATTACAATTTGTTATTCTTCAGTCTTCATTCAGTGTTCAACAGTTTTATACTAAACAAGACAATATTAATTTTATTTTAATTTATGAAAAAGTCTGACTCAGCTGAGTTTACCATTGTTTTTCACAAAAATACAATTATGTACATTCTGTTGGATTAAAAAGCAAGAAAACATCTGGCCGGGCTGCTTAACATTGCAAATTGAACGATTATGTAAACAAGTCTTACCGAAGCCTTTTTTGAGCACCACGTCTAACCGGCGGACAACATGCCCAATTAGTATTCAAAAATATTTCGATTTCATTTAATTAGGCTAAAGATCAAGAGGTTGATAAAACGTTGAAAGATTTATTTCTTATGAGAAAGATCAATTAAATTAAGAATTAACTAGAATCTTTTCCTCGTCGAAGAGACAAGGATTAGATAACGTTGTGCTTAATTATATATTCACACTTTTAAGAAGATAGACTACCTGTAAATTTTCATACAAAACGCGATAACGCTTCCCACCCCTTAAACATAGTCCAATTTCAATATTTTTTTCACATTATTGATAAATTAGAGAATTAGTGCTGTACGTTTCGATATAGACATATTGCGTACAACAAAAGTTATGAGCATCTAAGTAAATATCCATATTTTTACATAAAAAATACCCGGGGCATTTTAATTTATTTAAATTTATCTAAACCGAATCAATAAAAAATAAAAACGTTAAGCCCTAGATTAAAGTGCGCTAAATCGAATGACACCAAAATTTCCTCATTTCGTAAAGGTTTACCCAGGGGTCGAAGAGTTATAGCTTTTTGCAGGTAGTCGATCCTCTTAACACAATTTAATTCTTGCATAACAAAGCAGTATTCACATCGTAAATGTGTCGATTTTATCTCCGAAAAATACGCGTCACCTCATCAAAATATTTGTATGATTTTCAATAGCGCTCATTAACGCGCGTCCGGTGGCGAAAACGAACGGTTTTTGTTAGAATTTATCCGGCGGCTGGACCAATTACGCAGTCGTTCTTCCTTCCTGACAGACGTACCATCAAATATGTAGCGGGCCTTTAGCGAAAAACCAGCGAAAAATTGCAAAAACCGTCGCGAAATGGCGAGAACCGTCGAAAAATTGCAGAAAATTCCCTGACGGACGCGTGGACACGCCGTTGAATGAATGATGCCGTTCTCTGGTGACTAATCAATAGCCGCCTGCAGGCCTGCAATATTCACACTGGTAATGGTTCTTCCATGCCTGTTGGGAGAAAAGGAAAAACATAGAATATACCAGCTGCTTTTCTTCCCGCGCACACCGTAAAAGCCGGTTGAGGGATTGGGTGAAAATCTAAGACATTATAGACGATGCGGCTAGCAACGTGATGGGTTGCATGCCGCTTTTAATTCCGCTTTCCACTTTAACGCCCACTATCACGCTAAATGTGGCTTTTGGGTTTTATGACCTTGGGCAAGGGATAAAGACGTGACAATATGTATGTTTGCTATGTCGTGGCTAAAACCAGTCACAGATGCTGGGGGGTTCGTGGCCTCATGTGGGAGGAGACTGAAATCTCGATAATAAACACTTATAACGTATTCTGAAGTTACGGGTGGTATGAAAACTTAAATTGGATCTGACAACTTTTCATTTTGATCAGTATAATCTTATTTTAATTAAGTTTTTGTTAGTACACTGTAAGTGTAGGCTTAAGAAAAACTACGAAAAAGTAATTAAGTAATCTATTGCTATTGTGACAGAAGAAAAAATACAGAGCCATACCTCTTCATTACAAGACTGTATCTATGTAAACAAAATCGATGTGGAATTTCCATGAAATAATCCATCATGAATATTTAATTTATGGCTCATAATACCTATCTTCGTAGCTGTCGTAGACTCTCGTAGCACTGCAAACATTTTTTAAATCACTGTTTTCTTTTTAAAAAATCCGTAAGTTCTAATCATTTAAAACCTATATAATAAGATCCACGTCCGTTCTTATCTATAAGTATATTTTTACTGAAATCTACTATTTTCACGTATAGAAAATCAACCCGAATAATTTATATCTTCATTTTGACGAACTCCATTGCGCAGTGATTCACGCCAGCCTGCGATACGAGAAGGCTCGTATTCGATCCCAGGCCAGAGTTTTGAACGCGTGCCACTCGTCTTCGCACGCGTTCAAAAATAGTACCTTGTATGTTTATCTACATAAGTATCTATTTTATTATAATATTATTCTTCTTAATTAGGACTAGGACATAGTCAGATAATGTAGTTTTGATATAAAAAAACAATAATACAGGATAATAATACACATGAATGTGTCATAACCCGTCCCTTAACGTTTCTAGTGCAAAACTACGGTAAAACACTAGCTGCTTAGCCATACGCTCGATAGCTATGGCCATCCTATTATAGGTACCAGTATCTATTATAAAATTTAAATATCGTTGAATTAGTATCCTACAAACTAAGTTCGCAACTTACTGTGGGGCAAGCTCAATTTGTGTTATATGTCTTTACGTATGTTTATTTATTATTTATGTTTAAGTAAACTAAATAAAATCAATGTGACATTTCCATAAAGAGTCCCTCATTAGCGTCGGTTAGAGTCTTGTTGTCCGCAGCTGAGGGTCAGTCACAGCGCTCATGTCCAGTTTACAACCCGTATAATAAGTTCCGCGTACGCTATTTACGAGTATTCATATTATTCAGATGAAAGTTCTGAATAAATTTACTTAATTAGTAGTATTTTATTTACCTAAAAGAATGCAGCAAAACCTTTTTTTTTAATTACTTCTTTAGCGGCGCTGTACACTTTTTGTGGTGGGGAAAAAATTATGAACTCGCGACAGGTCACGTGACCGATTCGTCAGATTGGAAATTCGTAAGACGGACACAACGTTAACATTAAAGTTTTCACTTATGCCGGCACTCCCGGAGTCCAACTCGTTGTTTTATTTTAATTTTAACACGTTTTCCTATAACATAATTTTTAAGAAAGTGTAGCCTAGCTGTTCTTCCCATGTAAAGTGAAAAGTGGGTTATTTCTATATTTTAAGAGTGGATTATAGAAACGAACCAAATTATCCTGGGGATACTTATAAATGACGATGGCCTAGCTATTTCAGCCACTTATCATTAATTTGATTCTAGTTTTCCATATACATGCCATATTACCTGAAGTTAAGGGGGACCAGTGCTGCACCATTTGAAATAAATCGTTAGACGAAGACAGAGATATCATTTAAAATTTTGTTCTTCGAGGCCCTGGATAACACTTCAAACTATTTTATAAACTAGTTTTTACAGCTACCTCGTTTACCAAGGTCGGACCTCTAGCTAGATTTCTAAAAATAAACCATTACCTTACATTTGGCACAAATATTATGCATGAATTTTGATCACTGACTTTCTTCGTTGACTGTACACCTCATATTTCTCTGAGATATTAAAATTCGTTTCTAGCAAAACCTTGTTGGACATGGGTACGCTGTTTTCTTTCGTGGCTTATTACGAACTTTAATAATGTCAGATGTAATATATCATTATAATTTTTCGTTGTCCAGACAGTCATGTTCAATTGGCGGTAGTATCACAAAATTCTTTGCTGAAATTCTAATGAACATAATCTTATACGCCTCAAAGCTATTTCACATTTCTCTGTAGCAACAATTGACAAATAAATAAATAAAATAAATAATAAATATATAGGGACATATCACACAAATTGAGCTAGCCCCACAGTAAGTTGTGAACTTGTGTCGAAGGATACTAACTCAACGATACTATATTTTATAATATATACTTATATAGATAAACATCCAAGACCCAGGTCAATCTGAAAAAGATCATTTTCCATCTTGACCTGACCGGGGATCGAACCCGGGACCATCCGTGTCGCAGGCAGGCGTGTTGACCGCTGCGCCACAGAGCTCGTCAAAATGGCATAGTTATGTGATGTTATAAAATAAAAATACTAAAAATCAGAGTCGACACCGCATAATGAATTCAAGTATTAACGTTGGCGCGTAACGTGAGACTAAGAATAGTAGCAGCTTACCCAGTTGTTCAAAACCTTAACTCCTTAGCACGGGGGAGAGCTTCAGAGACGCTGCTAGTTTCCGTTCTGTACGTTATTCATTCCTAGGTCCATGTGTGTACGTTAGTACTATTATTCATTCTGTGACAAGTCACGAAAAGTCTCAGAGACAAAATATTCGCCGTGTAGATCCAGGAATAAATACCTAGACAAACTAGGTACCTAATTGATGTAGACGGTAAGACTTCCTCATCATTTGAATATCACATGGAATTTGTTTGCCTACCGTGTTCGTCTGCGTGTAGACATGATTACCATAACGAAAACATGACCGTCTGCCCGTGTGAGCGTTCCCATTAAGACGCGTATCCACTAGAGGTAGCTGCAGGATGAGTAACCGTGTCTCATGTCAAAGAGTCAAGTAGCTAGTGAAGACCGTAGCGGGAGTCAAAGAATGCTACGACATCGAAGTAAACATTTCTGGTAAATGGCAGCGCTTGAGACGCCTCAATCTAAAACGTGTGCTTAGTGAAAAGGGTTGTACCCATGTGGGCTCATCATCAGGTCTTTTTTATTACCCTCCACTGCAAGAGCATGACCCTCCCGGTACTACCAGAGTCATTATTGGCCAAAGCAGTGCAGCAGCAAGAGGATTTGGCCTACACTCTTCACGCTGGCCTTCCTAAGTCGCCGAGTGATCCTATTCTACTCAGCTGGGAACCACACGGCTTATGATTATGTGTGCTCAGTATCAAAGAAATATACACTACGCGAAAATAAACATCACTTAATCATGTGCGCTCGTAAATTACTTGCGCCCACATATTCTGATATCTATGCTTGCGCCTATGTGATGATGTCTAGCTGTGAGCGGGGACATCGAGAGGTGAGCGGGGCGTGGAACAGGCTGTCGCCAACTGTCTTAGTCGAGGGCTGTGTGTGTTGTTCTTGCGGCTTTCCCATATCTCGCACCGCTGGCTTGTTGCGTTGTTCCGTGGTATCAACCCTAGAGCTTACATGCTCCGGCTCAATTTCACCGAAGTCACCGGTGCCCGAACTCTCACGTACAGGGAGTGTCACCACTGTGCCAGTACCGTGGTTCAGGCTACAGAGCTATATATGCTGAATGTATTAGATGTCTAAAGACCTTTCGTTGTTTGCAGTGGGGCAGCTCATTGCTCGATGCGCAAATGCGTACACGGCTTTATGCTATTCGATATCGTTCACTTGGTCCATTGCAACTTGACAAGGGATTTGTAAGTACAGCTTACTACTCACTGAAACAAGATGTAAGTAGATCTGACGAGTGCTGTTTTTACTTTTTTAGAGAAGTCCACCCAAGAACATGAGGTACAGAAATAACACACTCTCATGTGGAAAGTAAAGAAAAAAAACTGATTCGAAGATTTCAAAACCATTGTTAGCTGGAATTCTAAAAATCTGAGTGTAATCTGTGATGAAAATATAATTATAGAAGGTACATCTGTGGAACATTATTAAGTAAGTAGTATCACGAATAACTGACTATTCTGGGTTTTACTTGCTTTGTATGTATACCACAAAAATTACAAAACAGAAAAAATAAATTTAATGAATAAACTGGGTAAGAGATATCAATAATTTAGATAGTACGAGTAGAAAACATATGCATAACGTAGAAGAAAAAAAAGTCCACAAAACCGGCAATATTAATGTCTAATAGAACTTAATTAAACATTTAGTGCCGAGCCGCGGTTGATTTAAAAGCAAATTAATTAATTACATACCACACTTCAATCACGACAAATTAGCTGGATGTTACACGCGGTCGCTATCATATGCATGCATTAAGGGTGCGGATTATCCATTACACATAAATGGGGACTAATAAAATAAAGACATTCTAAAATCTTAATAACAAAAAACTTTTTAAAAAGTAAACTCTGTACCAATTTCGACCAATTACCGCTAAGAACAGTATCGATTGAATTACATTTGAAACAAAAATGGCATCAAAATTGGTTCAGCAGTTTGGTTGCTACGGAGGTACAGACAGACACGTCAAATTTATACAGGTATAATATCCCTCTGTTTTCATCGGAAGTTAAAAAAAAAACATGAATAAATACTACCTATTATTACTTGCTTATTCATGTTTTTCTAACTTCCGATGAAAAAAATAACAATAAATAGGTACCTAGGTGTGACATTGTAATGTCACACCTAGGTACCTATTTATTGTTTAGGTATTTATTGTAAATTTTAAAAGAAATATCTCTCCTAGTTTATGCTTATGATGGCCTAGACCCAGAAAGAGAAAATAAGATTGAAACTGGTAGTGAAAAGTATTTTGCAATTACTACACCCTTGGATAAACAAATTGTGTACTTAAATACTTATTCTTTACCTACGTATGAAGATTTTGTTAAGCCATATAGACATAGGAAAAAAATGGTACAAGTATAACTAAATAAAACAAAAAAAATACGGTTTCAGCTATCGCCCGCGGGTCCGCTCGCCACAATGACGATTGCGCGGGAACGTTACTTTTTTTTCGCGATGATTAAATGTCTAGAGAACGTGTTTATGCAAAATTTCGTGATGGTTAGCCGTAAGTTCCGCCGTAACTTCTAGCCATCTAACCCGATGGTTAGAACTTATGGCGTGAAAGCATAACAAACAAACAAACATACTCACTTTCGCATTTATATTCTCAGTTTCTAATGAGTGAACGAATTATTTATTTTCAAGAAACTAAGTCTCACAATCCGTAAGTAAATTTAATATCGATGCTAGAACTTACTGGAATATATGTAATAGAATTAAATTCGAATTATGAGCCTAGTATAGCCCCTTCGTGGGCTGATGTATTCAAAATAGGATACAACCAGTAAATGGGGTGTGATTAAAGGGTTGGAGATACTTTCAAGTAAATCCTTCCATACTGAAATAGATTTCCTTAATTGTAACTTTTACATGCCTAATAAGAATTCCAGTATGGGACAATAGGCTAGTTTCCAAAAATATATAATTAGACCGTAAGTTCGATTTTAAAAAATATTATATACAGGTTTTTTTATAAAGATAATAGATTTAGAGATTATAAAGATATAGCCCGTTAAAATTCCGTATGACATCGCTGTTTGCTACACTCACTTATAAGCAAACTTTGACGTCACGAGGCCCAGTTGTGAGCTTTGTCGTACATACATACATATTATCACGTCTTTATCCCTTAAGGGGTAGACAAAGCCCAAAGTTATAAAACCTAAAGGCCACGTTTAGCGTGTTTGTGGCGATAAGCTAGAAACGGAATCAAAATAGTGATAGGTGGTGGTGGTATACTGTTTCAAACTTTAAAGTGCTTTACCTTTTTTATTTGAATGACAAATGAAAAAAAAATTAACTTCCGGCCTAATTTTAATAATTTGGACCAAGGGAACTGTATTACCTACTCCATACATACATACTATCACGTCTTTTGCCCTTCCGGGGCAGACAGTGTCCAGGTCTGTAAAACCTTAAATCCACATTTAGCAGATTGGAGAGCGAGCGAAAAAGTAGGTGTGAACGGAATCAAAATAGTGATGGGTTGCTAGCTTCATCGCCTAGACATGATTCCTGACGCCTCGGTCGGCTTTTACGATCTGCGCGGGAAGAGAAGCAGCTGGTACATTCTCGTTTTTTCTTTTCTCCTAAACTAGCATGGCAGCAATCTTATTCCAATCCTAGGTATACTTACCTACTACACGTTAGCCCAGCATCACAACGCTCCACTATCCAGCTAACTCCCGCAATCAGCTCCGTAATAAATTAACGCCATTACTAAATTATTCCCAGTTCTAGATTAATGTAGAAGTCGGGCCGCGGTCCGCCGGCCGCTCTTACATTATTACAGCATTCATTAGAGTTCGCTAATTACTCCTTGCTTTAATGAATAAGCTCTAATGAACCACTTTCTGTTAATTAAAGGCGGCACGGCGCGGGGGCGAAGGGGGTAAGCGGGAGGAACTTTTCTCCGGGCTCTGATTGCAAATGTGAATTTGTGTAAGTCTGAGTGGAAAGAGTGTTTCAGTGAAAAGGGGTAATGAGGCGGTCGAGTGAGGCCGAATTAGTTGCAACAGGGCTGGAGCTAATTGTATGTGTTCGTTACTCAGTAACGGGTAGGTTTAGATATCTCAAGATTCTGAAACTTTACACTTTGTTTCTTTATGATGAACATGTATCATTTACTTGTGTTTTATTTGTCTTATTCTGTTCCGTTTATTATTGCAAAGTACCTGTTTTTCATTTTAACAACAGTTCAAAAGAACCTTCATCATCGTCATATTATGTCAATAACCACTGAGCTAGGAATTTCATTGTACACACATTTTTTTGCTTGTGCCAATAGATAACCCTAGAGGAACAAATTTATGAAGAGGATGGACTACCTGTAAATTTTCATACAAAGAGCGATAACTCTTCCATACCCCTAAACCTTTACGAAGTGAGGAAATTTTGGTGTCATTCGATTTAGGACACATTGATCTAGGGCTAACCCTTTTATTATTGATTCGATTTAGATTAAATTAAATAAATTAAAATGCCCCAGGAATTTTTTAAGTAAAACTATGGATATTTACTTAGATGCTCATAACTTTTGTTGTAAGCAATATATCTTAAATATCAAAACGTACAGCCCTACATAGAATCGTAATCCTAAACAGGGCTGATCCTGCCATTCTTGAATCAATATAACAAATCTGGTAAATCAAAACGACAGTTGCATGAACTGGCTTAAAACCCCAGAGCAGTATTCTAGTTAGGGTAGCAGGTACTCTTAGGATAAAAAAGTCAAGATCAGGTTGGTTGAACTAATTAGTACTGTTTTAGCAACGAATTCACTTCACCGGATACCTATTTGATTTCTCATACTTTACAACTCTAGTTGCAAGTACCGCATACATTTTCAGCGTCTAATTGCGTGCACCTTGTTGCGTAACCCTAATTAGGCATTATCATGGCACAATCAGGTGAACAACTGGTTTAATTGGCTGACTTATGCGTCTGGTATTAAAATTTATGGCAGACTTCCTACTCAATTAATTTGATCGGTGCGTAACTGCGTAATCGTTTTCATCTATCATCGTTTTAAACGTGTGCAAATGATCCGTAATAATATCCTACCATGATTTGTTAACTTATATGTAATTTATATGCCGTGTGGTTCCCGGCAGAATAGAATAAGACCACTTCAAGTCTTCCCGCGGATGTCGTAGAAGGTGACTTAGGAAACACAAGCTTTAGCTTTTTTACAAAGCTTATCATATGACGATACGTTACGATCTGATGATATATATAATCATCAGAGACCCTTCCAAGCCGTCAGGCCAACGTGGAAATTGTAGGCCAAATCCTCGGACTGCTCTGGCTAATATAATTCTGGTAGCACAGATGGTCATGCTCCTGCAGTGGAGCCTAAAAAAGACCTGAAGGTGATAGGTACCTCCTTTATAAATTTACCACAAGGCATATCAATCACAGAAAAGACGGCAGCACTGACTTACAAACATCTTCATTAATGACGTCTTTATCTCTAAGGTTAAAGTGAAACTTAAGCGCACTCTCATTTTCTCCATTTTCTTGTATGCCTCAGGGACCTGGACCCTCACAGCCAAGACTAGAAAGAATCGACGCATTCGAAATGTTAGTGCTGACGGAAAATGCAAAAATATCGTGGACAAACGCCGCACTAAATTGTCACAGGAGCTCAAGATCCAGACCCGTCTGTCAGTAATATGCCTTCAAAGAGTATATCACTGTTCGTCACGTGGCGCGACGCGAACCCAATAATCTGGAAAAGCTGATACTAATCGGAACGCGGCAGGTGTAAGACGTAGAGGCAAACCACCAGTCCGCTGGACTGATCCACTCCTGAATGCCTTGAAGTGCAACACCCAGGCTGCCATTTGCCTGGCTCAGAACAGATCGGCCTCGAAACACTTCACAGCTGGGGCAAATTTTAGTGGTCACCACTCACGACCCCCTGACATGAGGAAAACGACCAAGAAGAAAAAGATCCCTTACGGGGTATAAAAAACCATTTGGATATAAGAAATTATCATGTTTAGTTTGCTGGTGGGCTGCGATTGTGTATAACTACCTACTTATGTGGAAAACGGAATAAAAATAGAGCGGCTTCGCCTTTTGACCTGATTCTTTAGATTTCCATCCTGTCCCTCGCGCCAGCTTCTCCAAAACAGCATGGAAGAAACGGACTGTTTCCTATATCCTATTCCATAATAGCGGTAAACCTAGTCCCTCCAACTTTTCAACCAACCAGTACGGTTGCAATGTTGTATCCGAAGAAAATGCCTTGGTGGTGTACAGTGTACATGACACAAGGAAGTTCAGGCCCATCTTCGCATCTCTGTGGGATACATGTAATAAAGTAGGTGAGAACGAATCTTATAAATATGCGAAAAGTTAGGCGAAATAGGATGGCTAGCTTTATCCATCACTTTTCTTATGTTAATTTGAATTTATATACTTAGGAGGTATATTTGAATATAAACGGTATAGTTTACATTATATCCACAATCTAACAGAAATATTATTATATAATTGTGGAATAGACAAGACAGAGTGCGGAGAGGTCGTGCGGAGGTAGACAAGTCGATAGTCTTGTCTGTGATTCTAATTTGTATTTCTCTTAGAAAAATAACTAAGTTATTATTCTAAGATATTTTATACACTACACTGCATAACTAATCCATGCTTCCAGACATACCTACTGAATGGAGCTATCAAGGATGGCTAGTGTCAGGCTGGCAGGCGGCCGTACAATCTTTGCTAAATCATATGGAGCATGAATATCTCAGCAGAGGATGCAACCGGAAATATTCTCAGACAAGAAAAATGGATAATTTAAGCTGAAACTATTTATTACGAAGTTCAGTTTATCCATGTTATTGAACACAATGCCCTTTGCGGCATACGAGGAATATACCATGTATAGTAATTGACTTAAAAGTGTGAGTTGGTGATGTTCTTTTTTTATGTCTTTTTTTTAACCACAACAAAATAAGTGTGTTAAGACTCGCTTGGACGCGCATGTCTCCATACAAACGGAAAAAGGGAATTGTGGCAATATTTGATAATTTTGGAGTAATTAAGCATCCAATCAATTACTCTTCTTATATAGATTATACGTACGTTCCTATACAGTTTGATTAAATTATCATTAGTTTGAGAATTATACGCTTCTCAAGATTTCCATACAAATTTGAAGAGGCTTGTAATTCTCAAACCATTTGTATTTTAACAAAGCTGTATAGGAACGTACGTAGATTATAGTGAGATTAATTGATTAAATGCTTAATTTTACTCCAAAATTATTAAATATTGCCAGAATTCCCTTTTTCCGTTTGAATAAAGACGTGCGCGTCCAGGCGACTCTTAAGATTGCCCATTAAATCAATAAGGACCTACTTGAAACAACTGAAACTGAAAGTAGTCCCCAGACCATCATGCAACAAGGAACGTGAAAATGCAAAACTAACCAAACATCAGCTAATGAATGTCAGCTGCATAAACAGGATTCTGATGAAACTATTAACGCATTTTAATAAGACTCTAATTTCAGGGCAATTTATGAAAATATTCGACAGTGTAATCGAATAACCAATAAGCGTGAAAAGGAAGGATAATGGCGATTGACAAATGCGCGGTATAAAAGCGGAGGTCGGGACCTGTTGGTTACAGTAGAACCGAAGTTCTTCATCAGCCAGCCATGTTCACATTTGTCGCAGTAAGTTTTTTTTGTTACTTTTTTTTACAAGACATATTTAAGATTTATTGGAAATTCTAAGTGAGAACTCATAAATCCATAATTCAACAATCTGACCATCTTCTTATGAACTTTCGAAAGTTTATAAGCTTCGTCGCAAAATGTCCTTTTCGCAAAATGTCCCTTGTGCAAAATGTCCCCCGGTATCAAAATGTCCCTTTCTCAAAATTTCATTATTTTTATACATTGTTGTGTATTTGTTTGTTACGCCTCCACGCCGTAACTACTAAGCCCATGATCATAAAACTAGCTTTTGCGGCTCTGCTCCCGTTCATTTGGTCCCCTCAATAGTAAACTTTTTTCGGGATTACAATTAGCCTAGGTGTTAATCTGGGTAATAAAGTATCTGTTTGCAAAATTTCATCGAAATCCCTTAAGTTGCTAGGCGTGATTGAGTAATAAACATCCAAAAATACAAACTTTCGCCTTTATAATATGAATAGAAAGGAAGAAGAATAAATAACAAGCCCTAATAATAAATAATAAGCCAGGTAACCAGGAGGATCAAGGTTTCGAAGAAACCTGGTTACTTTCAAAGTGACCCGTCGTAGGTACCTAAATGCCCGATTTGCCTTGCCAGTCACCTATCAAGACTATGACCCCTGGCTGAGTTTTCTCGTGATAATATTTGTAATGTTTTTCCAGATCGTTTGCTTCTTAGGAGTGACTGCTGCTGCACCCTCACTACCTTTAGTTGACTCCATTGTAAGTTCTTAATTTCGGCACCACACCACATATATTTCTCGTCTAAAAACAATACAAAATGTCTAAGGCCAAGCCCAAGATGGCAAGCCCACATGGATTAGTACCTATTGTAAATTTTGAACTTTTAGTCAATATGCTTTATACTTTTCACTTTTATGTAAAGTCTTGTATATTAAAATAACAGTACCTTATCTACCTACCTACTTGATGCACAAAATTATAGATTAAAAAACAGTTTTGTTTTTAACCTAAAGATTTTCAACAGGTTTCTGTTGAAAATGTTTTTATTTTTATGTATATCTAGATGTTGGGAGCCACGTAAGGACCTAGTACTTACATGGCTCCCAACATCTAGATATTCAGTATACCAATATTGATACAATAGCAGTTGACAGCCCATTCTTACATGTTTTATTAGACCAACTCAAACTAATATTACAATTTTACATATTGCAGTCCATTCCTCGCTACGGCTTCAACTATGCCGTAAGTGACCCCCTAACCGGCGACAACAAGGCTCAGACCGAGCAACGAGACGGTGGTGTGGTCAAAGGCTCGTACTCCCTCTCGGAGCCCGACGGCACCATCCGAGTCGTCAACTACGCCGCCGACCCCGTCTCCGGCTTCAACGCTGTCGTCAAAAGGATCGGACCCGCCGCTCACCCTCAACAATACAGCTTACCAGTCGCCAAGATTGCACCAATTGCACCTGTCGCTGTTGCACCAGTCGCCCCAGCCATCGCTACCAGCGCATGGGGCCTTGGTTTAGGGGGTAATTACCTCGGTTTAGGATCAGGTCTTGGCCTCGGTAACTGGGGCTGGAGCGGCAGTCTTGGGGGCCTGGGACTCGGAGGCCACGGACTCGGTGGCCACGGACTCGGTGGCCACGGACTCGGTGGCCACGGACTCGGTGGCCACGGACTCGGCGGCTATGGACTCGACGGCCACGGATGGGGACACTAAAGACTGTTTTGTGATTGCGTCAAACCCACGGGGTTTTAGCTCCGTGGTCAAACCAGGACGTTAGATCTATTGTGTTTTCGCTTGACTATCCCAGTATATGTTTTTAAGTGAAAATGTAAATAGTATAACGCTGTAAGCTTTTGATTGGAGTCTTAAATACAATGTCAATGATATAAACATGAGTTTGTTATTTCTTCAATGCGGAGAATATCGCTTTAAAAAGCAAGTTTTAGTTGGCAATTCAACTGTCTTCATATACGTACGAAGCAGATTTTAAAACAATGCGTTAAGTGTCTTCGTATTTCTATAGTATGAAGTTTATGCTTTCAGTGAAAGTGTAGTGTAAACAAAGTAAACGAGCAAAAGAGTGAACAAAGAGAGAGTAAACAAAGTAACTTTATGTTCTTTTTTAAACTTTCGCGATTTAAACACGTAATAGGCTAGATTCCTAAAAAAATTAATTTGTTCGCCATTTAGACAATCAAAAACTATAGGACACGTATTTTTTTCTTTTGTTAATTGAACAATAAATTATTGAAGATATAGCCTGTTAAAATTCCGCGAGACGCCACAGTTTCGAGCGCTTTTCAGAAAACAATAACGGTACGAGCCCGACTTATAAACTTAGATGCGCTTTGTCTTTGTCAGTTATAATTTAAATTGACAAAAGATCAAATATGGTCTAACGGACTAATTTTAACGGTATTATTTAGACCTAGAAAACTAGCCTTTTAAGTATATAAGGAATGTATTATTCTATACCCTTTATATACACATTTATGTTTGGGATGTTAAGAAGCAATAGTATAAAAAAACTTCTCAAATTACTACACATTTATTACATAAATATTATAACACATCCATCCATACTTAAATGCACGTAATATTTGAGCAGTTACAACATGTCCCTCGCACACCCACACCGAACCACGGACAATAAGATAACGTTTACAATATGTACATAAAAATATATTAGCTATAACAGGGATTTTTTGCTGACCACAAATATACGCTGTAATACGCTGGACTGAATATTACTACCAAATAAGAGTTACCAGTAAACATTAGGAAATACAAGGGAATAAGAAAGAAATTGAACGTTTTATGTAAAAGTTTGTCAATTTCGAAATAATTGCACACACATAGACGACTTCTTAGAAAGGGTGATATAGGAAAGAGCGTTGATGATAATAATAAGACAAACCATTGGACCAATCAGTCATATATAGCTGTCCTGTGTTTCTCATCGCGATAGAAAAATTAAAATCCTGTTAGGTGCTGAGAAATAGTCGCATGAAACATTATAAATTATGCGCAACTGTCTTAGAAAGTCGTAGAAAAAACGATGTTTATGTAAGCTATCTACCCCTCGCAAGGTTACTACACCAGTAACCCTGTGACTTATTAACTTGCACTGCGTTAAGACATATATTCCTTCCGTGCCTGTTGCTTTACTAGAAGTTTTAGATGCTGAGAAACGTCATCATATTCTGTCACGTCAGGCATAAAAACCACAGAAAAGGAGAACTGCGAAGGCACGACGCAGACACAGTGCATGCGTGGGACTCTATAATAGGATTTTAAGCTTTATTGTTATATACAAAACGACTAATATCGCAGAAATAAATAAATGCCTGCTCTAGCTGCCCGTTGCATCTTGCGGTAGCTAGCGACTTAATTTTTTCTCGCGATGCTGGTCGTTTTGAGTATGATAATTAAGATTTTCGAAAGTTTTCGCAATTGATATCGCTTTTATCGCGTTTATTACATTATTTATACACCTAACGGTTCGGACACTTTACAGTGTTCGTGGTCGCAGGCACGAACACCATAAAGTGTTCGAAACGGACACTGTAAAGTGTTCGAAATGTTAGGTGTATAAATAATGTAATAAATTATTTTTATTTAAATGATAATTAAGCTTTAAATCGTATCATAGTGTTCCACGCCGGCTCCATATGCGTTTTCTGTTAGTGTTAAATCTCAGAGGGCTTATTCAATCCGGCGTATTAGTATATTCGAAGTTAGTAGGTTTGGGTGTTGGTCTGTTACGTGTGGAGCGAGCCCTCTCCGAACAACCACAAGCAGAGACGGTCCACGAGGTACGCGAACACCATGTCTGCTATCAGCACTTGCACTAGTATCAGCCGGTACTGAAACAAATAAATATTTTATTAGAGCTACCGTGAGAAACCTAGGTTGAGAAACATATTTGTACTTGCCTTTTGTTTGTTTTTTCATGTGTGTTTGTGGCCAACAGTCAAGACAGATTTTTCAAGCTGTCTAAAGGCGTCTGACATTGTACTAAAGTGGGTCGATATCAGCCCTTTTAAGGGGGCTCCGTAGTAAATAAGGAACCGTTCCCGTTTCATCATGTCATGTTATTAGTTTGGATTGGCCATCTAGTCGGTGGTTTAGCACAGCGACTATTACTACTAGAAAGCTGTAATTTGGCATGCGTATATACAACGTGTTAATGAATAAGCGCAAAACCTCTTAGGTGGTGATTGTGCTTATGAATCTGAACAATTTTTACTTAGGGGCCGACTCTGTAACTCGACAAAAAAAAACAGCTATTCCATATATTCTGGTCGAGTAGGTATTGACAATTTGTATGAAACAGCAGATTTTTTTTGTCGAGTTGCAGAGTCGGCCACATAGTAAAAATTGTTCATATTCATAAGCACAATCACCACCTAAGAGGTTTTGCGCTTATACATCAACACGTTGTATATTAATCAAGTCAACAGTGGTAAACTACCCCCTTAAGGGTCTTTATGTTCTGCTGGGCTGTACGAAGACTTGTTAAAGCTACGTTTTTACGCTGATTTAAGTAACATCAGCACTTTGTACAGTCGGGGCCGTTAAACCTGACAGATTTTAAATATATACCTACTAACAGATTTTAAATTGTAGGGGAGTCAAGTATAAACTTGACTCTATCTTTATCTGCCTCCAACTGTACATTTAAACTTGTGCCATCAACATAAAATTCATGAACTACTCTTTGTTACACCGTACCTAAACCCGATAGGCATAATACAGCATTCGTACAACATGCGTTAAGAAGTTTACACTTAAAAAAAATAGTTTATTATGTACGCGATAAATTACCACCACTTAAGAAACTAAATAAGTACTCACATCTGGCGGGAAGAACACGATCTCGAACATGTTGGAGAGCTCGAGAATGACGCCGGCCGCCAGCGTGAGCACTGCGCGCCCCGACACCACGATGCTGTACAGCAGCGGCTTATTGTTATGAAGACCCTCCATGAATGGCTCTCCCTGATGACTAAGTGCCTAGCCGTGTGGTTCCCGGCAGAGTAGGATAGGACCACTCCAAGTCCGCCCGACGATGTTGTAGAAGGCGACTTAGGAAACACAAGCTAAACGAAGCTTATAAACATCAAAGAGACCTCTCCAACCCGTCTGGCCAGCGTGGAGAATGTAGGCCAAATTCTCTGACTGCTCTGGCAAATATATGGCTCTAGTAGTACACAGAGGGTCGTGCTCCTGCAGTGGAGACTTAAAAGACCTGATGATGATGATGATAAATAAGTACTTACATCTGGCGGGAAGTACACGATCTCGAACATGTTGGAGAGCTCGGGAATGACGCCGGCCGCCAGCGCCAGCACTGCGCCCCCCGACACCACGATGCTGTACAGCAGCGGCTTGTTGTCGCGCAGACCCTCCATGAATGGCTCTCCCTGATAATAAAAACAACTAATATTACTTCTACATTAGGAAAGATAAACCTGCAGTTTTTGGTCTTCGTGGGAGAGTCAAGACTGCGGGTTTGAATCCTACCCGCGTGGATTTCCTCCCCATATTAATTAAATAAGAGTATTCAATAGTGGTAGAGTCAGCAACAACTATTAGATATTCATACTTTTTCGAAAAATTGGAAAACTCAATTGGATAATTGGCTAATTAAAACATATCTGAAAATTATAAAGCGTGTTAATTCACTCTCTTCATTCCTTACTCGGCTCGGGACTCGGCCCTACAACAACAACTTATTCGATTTGCTAGGATTTAAAAATATAGTCGACATTTCAAAACAAAAGTATTCAGCCGCCCGGGCAAGTAGTATGGGAATGTCACGTTTCCTGATCATTGCTAACGCAATAAAGGAGTTAAGGGAGTGTCGAGGGTAAATTAACACTCTGCATACAAAAGCCACATTGTTTGGTTGACTAGTCGAATGGAGACTGGTGTAGCAATATACCCTATAGTTGATCGCGAAGGTGGAGATCTGCAGCGCCATGGAGATGATGTACACGGTACTGTTGAGCAGGTCGGGCGCGAACACGCGTTCTTCGTCGTCAGCAAGGTCCATGTCCAGCTTGGGCTTCGTATCTCTGGAAATATTGAAGTGTTTTAAATATATCACCTCGTTACATGGATCCGTACATAAATAAATAAATTTATAAGGACAAAATCACACAGATTAAGCTAACCCCAAAGTAAGTCCAAGACTTGTGTTATGAGATACCAACTCAACTATACCATATTTTATCACAAATACATATCAAAATAAACATTCAAGGCCCAGGCCAATCATAAAAAGATCGTTTTCCATCATGACTTGACCGGGGATCGAACCCGAGGACAACCGTGTTGCAGGCTGCCGTATTGGCGCTGCGCCACGGAGGTTGTCATATAGCGGAAGATTTGATAACCAATACACAAACACGTTCTTGGCTCTTAAATAGTGCTTTTGTTAATCGTCCTTTTTTATGAACAAAGTCACGAATAGTAGTGTTTTGCTTTTCATTAAGGTACTTACGACTAGCAAAGACTGACATAGGCAACTTTTCTTAAAATGTCACAAGCTCTTGAGGGGTAAATAATCGGCCAAGTGAGAGTCAGACTCGCGCACGTAGGGTTCCGTAATAAATCAATCATCAGTCCCTTCTTACCTGCCAGGCGACCGGGCAGTAGCTTCGTGCACCAAGTACACGAGGCACAGGAAATGCACGGCGAACTGGGTGAGGACCGTCATTATCGTGTACACGTTGAAGATGTTGGGCAGAGGGCGCTGTTTCGACAACTGCTTTAGAGGCTGGAAAACGGAAATAAAACACTGATGTATATGAGGATAAGACAACAGGCTACAAAAGGAATGCTAATTCTAAATACAGGGGTGTGTAAAGGAGTAATAAAGTATTAAAATATCGAAAGATTTTACACGGAAGCACAATCTAAAATGGCCGAATGCGCAACACTTTTGACGAATCTCAGTGATCGGTGATCGGACTACATCACGACGGCTTGATCACGTCGGCTGATCACGTCGGGGTCACCAATTATGGCGAGTGTGTAAATTAAACCACAGTGACAGATACCAGGAATAAAGTAATATATTTATTAGAAATGCTAACTTATATACTAAGGAAATATACATATCGCATTGGTAGGGGAGATCGCTGATTTAGGAATACGTGTATATTCTTACGTGATGTACGTGTCTTGCTAAGTTAACAATATTTAAACACTTCCTGCAGGTACATCACGTTCGTATTCCTAAGGTCGCAATTTATAGAATCTCCCTCTCTCATTTGAGAGTATTTCCGGTTGCATCCTCAGCTGGAACGCATATGAACCCGGGGCCCGGGGACTAAAAAGGCAGCCATTACTGACTGACTGACTGATCTATCAACATACAGCTCAAACCACATAACAGCGCATTTAGATCGCAGATATTTATTATGACGTAGGCATTCGCTTAGAAAGGATTTTCCAAAATTCACCTAAGGGGGGCTTTGTTAAGCTTGTGTTTTCTTAGTCGACTTTTACGACATCCACGGGAAGACTTGGAGTGGCCCAATTTTACTCTGTCGCGAACCACACAGCGAATTTTGAGTGACATAAGTCATTCAAACTCAAAATATAAAATTGGTAAATCAGCGCGTTCAGAGTGCTCATTCTATGTTTTCACCTTGGATCTCGACATGAACAAGAAGCACGAAGCCAGCAGTAAGCTCTGCAGCGTAGCCTGCGTGTCGCTGAACTTGATGCCGTCAAGGTACAGCA
Organism: Rhodophaea formosa; assembly: GCA_963082605.1. Classification (NCBI taxonomy): domain Eukaryota; kingdom Metazoa; phylum Arthropoda; class Insecta; order Lepidoptera; family Pyralidae; genus Rhodophaea; species Rhodophaea formosa. The sequence goes on from OY720205.1 coordinate 17,539,173, forward strand.
CCGACTGACTGTACGCCAAGATTTGCGCGTTCATAGCCACAATCTATTACCTTGGATCTGGATATGAACAAGAAGCACGAAGCCAGCAGTAAGCTTTGCAGCGTGGCCTGCGTGTCGTTGAAATTGATGCCGTCGAGGTACAGCACCGACTGACTGTACGCCAAGATGAGCGCGTTCAGAGCCAGAATCTATTACCTTGGATCTGGATATGAACAAGAAGCAGGAAGCCAGCAGTAAGCTCTGCAGCGTGGCCTGCGTGTCGCTGAACTTGATGCCGTCGAGGTAAAGCACCGACTGACTGTACGCCAAGATGAGCGCGTTCAGAGCCAGAATCTATTACCTTGGATCTGGATAGGACAAGAAGCACGAAGCCAGCAGTAAGCTCTGCAGCGTGGCCTGCATGTCGTTGAAATTGATGCCGTCGAGGTACAGCACCGACTGACTGTACGCCAAGATGAGCGCGTTCAGAGCCAGAATCTATTACCTTGGAACTGGATATGAACAAGAAGCACGAAGCCAGCAGTAAGCTCTGCAGCGTGGCCTGCGTGTTGCTGAACTTGATGCCGTCGAGGTAAAGCACCGACTGGCTGTACGCCAAGATGAGCGCGTTCAGAGCCAGAATCTATTACCTTGGATCTGGATATGAACAAGAAGCACGAAGCCAGCAGTAAGCTCTGCAGCGTGGCCTGCATGTCGTTGAAATTGATGCCGTTGAGGTACAGCACCGACTGACTGTACGCCAAGATGAGCGCGTTCAGAGCCAGAATCTATTACCTTGGATCTGGATATGAACAAGAAGCACGAAGCCAGCAGTAAGCTCTGCAGCGTGGCCTGCGTGTCGCTGAACTTGATGCCGTCGAGGTAAAGCACCGACTGGCTGTACGCCAAGATGAGTGCGTTCAGAGCCAGGATCTTGAACATCTGCAGCGTGGTCACCAGGGTGCAGCGGCCTTGTTTGATTATGTGGCAAACTGGCAATAAGATTGAAAGACTTTTTAATTCTAGTTGGCTAGTGAAAGATTCAAAGAGTTTATTCAGAAAATTGGCCTTTTCAGGTACTTTTTCACGTCATTTCATAATTTAAATAATTCTAATTAGCTTAAAAATATGATTTAGTTAGAAATATGTTAGTATTATTAATTAGTATTCAAAAGCTTCAGACTACTAGGGTTTCGAAACTGACCACTGCAGCGAAGAAATGCTGAAAGAAACTCTTTTTTACAGTATTTGCCTTCTCGCTTGAAGAGCTTTGTTTATTTTCCTTTTCTTTTCTTTTTTGATATCATATAAATATAATACATAATTTTGTTGGACATTGTAAGAAAAAAAAAGATTTAAATAAAAATAAAATCAACCATGACTACTTACTGCAGAGAATACTGGAGAGGCGACTGGTGAAGGGCGCAGCTACACTAGCGTCACCCAACCTCACGAGTTGCGGCTGGTCTTCCTCCTCCAGTTTTTTCATGGCCTTCCGTAGCCTAGCAGCGGCCTCGGCGCGGGCTTCGGCACGAAGGTCGCGGGGCCCGGCGCGGCGCGGCACTTCTAACTCGGGCGGCCGCTCCTCACGCGGACTCTCCCGAGGACGCTCGGGCGCGTTGGCTAATATCGCTACGCCAACCTGTGAACGATTTTATTCTTGCCAAAATTGAAATAAAAATGTTATACATATAGTTTTTTTTTTTTTCATTTTCGTATGTAGAGTTTTTTTATATCAATTTAGGATGACGAATAATTGTTTCGTTCAACGCAACTACATGAACAATGCAACGTAACAATTTCTCGAAGAAGGCGCTCAGTTAATATTAAGCCACCCGCAAGAATTCATCAAGTGGTATCTTAGTTATGATTATGGTTCAATATAGTAAATATCAAAGTAAAATATTAACTAAAAGTATAAATGCGCAAGTAACTTACATCTGCATGTTTCAGCGCACCAACATCATTAGTGCCATCTCCACACATGAGAGTGGTATATCCGAGAGACTTCAGGGTTACTATAACGAACTCCTTCTGCTTAGGCGCGAACCGAGCAAACACTTTGATATGAGGCATCAGCTCTTTGAGAAACTTTTGATGATGTTCATTTAGGAATGTTAGACCTTCTCCCGTAATACAGAGATCAAACTTCGATGTTAATTGTTTAGTTGTCTTGAATGGTTCCACTGGTAGGTTCATTTCTTCGTCTATAGATTTCCAGCCCCATTTGCCTTCGTCAGCAGTTAATATAAGCACCTCTCTTTTCTGAGTAAACTTCAACTCTTTGGCGACATGGCACGCCGTCAACGGGTTGTCTCCAGTTATCATAACTACGGAATGTGATGCATTCACTATTTCAGAGATAGCTCTCTTGGAATCATTCTTCAATGGACATGAAATAATGACGAACCCAACAAATGTCAAATCGGACTCGACATCTTCTCTTGATAAATCTCTAATCTCTTGCGAGGTCAATTTACCTAAATTCCTGTATCCCAACGCTAGTACCCTGGCGCCCCTCCGAGACAAAGTTAAATACACGTGGTCATAGTAACTAGGAACTTCTTTCAACATCGTCTTCACAGTCTCAGGCGCACCCTTAACACTACTGATGTAATGGGTCTCTATGAAGCCCCTTTCGTTCTGCTGGTAGCCCGCAATAACGGACATTCTTTTAAGGGCACTTGAGAAATGGTTTCTATGTACAATTTTCAGACCGGGTGACTTTCCTTTCTTTGGCACAACAGCATCACCTTTCGTCAGGTTCCACTCTGCTGCCTTAAGGGTAGCTTTTTCCAATGGGTCACCGACCACGCCGTCATCTAGCTGCACTAAGGAATGACATGATGCTAATACTTGAATCGTCTCCATTGGAGCTTCAGAAAGAGGGATGACAGTGGCGTCCTTATGATCTCCAATGCCCGCGACGCCTTCGACTACTAAATTATCACTTGTTAGAGTTCCAGTCTTATCAAAGCAACATATTTCCACTTTACCTGCAAATGGTATTCTGAAAGGTTCTGTACAAAATACTGCCAATTTGGATAACGATAATAATGAAGTGTTGACTGCTAGTGACAATTCAATAGGTAATTCTGGAGGTACAACTGACGTTAGAATTAAAGTGCATTCTAAAAATAGCCTATACCTATTTCTTTCGGGATCCTCGCATCCCTTGATCCAAACATATGCAGCCGCGGCAATCGCGAAAATAAGCAAGAACAAAATAAAGCCGAATGTCTCAAGATTATTAGCAGTGACCCTCTTGACGCCAAATAGGATTGTCCTCAATAATTTCCCTTGCGACGTATTGAAGCCATTGCGGATTACGTAACCAATGCACCCATTATCTGGAGCCTTGAGGCCAGATGATACATTCTTAACTGGAGATGTATGCTGTACAATCTTTGTGCCCCCAAATAGCATGTGTAACTTCCCATCACCTTCAGGGTCAAGGTTCTGCTTTAGGTTTTTCTCATTTTCTAATGACTCTTTCATTTGTGGCACACTTTCGCCAGTCAGCATAGACTCGTCGACTATGCAGGATCCTCTTAAAAGAACAATGTCGCACGGCACTAGATTTTCATTCGGCGAGCGTGTTAAGGAAACTACATCGCCAGGTAAAAGCTGATCACTCATTATTTGTCGCCATCTTCTGTTTCTATAAACATAAATGTTGTATGGCTTGTTACCCATTTTTCTGATTTCCGCCATGTTTCTCAGCTGCTGCTGTACAAGTGTGCATTCGAACATAACTAGCATTACTAATGTAAATATGGAATAATACCAATATTTGTCAAGGCACCACAGAGCAACACAAAATACTTGGAACACAAAGAATGGTGCTGTTGCTCTTTCTTTAAACAATTCCATGAACTCTGGTACAACCTAGAACACAAACATTTATAGATAGTATATATAAATTAAAACTTAATGTCTAGAAGGTGAAAAGATTCAATAACAACATACTTTCAAAATTAATCTACTACTATTTGCTGCCAATGACAGAAAATAATCATAAGTAAACAGCCGTCTATCTTTTCACCACTAGTTGAGTATAATGACCGTGCTTAAGCAATTGGTCATGGTTGGTATTGAAAGATTGCATTTTTTAGTTGTAATGCCGTGAGTTTGGTAGGTTGGGAAATTTAACAAGATTGTAAACCACCTCCAAAAGTCCTCTGTGGAACAGTGGTTAAATACCAGCCCACAGGCTAGAAGCTCTGATTTGATTTTCGGTATAGGATAGTGGTTCTTAGCCGAATGCCGTGTGGTTCTCGACAGAGTAGAATAGGACCACACCAAGTCTTCCTGTTGATGTCATACAAGCCGACTTAGGAAAAAGAAGCTTAACAAACTTGCGTCACCCAACACGACTACCCCACTTTTACAAGTGCGGTATTTGATTTCAACTTATTTTACAATGAATTTGAAAATCAATTAATGTGTAGGAAGCCATACAATAGTTTATATGGGATTTATTTTGCATTCACAATGCTATTTTACCTTATTTACTAAATAAAGAAAATAAGAAATGGTGAAAAATTTCCACGCAGGCAGGACTTGAACCTGCGTCTAGATCTCAGTACGATCTATGCGTTGCCAATTACGCCACCGCGCTTCAAGCCCCGGCGCCGATAGATCGTACTGAGATCTAGACGCAGGTTCAAATCCTGCGCGCGTGGAGATTTTCACCATTTCTTATTTTCTTTATTTAGTAAATGAGGTAAAATAGCATTGTGAATGCAAAATAAATCCCATATAAAAAAATATTAAGTACTTCGTTTTCACAAGTATTGTTGTCTGTCAGGGGTTTTGAAGCTGTCCAATGAATTGATGTATGGCGGATGGCTGGCCATTATAACTTTACCAATCCATATTACAGCATAGACCTTGGACTCCGATGCTCCACAGATGAAAATAAAACTGTAAAATGGTTAACATACAGAGCAGTTTGAGCCACTTCAAAAGAAAGGAAACAAAAGGTAGTTACCATAACCATCTCATTTTTGCCAAACTCCTTCTCAGCCACGTCAATAGCTTCGTCATCTGAGTAACCTTTGGATTCCATGTACTCTTCATATGCTTTTTTAACTGGAAACTCAACTGTATGGAAGGTCTTTTTGTCCCAATCATACACATATTTACTTTTTTGGAATATGAACCACACGTCTGGATTGAGACTCCCCTTTTTGGTGGACTGAAAATGATGAAATATAGGAAACCTATTTCATTACCACAATTGACTGTTGTTGTGTTAAATGTCCTTTTCTTCCCTGATATGTTATTTCAATAAAGTAATGTGTAAGTAGTTTCAAAGATTGGCCAATAGATGGACAGTTTTATCTTCTGAAATTATGTGTATGTTTATTGTTATTCCTCACTGGCTTATAAGCATAATAACATAGTATAAAGTAATTTGTTTTGTATTCGAAACATGTAACTGTTTCTATACAAAACAATAAGACAATTGTTTCTAGTTTGATGCTGATGTGGCTTACATGTGAATATATGCAGGTAGTTACCAAGCGTTGTGAGAAATCGTAAATACCTTTGTATGGTGCAGTTTAACCAATTCTGAGAATCCATTATTAGATGTTGGAACCACTTTTACAATTTCAGCCTGAATAGGATCCTTAACCTAAAATATAAAAATAAAACAACTTTTATTATATTATCAAACCATATAAGCAATTCAAACTTCTTTCAGGGTCTGAACTACTTACTGCTGAACAGGACATGAAGCATTGGATGTGGACACTCCAATAACAACACAGGCAGATGAGTATCTGTATGAGAGCCACCACAACAACAGTGACGAACCCCGCTTCGACATTCTCCTCGAATCCATACACTACAATCCACATATAGAATATCACGGGGTAGATTATTAGAAAAGGCAGGATAGTTCCTTGCAGAACAAACGCCACCGGCCTGAAAAGCTGAGTGTACTGTACCAAATCGTCTAGTGACGACTGCATCTTGTTAGATACCATACTATTCTTTGGCCAATATGTACGCCTTATTTAGTTTACGAAAACAAAGTAAAGTTAATTTTAATGAAACATTTTCACGGGTAAATTAATACATTAACTGGAGTTTAATTCACGACCAAACCAATTCAACATGAAACTCGATTTGACTGACTGACGGACAGATGACAATGACAGCAGTGGGTAGCGTGACAAGCACGCGTGTCCTAAAACGTTTCAACTAACGCAATTTAAATTTGATACTGCAAAAACCGTATCGTATGTGGCCGGTTTACATTATGGCCGGTTTACATTATTCCAGTCCAGTGATCTAGCGAGATTCCAGTCCAGTGCTGGACTGGATCTGTAACGTCTACATTATTCCAGTTATTTAGAAGCCTTTGAAGTGTGAACACTACGGTGACAATGATTTCAAGAAGAGACAGTTTCGAAAATGTTTCATACGTGCTCAATCACTCTTGCTACAAGAAGTTATTAATGAGTTTGATAAGGAACTAAGACAAAAGGAACGGATTTGGGTGAGAAATTGGATCAGCGAAAGAGATCAAAAAGGAGGGTCAGTAATGCTTTTACAACAACTGAAAGTAGAAGATTCCAATGAATAGGTATAGATTGGCACTGAAAATGACAGCAGAAAACTTTGAAGAACTGTTATCAGTTTGGCGCATAGCTTTGTTTTTATAATGTTCTGATGTTATATCCCATAAACATGGATTTTCTCTGTATATAGTGACAAACTTTACAGTTTCGTCTTCAGATAACTTCTTCACCATTGTTAAATCCTTTCTTCGCAAAAAAAGTCCGCGAAAACGACCAACACGTGTGTTTTTCGTCAGCACTGGATTGGTCGTCTACATTATTCCAGTTGCACTTGATTGATCGCACTGAATTCAAAAGTAGACCGCGAATCCAGTTACTGGGCTGGAATGCTTATTATTGATTACAACTGGAATAATGTAAACCACCACTGAAATACCCTGAATCCGGTGGGCAATCCAGTGCAGAAACTGGATTGGTGGTCTACTTTTGAATCCAGTACGTACGATACGTACGACTATTCCAGTGCAACTGGGATCATGTAGATGGCCAATACAGCGCCTTTCGAGTTTTTATAGAAAAAGAAACGTGTTGCTTGTTATTTGTGGATTTTTATCAGGGTACTATTTTTGAACGCGTGCCACTCGTCTTCAAACGATTTTTCCATACAAATATCACTCGAAAAGGAGTGGCACGCGTTCAAACATAGCACTCCAGGACTGGTAACCAGTATTTTTTAAGTAGCTTCATTTGAGAAGGGTCTAAGTTCAAGACAAATATGTTTAAAAAAAATCTCATTCTAGCGTTAACGATTTTAGCGTTAACGATTTGACAAATCATGTAAACGATATCGCTAGTGTTAGAGTTGAAACCTTTTTATAAAGAATTTATGGTTTCAAAGGTTACATAGCAACGAAGTTTTGTTACTTTGCTGTCAAGTGATTTTTCTCTGTCAACATATATTTTCGTATCTCTATTTAATAAATATACATATTATCTTCTATTTCGTATCCATTAGCTTCTCGGCTACTCAGCAAATATATTTTACTATATTAGCTAGTCCGTTCCATTCCAGTCCAGCGCTGCTGAGTTATGCCTTGGGTTCCTATGGTTGCGGTTGCGCTGCCGCACGCACGTGACCCTAGGAACCAAAGGCATTTCTAGACTGGAATAATGTAAACCGGGCATTAACAAAGAATACGAGCTATTCATTGAGATATAACTACTAGAGAAGACACCGCAAATCCTTACTTTGGCCCGTTCAACTGTGGCCATTGCGCCACAACTCACTCAGTCGGTTGTAGGACATACTCTGTCTAATCTGTGGTTAGCTCTTTCGCTTGTGGTACTTCCCCCGTATATTAAACAAAAACTTGGTAAAAATCATAAAAATGCCTTGGTGTATATTGAGTTATTGCACTAATATCTTATCGAACACTGCACAGTGCAAAGGAACAAATTTTCATCAGCTAGTACATTATTTTTTACAAAAAAAGTCATTATTTTTACCTCCTGCCATTTTGCATTATGTTGATATGTTGCTATGGAAACGCGTAAGAGTAGCAAATATAGCGCTGAGGTATTGAGTTATGTATGATTGGACGTTTCGTTATTGTTTTAGCGGTGCAGCGCTTAAATTTTAAATTTCGAGAAATGGAACAATGCCAATATATATTTAAATATAGCACCTCTTGTATTATAATCTCAAATGGAGCTAAAATTTACGGGCAACATTTGATACAAATTACGGGCAACATTTGATACAAATTTCATATTCTTTGCAAATTTCAATGTCATCCAAGACGTTCTAAATGTCAAAACTTGGCGCCAAATTGGTTCAACAACCAACTCAGATTTTAATTTTTCCAATGGTTTGTTTTAAATTGTAAAAGACGAGTTTGTTTCTACTGAAGTAAGTCTTAGTGTAGTGTAGAATATCATTGTAAATTACTAGAAGAACAATGGATTTCAACATTAGAAGAAAATCCACTAAAACACCTGTAACTGGTAGTTTAGTGGAGACTTATCCGCACGATCTTCAAATGTACAAAATTCCGCCAACTCAAAATATTAACCTCCAAGAATTTGAAACATTAGCATTAGAAAGACTTTCATTACTGAGAAGCTTAGCCTCTGCCACAACTCTTCAAGGAAAACGTACTAATTCCAAGGAGTGGGTCGAATGTGTCATAGCAGACTTAAAAAAACAAGGCTTGAAATACTACGCAAGACTATGCGAAAAATCTGCATGTGGCACTTCAGAAGACGATCTTCAAATAAGGCGTAAAGACCACATCGCACATTTTATACTCCGACTAGCCTATTGCAGAACTGAGGAGCTTCGGCGATGGTTCATAGCGCGAGAGCTGGAATTGTTCAGAATGAGATTTACTATAATGAGCAGTGATGCTGCTGAGGCCTTTTTCAAATTAAACAATCTGTGTTATACAAGTATTCCTGAAGAAGAAAAAAATTCAGTACTACAGTATCTAAGGGAATCAACACACCAAATACATCAGAATGTAGATGATATAAACTTTTATAAAGTGAAGTTTTATGAGGTCCTTGATCTCGTGAAACTTAGAAGAGTATATCTAAGAGGTGGGTACGCTTATATACCTCACAAAGACTTTGTGTCCGTTTTGTCAGCTCAGTTTAGGACACAGTTGAGACAAAGTTTAGCTGTTGCTTGTCATCATCTCGGAGAAATAGAGCAGGATGAGAGGCTGGTCTCCCTGTTGAAGGGCCTGCATCAGACTTACACAGGAGCTGATTACAGTGATACCAAATCTACTGTGCCAATAGAAAGTATTGATTCCTTATCGGTGAAATCTTTTCCGATGTGCATGAGGCAGCTGCATGAACAACTAAGATTGGCTCATCATTTAAAACATGGAGGCCGGCTGCAGTATGGGTTATTTTTGAAGGGTATTGGTGTTACTTTAGAAGATTCCTTAAGATTCTGGAGAGAGGAATTCACCAAAATAATGGAGTTGGACAAATTTGAGAAGCAATATGCATATAATGTGAGATATAATTATGGTAAAGAAGGCAGTAAGAAAAACTATTCTCCATTCAGCTGTTTGAGGATTATCAATGAAACTATTGGGCCTGGAGATTGTCATGGATGCCCATACAGGCATTGTGATGTCAGTAACCTCAAGAACAAACTTCTAGGATATGGGCTGGCACCCCAAGGTAATGTCACCTAATATTCTATCTCCTCAATTCCCCAATGTGTAAGCAAACATATAAGTATTTTTGCTGTGTAGTTCTTGGTAGAGTAGGACCATCGCCTTCTATGACATCAATCTCCCATGGATGTTGTAGAAGGCTACTAAGGAAACACAAGCTAAACATTGCTTATAAATATCAAAGAGACCTCTCTAACCTGTCTGGCCAGCATTGAGAGTGTAGGCCAAGTCTTCTGTTAGTACAGAGAGGGTCGTGCTCCTGCAGTGAAGTGGTAATGTTGCGTCATTGACATTCACAAATTTGATGTTTTAGCCAGAGGAAAGGCATACATCGTCTGTAAATTAATGACAAACCATTAGCTGTGCGTGAGCTCAGGGTCAGCTCAGTAACTTTTATTATGAACTAGCTATTAGCCGCGGCTTCGCCCGCGTGATATATAGCCTACGTCCTTCACAGTACCCTAACCTATGTGTATGCAAAATGTCATGATGATTGGATCAGTAGATAGGCTGTGAAAGCATACCAAACAAAAAACTCACTTTCGCATTTATTAGTTAGGATATTTTTATCAAAGCTTACAGATTCTGAAACATTGTAAGTACCATTTTTGTTATTTTATCATAATCAGAGTGATGAAAATAAAAGATTTAATGTTTTGTTACAGCTGTTGCAGATATTATTGACATAGTCAAAAAAGGACATTATCAAGTGGCTTGTAGTAAATATTTTGATGCTATTCACAATATTGATACAGGATTGGGAATCAACCACCCGAATCAGTTCTTTGAAGAGAGTCAGAAAATAATCTCTGGGGCTGTGAAACTTGAACCCAAACAAGAAGTAAAACCAAACTTTAAGAAAGAACCAGCCAATGATTTAGATGAAATGGACTTTGATGAAATAATGGCATAGTGAAGTTATCCATATTGATTAAAGAAGGCATATGAAGAAAGCCTAATGAGGAGTCCATCCTCAAGGGACCTACCTTGACATCAAAAAAATACTGTCAATTGTAAAAAATTCTGCATTTATTTTTGATAACAGGGTTGGGTTAATTTGTGATGTAAGGTTCTAGAGTAATAAAAACAAGGTTTTAAAAAATCCTATACATGTAGTTTATTATTTATGAGTATCAACAAATTGGTTAGCTGCCTATTTTTTTTTAACATACATAGCTCTCTTAGTTATACGTCCACAATATAAACCAAATATAAAAATTAAGCCCACAACAGAAATGAATACAACTAGAAAGTACTTCTTAAAAGGAGAAGATACTATATTATCATACACATCACCAAAGTCGTGCACCACCTGTAAAAAAAAACAAAATAATTTTACAAAATAATGTAATGCAAAATAAAATTTCACTATTAAAATGACAAAGAGGACATCTGGATTAGGTTTCTTTCGGTTTATTCTTCTTAAATGCTAGTAGCTTTTCTATTTGGCATACTTTTGCATATATTTAAAAAAAATAAAGCAAAGTAATGAACATTTCTCCTGGAATAAGAATCTTTGTCTTGCTATTTAGCTAGGCTTTTCATTTTGTACAATTTATAGTGTTTTTACTTTCAAAGAGGAGTGGTACTTTTACACAGTCTTTGTCCAGTGTCCAAATATAACACTTGGTATACAGACCAAGATAAAAAGATACATTATTTTTATTTTAAACTGTCTTATAACAATGGGGTGGTAGGCATGTCCAATTTGTAATATAACGTAAAAAAATCATACTAACACGTCTTTTTCCCTTGCGGGGTAGACAGAGAAGAGGTCTGTAAAACCTAAAGGCAACGTTTAGCATGTTGGTGGGCTTGTAGGTGGAAAACGGAATCAAAGAAGTGATGGGTTGCTAGCCGCATCGCCTATTGACAATCTGCGCAGGAAGAGAAGCAGCGGGAGTTCTTGGTGGGAATTTTAGCGGACGACACAGTGTTTGTTTTACATTGTTTTACAAATTGATTCTAGTGGACTTTATAATATGAAAATGGTGTAATTTGGAACACCAATATAATTGTGAGCATTTATATCAATAAATGCTTACAATTATGTGTGGAATAACTAAAATAGACTGTCATGTTGCGGCTGTAGTGAGATTTACTTAGCGGGCTGGTGGTTGTCCGCCTTGCTGCGTCGTCTATGATAAAACCAGTGGATTCGCGAAGAATTGACAACATTTCATTTTCACTAAGGACAACCAAATAAAAAAACTATTTGGAGATCTTAGCGTTCAAAATAATATATATTTTTTTCAGAATTTTTAGAACACTATTTACTGAAATAATAAATAATTTCTAAAATATATGCAAAAAATGGAAGCTCAGGCCTACATAATTTCGTTCCTGTTGCCTGGGGATATAATAAAAAAGAAAAAATATTTTGTCAATGAATTATTGACATCAGTCCTTGGCGGGAATTTTAGCGAACTACACGGTGTTTGTTTTGGATTGTTGTGCAAATTGTTTCTAGTGGACTTTATAATGTGAAATTGGTGTGATTTGGTGTTATAAATGGCCATGTCCATGGACAATGTGTGGAATAACTAAGATAAACTGTTATAGTGCGGCTGTAGTAAGATTTACATAGCGGGCTGGTGGTTGTCCGCCTTGCTGCGTCGTCTATGATTGAGCCAGTGGATTCGTGATGGATTGTCGCCAGGAGCTCCGTCGATTCAACGAAATGAATAACACCATCATTTCGTTGTTAAACTAGAAAACTAGAAAAAGCGCGGGAAACTTCGTTTTTATTACTTGATACTGGCTAAATACGTAACGCGTGAAAGCCATAAAAAAGAAAAAAAAGGAGCTTCGATGGAACAAAACGTACACGGTCGTAGACAATAGAGTTTTTACTAGGGATGCGACAGTCATGTAATAGATTCTGGTCTTTTTATCTATGGTGTAATAAAGTCAGCTTCTGATATGAATATGATGTCTGACAAAAACAATCAATTAATTCATATCTTTATGATAATAGGCTATTTTCCTGCGTCAAAATATTAATAATAAAATTAGACCATCAGTTAGACAATCAAAAAATATTGGACTCGTATTTTTTCTTTCGCTAATTATATACAATAAATTGATTTATTCAAGTAAAAAATTAATTTTACCACATCACCTCCAACGCAGACGAGCCAGCGTTTTACACGAACGATTTAAGATGAATATAGCAATTGACAATTACCCTTTCAAAACTGTCTTTTCAAATTGGTCGCATAAAGATATCAAGGTGTCAAAAATGACATTTGTAAGTGTGTATTAGTACTTATTGATAAACCTACATACTTTAAAAAGGAAGAGATGAATATATAGCTGAGAACTAGGCGATCTCTATTCTATTTTATACTCTAAGATTTAAAACATCAAACGAAGCAAATGAACTGCACACGTATTATGCCTAGCTTTGCACTTACGCCCTTTTGTAATGAGCAGCTTTTAATTATTAAAATTCCTGGCTAAGTATTTTTTTAAAAATTAAAAGGAAAAATACCCTATTTGTAATTCTAATACCCTGTGTAGGGTATTTTTGTATCTATTTTCAATCTAACTTAATATTTAGAGGGGTTCAAAAAATGAAATGTTGTCAATTGTCGCCATGGGCTCCGTCAAACAAACGAAATGAATCACACCATCATTTCGTTTGATACACAAGAATAACTCGCCAACTGGCGAAATATATGAAGAAAGGCTCTAAAGGACTCGTATCCAGGGCCGTAAAACAATTATTAAAAAAAAGAGTAGCAGCTGGCGCATTCTAAGTTTCTTCTTTTCTCCCAGACCAGCGTGGAAAAATATCCCAAAGTAATGCTCTACTACTGGCTAATTGCCTGCGTTAGAATAATAATGTAGAATGACAAAGTCCATCAGTTAAATAATCAAAAAATATTGGACAGGACTTTTTTGTTTTTGTTGATAAAGCGCGTCAAAGTTCATGAGACGCTATCTGTATCATTTTTATTTTATTGATAAAAGAAAACTACCAGAAGCAGAAATTATTGGGGCAATCACTATCAGTAGTAGATATTGAAAACAAACATATTATAAAACAAAGTCCTCCGCCGCGTCTGTCTGTCTGTCTATTCGCTATAAACTCAAAAACTACTAAGTACACGGATTTGTGATTTGATTGGACGAACAGATAGAGTGATTCATGAGGAAGGTTTTAAGGTATAATACATGCCCGGGCGCAGCCGGGAAGGGCTGCTAGTGTAAAATAAACTGGCTGAAATTATGTATGACCGTTTAATTAAAATGGGTACTTACTGAGGCAACATATTTGTACATCTCTAATCTATTAGAAAGTTCTTTTTTGCATTCTGGTTCTAGTTCTCTGCTGCCATCTTGGAGTATTATTTTCAAACATTTCAGTCCTGAAAATGAAAACGAAAAACCCAATATCAGCGACGTACGGAAGGAATGCATGAAAGTAACATTTGTACCACATCCCCAGCTGATCTTAAAACTCGGTTAATTCGCATAAAATCTTACTTCCGACCGTGGCTCCCACACGCGTGCCCAAGAACTGCTCAGTCCTCATTGAGTGCTTAAGCACTAACATAGATATTGTAATTTCTAGCTCGCCAAAACAGCAAAGTAGACGGACAGGCGATTTCTTTTAAATGCTAGTAAATAATGGAATTCACCAGACGGTCGAATTTTTAAAGTTTTCTTTAACGCCTGTAGCACACAGCCGCGAATGCGGAACGGAAGCGGTCCGGAACGAAACACTGGCGGAACCGCGAAACGCTGTTTTATGATTTCGTTCCGGTTCCGTTCCGCTTGCGTTGTGCGACGCACCAAACAAACAGCGTTTCGCGGTTTCGCTAATATTCCGTACCGGAACGCTTCTGGTCCGCATTCGCGGCTGTGTACTACAGGCGTAAAATATTATGAAATAAGGTATAAATTTCGAATTTTTCGTAAATTCGAAATTTTCGCCGCTTTTCCGCGTGAAGTCGGTTAAAAATGTATCTTACGTCTGCCAGCACCATGCTCCAAGTCCTTGCAGTACTTCAGCAAGTCCAAAGTGCACGCTCGTTCCAGCAGTGGATCAGCCTCGATGTCGATCTCCGTCCGCTCTATTATCTGCACTACCTCTCGAGCGCATTCCGGCGTCACGATTTTACGATTCAAAAGAGCCTCTTTAAGGCATTCTTCCACCTGGAATTAAAATATTGAAAGGGATTAGGTTTTACTGGGCCACATAAAAAATTTTACTATCCCCATACTATTGTTACTATTGCACGAGTAGTTTTGGTGGCATACTTATCTATGTGGCCCACCATACATGGTAATGTGCCCTGTGGTTCCCGGCAGTCTAATAAGCAAGTCTTCCCGTGAGCAAAGACAATATAATACTTACGTATAGACTGCCCACCTCATACAGAAATATTAAACTAAATTAAGGTGGCGAAAAGTAGGCGAATGTATGGCGCTGCAGTTGCTTGCTACTCGCTAATACATGGCAGTAATCTACGTTTGCTTAAAACTTACTGAAACTAGGGTGTAATTTTAAAATATTATGCCTAAAGTATTGTTTTAATTTTTACTAAGAAATTATGTGAATAATGCTTTTATATTCTCATAATACGGAAGACATTTATTTCGGGTTTAAATCTAGTGTAGATGAGAAAATTCAATTATTCAGAATATTCCCGAGTCAGAAGGGTAGAAAACCAAGTCAGGTCAGTAAAATGCAATTTTTTTAAATTCTCCGGCTGTGTTCACGAGATCTGTCTGTCTCCAATGAAAGCGCGGTATTATTCTCACTCCACCATCCTTGAGAACTTAAGGCCCCACACAAGGCACACTAGCGACGCTTTGAATATTATGTGAATCAGTCATTAAGACAATGACTGATTACCGCCAAAAACAGCCGTTTTAGGCGGTAATCAGAAGTTCTCTTTAATGACTGATTCACATAATATCGTACTAAAACATGATTCAAAAAATACTTCAGGTTATTTCCTGAGGTTTATATATGATTTAAATTTTTGAATTTCTTTCTATTTGTTAAGTATTAGGAATAAAATTATTGGCGTCGCTAGTGTAGGTACCTAGTGTGTATAGTAGTAGGTACCACGGTTGCATTTTCCTTAAAATGATTAATGCTCTAAGTTAAAATGTGTCTTATCTACTTGGCAAATTAAACCCAATTATAAACATGATGATATGTACTTGTACCTACATCGGTTAATTTTACAATACGTAGAAGTGAAGTGATAAGGATTATTACAAGTGTTTCTTACCATTTCGCACTACAAAACGAATACGCAAATAAAAGCTTTTCAATCACGTCAATATTTAACTTTTATTAAGTTTTAACTGAAAAATAAAAACGTAATGACTTCAGCATCTAACAAATTAGTGGGCTACTCTAAGAAACACATGTATTTTTAGCATTCCGTACCCAAAGGGTAAAAAACGGGACCTTATTATTAAGACTTCGCTGTCCGTCCGTCCGTCCGTCTGTCACCAGGCTGTATCTCAAGAACCGTATAGCTAGACAGTTGAAATTTTCACAGTTTGTGTATTTCTGTTGCCGCTAAAACAACAAATACTAAAAACAAAATACTAATAATAATTAAGGGGGGCTCCCATAAAAAAAACGTGATATTTTAGCCCTTTTTCATGGCTACCACTCGCCGAGCTAGATCTCACGAGCCGTGATAACTAGACAGTTGAAATTTGCACAGATTATGTATTTTTATTGTGGCTACAACAACAAATACTAAAATCAAAATAATAATAATTAAGGGGGGCTCCCATACAACAGAGAAGTTGTTGGCGTATACTCTTACTTTTACTTTACTAATCTATCAGCCTCTGCCGCCTTCTATTGCGGCGACATGTATGGGTGAGGTGCAATATAAATAGTGTTCCACACTTCGATCAAATATGTTGCTCAAGCACTGATCACAGTGCTCTATGGAAATCGCCTAATTGCCAGGGTTGCCAGGCGGTCGAATTTTAAAGTTTTCTTTTGAATATTATGAAATACGGTATCTATAAAATTACAAATTTCGAATTTTCCGCAAGTTCGAAATTTTCGCAGCTTTTCCGCAAGTCAAGAGTGTGACCCTTAACTCTTGCGGAAAAGCGGCGATAATTTTGATTATAATACAGCATTAAAAACGGCAAAAGAAATTAGAGCACAAATTAATAATCTTGTGGTCTTAATAGAGTTTAGTTCGATCCAACCACCGCCAACTTGCGGACGTGCCAAAATGCCTCAGCGTGCTTTTAAGAACTGTGAAAATAACCACCGTATCAGTAAAGTTTCCGAAGGAGAGTGATCTCAACAATGTCACTTTTATTTTAGAGTTCTAAAAATCATCATTTAACAATTGAAAACGAATATTTTGTCCAGACCGAGATTGAGATTTTAATCCTTAACGTATTACAATAAAGTTGAATTTTCTAAGCGCCAGCTCCGTAGGGTAACAAAATTTTACGAGCTCGGTGCGGTTTTTCGCAAAACAAAGTCTTGTTCGTTATTCATTCATAAGTCAAAACTAACCCTAAAATAAAAAGTTATAAGTTATGTCTATAAATATCTTAGATAGGAAGGTATAGTAAGCTTGTGCCATTTCTTTGCCCTGTGTTTGTATGGAACTTTGAATCTAGTACATGCTTGATCGAAGGTTCCACATAACAGGCACCTAGGCATCCACGACATGAAGATTTGATCATTACATAATCAACAGAGTATTATTCATTGGGTGGACCCCCACGTAGACCACGTAGAGGGGCCATGGGCTACATGGCCCAGCAACCTGTCAGTCTGGATCTGTCCACAGCTGTGGTGCGTCAGAGTAGAGCCTAAAATAGCACTCATGTTGTACTTTAATTTGGCAAAGAATTTACTGCCGGTTGCATATCTGACACCAACCCACCTTGGGTAGCCCCATGTAGGTATACTTTCTAAAATAATTGTTAAAATTTTCATTAAGTAAAACTCATCAATATCACTCAATACTTTTAGATTATCTTAAACACAGGAAGTGATTTTTTGTTTAAACGGATTGGGAACAGATATATTAATAAATAATACATTAGTATAAAATTATATTTACCCGTCCATCAGAGTTTGTGATAGAATCATTGGGTACTGAACAAATTGTTTGTATTTCCGCACTGCACAAACGTTCAAGTAAAGGATTCAGTCTGTAGTTCAGTGCTTGCTCCTTCAATATTTTGGCTACTTCGTTTTCGCAAGTCGATGTCAGTTTTGCTTCCCTAAACTTGTCCTTCAGACAAATGAGTACTTTTCCTTCAAGTTCCACATCTTCTGGTTGTATAACTGAAAAATATAAATTATATATTACTTTTTTTTTCCATATTTAATCAAATATCATAGGAGTAAGATTATTTGGTCCTACTAAAATACGACCATTATTAATCAGGATAATCTCATGGGCGATGTAATTGTTGTTCCAATACAATACTAGGCGCAATTTCTGACAATTTTTGTCAACTGAAAAACATATGCATAATTTGTGAATCTATACTGACCTATAATATCCGAGCAGTATTGTTTAATATCTACATTACATGAAACTTGCAAATTATTATTGAGTCTGTAATCCATATTTTGTTCTATCAATCTGTTAACAACAACAACTTTACAATTTTCATCAAATTCTTGTTCTTGCTGATGAATCTGAAATAAAATCATGAATAAGTACCATCTTCAAATATTAAAAAGTAATAAGTAATATCAAAAACAATATTACCTTCAAACAGTCCAGTATCTTGGAAGGCTTTGTATTACGACAGAACATATCAATCATATCATTACAAGTAGTCATCAAATGATAATCAATTGCATTATCAGTGAACTCTTGCTTTCTAACAACAAATATGGCTTTACGACAAGTGTAAGAGAGCCTTTGCTTTGCTGTTTGTAGACACTCCAAGGCAGCAGACTCCCCACTTAGGACATTTGAACAAAATGTATTCAAGTCCTTTTTGCACGCTTCTTTTAATTCGGGATCTAAATCTATATTCTCCTTTTGCTGAAACAATTGACTCCTTAGTTGTTGACGACAATCTCTTGTAATCCTAGGCTTCCACCTATTTATTGTGTCGTTTCGGACAATTTCACTGAGGCACAGAACCACTTGACTCTTTATTTGTGCTTTGGGACAAAATCTTTTAACATAAGATTTGCATGCATTTTTGAACTTCCTAGTAAACCTGTAATTTTTCAATGAGATCAACTGTTCATGTTCTATAGCTGCTCGACACTTTGCATCAGCTTTTATTACTGGATCATTTTTATGAGAAATCAAACACTCCATTACATCATCTTCCTCTATCTTACTCTTAAGTTTAGAAGAACACAGTCTTTCCATAGCATCTCTACAATTTATGTTTATCACAGCATTTAATTCTATGTGACCACTCTGTGTTTCTGTGAAATTTGACACAACGTCTTTGCATTTCGCTGAGAGACCTTTTATTTTGCTCTGTAAACAAAGTATTTCTTCTCCTTTTCCTGTATGATCAAAGCATTGGTTAGCAAGATCCTCAATGCAAGCGTCTTCTATTTCAGGCAGCAAGTCAACACTCACAGCTCTCTGCTTCATAACTCTCCTAACTTGTTGCTCACATGCTGGTCTCAATCTTCCTCTCAGTTCAGAGTTATAAGCATAGTTGTACAAACAAGGCAAAATCAATGGATCTTTTTCAGATCTTTGCTCACTGGCATCGGCCCACTGCAATTTTGCTTTGCATTGTGTCACTGCATCATATTTACAAGCTAAATACAATTGAGGGTCCAACTTAAAATCTCTAGATATAAAGTACTGTATTTGCATTAGGGCTGTCTCACAAGCTGGTCTCATGGCCTCAGTTCCAAGCCTATCCATGAGGCAAGACATGACCTTTCCATTTCCTCCACCCTTTTCCATAGCCTCTCGACATGCATCATTTACAGTCTCTTTGCATGCTTTACGTAACACTGGATCAACTCTCCAATCATCTCCTGGATTTGCTTCCTGTACAAGAAGTTCTAGAGATTTTTGACAAGCTTGACTTATTCTTTTATCTTTTCTCTTTCTAGGTCTTGCATGGTCCATTAAGCAATGTATTGTCCTTCCACCAGTCTCAACCCCTTTGCATAGTGTCGTGATATCATTAGCACAGTTCTGCATAAGTTCTGGTGACAGTCTATAGTCATTCATCAACATTCTTCTATGATCAGACATCTCAAGTAAGCAGTTTTGAGAAATTGTGCTGTTGTTTCTATATTCATTCTCTAAACAGAATAAAATTTGTGCGAGTTTCACATCCTTATCTTCTACTACCCCCTTCCTGCAGCGGTACTTTTTAATGTCATCTTTACAGGCCTTGACTAACCCTCTGCTCATTCTGTAGTTCATGACTACGCTTCTTTGGTCATAGAATAATTGATCTTGGCATCTTTTTGTCATTCCTGAAATGTAATAAATAATTGAAAATGAAGTAAAGCATCTACTAAAGCAAACAATATAACTTCTAATAGATGTCTTGGTGGAATCATACATAAGATTTGTCAGATGCCTTTAAGCAGATTGAAAATTTGGTATTTGAATTTTCAATCTGCTTAAAGGCATCAAGGCAGAGGCAAGTGTTAACTACTTACATATTAAAAAACAAACAAACAGTTTTAAAATGTTATATTGCAAAGAAATGATTACTTACTTTCATCATTTTTATTATTCACAAGGCATTTATACATGGACCATGACCGAGATAGCTCATCTGGACAGAACATGATCTGGTCTGCCTTACAAGCTGCAAATACTAGTTTATCCATCTGTAGAGTACTGTACATCATTTCATTTAAAGCAGCTATTTCTGACACACACTCTGGCTGGAGCAAAGGTTCTTTGCTCTGAAGACATTTCAGTGTTTGCGTCTGTGAAAGGCTTTTAGGGTCTGGTGGAATTCTGCCACAAGAGTGTGTCTGGATGTCATTGTTACAATGCTTGAGAAAATTTACTGTGATCTGCCAATCATTAAATATCAGTGATTCAATCTTGTTAAGAATTCGCCAACAGACTTTTCCCCTTACACTTGTTTTCTTTTTTAATACACAGTCTATTGCATAATGGTTCGAGCTCAGGCAGTCCACTATCAAAGGCTCGTCCTGACAAGGTTGCCTTAACTTCATATTCAGGAACGAGAGATCGAGAAGTTGAGCTTCGCGTGTCCATACTTTGTGCTGACACTGAAAGCTGACCTGAGTTTTGTTGCTTCGAGTTGTGTTAAGCGCACAAGATAGCAACGCTAGATCGTCTGTCTGTAAGCATTGTTTTTCTAATGAAGCACAACCACTTATAAAGTCCAATTCTGAGTGGCCATAGCGCAGTTTCGCCGGTTCACGCAGTCCTTGGACATAGTTTATTGTGCAAGCCCCCACTAAACAAAACAATGTAAGCGCATTTATTATCATTTCGTTGCCGGTGCGTCTCACAAAACCTTATTTTGATCACACTGTAAATACATAATTCATAGATCTGACGTGCTGTTTACTATTTAATTAGTACCATCATTGCACAGAATGTCATAAATATAAGGTTTATTGTAAAAATGATTTAATTCATTTACGTAGAACTTATTTATGTACCTAATATTTTATTTAGATTAAATAAACATGTTTAGCAGAAGTCAATGCACGGACGATGCTCGGAAAATGACAGCAATGGATATGACTGCGATGACAAGACATTGACACTGACACACACATTAGGCCATGGAGGCCATGTCTGCTCTCCACACTTGCTCTCCACAAACACAAACAAATATAGAGCTACGAATAGACAACAACAATTTGTTGGTTCGAGGTTGTTCGAGGTGATGGTAGCTAGGCAGGACCAAACCGTCTATGTGTCCGCAAGTCACTTCAAAGCATGATACACCAAGAACGATCAACTTTCTCAACGGTCAACATCTACGATGCACGGACCAACAGAAAAAAAAATAATGTCAAAATAAAATGTCAAAGAGAAACAAAAACTCACAGATGAAAAAATAAATCAAAACTGAACTGAATAGATTTTTCAATATCAAGCAAGTTGGTTGTTTATGCTAGTGAACTGAACTGTTTTTCAATATATATTTACGGAGGCCGTGTTGCTCGAAGATATTTGTAGATTAATCTAGGGCATTGAGGTTGACACTGGTTTTTGAAGACACAGGAAATAACATGGAGGGCTTTATCGAAGTTAATGAGATATCGGATTTTATCTCATACATCCGTAGTGTAAGTTCGCTATGCTAGCTTCAAAATTTTAGTTCAATTACGTTTAAAATTATAACTAGGTATCCAAAGTAATAACCTAAAGTTTCAACGTCATACTTCGGTAACAGTGGGCGTATTCTTGGTATATGTATGTAATTTACTGTTGTGATCCTATAATTTGATAGGTAAGTACCGCAGCGGCGTAATGTTGACCCTGACACTTCAATCCAATCATCCAAATGATTCAAAGTACCTAGGTAGGCACTTATTGTCTTTACACTTCCAAAACTTCACTCATCTATTATATTTGTTATTATATTAGTAGAAGTTTTTACATTAGGAGTAGAGCAGTGTGTAGAAATATTTATTGCACATTATTTCTAGCAATGATTAAATATCTGAGGCAGCATTATAATTAATATAATTTTATCCTCTACAACATCAATTTTGTTTTTCGAGCTTCCTTATCTTCTTGTCGAATAAAAAAAACTAGACTTAGTAGTGCAAGAGACGTAGCAAGTGCGCTCTTAGCAGCCCTGGTTAGGGTATTCGAAAGGGTGCTCTAGTATCGACCGTAGGAAAAATGTTTATATGACCTAAAGTGATGCTGATGATGATCTCGAAGCCATGGCGTCATAAAAAATGGGTCTTAATAGGACATCAAAAAATCGAGAAAATTTTTGTAAGTCCTGCGCATGCGCACCCTTTCGTATACTCTGACCGCACCCCCTCCCACCCCAGCAGAGAAAAGATCAAGTCCTTGCTGAAAACTTATAAAGCCTCAGACTCTGGAGCTCTTAGTACTGCCCTTCCTAAGCTAACAATAGATCAGGTTTATGCTAAAGAGCTAACAACCAACAACTTGGATTCAAGATTCAAATATTTATTTGAAAATAGAAGAAATGCTGAAAGAAACTCTTTTCAACAGTTTTGGCCACCTACTTAAATGGGCCTTGTTTATCCCAGGCAGAGGCCTTGCCAAATTCTTTTGCTTTGGGACTTGCAATGGTTAAGGCTGCCACTGATATATGTACCTGTCTGTATAACCAAGACTATACCTAGGGAGCCCAATGTGGAAAACAACATTTACTATGTCTACCTTAAATATCAAATACATTTTGGCTCATAAGGTTGATACCTTAAATTGGTTGAACCTGATTTTTTTGTGATTATGTACCAACCTCTGTGGCTCAGTGGTACCACAAGTACTTTTGAGTCACAAGGTCCTGGGTCTGATCCCAAGTCAGGTGACAATAGAAACTATCTTTTTCAAATTGGCCTGATTCTTAGATATTTATTATAGTAGAATCCAATGATACAAGTTCACAACTTTGTGTGGGGCTAGCTCAATCTGTGTAATTTGTCCGTATATATATTCATTTATTTTTATATGATTTTTACAGATTGAATGGCGTGACCCTTGGCTCATAGCGCTACTGTCATTTCATGTTTTAGTAACTCTGACATGTTTCACAACAAGAAATTATGGGAACTTCCAAATACTGCTCTTCATTATCTTATGTAAGTACCAAATAAACTAGTTAGTAGATAAATTTTTCCTGTTTATACATATAAATATTATAAGTGCCATAGGGGTAAACAGCGAAAGAAGGTGGGGGGTCCTAGCTTGACTTATTTTTGATGACATGGGGGATGGGGGTTGACGTGGAGTTGATAAGCAACATTTCGCAAAATACACGATTTTTGTGGAAATGATACCAATGTTTACTTAGCTTAGGGGGAGTGGGGAAGAGCTTTTCTTACTTTCGCTGACAAGAGGAGGGAGGGGGTTAAAAATAGCTATTATTAACCGACTTCAAAAAAAGGAGGAGGGGGGGTAAAAATAGCTATTTTTAACCGACTTCAAAAAAGGAGGAGGTTCTCAATTCGTCTTTTTTTTTTGTATGTATGTTACGCAATTACTTAGTCAGATATGAATCGATTTAAGTGATTATTTTTTTGTTCGATAGGTAGTGCTCCAGAGATGGTCCCATAAAATTTTTGTCATAATGCATTGAATACTTTTTGAAAAAATAAACAAAAACCCAAAAAAATTGTAAAAGGATGCCATTTGGTTTAATCTTTGTGTTACGTAACTACTTAGCTAGTTATCGATTTTAGTGATTCTTTTTTGTTTGATAGGTAATGCTCCATAGGTGGTCCCATAAAATTTTTGTCGCAATGTATCAAGCACTTTTTGAAAAAATAAACAAAAACCCAAAGAATTTGTTAAAGGGTGCCGTTTGGATTAAACTTATTTGTATTTTATTCTTATGCGAATCAAGACAAATTGATGAGAACGTTTCTTCTCTGTTTTGACTGAACTTCAAAAGTGGTCCTATAATTTTTTTATCGAAATGTATTTTTTTTGTTTTTTCTTTTTCTAAAAGCACTCTTTTAGAAACAAAAAACAAAAAAAATTTACAAGTATGCCGTTTGGTTTAATTCTATTTCTGTTTAATTCTTTCGCGAATCAAGACAAGTTGATGATGACGTTGTTCCTCTATTTTGATTGAACTACCACACCCATTTACGTATAGGCAAAGACAATATAATACTAACGTAATAGACTGCCCACCTCATACAAAAATATTGGACCAAATTAAGGTTGCGAAAAGCAGGCGAATGTATGGCGCAGGAGAGTTGCTTGCTACTCGATACTATATGGCGGTAATCTGCGTTAGCCTTTAACTTACTAAATATACGGTCTCATTATGAAATATTATGCCTAAAATATTGTTTTGATTTTTAATACGATATATTTTGTGAATCTTGTTTTTATTTCTAATAATACGGTAGATACAATGTTGTGTAGTTTTGAGTGGCGTCATCTATGCGAGTCTCTGAGAACAAATCGTACGATTAAGACGTTGAGACCACATGTTATAGGGTAGAAGTCGGTTTTACTTTTTGTTAAAATAATTATTCTGCTTATGCAATACTTGAATGGCCCCATAGGGGTCAATCAAATATTCGTATAAGCAGCTATATGTGGGCTTGGGGTTCAGGTTTGGCTTATTTTTGATGACATTGTGGAGGTGGTCATGACATGAGCAGCATTTCACAAAATTAGCAAACATTTTTTATACTTGAATAAACCCACAGGCTAAAGGGGGGCTGAGGTACAGGCTTGGCCTATTTTCGATTACATAGGGGATGAGGGGTTTACGTGGTGATGACATCAGCGGCATTTCGCAAAATTAGTAAACGTTTTTTGTGAAAATGATACCAATGTTTACATAAGCTGGAATGGAGGGGGGTAGATCTTTTCTTGCATGGCTGACAAGAGGAGGAAAGGGGTTAAAATCGCGGATATCCTTTTAACATTACACTTGAATAATCGCCCCACAGCAATGGCACTATAATAGATGTTTTACATTTCATTTTTTGACTGACTTGCTTACTTATTTTTAAAGTGAATATTAAACTAAATATTCTGTGACTATTTCAAGCTTCATCGAGCATCTGTTGGGATTTTTTGGTGGGAAGTCAAGGGGTACAGTTGTCGTTTGCCGTAGACGATTTTGCAAATTGATTTAAGTGGACTGTATATTATGAAATTGGTGTAGTTTGGTGTTATAAATGCTCATGCTCGAGAACAATTTGTGAAATAGTTAAAGTAGACTGTTGATTGGACTCGTATAGATTTGTCATCAGAAGCTCCAAAGAGGCTACCAAAGAACTAACGCCA
This sequence comes from Rhodophaea formosa, assembly GCA_963082605.1. Taxonomy (NCBI): domain Eukaryota; kingdom Metazoa; phylum Arthropoda; class Insecta; order Lepidoptera; family Pyralidae; genus Rhodophaea; species Rhodophaea formosa. The sequence goes on from OY720205.1 coordinate 17,564,799, forward strand.
TCTTTGATGTCACATATCGTACAACACCGATACTTGGTATTTTATTATACTGGACATTGGCAGAATCACTGAAATCTCCATGGAAGCCATATTTTAAAAGAAGAAAGAAAGAAAAAGCATCTGTTGCCGTCATTAATATCGAGCAAGAAACAACAAAAAAAATCACATTTGTTGTATGGGAGCCACACTTAAATATTTATTTTATTCTGTCTTTAGTATTTGTTGAAATGGCGCTATCACGCTTTATGAGGTACAGCCTGGTGACAAAGAGACAGACAGACATCGAAGTCTCATGAACATTGTCCCGTTTTTACTCTTCGGGTATGGAACCCCAATAACTTATCATGTCTGTTACATTAACACATTGTCAGAGGTGCTGAAAAGTTTTGTATAATAATAGGTTCTATAATTAATGGATGTTTTACTAGTTCCATACACTTTTACTAATCTTTTAATTTGTTTATAATATTTTATGTAAATTATGCGGATGGTCCATTTGCATACGACCGCGGGAACCTTGCAATCATCTTGTTGCCTATTCATGGCAACAATTTAAGTTTGAAGGTCAATACTGTATTCTTTGACTTTTTCTTTTTTGTATTTCTTAGCATGCTATGATGTAAAACGCTCACAATCAAAGTTTCTGATACTTACTTTTTATTAAATCGCCAGATAGAATTATTTAAAATTATCTACTAAAGCGTTATTCGCACATTTCCGAGTCAGTCAGGGCCATTCGTCCGATCCGTCCGTGTTGTAAGTCTTCAAAAAGTCCGCATATTTTATTTTTTCTACCCCTAGAACCTGCAGGATACCTAGGAGCAATAGGCGGGAGATAATACAATCTTTTTATGGTCCATCATGCGTAAAATACAGGTAACACACAGACATAGAAATTTTTAATATTACACTATACGTAATACATAGTTAGTTATATTAGGGACTGCCAAATAAAATACACGGACATATCGCCACTTACACATATTACGAATGCATTGTAACTTCATTTAAATTACAAATAACCATTCATAATAATGTTAATGCCTCATACATTTGCAAATAAATGTTCCGTCAGTCTCCTTTTGAATATCTTTGACGTCTAGTTACCATTTCACGCTAAGGCCGGATCGTTTGGGGTCATCACCATGAAATTTAAATATTAACCCATCGATAAGCCGTCAATACATAATAGTTTATATCGCGATATGTGCTTGCGTCACCTCGATCGGTACTGGCTAAAGTTCACTGCTGGACATAGGTCTTCCCCAAGGATTTCTAATACGATCGGTCGGTGGTGGCTTGCTTCCAGCGCCTTCCTGCGACCTTGGTCGTCCGACCACATGGTCGGTGTATGTGTGTCCAACGCTGCGCTAGCCGATAAGTGCTCGCCTTTCGAGAACCTTTACTGACTAAGCCATACGCCGATGCTACCATGCCGGCTTTGGAGAAAAAAAACTGCTTCTCTTCTCTTGAACGGTAAAAATCTTAGCTTCGTGAACATAAATGTGACAAGCAACACATATTTTTTTTTTATTACATTATTGACTTATTCGCCAACCAACACGGTTAACAGGGCATTTTAGTCTTATGGGCTTAGACTCTTTCTCCGATGATAAAGACGTGATAATATGTCATGTACGTATATGTAAACTTAATTACGCTATTCGAATGGAAGTAAAATCATCTTGAGCAGAAATTGAAATTCAATTACATAGAACTCAATAAATTATTTCATCGAGAACATCGGTTTTGCTCAAAGGACACCTAAAGTGAGTTTTGAAATTTTTTTGTACGAGCCTCAGTTTGAAATCCGTACGTATTGGTCCTTCGAGCCGGATCAATATGTAGGAGCCTCAGATTGAAACTCGTACGGTGATATTAAGATATGTTAGTATGAGTGTACTTTTAGTTAGTTATAAAAAATAAGATACTTGATGACGGCTATGCATATAAGGATATATATCCTTTTATTATCCATACATCGATATACTCGATCCGCAACTGAGTCTCTCACTCAGACCAGTATAGAAGAAGAACCTTGTTATAAACACCAATAATTTTAGTTATACTTCCATTAGTAAGACATGCAAATTATTTGCGGCCTTGTGTTGTTACATGCAATGCGGTAGAGGACAATCTTTGTTATTTTATTGGGCAAAATTCCAAACACTGATTGTGATCTACTAGCAATTTATACCTAGATGTGTAAAAATAAAAACGTGCCGAAGAAAACCAGGCAGCTAAATTCTTCGTTATTTTTGCCTGTGGGTTAAGTTTTTTATTTTTATTTTATTGTCATACAAAAATAACTACATCTTTAATTGATTCAAAAATAGTTAGTAGCATCGCATCATGTTTCAGAAACCTATTTTCAAGTAGCATCAAAGATGCTTATTATTGTATATTATAAGTTTTTTCAAGTAGCATCAAAGATGGCGTAGGTATGCTCTTTGATGCCTCGTGGGAGCTTCTGGTGGCAAATCTATACGAGTCCATTTATCAGTCCTCTTTAACTATTTCACAACTTGTTCATGAGCACGAGTATAATTTATAACACCAAACTACACACTACACCAATTTCATATTATAAAGTCCACTAAAATCAATTTGCAAAATTGAAGGCAAACTACAACTGAAGGCCTTGACTTTCCACCACAAACTCTTTGAAGGTATCGAGGGCCTCGTCGAACACGATTTTAAATGATATCTCCGTTTTCAATCTAATAATTTATTTAAAATGGTGGCAGCGCAGGATCCCATAAATTCACGCTTGAACGAAGTCCTGGTGGCGGACAGAGGCAGATGGAAAGAATTCCACCGGCAACAGCATTCGTTCTTAATCCTGTTGATGATGATATCGTTATCCGATAAGGTGTCTCATGTATGCCACCATGACTTGACATGGTAAATTCAGCTCTGGATATCAGTTCTTCTCAATTCTATACCCATGCCAAATTACAGCTTTCTAGAACTAATAGTCTCTGAGCTAGCGGCGAAACTATAATGGTTCTTTTTTTTTACTACGGAACCCTAAAAAGAAGTAGGTTATATTACACTGATTGTATTTTTGTGCAACCCGCTTTCGTATTGAGAAGTCTTGGTGGAGGAAAGAGACCGCAGAGAAGGTGACTGTATATGACTTGACATGGCAAATCCGGCTCTGCTCTAGATATCAGTTCTTTCCAATCAAATCAAATCCTTCACAGAGCACAGCTCCCTTTTCTACACATTTCATACGAAGCAAGCGTGTCAGGGGGCGGTACCGTTTATTGAGGTTTTGGGTTTCAAAGTAACTGTAGAAATGCAAAAAACTGGTATTATCTAATTACTTGTGATATAGGTTATGTCAATGAGTGTCATTCCGAGCTCCGTGATATACACCTAGTGCACGAAATCAGAGTTACATACTGGCTGATTATTGTAGTTCTGTAGCTAATTCGAACTATTTATGGATGTTAATTGGTTAGTAGGTATCTTAAGGAGGTTGCTCACCTCGGCTGGTTGGATGCTCGGTCACGGTTGTGTTGCTCTATTAACCTTGTGACATGAACAGTCGCGATTTTAAGCTTCAACTTGGACAAACACTATTTAGTATACTATTTTATATAATACAAACAAAACAAATATAGTCCGTTTAAATTAGAGCCTATGTCACCCACAGATAAATCAGCTTTCTAGGTGAAAGAATTTTGAATACGTCTTTCAGTTAGGATGTTGATCACAGTCATAATAATAACACATTTAAAAATAGTTTCCTCGAAATAGGTAGCTCATTTTTTACCGCCCACGAAATAGAATGGATGTTATTTTGATGTCTGGTTATCTGAGTGTAATTCGGTCTATATTATAGGTAATCTTGACGGATTCCGGCACAGCAGTTTCCACGTCAATCTGCTATAAGAGGGTCTTTAGGTTTAATCGTGGTCCAGTGGTTAAGGCGTTTGCCTTGTTTGACCCGGGGGTCGTGGGTTCGATTCCCATGGGAAGCATACTTTGTTAAGTTGTTTCCAGTTTGGTAAGGACATTGCAGGCATGAATCACCTGATTGTCTGATAAGAAAGATGATTCCGTGCTTCGGAAGGCACGTTAAGCCGGTGGTCCCGGCTGCCATCTGGTAGTCGTTAAAGGAACCACGTCAGAGGCCGAGAGGCGGTTCCGAAGAACTCTGACACCAGGGTGTGCATGGTCGACTGACCGTGTCACCTACACGAAATTATGATGATTAGGTCAGCTCAGGCAACTACCTGTTACTTATTCACAGATCTGTTGTTCAAGTAGGGTTGACGTAAAAAAACCGCATGCTGTAAAAACTGTGCCAAATCATTACAATATGAATCTTTACTAACATTTTAAAGATGAAGAATTTGTTTGTTCGGTTGAATGCGCTAATCTCAGGAGCTCCTGGTCCGATTTCTAAAATTCTTTCACCGTTGAATACCTTATCCCTGAGTGCCATAGTCTATGTATGTGCTAGGGGCGAAGCCGGGGCGGACTGCTAGTCATAATAGTCATCTAAGCGCTTGGATGCCAGAAACATCAATAGTTTTTGCAGCGGTCGCTCAATTATGTTGTTTATAGGTAAATTTTTGATAACTTGGGTTCATCATCATCATCAGCCTATAGCAGTCCACTGTTGGATATAGGCTTCCCCAAGGGCACGTCAAATTGTGCGATCTTCTGCTTTCCTCGTCCAGCCACGACCAGTGACCTTTCTCAGGTCATCGGTCCACCTGGCAGAGGGACGTCCCGCACTACATTCGCCGAGACGTGGTCTCCATTCGAGAACCCGTTTGCTCCTACGGTCATCGGTCCAACCACAGATGTGGCCAGCCCACCGTCATGTACCATGTGTCGGCCCCGTATGTCATCACGGGCAGGACGCACTGATCATATACTCTGCTCTTTAGGCATTGTGGTAGTGGAGAAGATTCCTTAAAAACGACAAAAAGATACCTAAAGATACCTTGACGAAAGGATAAGGTATCTTTTCGTCGAGGTATATTTAGGGTTGCCCTTATCTTCGCTGATAATGTAACTCTCTATTGGAGATAGAATTTTAAAATCGGGCTAGTTGTTTATGAGTTTATCCATTGCAAATCACATCACTTTATGACGGGCGCCGTGGCGCAGCCCTGAGTTCGTTTGCCGGTCAGGTCAAAGTTTCATCCAAATCTACATACTTAGTTACTATACAACTTTTTAAGAGATGGATGATTTTATGCTTAATTGTTTAATTTAAATTACTCGTTTCTTGTCTTTTCAGTACTGCTGGTGTATTTCTCGGAGAGTATAAACGAAGTGGCGGCCAGGAACTGGGCGCTGTTCTCCAGACAACAGTACTTCGACAGCAAAGGACTGTTCATATCAATCGTCTTCTCCATTCCTATACTGCTCAACTGCATGCTTATGGTGGTAAGTTTTAAGCTTAAAATATGTTTTATTACAATCTTTTATACCGGGTTTTACTTAACCAGCCTCCACATTCCCTTGAACGGGGGACCTGACCCGTAAATAGGAACTGCTTTACTTATACGACCAGCGCTGAAAGCTAGAATAAAATTATTTTGTGTAAAAATTAATTGTTATATGTGTAATTTAATTTTTTATTGACCTATGTTTTGACGTGTGACTTTGTTTCATGAAAATTGTATTAATTAAATATTAAAAACCTAGAATAAAATTCGTCATATTCATACAAGTTGCCCGGCGGGCTTTTTCACAAAAAGCGAGCAGTTTTATGAGTTATCTTGTAATATTTTCTCCAGGTAGGTATTTACTTGAATATACACTTTTTCACTCTTTTTGAAAACTACGATGGTTTTTTTCATAAACTTTAGTCCATAATTTTAAATAATCGCAAGAAATCGAAATATAATGCGACAATAGGTGAAGTTGGCGCTTTGCCTCAGCGTCCCTGAAAACGCCATAATGAGTTATGAATGAGAATGACACATCAATTTTCTATGTATGCTGATTTAATTAACTCAGATTGATGGTCATTAAATTAATTTTGTGTTGATATCTTTTGATAACAATAGCTTAGCGCAAGTAATCTGACGGTCAAGTCATTTTGTTAAAACAGTAAAAAGTTATTAATCTTATCGGTATAATTGTAAATAATTTGAGATCACGTGATTTGACGGATTATTTATTAAAATGAAGAGTTACGTGCCGTGACCTTGGATGATAAATTGAAAGAATATATTAACAGGCAGATGTTTAATTTTAATCGGAATAAAACTGTTTTCGTTTTATGATTTTAGCTTATTTAATGTCGCGGGAACTATAGCTCTAGATTATTCTGAATAGCGTCATCATCATCAGATCTTTTTTTGTCTCCACTACCGGAACATGACCCTCTCTGTACTACCTGCCGGCCTATTTACTAACTCGGATGACAGGTGTCGATGCCTATCAATCAAGAATTTACTGATATAATGCGGTTTTTGTATTTCAAATAAAAAGTTCGAGCAAGCAAAACCCGCATTGTAACAGTAAATTCTAGATTGATAGGCATCGACCCCTGTCATCCGAGTTAGCAAATAGGGGGGCAGAGCCATATATTAGCCAGAGCAGTCAGAGGATTTGGCCTACACTCTACGCTGGCCAGACGGGTTAGAGGTCTCTTTGTTCTCTCTCTTATGTTCTTAAGCATTGTTTAGTTTGTGTTTCCTTAAGTCGCCTTCTACAACATCCACGGGAAGACGTGGGAGTTGTCCTATTCTATGCTGCCGGGAACCACACGGCTACCGCATTAGATTATTCACAATATTACTTCAGCCAAATTTGGCCCTAATTTTCATCGTTATAAGATATATTTTTAAATTTGTCGAAACTTAACCACATAATGTCTAATTTCAGGGATCCTGGCTCTACCAGTCCACGCAGATAATGACGAACTTGAAGAAGGCACAGCTACGGCAGCGGCTGAAAGAGATCAACATGAACAGAGAGCAACTCAACCACTTGAAGTCCGAATGAAGAGTGGCAAGTCAATTATGACGTAGGTAACGAAAATAATATTTTTGCTATGGCCAAGTGTGGGAGGGATGTTTGTGTGATATTGAATGTGGCTGTACAGGAGAAAAGGTAACGCTTTGTCGATACAGTGTTATTGTTTGCCATAAAAGTACATAATTCAGGTGTTTTAGCCCCGAATATCCAAAATAATCTTACTTATCTTAAATCATAGGCTGTCTTTGTCTTGTTAGGTTCTCTAGAGGTGACAGAACTAGACTTGTGAACGATTTTAGTTAAGATGCATCGATGATACGTTTGAGTATACGGGCGTTAAGAAACTATTGCCAAATTGACAAAGTTGTACCTTAAGCTCAGTCACAAATTATGTTGGCGTGAGGCTACGTTATTGCAAGATTTATTGATCGATTTCAAAGCCAGATTATGAATACGATTTCAATGTTTTTAACCTAAAATTTTTGATTTTCATCTCGATTTCTCCTTCTTAATGGAATCCTATTCTTCATTATAAGAACTCTTGCCTTACGAATCTCTTTGACATCACAGGATGTAATTTTTCTGTTTTATAAACTGTTGATTAATCAGGTGTACGCAAATTGTTTTGTATCTTATAAGATATTTAAAAAATTGTGAAAATTAATTGTATTTATAAAAAAAAAATATTCGTTCCTAGTTATATGTTAATCATAACATCACGATTGTATATTTATCACGCTTTATTAGTTAGTTATATTTTGTTTTAATACGAATACGAAATTGGGGACGTTAGTTATTCTTATTTACACACCGATATAACAAAAAAAAATCTTATATATACCTAGTTAACTATAAACTTAAAGTTCATTTAGTTTATAAAAAAAAACCTTTGTAAGATACTTAACTGCATTTACAATATACAATATACTGTATTCTATACACACGCTTTCTTTTTTTGCTTTGCTGATTAATGTTTGCTACATCAAGAACGATGTTCGGTTGATCACATAGTTCACATATATGTGATTGATAGTATATATGAAGGCCTAAATATACAATTCTTATATTGTTTAATTTCAATGATGTGAGACAACGATTTTTTGTGTTAACTTCTACTATAATTAAGTATATGTATATCTTTCCCCAGTCAATGTTTAGGTGCATAGTAACCGGCTAGGCTTTACAAAAGTTTAACACTTTGGTTGGATCTAAAGCATATGCCTTCTCTATTAGTTTTATGCCTAAAACTTGTTAAAGACAAGTGGGCGGTGACGGAACGAAATAGAGTTTCTCAAATAAAAAGGATGAGATTCTGTCAAAAGAAAATGGAAATGGCTGACCTTCTTTTCGTAACTATTTCAATAAACATTATTTTACAAGATGACGCGCGTGCATTAACCTTATCCTTGTGCTGTAGAATTGGCAAAATTTACCGTACATTTGAAGCGTTATGCGGCACGCATGAAAAACTACTTGTACATTTTCTCTATCTTTTATTGTATTAAATGCTAGTTTGTATGTACTAAGATGCCATTTATTTGTTATTTTATTAATTATGTAAAATCTAAGGGCTGTCTTCCACGAGCGAGAGAATAGCAGCGATTTTATCACCGTGCCACTTATTTCTTTAAAGTCTTCAAGAACGTGTCTAATCAGTGATGTTTAGAATAGCATGTATAATCAATTATCATATAAGATAGAAGCCCGGAGCCCGGACACGTCCTAATTCTCTCGCTTGTGTAGACGGTCCCTTAGGCTAGTCTGGTATGAGTAAATTGATTAAGTTTTCTCTTTGAATTATCATAGAGGTTGGTGTATAGTGATGTATGCGAGTGGTTATTTAAAAGAGGTGACCTTATATATACATTCAATTGTTGGTTACGGTTATTTTCGCTTAAAATTAACTGGAGCAGTTTTGAGGTCTCTTATGCCTGCATTGCCGCAAACAAAATAATAAATTTAAAGTTTTTAGGCGGAAATGGCTAACAATGTTTTGACAAGGACGTTTTAGCTACTAGTCGTAGAAGTATGAATATTAGTTAAGTAGGTACCTATGTTGTTACGAAAAGTGTTAAAGTGTTAAACGAAGCTAATATTTGTTTTTATTTTTGGATTTAAAATTTTGGTGGATATAAACGAATTCGAAAATTAACATTGCATATGCATTTTTTATAACTTATAGTTCAACTGCCAAGCGCGGCCGATACCATGCACTTATTAGCCTCCACAAATATTTACAAGTGCCATTGATTTTTTAATAACGTTAATTTAAATAACCACTTTCATTTAACGCGGCTAGGGTCATTTGCAATTTATCACCACATTCAATATTTTCAGAAATGACAAACGTCGATAGCATTGTAGGTAAAGTTACATAAAAAATTTTAATTCGAGGTTTTGGTGATAACTGTAATTGAACTGGTACAACTTAGAGGGTTTGTGATAAACGGTGCAATTATTGTGGTCTGTTTTAGTGGGATAGTAAAATTCTTGACTCTTTCTTGACTATTCAACACCAAATTACGGCTTCATGGTGGTAATTTCAATTGAAACTTTATGTTCAATTGTAGAGTTTCAATTGAAATTACCACTAGCACTAACCATTTATTATATGTGTAAATGTTAGCTTGACACATCTTGACATATGAACAACTTTTCATATATGACCAGTGCTGGAAAATCAAAAATCATGAATCATCTCTCGCATATACCGATTGGAAAGCCGTCGGTCCTATTCTACAAGTTATTCATATTGACGAAATGAGTTGGCCTTTTAATAGTATGTCCAGCGCACATTTGCAACATGTATTTTTCACTGTTTACTACATCGGTAAAGGTATTAAGATGACATCTTGTTTTACGTAGATTTGTTCATAGTCCTGACCTAAGCTTCAAAGAATATCGCGTGTGAATTTTCCGCTAGAGGCGCTAGTGTAGCGTGAGGTAATTAATGTAATTTTGGTCCCCAAAACTAAAATACTTAATTTAATCGAAACAGTGGTGATTATTAAGATTATTTTTTATATTAACATGTTAACAATAAAGACTAAACAAAGGCATTAATATAATTGGAATGTAAACTCGGTTTCCACGCGTGTTTGAAATGCTTTTCGGGACCTTACTCAACAGCGGCGCCAACTAGTGAGCGAAAATACGGCTGGCCTAATTAAAATAGTAGTAGATGATAATAAATACTTGAACTATGATATTGACAATATTGTTATTATAATACGTATAAGGTATTTTATTTTATCGCAATATTTAAAGGGACTGTTTAGTTCATATATCTACGGCCAATAGTTTAAAAATATATGGTTGTAAAGATAACACGTGCCTGCTTTATTCACTTCAATCGCAAGAGCTTAGTTTGCACACGGTTAGTAAAATTATCGAGTAGAAGTATTTTAGAACTAAAACACAAGCCACTGCCCCAAAATCGATCGATTTTTCCCCAGATGGCGGCACTGGGGCGAGAGAAATATTTGACAGCTGCTGTCAAAATCCACCTGATTGATGATTTAACGTGGGAGTTTTTGGCGGGAAGTCAAGGGTACAGTTGTCGTTTGCCTTAGACGATTTTGCAAATTCATTTAAGTGGACTCTATAATATGAAATTGGTGTAGTTTGATGTTATAAATGCTCGTGCTCGAGAACAATTTGTGAAATAGTTAAAGTAGACTGTTAAATGGACTCGTATAGATTTGTCATCAGAAGCTCCCACGAGGCTACTAAAGAACTTACGCCATCTTTCATGCCACATACCGTCACCGTACACCGTACCATACAATCACTGAAATCTCGGTAAAAGTCATAATTTAAAAGAAGAAAGAAATAATATTGTAACGTGATTGGTGGATTATGAGAGCTGCTGTTAAAAAAATTCTCGTCACAGTGCTGCCAACTGGGGGAAATTTTTTTTTTGCCGAAAACTCTCATTCAATCACCATTAAACTCTACTGGAACGACCCGTTCGGACTTGTTAAGCCAGCAATTCAGTTAGCAATGGTAGTCAAGGGAAGCGCTACTCACAAAAAAAATAGAGCAGATTGAATCAGTTCAACTAAATTCCTTATTAATCTACTCGACTAAAGCATTGGTGTCGGACACAGCGAGTCACTAAAATTCTCGTTCGTCGACTTAAAACTAGCCGTGTGTGAGCAAGGCCGAAACGAAATGCCTTATTAGTAAATTTAGCTTTTAGAACGTTTTCACAACTTTGCATATTAGGAGTCTTCTCCTCCGCTTCATCTAAGCGTTTTGCGTCAGGATGCAACTGAGCATCCTTTGCTGTTAGAGCGTCAAAGCCTGGGGTTGGCTATTATGACAGAATTAGGCTCCTTGATTACTTATCTTTGCTTGTGCTTGGAATCCAACCCAGTGCCCCTCTTGCAGCAACCTAACGTAACGGGAGTCCCCATTATCATAATCAAATGATCTAAATGAGGGTTCTCTTAATTGATGATGTCTTTTTTCCCTAGATGGCAGCACAGTGACAAGTGGTATTTTTGACAGAAGTTGTCAAAATGCACCAATCATGTTTCTTCTTCTTCTGTTAATATGGCTTCCACTGAGATTTCAGTGATTCTGCCAGTGTCCAATAAATTCAGATTACTAAGTATCGGTGTTGTACGGTAAAGTTGTTGTTCTTTGATGCCTCGTGGGAGCTTATGATGACAAGTCTATACGAGTCCATAAAACAGTCCACTTTAACTATTTCACAAATTGTTCATAAGCGCGAGCATTTATAACACCAAACTACACCAATTTCATATTATAAAGTCCACCAAAATCAATTTGCAAAATCGTCCAAGATAGACCCCAACTGCACCCCTTGACTTCCCACCACAAAATCCCCCAATCACGTTTAATAATCATTCATATGATTGGTTCATTTTGACAGCTGCTGTCAAAAAATACCACTCAACACAATGCCGCCATCGAGAGAAAAAAAATATTCCAGAAAACCCTCATTATGTAAAAACGCTCAAAGTATTTAAGTTGCGAGTAATAGAGGCGGATATTATACAAAAATTGTGCATAGAAATTAACATTTGCGGTAGTCACGCTAGACAACACAGTAATTAAATAAAGTATAGTTATATTTACTTGCTGTCATGCAAGACGTGTGGTCATACTGCATAGAATTGTAAATATTTCATATATCTGTATATTTACCACGTAACAATTCGTTTCTAATGGTTTATATTATGTGAACATATAATTAGTTCATCGTTTTAAATCTATTTTATGATGTTCACGAAAATAACCTTGACAAACTTGGCCCGACTGTCAGTTTGCGCGATAAGAAAAACCGAATAACAATAAAAACTTTTCTTAAGCGTGAACGGGCTAGTAATTATAATTTCGTTTTAAATCACTGCACGTTTACTACACAGCCGCGTCAACTTTGCCGACGTCTCATCGAAAGCCCTATCAATTTGGCATCGGTAAAGTTGACGAATGAGTTTGACTGTTTGACGGCTGTTGCTACACAGCCGCATCAAGTTTGCCAACGTCACAACGTCTCATTCGTCAAATTTGCCTTTCCCAAATTGATAGGGTTATCCATGTGACGTTGGCAAAGTTGACGCGACTGTTGCTACACAGCCGCGTCAACTTTGCCAACGTCACATCGATAGCCCTATCAATTTGACACTGGCAAATTTGACGCGTTGGGCGATCGCATACGATTAGGCATCGTATGAGGGTTGCCGTCGGCAAAGTTGAGGCAACCGTGTAGAAGTTAATTTATCGGACTTTGTATTGCTTTGGTCAAAGGTTGGATTAGGACTACAAATTGTACCTACGTAATTTGTATTAATATTGATTTCTAACGTTTAAAGTTAAACTGTAATTGTTTTTCTAATTTTAACACAGGATTTTATAATTTTATGACGTGAATCGTATTTCATTGCTTTTGTGTTTCTGCTAATATTGAATTGTAATTAAATTGAATTATTGTTGCGATTCAAATAAAAAATATATGTATTTTTAAATTACACAAGCGTAGTTAGACTATAGTTATTAGTAGGTAGGTACATTAAATCGACGTCCATAATTTGTTATTTTTTTATTGGACATAATGTTGTTATATTGTAAGGGAGGTGTTGCTTTTGAGTCCTGTACACTCTCGTCAAAATATTGCCGATTAGGGATAAAAACCAAACAAATCTCTTTCAGTGTAACATTTTACAGAACCTGTAAATAACGCTATCTATTTATAATCTCTTATGGGCACAGAAACCTTGAAACTTCTTAATTGTTGTGTACAGTAGCCAGGTGATCTATAACTAAATGGAGACCGCTTGAAAATGCATTAGTTTTGAATGGAAAATTCGCTTGCAAGTCAACACGTTCAAAAATCCGCTCTTTTAACACAAACTGATCCTATGGAGAAACAGTTGAAAGTGGGGAGCGATTTCGTTAAATGAGCAGGTTATAAAATACTACTTTTCCAATCGGCTTGCCGTGCTTAAATGGTTTTATTATACTATTTAAACAATAACCACAGGTATGGCGCTTCATACAAGTGGTGTAATAATATCTGTGCACACGTCAACGGGTGAGTTAATTATCAGGGTTGCCAACAAAGAAGGAATTCAAGTTCTAACGTACGTATAAGAGACAAAGCGTAACGTGGGACTTGCAACAGTTAGCTGCTAACTCTGGTTTTTCAAAGCTTTAGTTTGTACTTACTCTGTGGTTTTACGAAAAAGTTTGACAAGAGTGTACAGTGTTTTTACGAAGTGGCACAAGGAAGACTGAGTCGCGTATTGTGATTAAAAATTTAGAGTCACTATAATTTAAGTTTACAGCCTAGATACTTAAATTACCACCATGAAAGTTTTGTTTTAAGGTAGGCATTCTTATGTAAACTTTTGTATTCTCTACTGGGAAGCAATTTTAAGTTCGAAACTCATTGCTTATCCATTTACCTACTTATAAATAATCTATTAATGCCTAAATATTATAATAAGTTAAGATGAATTAATTTTGGTTTATGGATGCTTAAAATAAAGGAATTGATTGAAAAACATGATTTTATTCACAACCTTATAGTTTTAATTCTTACACTATTTATGTACCAATACTGGTTATAATTTTAACTTACATTTATGCCTACGAACGTACAAAGTGTAAGGAAAAATCTTAACTCTATGGTTTGGTCACTTCCACGCTGGTCTGGGAGTAAAGAAAAACATAGAATGTACAGCTGCTCTTCTCTTCCCACGCAGATCATAAAATTCGGTCGAAGGAATGGGCGAAAATCTAAGGAGTCATAGTAATAGGTGATGCGGCGACCCATCACTATTTTGATTCCGTCTTCCATCTCCACGCCCACCACTAACTAAACGTGGCTTTATGTCTTGAGCTCTGTCTACCCCACAAGGGAAAAAGACGTGACAGTGTATGGCTGGTATGTATGGTTTGGCCCAACTATTTTTTTTGGTACGAGGTGCAATCTGGTGCAATATGGATTTTCTTGACACATTACTTGCGATAATGTCACGATGAACATTTTGATTCTAATGGTGACATATATTTGAACCACAAAATAACACTATCAATGCAAATGAGGGTGTTCTGAAGTAAGCAGCGGATTGGGACATAGGGTCCGCATTCCCGAGCCTTCTCTTCCGAGCCAGCCGCTGCGCGCCGCTTCCATCTCGGTGTGAATTGAGCCTAATACCCAAGGGCAGCGGTTTGTCGCGGGCGACGCCTCAGTGCTGCTGCAGAAAAACCTCATTGCAAAATTAACAAAAAAGTAATTTTCAATGTATCATACAACATTTTTCAGTTTCTATGAAAAGGAATGTTTGTTACTTATTTTTATGTCTGTGATTTGATTTATGAAAGTGGTTGGAACGATTTATCCAAAACGAATACGACCGTGCGCTTTTCTGTGATGGTATTTTTCACTCTATTCACAGAGCGCGGGATGTAGCTCGTGTGAGTGACAGTCACTTTCCTTGCTCTGTGACTCCTGCGATTTTTCCATCACGCGAAGTTTAAGTAAATCTTTAAATAATCAAGAAATTATATACTCCAAGCGTTCCTTCTACCACTCGAATGAAACAATAAGACCAACAAGTCTGACCGAGTTTCTTCGTGCGGGTAAATCCGTATCAGAAATTAAAAAAGTGTTTTGTTTAATATCCATTTGAAGTTATCTTCTCCTTCACCTCTTTGATCATGAGCTGGACGAGTTTGTCGAGGTCTACCTCGGGTTTCCAGTTCCAGTCGCGGCGGGCCTCGCTATCGTCGAACACTTGAGGCCAGGTATTCGCTGAAGGCAATAAAACGAATTATACAACACTGCTAAGAATAAAAATCGTTAAGTGCAAGTCAGAATCTCACACGCAGGTTTTCGTACCAACATACAATATTTATCTATGAAAACATTAAAAAAATTCGTAACTTGTATGCCGTGCCGCTATCGGTTACCTTTCACCCACAAACGAAGATGGGCAACCCAACCCAATGAAAATATAGCCGCTGCGACAATCGTCTGTGAAAGATGTAAGGTCTTGTGGAGGCCAGATGGCATAGCTCCGTGGCGCAGCGGTTACCACGCCAGCCTGCGACACGGGGGTCCTGGGTTCAATCCCCGGTCAGGTCATGATGGAAAACGATCTTTTTCAGATTGACCTGGGTCTTGGATGTTTATCTATATATGTATTTGTTATAAAATATAGTATCGTTGAGTTAGTAACCCATAACACAAGTCTTTCTTAAGAACTTACTTTGGGGCTAGCTCAATCTGTGTGATTTGTCCGTATATATTTATTTATTTATAGGTAGCGGACCCAGGGCCGAAAAGCGTTACCACTAAGGAATTCAACTAGGAATACGCTCGGATGATTACTCGCTCGGTGTTCGGACACGGTTAGCTACTGGACTAAAAGACTAAAATTCTAGCCGAGGCCTGTGTCCCGACCTGATTGAGTGAGATTGACTTAAGTGTGGCTTAGGGTTTCATGATTTGTTAACAGGCTTCTTTTCAACCCGGCAACATCACCCGTCATAAATTATCTTTTATGTAGATATAAGTAGGTAGACTTTTCTATCAGACCAGGGCTGAAAATATAATCTAAATACCTATATATATAACTCAAAGGTGATTGACTGGCATAGTGATCTATCAACGCATAGCCTAAACCACTGGACGGATCGGGCTGAAATTTGGCATGCAGGTAGATGTTATGACGTGAGCATCCGCTAAGAATAGATTTTGATCAATTCTACCCTCAAAGGGATAAAATAGGGGATGAAAGTTTGTATGAAACTTTGTCAATTTAAACCGATCGGGCTGAGACTTTGCATGCATATAGCTACTATGATGTAGGCATCCTCTACACTGCTACAAGTATTTTCTAATGTATCGACATTAGTTCGTATTGAGGACGCGAACGAAGTCGCGGGCATTAGCTAGTTTGAATATAAAATATCTATAGTCCTTGGGCTTTTCTATTCGAAACATTTCACTCACCTATGTCTTGCCTGCTGTCAGGTTTATAAGTAATCTTCATATCTGGTAAATATTTGGACATCGCTTCAACGAGCTCTTCAGGAGTGAAGCTCATAGAAGTGACGTTGTACACCCTCCTGTTGAGCTTTTCGTTAGGAACCTCTAGGTACTCTGAGAGGGCTCTCAGAGCGTCCTTGACATGCATCATGGGCATACGTGTGTCAGGCTTTAGGTAGCACTGGTATTCGCCTCTGCGAAGGATGTCGTGGAATATTGCTATGGCATAGTCTGAAATGAAAATAGATTGTTTAAATTGGTGTATGGAAAATAAACGTGGTTGAAGACAAAGCTCGTCCTTAATTTTTTAAAGTTGGTTATATTTCAATAACAGACGTACAGAACAGAACCCCTTAAAATGCATGTATCTATCCCTTTAATAATTAATAGTGATTTAGATAAAAATAAAACCGACCTACTAAGTGTACCGAGTTTGACAAAATCGAAATGGCAACAATTTGGAAGAATAATCTTCTAAATAATCCTAATCCTAACTAATATTATAAATGCGAAAGTGAGTTTGTTTATTTGTTTGTTTGTTACGCTTTCACGCGGAATTTACTGAACCGATCGTCATAAAATTTTGCATACACATAGGTTAGAGTATTGAGAAGGACATAGGCTATATATCACGCGGGCGAAGCCGCGGGTAACAGTTAGTTGTTTCATAAATGACGGAGATATGAGTAACAAACAAACAACAAACAGTCGAAGAAACTCCTCCATTTTTGAAGTCTGTTAGAGAAATTTAAGTGATAGGCACGTAGGTATTGTACTAAAGAAGGTAATATACTTCGTTACAGTAATCTCTCCGTCAAGAAAAAAAGTCGTGGAGTCTTTTTATCGTGTGTGTAACACAAAGTCAACACTAGGTAGTTTGAGATTAAATTGTATAAGTATCTACTTGGTTACTAGTTTCAAGTCACCTTTAATATGTCTATATCTTTCTGACGTCTGACAATGATAGCTTAAAGAGTGCCATGCCTCCTAAGTACTAACCACGTTCGTTGTTCTGTGGTACTAACGATAATATCCGGGATGAACAGGAGGAAACTTCAGATGTAGAGAAGGGCTCGAAAATATGCAACTTGTGGCTACCAATCGAAGTGAGAGTCACGTCCAGGGTTGCTTAACATGCTAAAGCTTTAAGTATATGTTTATGTTACAATGCGCACGTGGGTCCAGTCCACGTTAATTTTTACAAACATAAAACCCGGAAACTGTATTGAGTATAAGTTGGTATGTATTAGCCCAAGGTCTCACTATGACGTCATTAGTCGCCAATTTCGAACTTAGCAACATACCGGTCTTCGGTTGAATAATATTGACTGTTTTTCTTTGGAGGCTCGGCTCAATGACCTTGACGGTAGATCAAATATATAACTACCTACGTAAGATTGTTTTTAGAGGTGTGTGCTTCGGTCACTCTGTGTTCTGGGGCTTCGATACATATACGACGGAATGACTACGCTCTGCTTGTAGAAATACCAAAACAAGTAATAATTATGACTCCGATGACTATGAGTATAATTCTTCAGTTATCGTATAAATCAGTTGTGAAATGGCCTTTGGTATAAGGAGTGTACCAAGGACATTGGTTTGATATCAATTCTAATAATTAATAGATCTAAGGAACAGATATCGTGGGAAATTTTATGAAGAAAAATCTGAACATTTTGCCTAGATTGTCGGACAAACAAGTGAGCGTAAAAACTCATTGTTTCTTACAAGGATTCCTTCCTTACTCTGCTGGGGGGTCGTCCCAACGCGACTTTCTGATGTACTTATACGATAGTACTACATTGAATACTTTGATTCGCACTTTATTGATGAACATAAATTTTCAATTATGTAATTTCAATATTTGTTTAAGATATGTAGGATTGTGTTAAAATTATATTAGCATGTATGACATTTGGCAGTTCTGTCTGAGTAGTTAGGACCAAATCTGTACGTTTCCAGGAAGCATTTACCCAAACTTGGTCACGGCTGGCTGCCAATATCTATGCCCAAAATTTAAGTATTTGATAGCGTGATGACTTGATGACACTACACTTAAAAGCTAGGGCACCACACCACTATCTTGTAGTACCTACATCAGAATATCTGGTTGGAACGACGGTCTAATACAACACCATCCTTTACATAATTGTCTGATACGCACTCTATCAAATTTTTATGAGTCTTGTAAATTAAATGATAGCCTTCATAGAACTTTACCTGTAGTACCACCTCCAGGTGGGTCACTAGAAATAACTCCGGGGAACCTCAGGCAACGGAAATCCAATCCAAATCTATGATAGTAATACTCTCCTAACAGTTCTGCGTGCACTTTAGACACTCCATAAATTGTTCTAGGTCTTTGCACAGTAATATTAGGAGTAGGGTTTCTAGGAGAATCAGGTCCAAACGCTCCAATTGTACTGGGGACAAACACTCTTAGTTTATACTGTTTAGCCAGTTCTATAA
Source organism: Rhodophaea formosa (assembly GCA_963082605.1). Classification (NCBI taxonomy): domain Eukaryota; kingdom Metazoa; phylum Arthropoda; class Insecta; order Lepidoptera; family Pyralidae; genus Rhodophaea; species Rhodophaea formosa. The sequence continues at coordinate 17,583,748 of OY720205.1, forward strand.
CGTTATGCATTCCTTCTATGTTAACCCTTACAGCTAGAGGAACATTTTGTTCTCCTATTGCACTGAGGAGAGCTGAGAAATGTATCAGCCAATCTACTCTATAGTTCACCACTATTTTCTGCAAGCCCTTAAAATCTAGGATGTCCACAAATAGGTAAGGTCCATCGTTAATGATTTCCTCTGTTGGTTTGATGATGTCTGATAGGATGACGTTGTCTTTTCCATATTTCAATCGAAGGTACTTGGCGCATTCAACTCCCAGTTGACCTAGTCCACCTGAAACAGAGTTAATACCTAAGTATCGTATTAACGGGAGAATGAAGAAAATTTTCAAAAGCCCTAAAATAAGTAAAATTGTTTAGCATATAAAATATTTTAGGATGATGATACAGTGGTGAAGGGCTGGTGGTGAGTAAGTACTGTCTCTATGGTCCAATGGACAAGACGTTTGCTTAATGACCCGGAGTTCATGGGTTAAAATCCCACCGGGAGGGAAGCATACTTTGGACATCGGCCATTGGTCCTGACGGGGCTTCCGGGAGGTAACCAGGCCACTATCGGTCCGACCCCCTGAACTGTGTTATCGAGTACATACAAATTGTTTCGATTTTTCTCCGTCCCCTCCTCCTATAGTTATTGAGTTAGTCCACGTAAATCTTATCTTTTTATAGTAGGTACCTATTACCTAGATAAGAGGTTGCCTACGTTGAAAACTTAAATCAGTGAGGGAAAGCCGCCAGCAATCGAACCCTGTAAAGCTACATAGATTACAACACATTAATACTTAATCCTATTTATCAATACGTCTTGGCCCAGTTTTTTAACTAAATCAGCATTGAGCTGAGTAAATGCAACTTTACGAAAAATAAATATGTTTATTTTGACCAAAAAACTCAAACTATGACATACCTAAGCATAAAATATTTGATACAAACGGACTAAATACCTAAGTTACGGGGTTTTGCGTATGAATGAGTGTGACTGAGATAGTGGTGCGCAATAGAAATGAATGACAGATGTAAACACTTAAGAAAACATGTTTTCGATTTCAAGGAAATGAATACATAGGTACGTTATACGAAGCAAAATACTAATTTATGTAGTCATTTATTTGCCTCCTACAAACACCGTAATTGACTATCAGTACAAACGATTTGAACATTGAGGACAATTAGAAAAAAATCGAAATGCAATTCATAGAGAATATTATATATACTGAGAATGCAATTTTTTGCATGACTTCTGGGTGCCCAAAGGTTGGAGCGGACGATAGCTTATTAGATTGTAAATACATAAAAAACATAAATAAGTATGCATGATTCAAGTCTCTTCATCTATCTAAGTATATCTCTATAAGTATTAATGTTTTTACCAAACCAAAATATCAATGCCAGTAAAAATCTTTAAAGATATTAATAAATCTATTATTATTTAGAAGTTTCATTTTTATAAAATCTATTCTTTAAAATAGAGTCTGCCAATTTCTGATGTATTACCTATAAGAAATACTAACCGTAGAGCACGTGCTACAACGTGGGTAAATAAACTGAGCGATTGCGATAAGGAATAATAAACCTACTTCTGAAGCAAAATATACCTGCTAATACGTATAATGCAAAACGACATTGCACGTCATATATGTGAAACAAATAATAAACGTCATCTTTAATAATAATACATTTTAAAATAAACTTAAAAAAATTAACCTATTAAATGAATACTTACCTAAGTAACTAGATAATTTAAAAAAAACCGGCCAAGTGCGTGTCGGGCCACGCGCAGTATAGGGTTCCGTAGTTGCGAATGACAACTTTGAGTTCACACTGTTTACACTCGCACCTCACAGTTTAACGACCAAAAACATCTAACAATAAAGATTGTATAAAATTTTACATTTTCCAGTACATTTTATAAGTTGGTTGCCTATAACTTTTTAGTTTGCACTTAGTACCCAGCTCTGATAGTTTTCCTTTCAACTTCAGTATATATACTACTGCTGTAATTTTTTTCACGTATCCATATATAACCGTTTAGCAGATAGAGGGGGGGGACACGTACCTCTAACAAAAATTTTCACTTTAAAACCAAATATTTCGGAAACGGATCCCTAAATCGAAAAATGGTGTTCTCAACCTCACAATATTTTTCAAAAACCTTTTTAACGATACCCCACACGATGAGTAAGTAGAGAAAAAAAAATTACTCCCCCACTTTACTTGTATGGGAGCTAGCCAAAAAAAAATTTTTTTTCAAGATTTTTTTCTACGACTTTTTTGCCATAATTAATATACATACTCATACAAAATTACAGCTTTCTAGTACTTATAGTCTCTGAGTAAAACCGCGGACGGACAGACAGACAGACAGACAGACAGACAGACAGACATGGCGAAACTATAAGGGTTCCTAGTTTACTACGGAACCCTAAAAAATATAGCTATAAATAAAAAATGTCCCGCAGGTCGTATTCACAATAATAAACGTATATTTATGTACGAGCACTGCTGCAGCAGCAGTGCTATATCATATAATAATCATACGTATGGTCCTAGCAGCACTGCTGCTAGGACTAATGATTGAAGCTTATTGAAGTCACGCAATCAATCGACTTTTACGAACACAGCGTAGGTTGGCCCTACATTTTTCGGACGGACGCAGGTTGGAAATTTCATTTCTTTCATTATTTATTTAATTAGATATTTAAATTAAAAATGTACTTTGCAATCGCATAGTTACTTAGAGTCTGAATTAATCACCAGCTAAAAAACATAAAATAATATTTTGGTGATCACGCGATTAAATCTAAAACGTGCATCTACGTGATTTGTGAGCAGAGAAGTTTTTATAAACAGCACGGCCGGTTTCAAAAAGTGAGGCAAGCAATGGGTGCCTAAATACCTATAGGATACCTCGCTCGCCTAGCATATGTAATAAATTATTGATGTAGGCACGAATGACGTACCTACCTATGTGTAAGTAGTAACTGGTTCCGTTCCCGCGCAGGCCATATTTAAATTCAAGCTAGGTACTTTGGGGTATATCTACTCAGTAAGGAATATAGACTCATGTTACGACGAAGACCTTATAGAAATTCGAAAAAATAAAAACGATTTTTTTTTTATTTCCAGGATGGGTCATGGGTCGTAAGAAAAATTGTTCATTTTGATGAGCTGGTTTGATGGTTTGAAGAGAATTCATACTAACACCTGTATATTATGTTACAAAAACAATTACCTACACAATCTACCCCGTAAAACCTCAGTGAGTAACTGAGAAGTGATCTCAATATATTAAATTAATTTATCGAAGCCGGCATATACCTATAATGTAACGCATAACACGCGTTGAAGATTATTTCCTCGTACAAGTTATTGAATATAACTTTCTCTTTAGTTTTATTAGAAATCATTAGTTTAATACAAAAAAAAATACATTTTATTTCACAAAGTAAACTTACCAGTAATCAAAATTCTAGGAGGCGTTCTGTTCACCGCCTCTACAGAGTAACATTTCGCACTGAGTTTCACTGAAGTCCTGAATAAATTCCTAACTAGCATCATATTCGTAATAGTTTGAAACGCGATAACCGTATGTGCGTTAGATCGCGACTGATTTCAGATTGTTAGAAGTGCCTATTACAAAACAGGTTTTGTGCTAGACAACTCTACGTAAACACGGTCGTGTAAGCCGCTTCAATGGCCCATAGGTGCTCGTAATATCCGCGTCAATATGGTGTTGAATTCAGACGATGTTTGTATAGGTGTAAGCTGCAAGGCTATTCGGCAGCGTAGTTTTGCGAAATATTGTATAATTTAAATTTAAAGGTATGACTCCGAAGAAGCAGCAGCATAATATCCATTAAATAATATTTCGGCGCCAGAAAATGCGCTAGGCACTCCAATTACAAGTATAGTAGCTTTACCAAATTTCAAGTTTCTAGGTACAGTAGTTTCGGCTGTGCGTTGATATTTAAGTCAGTGAGTCAGTTAGGTTTATAATTTATATTACATGACATGGATTTATGTATTTATTAATAGCCTATAAATATTAAGATGAAAAGCCCCTACTACTACAACAACGTACATACGCACGGAAAACATAAACTTAGTTCATGACCAGTGAGACAAGGCCAAAAATCAGAGGTTTTTTGTATTCAATTTAAACCCACATGTGCAAAAGTACTTAGTTTAAAAACTTTTACAAATGCGGTTGTTTTCGGAGACGTTCCTTACTTGCTACCAAAGCGAAATATTTGCCGTATTGTAATATAGATACCTAATACTATTTTCCTATAATATTATTTAGTGATTGATAATACCTCCATGTCGCCATAACCTCGGCCTCTATTTGGTGATAGATCACTTACATAACACTGAGTCGATTTTTCTATAATTATATGCGATTGGCAATTTTTCGTCTGCGTAAACTATAGCCTAATTCAACCGCAGAGAAATTACTGTAGGTAGTATCGGAGCCTATTCAATGGATACAAGCAATCAATTTTATATTAGTATACATGATTACCTTTATATTAGTAATTAGTATACATGATGTCACATTTTCTCTCTCAAGTTTTTTTAGTTTTAGAGGCACCTGACTACGGATATTACAGTGAGATTCCAACTTTTCATCCCGAATCTTTTTAAAATCCGATTCTTATTGTTTAGTTCCTTCCTCCTCCTTGCTCGCGTTAATATTGTTCCCTCAGGAACAATACTTTTCTTCGGTGAAAGGTAGCTATTGTCCTTCACCGTATGAAAGCGTAACAAACAAACTCAATTTCGTATTTAAGTATAATATTAATAGTTGGTATATCAACTGGGTTCTACATCAGATGTTTGCCAAATCTAAAATTTTTATATTTCAACTAGCAGGCTGAACAACTCTTGCTAAGGCGTCATTTTTAGGGTTCCGTAGTAAACTAGGAACCCTTATAGTTTCGCCATGTCTGTCTGTCTGTCTGTCTGTCTGTCTGTCTGTCTGTCCGTCCGCGGTTTTACTCAGAGACCATAATTACTAGAAAGCTGTAATTTGGTATGAGTATGTATATTAATCATGGCAAAAAAGTCGTAGAAAAAAATCTTGAAAAAAAAATTTTTTTTGGGTAGCTCCTATACAAGTAAAGTGGGGGAGTCATTTTTTTTTTCTCTACTTACCCATCTTGTGGGGTATCGTTTAAAAGGTCTTTGAAAAATATTGTGAGGTTGAGAACACCATTTTTCGATTTAGGGATCCGTTTCCGAAATATTTGGTTTTAAAGTGCAAATTTTTGTTAGAGGTACATGTCCCCCCCCTCTATCTCCTAAACGGTTATATATAGATACGTGAAAAAAATTACAGCAGTAGTATATATACTGAAGTTGAAAGGAAAACTATCAGAGCTAAGTACTAAGTACAAACTAAAAAGTTATAGGCAACCAACTTATAAAATGTACTGGAAAATGTAAAATTTCATACAATCTTTATTGTTAGATGTTTTTGGTCGTTAAACTGTGAGGTGCGAGTGTAAACAGTGTGTACTCAAAGTTGTCATTCGCAACTACGGAACCCTATACTGCGCGTGGCCCGACACGCACTTGACCGGTTTTTATATTTCATATTAGTTTTGCTGGACCATTATTCTGGTAATGCAGGTTTTCCATTTTCCAAAATCAATTACCCTACCAGGCTTAACAGCTATAAACAAAAAAAGTTAAATTTGAATCCCTTCAGAATTTCCGGAGATTAGATTAGCAACATCGCCCCAAATGTTTTTTTTTTCTTTTTGGACATATATTCAATGTACAGCAGATACATTATTTGACTGTTTTATTATATGTATGGATTTGTCAAACTGCCTTGGTTAAGGCACGCTTATTGCAGTATGTTTTCTATGGGCGTGGTTACATAGAAGCCATGGACGTCTAAAAACGCACACATGTGATCATTAAGTTTCTCTTGAATAATGTAATGTAACCTGTAAGGTACTTGTGGTCAAGGAATTATAAGTATCTACGTGTGTATGTACAGTTTCCGGGGCGTTCCATGCAATTATTATTGTTTTAGCAAAAGAGTACCACAAGGTTCTATTCTAGTGCCTAGTTTTTTTCAACTTTTTGTTACTTATACCAAAAATTGTTCTGTATGTATAAGTAATTTATATACTACTTAATGAGATTTCATCAAGGTCTCAACTATCGTTAAAAAACATGGTATTTTTTAGGGTTCCGTAGTAAACAAGGAACCCTTATAGTTTCACCATGTCTGTCTGTCTGTCTGTCCGTCCGCGGTTTTACTCAGAGACTATAAGTACTAGAAAGCTGTAATTTGGTATGGGTATGTATATTAATCATGGTAAAAAAGTGGTACAAAAAAGTCTTGAAAAAAAAATTTTTTTAGGTAGCTAAACCAGTAAAGTGGGAGTAATTTTTTTTTCTCATTTACCCCTTGTGTGGGATTTCGTTAAATAGGTCTTTAAAAAATATTGTGAGGTTGGGAACACCATTTTTCGATATAGGGATCCGTTTCCGAAATATTTGGTTTTAAAATGCAAATTTTTGTTAGAGTAAGTGCCCCCCCCCCCTCTATCTGCTAAACGATTGTCTATCTATTGATTGAATAGATAGACAATCGTTTTACAAACAAATTATTGATTGAAACTAGTATCTATACTGAAGTTGAAAGGAAAACTATCAGAGCTGAGTACTAAGTGCAAACTAAAAAGTTATAGGCATCCAACTTATAAAATGTACTGGAATACAATTTTCATTGTTAGATGTTTTTGGTCGTTAAACTGTGAGGTGCGAGTGTGAACAGTGTGAACTCAAAGTTGTCATTCGCAACTACGGAACCCTACACTGCGCGTGGCCCGACACGCACTAGACCGGTTTTTAAAAGAGTAAAATATTAGCTGGTAACAAGATTCAGGTCGTACGACCACTCCATTACTTCCTAGTTATCTGCCCTTCCCCTTCGTCATTCTTCTAATCATACCCAGGAACGTTGCCTTCGGCCAGGCGACAAGTCTTCAAAACTTAATAAATTTCTAGCATGTTAATTATACTAAGATTTGTATAACTTGTGCCGTGTGGTTCACGGTAGAGTAGAATAGGACCACTCCAAGTCTTCCTGTGGATGTCGTAGAAAGCGATTTAGGAAACATAAACCAAACTAAAGCATATAAACATCAAAGACTTCAACCCGTCTGGCCAACGTGAAAAGTGTAGGCCAAATCCTCTTACTGTTTTGGCTAATATTTGACTCTGGACACTAAAAAACCTGATGATGATGATGATTTATTAACATGTTGTCACGACAGCGGACCCTGGGGTCGGAAGCACTATTGCAGTGAGACGCTCGGAAGACGCGGTGTTGCAGGTAACAAGATCCTAAGTAGGTCAATATCAATACAACCACGGATGCAATGCAACTATAGATATTCTAGACATAGATATAAGTTAGATACGACCGTGAATTGAGATAAAATAGAAATGATAATAATTACAATAGTAATATCTACATTGACCTACATTTCCTACACGGCGTTTATTTCAATAGATTTTTACTGTACCTACTAGGATTGCGAGAATAGAGATAATCTCACATTTCCAGTGCATAAGCATTTACGTAGCTACTTCATTGTAATATGACCTAGAATGCTACGCAGTACTATTTGAAGCAGTGATTTTTATTATGAATGACTCGCAAAAGAGGGCTCGCGAAGTTTAATTATAAAACACGCAACTCACGCGGGTGAAGTAGCGGGAAATGATAGATAAAGATACATGAATGAATTTAAAAGCCCAGGTGAGACAGTTCTTTTGCCAAGTGTACCACAAAAATGCAAAGAAGGGAGGGCTCTCATCGTTAACCGTGATTAAGTAGTCAAAATAGGTATATCGGAGTTCCCCAAGGCGCAGTGTTATTGCCCACGATTTTCATTGTTTGAATATCTACGAAAGGTATATTATTAAATTTCTCAGCAAATAGAACTAAAGAATTTCGTGTTGCAGAAAAATTTTGCAATTAAAATTAAAACGGCGACGGCGACACATGTCAATTTTATTGTCCAAGCACCCTTCCTTGTTACCACATCTTAGATTAATCACGATAAGGTGCTTAGGTATTCTTTATTTTGCAACGTCCAACACATAGAATATTTTATTTGACTAGAAGGGATACTAGAATTCGTAAAGAATAAAAAATAAAAATCATTTTCCTAAACAATGATGGATAAACTAACGATTAGACCAGGCGACATAGAGAATTGAAATCTACATAACATAAACTCTCATGAGTTGAACTCCTCGAAAATAATTGTAAGTTTTCACAATTTAATCTAGATATTTTTTTTCCTCTATCTCGTCATCGTCATCATCAAGTCCTTTTCAGTCTCCACTGCAGGGGCTAGCTGCACTACAAGAGCCATAATTAGCCAGAGCAGTCAGAGGATGGCTCACACTCTACACGCTGGCCAGACGGATTGGAGAGGTCTCCCTGATGTTTATAAGCTTTGTTTAGCTTATGTTTAGTCGCTTTCTACGACATCCACGAGAAGACTTTGAGCGGTCCTATTGTAATCTGCCGGGAACCACACGGCATACTCCATTCCTCTGTCTACTGAAGCATTTTTTCTGGAAACGCTTAAGATATTTTGGCCTGATAATTCAATTCCTACTTGTTATTTTGGCTTCGCTGTATTCTTTGCCTACTGGCACTTCTGTACTTCTAAGCGCGGTTACGTTAGCCGGCACGCGCCACAATGGTGAAAGATAATGTTACTTGGTGCGCATCGAGCTGTGAACCGAAAGTCTGGTGTTTACATGCGAAATCGACTTCGCATCCCAGTCCGTGTTTGGCTACCATAAGCCACGCTTGTCCCGGATTGATTTTAAAGTGACAATTCATATTACGCAACAACGTTTGTTTCAGAGCAGTTGCAGTTCTATCTTAATTGCATTCTTTGTTACAAGTGGTAAAAGGATATCGTACAAGGTTGGGTCTTCGACTATAATTATTTTTTATGTTTCTACTTTTATTATTGTTTAGGTGTTATTGCGTGTAATAACAGTACTATCTAAAAATTTAATTAAGTTGTATAATTGTGATTTTACGAGTAAGTACTACTTAATTAATTAAAATTAGATGTAATGTTTTAATTGCATAATAGTGAAAAATCGTGAAGTATTTAGAACTGTGCAATGCAAACACTTGCCTTTTCGTAAAGTGTAGATTAACAGTGAGAAATGGAGCCTCTATTAAGAACTAGCAATATTCCCGCAATTTCGTCCGCATAAATTATAGCCTACATCACCCGCAGATAAATAAGCTTTATAAAGACGAAAGATTTTTTTAAATTTGTCCAGTAGTTTTGAAACCTATTCAATGCAAATAAATAATTACATCTTTCCTCCTTATAATATTATTATAGGTTGATAAGTACCAAGCAACTCTACAAATCTGATATCATTTATACCGGCTGACATTAAATTATGAGGGAGAGTAAGGAGAGTTATTTACCTACCTATTTCTTAGTACCTATCTCTCCTCATGTGATCGTTTTCCCGGGTGCATCCTCAACTCTGGTGCGTCGGGGCATGTGTTCCGCTTTTAAGCTGTAATTAATTTATTACGGACGTTTACGTACCGGACGCCAACCCTTCTTGGTTAGCTCCACAACCGCAGCCAAATAAGCGTGAAAATGAAGCAATCCATAATGTCATACACCAAATAAACGCACGTATTAGATACGCTACACCTAAGGTAATACATTATTTAATTTAGAGTTATGACTGCGAAGAAACAGCACCAGCAAATATCCATCAAATATTATTTTGACACTACTGTAACAATGCCACAAAAGGCGCGCTCGCACACAGCAATTTTCCCGCAAAACTTCACACCCTATTTCACCCCCTTAGGGATTGAATTCCTAAAAATCCTTTCTTAGTACTCACTTACATCATGAAAGGAACCCCTGTGCCAAATTTCAAGGTTTTTGGTCATTATATTTTTCCCTTTTTACTTATTCCGCGTAGATGGAGTGGAGGCATATTAGGATTGACAAAAGAATTTGCAAATTCGAATAGATAGTATCTATACCTATTGATACTGCTTTTGCTCTTTACTGTGGCTCTACCTTCAACCGGATCTACAAAACATACCTACCTAGCTACATCCTCAGAAACTGTGAAGTTTGTAGCAGCGTGCTTACCTAGATAAAAAAACTTTCTTGAAACCAATCTTTGCAACGAAATTGAATTTGTGTGAATAATATGGTCGTGCAGGTAAATAACGATAATTATGCACAAGATAAGCATCATGGCATGCGCTAGCGCATCGCCCTAGCTTTCAACCGGCATGACATGATCACAAAATAAATGGAGTACACAGATTGTCACAACGAATTTTACTACCACTACTAGTCTTTCTAAAGGCGGTCTGTGGGTTCTGCAGCCTTGGGATCTGTTGACCCAGAAAGAGCATAACGTAGGGTATGTGACTTATGTTCCGTGTGGTTCCCGGCAAAGTAGATTAGGATCACTCCAAGTCTTCCCGTGGATGTCGTAGAAAGCGACTTAGGAAACATTTGCTAAACAAAGCTTATAAACATCAAAGATACGTCTCAAACCCGTCTCTCCAGCGTAGAGAGTGTAGGCCAAATCCCTGACTACTGTGGCTAATACACGTATGGCTCTAGCAATACAATGAGGGTCGTGCTTGCAGTGGAGCCTAAAAAGACCTGATGATGATGAACTTATGTTCACACTCAACAAATATACATAATACCTATTGATGTCTATGTATCTAAATTACACATAGGTAATTTAGATACATAGACATCAATAGGTATTTCCCTTAGGATTGAACTACCTACATATATCTGGCAAAACGGAATCGCACTTTCATATGCTTCTATTCTTTTCTTTATTTAACTCAGAACCATCATTTACTAGAGCGAGACAGGACTAGTGCGACCGCTCGCGACGAAATCGACGAATATTTTAGAGCTTTATGTTAGTATAGATACTGCGTGTGAGTAGTTCGGCACGAGTTTTGCTGAAATAAAGAATGTTCTTTTTCAAAGAACGGACTTTGCAAAAATTAAAGTCTTAGTAAACTATTTCTGTACGCATTGTTGTTCATCCGGTACGTAAGACGACACCATAAGAGTTTTCTTCCATACTCGGACGAGCAGCAATTGCCATCGCATTGAATTATTTCAGGGCACTAGGTTAGATGCTGCGGGTAATGTCACTCGGCAAATTGTGCGTGGAAAATGGTGACCTCATGCTCCTATTCCTTTTTCTAAGATTTCAAAGACGTACTATCTATAGTTTTTGCATATTACAAACAAACTCAAACACACACACAAATCCTTCCTCTTTAGGGCCCGCGCACATATAGCGAAGCGCAGCGCAGAGCATTTTCCACTGTTAAACTATAATCGGCTTTGTTGTCTTTTGAAATAATATCCAAAATCGGTTAAGACAATACTTAATTCCTAATCGCATCAAAGCGACTAGGGCATGCGAAAGGTAGCGCGCCGCGGCGCGCCCCTCTACTTTTTTTTTTTTGTTCCCCTTTTTTCTTTTCTGCAAGTAAACTAATCAACAGATTACAGAATGTCGTTTTGCACGTTTAAACTCTCGAAAAGCGGTTATAAGTACGAATAACGAAGATGTATACCCGTAGTGTGCAGCGCATACTCGCGCATACTTGTGCATCCGTGCTTAGGTTATACCCGATAAAATATTATCGTTTTGGACCCTTTCAGGAGTGATTTAGCCTGTCGATTTTTCCTATGGGGCCAATGGTCCCAAAAATGGCTGAGAACAGTTTTTTTACATTTCCATATGAAAATATCCAGTCGCCGGGTCAATTTATATTTGAATGTAAAAAAAAATTAATTGCAAGCATTGGTCCCGAAGGAAATGTTGTTCAAATTGAGAGACTGAATCATTCCTCAAAAGGTCCAAAACGATAAATATTTCACAGTGTATATTCTAATATACCTAATATAATATCAGTCTAGATAGTGTAGATGTGTGTGAGGCAAGTGCAGTGGAACCTAAATGTTATTCGGTTGACACTCACTCTTGACTGTATTTTTATCACGCTTTTATTAGCTTTATTTGTATGTAAGAAAATCTTGGAATCTCAATTTGACCCACTTCTTTGTCTTCGATTAAGATGAAATTTTGCACACGCTCTGAGTTCTGATGACACATAGCCAGGGAGCTACAATCTGAGGGGACACAAAACTGGCCACGAAAAAATATTCATGAAAGGGGGTGCATTGAAGTGTTGTCTGTCTCAAAGCGGTGCATGCAGCATACATTTCACGGAATAAAAAGCTATGAATCTTAGATGAAAATCTATTAAAGTATTTGTTGTATAATAGCATAATAGCATCTAAGCGTTGGATGACAATCATCCAAGGTATCGTCACGGGATGACAGCCGCGACAGTTAGATAAATGTGATAACTGTACCGCAATTGCGCGTCCCGTTCAGTTTGCTGTTGTGCTCTTGATCTCGCTAAGCTGTTTAGCTAAGTATAATGTCTGGCTGTGATGAAGATTTAGATCTTTAGATTCCAACTTTAAACATAATGAAATAGGTATTATTACAAAGAATAAAGCGATAATAAAGGTTAATAATGGTGTAATAGTACAGCTATTGGTACTCTTCTGTATCGCCGGATTTTATGCAAAGACCAAACTAATTTATTTTTCAAATGAAAAAATTAACAAGTATCTTTATCTAACTGTTGATTCCCTACGATGCTTAAGGGTCACCACGTCAAAGTTTACACAAATTACATTGTTGTCGCTGAAGAACCGTGAGGTCCTAGCTCACCCAGCTCTGTTAGAGTGGTCCTCACTCAAAACAGATGAGGTATAGAAGGTGTTGCTCAGCAGGGAGAGATAGATTTCAGAGAGTAGTAGGCAAGAAATTAGAAACTAGGTAAGAGAAATTTTTATGTTTTTTGTTGATTTCAACTGTAACAGTTATTCTTTAGACTGTGTGTCTAGAATTAATGGTCGATATGAGCGGGTCAGATGACGAGGAAGAGCTGTGGAGAAGATTTTGAAAATGGATTTGAAAAATAGTGGACAGGATAATGATAATTGAAAAATGAGGTGAAAAGCAATATGCACCATGAAAGAATTATGCAGCATCTTTACAGAATTACATTAGGCAAGTAAGATAAAACCCCGGAGCAGAGATATCAATCAGAGGATCGATAAAATATCAACCACAGAGCAAGGAATTTCAATTTGGTTCGCACACGCGAGCGATCATACATTCTTTGCTCTGTGATTTCAACCTAGAATCTTTTGGTCTAGGGCTTCTAAAGCGCTTCCCCATTTTAAGGTAGCTGAACTGGATCAGACGAACCTATAATTAGCCTAAAGGCTTCAAAAATGTTGAGAGATTTAAGTATGTTAGTAAACTTAAGGTCAAATGACGACCTAAATTCCCAATGCCCCAAAACTCCAAATTAAACGGAATTGCGCAACCTCAACAATGATGCAAGGAGAATATCGCAAGTACCCCATAGATCGCCAATAAGAACAATGGCAAGTGAAAGTGCACCTTAACCACCGGACCATGCCTAGAGCATTGTTCCCCCATTTGTCCATTGTTTTCAATAGCGCCGGTCCTTGGGCGCCGGATTATGGTTAGAATTAAGTGTCGACAATATTGTTTCTCCCGACTATTATCTTTTCGTCAGCTTCCTTCAAATGTATTTACTCACGTAACCACCTTTACGAATTAAAAGCGGGAAGTTCATTGTTATAAGCAGGGATTGAATAACCGAAAAAATACAGTTAAATCGGTAAGCGGTATGACGTCATATCTTTATATTTCGATACCTTAGAATAATGGTACCTTCAAATTACCATACCATAAAGAAACGGTACCTGTACAGTTTTGGTATTGTAATATTGCGGTATCGTTATTTTTTTCGATATTGGAATTATGAAATAAAGGTTTTCATTGAATTTTACCGCCGAGGATTAGCCTCAATGTTCTTCGTCGCATAATTTTTTCGGTACTTAAAATATTTCAGTTAAGGTACCAGTAATTATAAAGGTATCGATACATAACGATATCGTAAATGTATAAATACCATTATTAACATTTAGCTGTATCACAACCGTATAATTGTCAACCGATTTGGTTCTACCTTTAAATCTAAGGTGTATCGTAATTTTATAACGGTGCCATACCCTTATACCTTTACCGTTTTCAACCCTGGTTATACGGTTCCAAGTAAAGTATAAATATACTTATAGGTACGAATATATAGGCAACGAATTTTTTTTTCATAGCGTAGTACAGACATAAGCTACTACTGACTTATCTGTTTATCAAATGTTTTGTTTAGAATGATTTCATTATTTTAAATGTTCCCGTTAAATTTTTCCCTGTAACTGAAACGTCAATTCTTAATAAATAAGGTCTTTAAGCACAAAACTGTCGTCTATCTAAAAAATCATCTTTGATTTTGTCCAAAGATAATGAGATGTATTGGGCTTCAGGGCTCAATAGAGGGTTTTTAAGTAATTAGGAATTATTCGTATCTTCAGTTGGATTAGCCTTTCGAACCAATCGTCTAGGTATATAGAAGAGATCTTCTAGATCCACATCAATTCAAATTAAAAATTAATTATAGACATCTTTGGAAAAACATTTTCGAAAAGTCACTCTTTAAAAATAGCGTTCCATCAACCATACTGATATATATATTTATATAACAATATTATGTAATAATATCAGTCCTTTTTGCAGGTGCATCCTGACTGAGAAATTACTCTTGAGCATGCTACAATGAACTCGGACTCGGAAGACACAGAGGAATGGATTCCAAAGCGGCACATAAAATCACATGGCTCTTACTCGTGACGGTCGCTGGTGCTTTTGGACAAATTACGCTATGTCCTTCGCCGGAACTTATTCTTCCTTGCATATGTACAAACCGAAACGAAGATATTCAAATATGGTATGTATTTTACCCTTCATCACCTTTTCAGCCTCACCGACCTCAAAGGTTAACCTTTCCCGTTTCTAGTACCTGAAACCATATATACCTACGTACTCGTATACTATGAGCGTAAGCTTTAAGTAAAACCTAATTAATCTTTAATCGTATTCATTTCAGGTGTACTCACAGCGATTTGCCTCAAGTGATAAAAGGCATACAGAAGATAGGAGACTTTATCAGGAAACCTATCGATGAGCTCATCATAGAAAATAATTATCTCCCATCATTACCAGGGAAGATATTTCAAAATGTGAAGATTCTCAGATTGATGCTGCGCCATAACGGCGTGGAAAGGTTATCAGCAGCTTGGTTGGAAACACAAGAAATGAATCTAGTGGAAATATTTATCGTAGAAAATGATTTGAGAAACATACCCGCAGAAAGTTTGATGAAGTTGCAAAATCTACAAGCTATAACAATTCAGTCGCAAAACTTGAAGAGAATTCCTGCTCTTGTAAATATGCCAAAACTGCGATACATTAGTATTCATTCAGGAAGTCTGACGGCTGTTAATGAACATACATTCGATAACTTACCAAGTTTAGAAAGGCTATTCATACAAGGAAGTTCAAATCTACGTATATTGAAGGAAAATGCCTTTTATAATTTACCAAAGTTGAGAAAATTAGAAATTACGCACTGCGGCGTTAACGTAATACACATGCGAGCACTATCATTACTTCCGGTACTTACTGAACTGTCTCTAAGTAATAATCAAATCTCTGACGCAACTATGGTCGGTAGAGCGACAAGGGATCTTTCGCTTTTATCAAATTTAAACTTGAATTACAATTTGATAGATAAGTTAAACGAAGGAGCTTTTGTAGATCAGCCTATGTTGGAAAATCTGCTGTTATCAAACAACAATATAAATATTATTCATCATGGAGCATTTCATAGAGTTCCTAAGCTGAGGGTGGTAGACTTAAATTATAATAGAATAAGTCAAATACATCCTGAATCATTTTTGCAACAATCTGGCAGCGGAGTTGAAGAACTAAATCTGATTGGAAATCAAATAATGCACATATCAGAGTTCCGTGCTTTGCTTGATGCATTGCCTAGGTTGAAGTTTTTGGATATGAGTAATAATTTACTTCAAGAAATTCCCAGAGGTGCACTTAGAGGTCATCCGAGTTTAGAAAGATTGCATTTGAATAAAAACAGTATTAAATATATCCAAGCAGATGCATTTGTAGCAATGCCAGCTCTCAGAGAATTGCATTTAAGTAATAACTCACTAACCGACATGAACGAAGGACCATTTTGGAATTTGCCAGCCCTAAAAGGCTTGGACCTTTCCAACAATTTCTTCCAACGGTTGCAGCCTAAAATGTTGTACAATCTACCAGCTCTAAGGCGCATCAACTATAGTAACAATAAGTTATCGATAATAGATCCTATAACATTTATGGAAACCCCTATGCTGGAATATGTCAACATCTCTGAAAACGCCTTAGTATCTATTCATCCAGCAACTTTTAGGAACTTACCAAACTTGTATGAATTAGACGCAAGTTCAAACAGAATAATAGAGTTCGTACCTGGATTGCCAAGAGGTTTGGAACAACTGTATTTACAGCAAAATCAAATAACGAGCCTGCCAGTGCCTCCGTCCCCTGATTTGGATCTACCAGCTCTACGAACATTGGACATTTCTAACAATGGAATACAGAAAATTCCTCATGGGTGCCTGAAAAATCTGCATCATTTGAGAAGGCTGTATATGAAACGCAATGGATTGAGACAAATCGATGTCACAACCTTTAGCGATTTGGAACGATTAGAGATACTCGATTTGGGAGACAATCAAATTATATCAGTGCATCCTAAAAGTTTCAGTAAAATGATTCATCTGAAGCAAGTGAACTTACACGGAAATACAATAGAGAATTTCGATTTTGTGGCTATACAAGATAACGCAGCGCTATCAGCTTTAGATTTCAGTAAAAATAGATTGAAAAGTATTAGCCCCAACATGGTTAACAGAGCGTTAGAAGTAGAGGTCTTAAATATATCGTCAAACAATTTAAATGAATTACCTATTACGCTAAACATGTTACCGAAGCTGAAAATTTTGGATGCGAGTTTCAACCATATAAAACATTTTGATGGCAATGCTATAAATAATATTCATACACTGACTGAAATAAAATTTCCAAATAACAAAATTGTAGAGCTCCGCTCAGGAAGTTTCCAAGATCTGAGAGACCTTCACACAATTGATTTAGACCGAAATCAAATTGAAATAATTCATCCAAAAGCTATTGCAAATCTACCGAATTTGGTTTCAGTGTATTTGAGTAGAAATCACATTATAGATTTGCCTGACAATGTATTGTCTAATCTACCAAAATTAAGAATTATAGAGCTCCAAGGTAACAGGCTACAGTTTATATCACCGAGAGCGTTCGATAATATACCATTGGTGCAGTATTTGAACATAAGTAACAATCAACTGACTAACATCGATAATTCAGGGCTGCGGCAATTGTCTTCACTGGAAGTCTTAGATTTAAGTTTCAATAAACTCACGAAGATAACGAGAGCTTCGTTTCAATATATGGAATGGTTGGTTGAGCTCAATCTAGATAACAATCAGATATGTTATATTAGCGGCCAACCGTTTGACTTCATGCCACGCCTCAAAGTTCTTTCGCTCCGTCGTAATAAACTAAGTTCCGTGTCGGAACCCACATTTGCGAAGTTGAGAAACAATATTGCTATCCTGGATATTGATGGTAAGTTTTTGATGAAGGAATAACTTAACTCAGTCAGAGAGGAGTATTATATCAATTATGTACGACATGCATTAACTAACAAAATATAACATTTCTTTCAGGTAATCCACTTATTTGCAACTGCATGATAATTTGGTTAAAAGCTTGGTTGTCTGAGTCAACTACCGTAGGTCCCAAATGTGCAGACGGAACTTACGTGAAATCAATGCCATTTTCGCGAAACGATTGCACAAACATACCAGCACAAGAAGATGACATGAGATCATGTGTGACACACGAAAATGAAGCGCTTCTGCCTAACTTGGCCACATCACAAGTGTTCTCGTCATTAGACAAAATAAGAGACTACACAACCCAAATAAAAAATAATTACCACATAAATAAAATCAATAACAGACCATCTCCTGAGGAGTCTGATTATTTCTATGATGAATATGTGGATTATCCTTATAATGAGACCCTAATTAATAGTCTTAACAACGATATAAATCTTATACAAACAAACAATAAGTCTCACGAAAATCAAGGTGTGCCGACTATTTACGCGGGAATGAAGAATACGACGCAGCAAAAACCAACCCAACCGGCGAATCCAAAACCTAACAGTGGGTTTACGTTCTTTGGCATGCCACTTCCTGCTTTAGACATGGGAAAGTTATTGAACAGCGGTCGGAAAGTAGACTGGTCAGATAAAACTGCTCAACACAACAATAAGTATCAAAATCAAGAACCACCTAAATTTGAAACTGGTGGATTCTCCCCAATTCTCCCTACAACTGCCGGAGGTTTTAAGCCTATTCCTAATCCTGTTATTAACATCACACAAACAACTATTACTCAAAGTGGACCAAATTATAACAAGAAAGGCAGTATGGAACAAAAAGTATCAGCAGTGTCATCAAAACCTCCAGCTACAGTATCCCACAACAGCACAACTCACCAGAAAATCAAGAGTGAAATTCATGAACTTCAAGCATATGTTGATGATGACAACAGTACTCATGTTGCTTATAATAGGACCAAAAATGTTGAAGAGCAAAAACGAGATCCCACCAATCTTAGCAAATACAATTTAATGGAGTCAAACCTGACTATAACTCAAGTTACTGAAAAAGAAGGCATCCTCATAACTACAGATACAACTAATGATATGTCTCTTCAGGCATGGATGGAGACAAGCAGTCAATCTTACTCCTCTACGCCAGTCACATCCAAACCAGTAATAAAAAAGCATATTGAAAATGACCAGCCAACAGCCTTATCAGCTATACTAGTTCCCAGTAATGAGGAGATAGCAAAGAGGAATTACACCACAAACACAAACCACAAGCGGCCAGGCACGATAACAAAAGTGAATATGCCTCATGTACCCCATTTTGAGCATGATAATTATGCACCTGTAATAAACAGAGAAGCAAAGACCAGATTTTCTGAGAGTACAAATACTGGAAATAATAAACCTAGACAAGTTAATGATAAAGACTGGTATTACAAAAACTACAACAATTCAAATTTAGAACCATACATAGCTCCTGGGGTCCATACTTCGAAGAGTAACAGTATTTCTATAGAAATAGTTCCACTGTCCTTTGTGATAACAATTTACTTATTGAATTTAATTTTACTTTTATAAGTACTTAGACTGCTGTAGATTATTATGTATTATAGTGATTTATTTTAGTAATAAGCTTAGAAAGTATTATACTACATTTTTAGGATATGTTACATAAAAACAACATAGTTAAATAATAAATTTACTTATGTACTGATTTTTTGCTTTCATTAAACCTGATCACATGTATGAAATCTCCTACAGAAAATATTTCTTTCTTAAACACAATTTCAGAATTAACAAAGTAAATAGAGTATAGTTTTACCAATCTTTTATATACTGTATCTATACAGTAAAAATATACTTACTATTACTCTGAGCCGAGGTATCCATGGATATCTCAGAGTAGGACTCAAGCTCTTTTTACTCATGCTAAATGTACATGATATGCTATTAGGAAGATAGGATAAGAAACTAGAGCTTGTAGTCATACATAAATGAGCACTAAATATAAATAGATAATATTTGGTTCTACAAGATACTTAAGAGGGCCCTGGACGCGCACGTCTCCATACAATCGGAAATAAGGAATTGTGGCGATATTTGATTATTTTGGAGTAAAATTAAGCATTCCATTTATAAATCTTATTATAATCTATGTACCTTCCTATACAGCTTTGTCAAATTATCGTTGGGTAGAGAATTATAAGCCTCTCAACATTTCCATACAAATTTTAAAAGGTTTATAATTTTCATTCCATTGATATTTTAAGTAAGCTGAATAGGAATGTACATAGATTATAATGATATTAATTGATTGCATGCTTAATTTTATACCAAAAGTATCAAATATTGCCACAATTCCTTATTTCCGTTTGTATGGAGATGTGTGCATCCAGAGCCCTCTTAAGATCAAATATAACAAATAATAAATAAATAAATATAAACTGACAAATCACACAGCTAGCCCCAAAGTAACTTCGAGACTTGTGTTATGTAACTCAACAATACTATATTTTACAATTGATACTTATTTAGATAAAAATCTATAATAAAGTCTACATTGAATAATGTGGATAAGGAAACATACATAAATTAACTTTTAATATAGCTAATTATTTATTTGAGGTATCTTAACAGTAAAAAACTTACATAGTGTAAAATAATGTACTTAATCAACATTTCTCAATAAAATGAGTTCTTAGCTCATCTAATGCCTTGTATCTATGAGATATTTTATTCTTTTCTTCTTTAGGTAACTCAGCATATGTTTTGTCATAGCCCTGCGGCTGAAATACGCAGTCCCAGCCAAAGTCTCTTGTACCTCTAGGCGGGACTATTTCTCCTTTAGTTCTGCCTTGAAACAATATAACATCAAGATCTTCACAATGATTGTTCCCATCACAATAAGCAAAGGTACATACAGCTTCTGCTGACTTATCCTCCCATCCAGCGAGCAGCCTTGGTAGTCCTTCAGGTTCTAGTTTCTCCAAAAACCACTTAATATACGGCCCAGGCAGGCCTTTCAAAGCGTTAAAACAGAGAGATGTATCTTCCACTATTACTGGCCTTTTCAAACGACGCGCTGCCTCCTGGCATTTTTTAATTGATACCTCATCAATCTCTCCCTGCAGTTCTGGTAGATCAAGCTTGTGACTGATAATTTCTAATGGAAAACTGTTTCCTAAAATAGCTCGAAGCTCTTCTAATTTCTTAACGTTACCAGTAACGAAGGTCAGCGTTCTTGTAGACATTATTTTTGTGATAATAAAGTTTAACTTTGGCTATTCAATGAATAGAAGCTATTAATTTTTGTAAATTATCAACTTTATTACATTATTACGAAGACGTAACCTCAAATTCTTACGTTTATACCTGTGGTTTATACACTACGGTTTTGCATGAATTTGACATTGACAGAAAAATATTGTGTTTAGAAATGAACGATGATATTTAAGCCGGGGTCGGGGGTGATTTTAGGAAACGCACTGCGAAAGACCATGGGTACTATTTTTGAACGCGTGCCACTCGACTTCGAACAATTTTTCCATACAAAAATCGTTCGAAGACGAGTGGCACGCGTTCAAAAATGGCACTCCATGACGGCCTGAATGAATTTTTGAACGCATTTCATAGACAAATATGTGATATAATAAAAAAAAGCTGTCATAGACAAAAAATGACTGTCAAATTTTAGTTTTGATTTGATTGACGAATTTGGCTTCGTTGTTGTGCTGATTTAGCGAATTCTATCTTCTAATTTCTCGAAAAGAAAATTTATTTAAAGAAGAAGATACCACAACTCTTCAATCATGCCTAGTCAAGAAGTTGCCACCACAAAAGTTGTGGTTCACCCTTTGGTACTCCTTAGTGTCGTGGACCATTTTAACCGGATGGGAAAGATTGGTAACCAAAAACGAGTGGTCGGCGTTCTCTTGGGTTGTTGGAGAGCAAAAGGAGTCCTCGATGTATCGAACAGTTTTGCAGGTATGACTCCGTAACCCTATTCATACCACTAACCAACTTGGTTATGGCACCTAGTGTGTTGCAGTCACAAAGTCACAAATAATTTTGTTCTTATACTTAGTTCGTAACATATTGCCAACTCCTACCAGCTGAAGCCACCAATGACTTTGCGACTATTGGTTGTTTATCTTTCACTCCAACACCTACAGTATGATTTAATAGTAAAACTTCTATATACTATACTAGCAATTTTCCTGCGACTTCGTCCGCGTAAATTTTAGCCTACGTGACCCACAGATAAATTTGCTGTCAATATTTTGAAAATCGGGCCTGTAGTTTTGGCGCCTACTCAATACACGCTAACAATAAAATCATTTACATACATACGTACATACTATCACGTCTTTGTCCTTTGCAGGGTAGACAGACCCCAAGGTCATAAGACCTAAAGGCCTTAATTAGCATCATAGTGGGTGTTAAGGTGGAAAGAGAATCAAAATAGTGAAGGGTTGATAGCTGCATCGCTTATTGATGTGATTCTTTAGATTTTCGCCCAATGTCCTGACCGGCTTTTACGCCTGCGCTGGGAAGCAGCTGGTGTTATATATTCTGTTTTTTTTTTCCTCTCAGCAAAGACAATATAATACTAACGTAATAGACTGCCCACCTCATACAAAAATATTGGACCAAATTAAGGTTGCGAAAAGCAGGCGAATGTATGGCGCAGGAGAGTTGCTTGCTACTTGATACTAGATGGCGGTAATCTGCGTTAGCCTTTAACTTACTAAATATATGATGTCATTTTAAAATATTATGCCTAAAATATTGTTTTGACTTTTAATAAGATATATTTTGTAAATCATGTTTTTATATTCTCATAATACGGTAGATACAATGTTTTGTAGTATCGAGTGGCAACATCTATGCGAGTATCTGAGAACAAATTGTACGATTAAGGCGTTGAGACCACATGCTCTCAGCCAGCATGAAAGAGAAAATCATTTCTCTTTATAATGTTACTATAGGTTATTAGACCACAAACAAATCATACAGGATCTTTGTAGTAACATTATAAACATACTCTATCTTTAATTACGAGTACTTTCCTGAAATGTAGATAACCCTTAGGAAATTGAATCGATTTTTATACCTTTTTCTTTCATTACTTTCAGTTCCATTTGATGAAGATGATAAAGACAAATCTGTATGGTTTTTAGACCATGATTACCTTGAAAACATGTATGGTATGTTTAAGAAGGTGAATGCCCGTGAAAAGGTAGTGGGCTGGTACCACACAGGGCCAAAACTTCACCAGAATGATGTGGCTATTAATGAATTAATTAGGCGATACTGCCCAAACTCAGTCTTAGTAATCATCGATGCAAAGCCCAAAGATCTTGGACTACCAACTGAAGCATACCAAGCTGTTGAAGAAGTCCATGATGACGGCAGCCCCACAACGAGGACCTTCGAGCATGTGCCCAGTGAAATAGGAGCAGAGGAAGCAGAAGAGGTTGGTGTAGAACATCTCCTAAGAGACATTAAGGATACGACAGTTGGCAGTCTCTCCCAAAGGATTACCAATCAGCTACTTGGTCTCCGAGGCCTTCATTCTCAACTGAGTGAGATTAGAGACTACTTATTACAAGTTGGCCAAGGATCCCTCCCTATGAACCACCAAATCATTTACCAACTGCAAGACATCTTCAACCTATTGCCTGACATTGCAAATGACAACTTCATTGACAACCTTTACATAAAGACCAACGATCAATCACTTGTTGTCTATCTCGCAGCTCTTGTTAGGTCCATCATAGCTCTCCACAACCTAATCAACAATAAAATCACAAACAGAGATGCAGAAGAAGGTAAGAAAGAGGACAAGGAAAAGAAAGAAAAGAAAGATGAGAAAGATGATAAGAAAACAGAAGACAAAGTGAAGGGAGACAAAAAAGAGAAGGAAGAAAAGAAGAAATAATTAGAATCATCATTAGAATAAGTTGTTTGTAATGCTGAATTATTTTTAAATAAATTGTATTTACTAATTCTAATTTGCAGTTTCTTTTTATAGGTTTTTATTCGTTTAAGTACTTTACACTATGTTTTTAGTCCGGATTTGGCTGACATACAGATAGCTATATGAGCTCTCTTATCCATCTAAATGAAATGTATAGCCAAGTAAGAAACAACAATGTGGTTTCCAATTACCAGCTTGTTCATCTGATTTTTGTTACATGATTACCAATTCTACCTTCAATTATCTGCACTTAATTTTCAATACAATTTTATCACTTTATTATCTGCTGCGAAATCGTACAAATTAAGTACCAAATAACAATCCACATACATTACATTCAACTTACATTCCCTGTTATATCTGATAGTGCACTTGGTTATTATCTGGCTGATTGTGATAAGGCAATTTATCAGATAATATTGACAGTCGTCACAGAGGCCTGGTCTTTGAATGTAGTGCAAAATGTGTGTTTTGGTGAGGTGAATCTCGAAATATTGGAGATGGCAGGACAGGTCCAGTTGGCGGTAAGTACAGTTCTTTTATTTTGAAAGGGATCGATAGAGGTAACATTTATAGAGATGGAAATTTAATGAAAATATAAGAGTTTTGAGTGATTAAATCAAACATCAATTAATCTATTAGCTGTCAACCTTGAGCTTGAGTTGGATAGATACTTGTAAATAACTAAGCACCTAGTTATTAGGTTTATTTTACAAAATTCATATTTGTATCAACTGATTTCATATTAATGTTAGAGCAAAAAAATATGACTCATAATGTAATGCTGCACTATTATGGACCTTTTTAGATCCATGCCTGCTATTTGCTACCCAAATATTTGAGTTTTCTTCACTTTACTAGTATATCATGAACTTCAGTATGGAATCAGGAAGCGAAAGGTAGGTATAGTCAATACGCAATACAACTAGCAACTCTTCACTATTTTACCACCATTTTCCACCTACTCTAAGTAACACGCTAAATGTGGCCTTAGACTCTGTTGACCCTTAAGGGATAAAAACGAGGTAATATAGGTATGGGTGTCTATGTAATGATACAGAACAAACTATGCCAACCTGTGATACCAACTCTATTATTAGAGTTGGCACACTCTGGGTAGGACTTGAAAACTAAAAAAGCTTATTGATTAAATTATGTTTTAGGGCCTGGTTTGGCTAAAGCCCCAAGGGAATTCCGAATTCGACATCCCCACAGCGGCTAAAATATTGAAGAGTAGCGGCAACATCCTTGAGGTTCAAGATGACGACGGGAAGGTCTTCAAAGCGAACATCAGAGATGTCCTCAAGCCGCTCCATGCGACGTCTGTCTCTAGCGTCGAGGACATGATAACCCTTGGAGAACTACAGGAATACACGATATTGAGGAATCTGCATATAAGATACAAGCAGCAGTTGATATACGTAAGTTTACATTTTAATTGCAAGCTAAAGAATTTCACTGTGAACTCTCTCTCTCTTATTTTTATATTCTTTTGTAGTATTATCGATATTAGTTAAGATCTAGACGTAGATTTACAATAATAAATGTAGCCCGTGGATGGTTTGTTATCGATAAGATGTCGTCAACATAGACGATTCTTATCTGTGTTGCTTGACGTAAACTTTACAAGCCCTAAGGAAATTAGTAGGTACATCGATGTGTGTCTTTATTTTGGTTTTTAGTCCAAGAGTGACCCATACCTGGGCAAAAGTCTCCTCCATTCCTTTCCATACTTATATATTTTGCGAAACATCTCTTATGCCATCATACCAATGTTTACTAGGCCTACCGTGCTTTCTGTAACCACCTTCAGGAGTGGCCCATCGGTCTGGGGTGCCTTCGGCAAAAGTGACCTGCCCAATCCCATTTTATACAGTTAAACGGCTGTGTGCCACACATCAATGATGCCAATTTAAGAGTGAAGTACTGTTGGCACTCTATCCAGCCTGGTGACACCCAGAGTCCATCGCTCTTCGGTAAATCTTGAGCTTAGACTTATGGCCCTTAGTCATTGATCAACTTTGAGCACCGTAAGAGATGGGCAAGATTCACATGTCGTAAAGTTCACGCTTTAGGTGAAAGGTCTCCCTTCAGTTCTAATCTCTTTCATGGACCAGTAGCTCAACCAGGCGTTACGCGCTATCTTAATTTGTAATATGATAGAAAAAGCCGGTCTTAGCCCTCGACCATTGCTCGCTTAGGACCTGATAGAATAATAACTAATTTATAAGTATTTAAATTATAGGTTCAAATGTTAAGAAAACCCAGTCCAATCCTTGTCTGGGCCACTCAGCCTGTCAATATCACTTCGGACCAATACTAGGCACTCAAAAAAAAATTGACAGAAGTTTTTAGCCGGTCAAACAATTTGTATAGGAATTTCGAAATTTTTGAGGTTTGAGTGTATCCAAGGATCGAACAGGAGGATTTTTTAACGTAACGTATAAACATTTAGAATTTATTTTGCAGACCTACACTGGCTCAATGTTGATAGCAATAAACCCATACGAGATCCTGCCCATATACACCATGGATCAGATCCATTTTTACCAGGCAACGAACATAGGAGACGTACCGCCTCACATCTTCGCCATCGGAGAGAATTCTTACAGAGAACTGAACCAGACGTCTACAAATCAGTGTATAGTCATCAGGTAAATCATATTATCACTGTTTTATTCCACACACACGTTTTGAACCTGTTGATAAAGTGACGTGAAACTATACATGTATTCTTTGCTCCTGTTGTACTCTTCTGTCTCTCTTCTCTCTTTGCGTCCTGATGGAGGGCTTCTTAGTGCAAGAAATGTATTTTAATCTCTGATCTGATTATAGGATAAATATTAGGTGTACCTCAGGGTAGCGTTCTTGACCCTTTACTATTCTTATTCGTAAAAGGTTACGGAATCATAGTGAGGATATACTCGTATTAAAATTTTATTTCTTTTTATTTTAGTGGAGAAAGTGGTGCCGGAAAAACAGAAAGCACAAAATTGCTGTTGCAGTATTTAGCAGCGGCAAGTGGGAAGCATTCTTGGATAGAGCAACAGATACAGGAAACAAATCCTGTTTTAGAAGCGTTTGGTAACGCTAAAACGGTAAAAAACGATAACTCTTCGAGATTTGGAAAGTACATCAATATTTATTTTAGCAGGAAAGGAGTCATTGAAGGAGGAAATATAGACCAATATTTACTAGAGAAATCCCGTATTGTTTTCCAAAATAAAGGCGAAAGGAATTATCACATTTTCTACTCACTTGTTGCTGGACTCTCAGCTGACGAGAAAAAGAAGTTGGAACTAGGCCGTGCTGCTGATTACTACTACTTAAATTCCGGGAACATGCTCACGTGTGATGGTCGCAATGACGGCCTGGAATTCGCCGATATTAGATCTGCCTTCAAAGTTCTGAATTTCTCAGATTCGGAAGTTTGGTCCATGTTCAGCTTATTGGCTGCTATTTTACATTTGGGAAACTTGAAGTTCAAAGGTTTCAGTGTGAACAACATTGAGTCGTCAGAGGTGTCTGATATGATAAATGCGAGTAGGATCGCATCACTTTTAGGCGTTAATAAATCGGTACTTTGTGATGCTTTGACAAGGAAGACATTTGTAGCACACGGTGAAAAGGTTGTGTCTAATATCACTATATCAGCAGCTACAGAAGGCCGGGATGCTTTAGTAAAAGCGATATATGGATATATATTCGAATATATTGTTGAAGGTATAAACCGAACTTTACATAAAGATCAGCAGCTCTCCAGCGGTTCTGTCGGAATCCTCGACATATTTGGTTTCGAAAATTTCGAATCAAACAGTTTTGAGCAGTTATGCATTAACTATGCTAACGAGAACTTGCAGCAGTTTTTCGTCAAACACATATTTAAATTGGAGCAGGAGCAATATGAAAAGGAGGGTATAATTTGGTCAAACATCAACTACGTAGACAATCAGGAAATGTTAGACACAATAGGGCTCAAACCTATGAACTTGCTGTCGCTAATTGATGAAGAGTCACGATTTCCGAAGGGAACCGACATCACGTTGCTTTCTAAGTTAAACAGCAACCATAGTACTAGAGCGTGTTACGTAGCTCCGAAATCAACACACGAACATTCCTTTGGAGTTAAACATTTCGCAGGAAATGTGCAGTACCAAATAAAAGGTGAGATAACACAATCAATAGATAAACATCCATGACTTATCCACTTAATTATTTTAATTCATTTCATTGAATAAGCGTGGGTTTAAAATTTGATGATTAATTTTGATTTTATTGCATATTACAGGATTTTTGGACAAAAACAGGGATATGTTGACCACAGATATCAAGGAAATGATACTTGATTCAAGTAACCCGTTCTTAAAAGACGTTTTCGCCCTAGAACGGGATAAGCCCAGTTCCCAGAGCGGCAACAGGAAGACTGTTTCCTTGAGCCACCAGTTCAAGACTTCTCTGGAAGCTCTGATGAAGACGCTGTATGCGTGTCACCCATTCTTCGTGCGATGTATTAAACCAAATGAAGTGAAACAACCTAGGGTTTGTAATTACATATTTTCTACAGATAATATTGGTGCCTACTGCCTACACTGGTGTCAGATTTTATCTAAAGGCATGTGATATATTGAGCAACAGTTGCTCAATATGTCTATTAAGGTTGCTCAGCAACCTTATGACTTCTGAAACTTAAAACTCATAAACTTACTTAATTATAGAGCGTTATTTAAAGAAGAAAGAGAGCGAATTTCTTATTTTATTTCTGAGCTCTTGTGTAATCTACAGATTTGTTTATGATGTAAATTTTTCTAATACATAAAATTTATATTATGTCGTATGTTTATCTTCAGATTTTCGACAAAGCTTTGTGCGTGCGACAATTGAGGTATGCAGGCTTGATGGAAACAGCAAAAATAAGACAAGCCGGTTTCCCTATCCGTTATTCGTACTACGAGTTCGTTTATCGGTATCGCCTAATTGTACCAGACATACCTCCAGCAGAAAAAGTGGACTGCAAGGTCGCTGCTAAAAAGATATGCACCGAAGTCTTGAAAGATGATGAATTCCGTCTTGGGCATACAAAAGTATTTCTCAAAGACACACATGATACTATTCTTGAAGATCTAAGACATAAGGTGCTACTAAGAGCAGTTATAAGAGTACAAGCGAATGCTCGAAGATTCATTCTTAGAAGGCAGTACTTGCGACTTCGCGCTGCTGCTTTGATAATCCAAAAGCACTTCCGTGCTCGCGGCTATAGAAGAAGATTCCTCGTCATGCGAAGAGGCTACCTTCGAATACAGGCAGTAATAAAGTCCAGAGAATTGAGAAAGACTTTCATTAATTTGAGGCGGTTCTTCTGCAAATTCCAAGCGCATTGCAGAGGTTTTATGATAAGGAAGTTAGTCAAAGAAAAGGGCAGTATTCTCAAAGCGAAGTTGGCACAGTTTAAGAAGGAAAAAGGGGAATCTATTAACACTGGAAATAAATCTAAAGAGGCGGAGGACGAATATGAAAATAAATTCAATGACCTGATGAGGTCTATATGGATTATTAAGGAGATACAAGTAGACAGTAACGGACAAAATAACACGGTGATTGATGATAGATATGTCGATGATGTGTTCGGGTTCCTAAAAGATTCAGCTACTCCTGGAGGCACAGTACGCGGGACTGGTTTCGGTGTGGTAAGTAAATATATTTATACTAGCTTTTAATCACGACTTCTTCCGCGTAAATTACAGCAAAATTATGTGATATTATGATGTTTCACACATCAAGTCATGATGTACATTGTAAAGTTTCATCAAAATTCGACCGTACGTATCAAAACATCCGTCGATCATCACAAACATTCATAGTTATAAAATTAGCATTCCGTTCGCGTTAAAGTCGATCCCTCGGAACAATACCTTTTTCCGGGGTAAAAGGTTCCCTATGTACTTCTCCGTACCGAAGACATCTGTATGTATAAAAGGCGTGCAAGCGTAACTCACGAAGTCACTTTCACATTTATAATATTAGTTAGGATGATTACTTATTTAGGTATCTTTTAGTACCTACAGTGGTGGACTTACCTTACTACTTACATAAGAGTAGGTTGGGTTAAGTAAACTGGATATTTTTATTTCAGGTATCCACCCCTAAACCTGAGGTGACAAGCGTGATTCCGATCCCACAAGTGCCGCAAGAGGAGCCCATAGACGAGTACAACTTCCGAAAGTTTGCAGCCACCTACTTCGTCGGCAACATCACCCACCAATACTCTAGGAAGCCTTTGAAATACTCTTTACTAGAACTTCCTTCGCCTATAGACAAGGAAGCGGCCATAGCTCTATGGATTACGATACTGCGGTTCATGGGCGATCTAGCCGAGCCTAAGTATGTGGACGATAAGATCGACAATGTGCCGGTTATGACTAAGCTGTCTAATACTGTTGGCCGCGCTTTCCAGAAGAGCAAAGAATTTGAGGTTAGTTTTAGAAATGGGCCAATAGGCTCACTGGCTAACTGGCCTGGCTCGGCCACTGGCTTCGTGTGATAACATGAAGCTAGTGGCCGAGCCAGGCCAGTTGCGTGCGTGCGTGCGTAGTGTGGTAGACTATGATAGGATTTTATTCCTTATTGTCCTGATCAATACGACGTCTATCGCAAGAAAAAATTGCTCTTCCCGCACGTGGCATCTTGCGGTAGCGTTTATCTCGCGATGCTGGTCGTTTTGAGTATGAAAACAACGCTTAAAAACCTATCACAGTGTTACATGCGCAGTGTCTGCGCCGCGCGCTTTATCTGTTACTTTTACACTTCTTCTTGTCGTATAGGCACCTATAAACGATGACGTCGTCGATACGTCGATGACGACGTATGGTCATTTTTGCCTGGGCATTTACATATAGATACATAAGAGACCTTATTTTAATTGCAACTAAGTACTTATAACCTATAATTACAGGAACTGTTGTCTCAAGATAACTACAACAGAAAGATGATAAACAAAACACTGAAACGCCAGTCCAAGATGAACCAGGAGTTAATGAAAAGCCTGGTAAACGACGAAATGACCATCGAAATGTACAGTAACTGGCTTAACGCTCGACGCAGCACTAATTTGGAGAAACTTCACTTTATCATCGGCCATGGGATCATCAGGAAGGAACTGAGGTAAGGAACACTTTTATTAGCGCCAGATGGCGTGTCAGTAGCGTACGCTGCCTGCATATAGCGGTCGTTGTCACTCGCATATGTGGTAGTCGGTAACGCTTGGAATATATTATTACCTGTAGGTACTTTGATATCTTTGACTGTTTGATATAGAGCAAGAGTAAATAATACCACCACAGAAAAGTGTGCTTGTACTAGTCGCGGAAGCATAATCCGCGCTGTTATTATCCGCTGCTTCACGAATTCCGATGTGTTTTTCCGACAATTAATGATTAATGTACAATCGGGGGCAGATAAACCAAATAAGGTTTATCTGCCCCCGACTGTACCTAGAAAATATTTCTACACTCATTCACGTGCGAGCGTGTTCCCCGTCTACCTCAGCTGCGGATTTCGCTTCTCCATAAACGTGGTGATGTCCTATAATGTAACGTTTTCATATATTAACTGCACTCGGTTTGCTAGTTTAAATTACTTACTCAATTTCAGGGATGAAATATTCTGCCAGCTGTGCAAGCAGCTCACCAACAATCCTTCTAAGGTGTCGCACGCGCGCGGCTGGATACTGCTGTCCCTATGTGTTGGCTGCTTCCCGCCGTCCGAACGCTTCGTCAAGTTCCTGCGGTCCTTCATCCGGGCTGGCCCGTCGGGATACGCTCCCTACTGCGAAGGCCGGCTCATAAGAACCTTCAAAAACGGCTCGCGAACACAGCCCCCTAGCTGGCTAGAACTTCAAGCCACAAAAACTAAGAAACCGATCCTACTATCCGTCACCCTAATGGATGAATCCGTTAAGACAATACAATCAGATTCCGCCACCACATCTGAGGAAATATGCCAGCAAATAGCTGAAAATATTGGCCTAAAAGACACATTTGGTTTCTCATTGTACATTACTTTATATGACAAAGTTCTTTCCTTAGGCAGCGAGGGAGAACATATCATGGACGCGATTTCTCAATGCGAACAGTTTGCTAGAGAACAAGGAACACCAGAAAAAAATGCTCCTTGGAGACTATTCTTCCGTAAAGAAGTATTTACACCGTGGCACAATCCGGCCGAAGACGCGGTGGCGACGAATCTGATTTATCATCAAGTAGCTAAAGGAGTTAAATTCGGCGAATACCGATGCGATAACGAAAAGGACCTTGCTATGTTGGCCGCCCAACAACACTATATCGAATACGGAGCTCGAATAGATCCGAATGTCTTGCGTAAAGTCATTGTAAACTACATACCGAACCAATTTATTCAATCTAACGACGCCGCGTTGACGAAGTGGGAACATTTGATCACAAAGGCCTTCGAGTCTTCGCAAAGCGTGCAATCGAAGGTGGATCCATTGCAATGTAAAGAAGACATCGTGATATTCTCTAAATTAAAATGGCCCATGTTATTCTCCAGATTCTTTGAAGCACTGAAATTAAAAGGTGACACAATAAGCAAAGATCTTGTCATCATTGCCGTCAACTGGACTGGAATTTACATTGTCGATCAAACAGAGCATATCCTGCTTGAAATCTCTTTCTGTGAAGTGACTTACGTGGCTTATAATGAGGACAACGACTATGATAATATTGGTAGAGTAACAATTAGAACCATTCAGCAAGAAGAATTCGAATTTCAGAGCGTTGATGCTAGTGAAATGAGTTCTCTGATTATTTACCTAATTGACGGCTTGAAGAGGCGATCGGTCTACGTCATAGCTCAAAGTGACTCCCAAGGCTATAGTGATGCCTCATCTTTCTTGCAATACAAGAAGGGAGATCTTATAACACTCTTGCAAGACTGTACTGGAGAGTCTCTGATGAACTCTACATGGGGCCACGGATTTTGTAACGGTCACGAAGGGCTGTTTCCAACAGAACAAGTGTATATCCTGCCGACCATAACCGAGCCAAACAGCGCGACACTAGAAGTGTTCAAAAAAGGAAATGTTACTAACGATAAGATCAAATCAAAGTACAATACGATACAGCGTAAGCGAATGCACACGCTCGAGAAGTTCGCCAAAGAACACTTCAGGGAGAACACAGAAGCTATTGGTGGCCTCTCTAATACATCTACTTTAACTACCGCCAAGAAGAATATAGCTGTTGATTTATGGGTCCATAGCCGAGACCCGCTGCGGAAGCCACTACTGAAGAAATTGCAGGAGAACGAAAATGTATCGAAGCTAGCAGTCATGGCTTACATGGGACTTCTAAAATACATGGGAGACATGCCCGCGCCGAAAGCGAGGGCTGTAACCGAATACACCGATGAGATATTCCGGGCAGCCATTACTGAGCCGCTGTTAAGAGATGAAATTTACTGCCAAATTATGAAGCAGCTCACGAACAACAGGATACAGCTGAGTGAAGAGCGGGGTTGGGAAATAATGTGGCTCGCGACTGGAGTGTTTGCGTGCGGGCCTGTGCTGCTGAAAGAGCTAGTCGAATTCCTGAAGACACGGCCTCATCCGATAGCGAAGGAATGCCTTAAACGAGTGTTTAGGATTCAGAAGAGCGGGCCGAGGATGTATGCTCCCTATGTTGTAGAAGTTGAAGCTATCCAGCACAGAAGCCTGCAAATATACCACAAAGTGTACTTCCCAGACGATACTGACGAGGCGTTTGAGGTGGATTCGTCGACGAAGGCTAAGGACCTATGTGAGCAAATCACGGGCAGGCTAAGCTTGAAGAACAGCGATGGTTTCAGCTTGTTCGTGAAGATTGCGGACAAGGTGTTCTCTGTTCCAGAAAATTACTACTTCTTCGACTTCGTTTATGAACTCGTTGAGTGGATGAAGCAAACGCGGCCTGTACGTGGAGGTAAGTTAATGACAATAATGTGCGAAATAACAAATGCTGTAACTTCTTGCTTCTTTATATACTTTTTTTCTTTAACTGGATTCAGGATTTTCCGTTTCGTTCGTTTTGGTGATTCCACTAGTTTATTAAGCAGCCCTCCCCGGCTTTGCCTGGCAGTATTATACGAGAAATCCTGATGGATCACTATATTCATTAGTGAAAACTCGAAACTATATTGTAGTTTCGAGTTTAACGCGAACAGTCTTTGTTTATGATATGTAGTGATTTTGATAAATAAAAGATGAAATTATTACCTTATACATAATTATTTTCTATTTTATTACATATTTAAATAAATAATCAATTTGTTGTATTTGACCTATTACAGGAGCACAAGTCCAAATGAACTACCAAATATTCTTCATGAAGAAATTGTGGATAAATACCGTCCCAGGCCGCGACAAGAACGCTGACCAAATATTCTACTACCCGCAAGAGTTGCCCAAGTACCTACGCGGCTACCATAAGACCTCCAAGCAAGATCTAATAGAACTGGCGGCTCTGATTTACCGCGCCAGATTCGGAAGTGACCAATCACTGCTACCACGAATTACGGAGATGTTAGAAGATTTCATACCACCAGATATGGTCAGGTTACAGACGAACTCTGCTTGGAAATCGTCAATCAGCGTTGCATATATGCAGCTTGGTGTAATGACGCCAGAGGAAGCCAAGGAGAAGTTCTTGAAGAAGATTTACCAGCTACCCACTTTTGGTACTGCGTTCTTTGAAGTGAAGCAGACCTCTGATCCGGCTTATCCCGAAATGGTTGTAGTTGGAATAAATAAGAATGGTGTTAGCATCATCCATCCGCAAAGTCGAGTAAGTAGTAGAGTATATCTTATAAAGACACTTCATCATCCATTAGTGATTCGTAAAATCAAAGCAATCTTTTGTATAATGGAATAAATACTAGTTTTCAATACCTAAGATAAAAGGAAATTTTACATCTAGAATCAGTGAAAAGCTACTTTAAACATTTTTTAATCCCCCTGAGTAATCCCCTAACCTATACTCTCTGTGGATGTGTCTGTCTGTCCGTGACTTCTGGAAGTGTATGGATTGAAAGAGTAAGATTTAACGGGCTATTGGGTTCTTAGCTATGGATGGAGCAAAAGCGTACATCCCATACAACAAGCGCGTTTTTTTTGCCGTATATGCTCGATATTAATAATGTCAACGGGTAGCTTGAAATATTCACAGAATAAATATTTAAGTGGGGCTCCCTTAAATAGGCGTGATTTTTTGCCGTTGTTTGGTCGATAGCCTCATTTTGTATATAGACACGGAACCCCTCATGCACGAGTCCGACATGAAATAGGCCGATTTTTTAAATTTTGCTTTTGTTACAGGATCTACTGATAACCCACCCATTCTCTCAAATTTCGAACTGGTCGTCCGGCAATACGTTCTTCCATATGACCATGGGCAACTTCATTCGTGGAACAAAGATTTTGTGCGAGACGTCCCTGGGATACAAAATGGATGACCTCATTTCCTCATACATTGCAGTCTTACGAGAGAATATCCAAAAGACTAAATCAAATCAAAACAATATTAAATTATAAATATTTCTTAAATTATTTAGAAAAAATATATATAAGTATGTCTGTATTATTATCGTACAATCAATGTAACTACTTTTCGATTAAGTAATAAAATAGATTAAAGGCGATTATATTTTTTGATGATGCAGTGTAGATAGAATTCATGGTGAATCATTCTTGAAGTTTTTACAACGCGACGTTTCACACAAACTAGTTTCAGCTGTCATCAGTTGGCGGATGTTTTCTTTGGCGTTGCACGATCGCTACGTGGTATACTGTTACAGCGAAAGTAATAAATCTAGATATTATTTACATCAACCATTTAACCTCTACTCTGTTTAGACAATGTGATAATTGACACTGTATTAATCAAATTAGGGTACCTAGCGATTTTTAACCGACTTCAAAAAAGGAAGAGGTTCTCAATTCGTCTGTATGTTTTTTTTTTGTATGTATGTTACGCGATTACTCAGCTAGTTATGGATCGATTTTAGTGATTCTTTTTTTGTTTGATAGGTAATGCTCCAGAGGTGGTCCTATGAAATTTTTGTCGCAATGTATTGAGCACTTTTTGAAAAAAATTACAAATACCATGCATATACCCAAAAAAAATGATAAAGGATGCCGTTTGGTTTAAACTTATTTGTATTTTATTCTTATGCGAATCAAGACAAATTGATAAAAACGTTTCTTCTCTGTTTTGGCTGAACTTCAAAAGTGGTCCTATTATTGTTTTTTACAAAATGAATCCAGTGCTTTTAGAAAAAATCAACAAAAAACAAAAGGAATTGTACAAGTACCTATGCCGTTTGGTTTAATTTTATTTCTGTTTAATTCTTTCGCGAATCCAGACAAGTTGATTACGACGTTGTTCCTCTATTTAGATTGAACTACCACACCCATTTACGTATAGGGTTGAAGTTGGTTTTACTTTTTTGTTAAAATAATTATTAAAAAATATATATCTTCAAGACTTGACGAAGTAGGTAATAAAAACAAGAATATACGTACAAACTCCCGATTCGCTAGAGTGCGTGCCACCCCCTGGATGAATATATGTATGTATATAATATATATTTATTTATTATATATAATATATATTTTTGTAGAAATCTGATGATATAATCATCTGTTTTCTTAACCTCGTGTAGTACCTACCTACTTACTTTTGATCTTTAAATAAATGTTATATTTCAAATATTTCTTTTTTATTATTCCTAATTTTTTCTTGATATTAAGCAACTTGAATAAACTTTTCCTTGTGTGTGTCTTTCATAACATTTTGTTATCGGCATGGGATAGTCTTTTATTTTTAGCACAAGCTGATGAAGCTGAGCATATTTGCAGATCTATATCTTCACAGCTACATTCTTTCGAACCCGACTCGGCAGCTCGAAAGGCTCCGCAGTGTAGTGTCTGCGTTTAAATTACCTCATTGCAGTGTCTAAAGTCTACGAGCCAGTTAGTACTGCCGTACCGTACCACTAATGCCTTGGGTTTCTAGGGTTGCGATGCCGCACTTGACGTCCGTCCGAGTACCATAGAGCTCTGTAAGAAAACGTGAAAGACGGCATGGTTTCTCAGGTCTCCTACTCGGACGGTGGTCAAGTGACTATTAGATGCATAACCAGTGATTGAGACTACTTGTCGGGTCCTACTCACCCAGCTCTAGTTTAGAGTATAGTAGGCGAGAGCCTGTAAGCAAGGGTCGAGTGATCACGACCAAACTTAGGAAAGGTATCGAATGGAATGACAGACAAATGAATGAGGAAGGACTGAGAAGAAGATTTGAATATGAAATTTAAATTTAAAATGAATTATGTTTAGAAATAAAAGTGGACAGAATGATGGTGATTAAGAAATGAGGCAAAATGCAGCATGAAGTTTTCATGCGCATCGTTACATAATCAAGTGTCACCTACACTACTACACAGTAGGAGGCTTCGAGCAACACGGCCTCCATACTCGAAGGTAGGAGGTTAGGTAGCAGGTAGGTACACCCACAGGGTACACCACAGCACAGCACTACACCTACACTTGACCTACACACCTACACGCACGAAATGATGATTGTCATTGTCAACGTGTGTCAACGTCTAAGGGGGAAAATATTCTTTTGACATTGACACTTGACATATTCTTACTTTGCTGCTTGCTTTGTTGTTGGTTGAGTTGAGTTTTTTTCCAGCGTTTAGAAAATTTTGTAATATTTGAAATAACTAGGTAGGCACTTATACCTAGTTTCACTTAATTTATTTAAGAAATGGAAACAAAATGTGCTTTTGCGCTCGACGAAGGCTTGGATTTAAGGTTGGTTATTTACTGAAAAGTAAAGGTGAGGTGAAAAGTACCTACATTAGCTAAAGATTAGTGAAACAATTCTCACTTACTTTACAGGAAAGTGGTCAGCACTGGTTCAGTACTACAAATAAATTTAGATTACGATGATACAGAGTATGTCGCAGAATCTGAACGCGCCGAGTCAAAAACAGTGGATATAATTGGTAGCCCTGTGAACGATTTCCAGGAGTTTGAAAAGACCTTAGTGTTTGTGGATAAAGATGGATTTGTGAAGAAAAAGATAATCGAAGAAGGCGGTGGGTTTCCCTTGCACACGGGATGCACCGTCTCTATTGCATTTTCTGGTTATTGGGAAAATGAGATGGAGCCATTTGATATGAAAAGTTGCCAGAAACCATTGGTATGTACATAATCAGTCCTAAAATAATTATTGTACTGACTATTTAATATCTAGGTATTAATATGCACCAAAATTTGGATTTATATCCTTATTTAGAACCACTTATTTCTTTATGGATTATGCTGCATTTGATGACTGTGAATTGACTTATGATGTATTGGTTAAAACAAAATATACAAACCTGTTTTTCTGAGATGCAAACCCATATCATATTTTCATTAATTGTGATTATGACATCCAGGTTGCGGAAACTGAGCTGGGTTTACTTAAGTGAAAAAACTCAAGTAGTCCTCTTAATTGGACTAAATGGATCTGTAATGTTGGATTACCCGGTCCCTTTTTTCCTTCTATGATGTTCTTGGCCAAGTCATTGTGACATAATAGGGAAAGGGGAGGCTGAGACACACTTTCATGAAACAAATAATAGAAAAAATTGCTTCTAAC
This sequence comes from Rhodophaea formosa, assembly GCA_963082605.1. Lineage (NCBI taxonomy): Eukaryota > Metazoa > Arthropoda > Insecta > Lepidoptera > Pyralidae > Rhodophaea > Rhodophaea formosa. The sequence continues at coordinate 17,622,259 of OY720205.1, forward strand.
AGAGAAGTGTCCAGCTCTTTAATTTTATGATGATGATATGTTTGTGTATTTATTTTTGCAGGTGGTCAACCTTAAGGATAATGGCCTCCTGCCAGGCCTACAGACTGCAGTTGTGTCTATGTTAGTTGGAGAGATGTCTGCTTTTCTTTTATCCTATGAAGTTATGTATGGAGAAATGGGTATCCCTCCAAGAATCAAACCTAAAGCCAATTGCGTTTTTTACATCAAGCTGATTAGAAGTATTTTGACACCTGAAGAAGGGTAAGTCATGCTAAGAACTTATATGGCTAAGAATTGTGAAATGTTGTGGAAATGTCCCATATAGACAGCATTGCAAACTTTTACTCATCAACAATCAATCACACATTGTATCCGTATTTTAAAATTGACATTTTACCTTTATCTTTACCAACTTAAAAATATCTTAACATTGTTTTTCAGGAATATTGATTTTTCTGAACCTAATATGTTCCAAAGAGTTCATAAGGAAGTTATGATGTTGTACAGTTCAGGGATCACACTGCATAAAACTAATAATACTAGTGCTGCTGTACAGCTGTTCAGGAAGGCGGTGAACATGCTACATAGGTGCCGCTTGGCTGATGAGAATGAAGAGAAAATTCAAGAAAAGATGCTCATTAAGCTGTACACAAATTTAGCAGTGTGTTATAATAAGATCAAGCAACCACTCAAGGCATGTACAGCTTGCAATGAGCTCAACAGATTGGATAGTCTATGGAACAATGGTAAAGCCTTATATCTCAATGCTAAAGCCCTTAGAATGATTGGACAGTTTGATGCTGCAGAGAAAAGACTCAAAAGGGCGATCAAACTATGTAAAAATTCCAGAAACTCAGAGGAGATGGAAAATGAATTGGAACTATTACAGAAAACTCGAAATTCTTGCAATCAAACCAAATTGTTAGGAAAGCAAATAGCAGATTCTAATTCTGAATTAATTAGTGAAGAGTTTAAAAACGAAGTTGACAGTTTAATAAAGAGATTTAAAGAAAATGCTGATCTGTGTAAATTGACTTTGCCAGCGGGACTTAATTCAACAGAAATAGCTTATGTTAAAGAATCCTGCATAAGACATAATTTGTTCTTTAGTAGAATAAGAAATGACTGTATTCAAGACAATGAAGGGGAGAATTTCGCGTTAGATAAGGACAAAGAGGATGATGCTTCAACTGAAAATGATGACTCAGGCTCCGGCCACTGCAGGGGATGATAAGTCAAAATGAAAATGACTTATCTGAGATTGTTATCTATATTTTTTTTATTGGAGGGAATTCATAAAGAGTTAGCTTATGCCACGAAAATACGAAAAAAATTAACTTGGAACATCAAAAATCTATTTTGTCAGCAGAAAGTGGCATACCTGTACAATAGTTTTTCAGTGCCAACTGTGAGGATACTCATTAAATATTGAAGCAATGTGACAGACAACATTCCAGCAGTGATTGTGTTCATTGAATCCATAGAGTAAAAAAACCGGCCAAGTGCGTGTCGGGCCACGCGCAGTATAGGGTTCCGTATTTGCGAATGACAACTTTGAGTTCACACTGTTTACACTCGCACCTCACAGTTTAACGACCAAAAACATCTAAAAATAAAGATTGTATGAAATTTTACATTTTCCAGTACATTTTATAAGTTGGTTGCCTATAACTTTTTAGTTTGTACTTAGTACCCAGCTCTGATAGTTTTCCTTTCAATTTCAGTATAAATGCTACTGCTGTAATTTTTTTCACGTATCTATATATAACCGTTTAGCAGATAGAGGGGGGGACACGTACCTCTAACAAAAATTTGCACTTTAAAACCAAATATTTCGGAAACGGATCCCTAAATCGAAAATTGGTGTTCTCAGCCTCACAATATTTTTCAAACACCTTTTTAACGATACCCCACACGATGGGTAAGTAGAGAAAAAAAAATTACTCCCCCATTGTACTTGTATGAGAGCTACCCAAAAAAAATTTTTTTTTCAATTTTTTTCTACGACTTTTTTGCCATGATTAATATACATACTTATACCAAATTACAGCTTTCTAGTACTTATAGTCTCTGAATAAAACCGCGGACGGACAGACAGACAGACAGACAGACAGACATGGCGAAACTATAAGGGTTCCTAGTTTACTACGGAACCCTAATAAGGAAACGCTATAATGCTCTTTGTAATAAGGATTTAATCCACTGGCCGTCATCATGTTCGACATTATATATTTCTTTGTAATTCATTGGCCTTGTTGGGAGTCATCAAAATAAAGTGGCATTTGTTTGGGACAACAGATAAGCCTCATGAAGGGTGCAATCAATATGTCGTTTTCTTCTATCAGTAATAAAATACCTATAAAATTGTTATATATTGTTTTAATCCAGAACCTAATTCTGAAAAAAAATCACTTAGTGATGTGATATTACTACCTATAGTAATATCACATCACTTAGTGATTTTTTGCCATTTGGCAGAGTAGAATTGGACCACTCCAAGTCCTTCCGGGAATGTCGTAGAAGGCGACTTAGGAAATACAAGCTAAACAAAGCTTAAAAATATTAAAATGACCTCTCCAGCAGGTCTGACCAGTGTCGAGAGTGTAGGCCAAATCATATGTTTGCTCTGGCTAATATATGAGTCTGGCAGTACAGAGACTGTAGTGCTCCTGTAGCGGAGATTAAAAAGAGCTGATAGTGAATAGCCTTTTCCTTTTTCGTATGTTCAGGTGTTCAATAATAAAAGCTCACATCCAACATTAAGTATATTTTAATGAACCATAATATTCAACATATAACTAATCGCAAACTACGCTTTTCTGGTGGAGTTCTCGTAAACTTATTACACTACACTTTATCTTTATTAAACGCAATAGGCATGTGTGTAAATAAAATACAAATGCAATTGTACATCCAGCAAAATCCACCGCACAACTCTGCAAGTATGTTACTATTGTACCGAACCTAGAAGTAATTTAGTTTTGTGTTGGAAGATTTAATAAGACATTTTGTCCTTGCGGTAAGTAGGTGACGTTGCGGGACTTTGATAGTTGATAAGCGATGTCTTCGGCGGCCTCGATACGTCGGAGCTCGACGAGACCCTCGCCTGCACTTCCGAATGACTTAGCTAGGAGTACAGCAGCTTGTGCGTCACCCTCAGCCGCAATAACAGCAGCCTTCTTCTGTTGCTCAGCCTTTTCTACCAGGAACCTGGCCTTTTCAGCCTCTTGCTGTGCCACTTGCTTCAATTCTACAGCCTGTGTGAACTCCTTGCCGAATGTCAAGTGTGTGATGGAGATGTCGTCGAGGATCAAGCCAAACTGACCAGCTCTCTCAGTTAAACTTTCATTAACTTTTTGTGAAACAACCTGAAAACAGAAACATTAAGTATTTTTTTTTTTTTATGTATTTTTGACAGCAAATCAGCAGAGGAGCCACTTGATGGAAAGTGGTCACCATTGCCCATGGACATCTGCAACACCAGAGGTGCTTATGCGTTGCCGATTTTTGTTTAATTTAAACTTGAGATGACTAATGGAAGTGGTATATGCCTAGTCTCAGGAATGATGCCAGAATGTTTCCCAGAAAATTCTAGTTGACCAGCAACTGCTCTCTGTATAAAAGTATAATGTAACACTGTCCGTGCTGAAAATATACGCGCTTATGCATTTTTTGAAAACCCTGCAAGCTGACAGTCTTTTAGGCAATTAACACACTCTCAGACTGCGGGCTGCGGGAGTGCGTGGTCTCATGTTGCTTAAAGTACCTAATCGCTTTATCATACTGATTACACATTTTTAGGAGAGTTCCCTAAAATTATTGTTTAATGGTAAGAGTAATTTTATCCTGTAGAAGTTCACATCTCATCAAGTAGGCAATTAAATTCTGTTCAGTAATATACAACAACTAGATAAGATTTTTTTTTAATTCCATACCTCTCTCTGTGTGATCAGTTCTCCAGCATCAAACTGTGCCACTACAGCTTTAAGGACTTCAGCTGTGATGGATGGGAGCACTCTTTCATCATAGTCTATTCCAAGGATGGTGTAGATTTTGGGAAGCTGGTCAGGAACAGGCCTGAACAGGATTCTGAGGGTGATGTTCACATTCTGAAGATCTGAAATATTTTTACAACAAATTCAATGCAAAGTTCTCATATTATAGAGAACAAAGTGACCAAAGCACAATATTAAATCATTAACCCTTTATTTATTTACCAAAATCTGTTGTTTGTGGTGAAGGGGTTGAAAAAATTCTACACCATATTCAAAAAGAAAATACTAGCTAGACCTATTTTAACAAAACTAAGGATTCACTGGGCAATACAATACAGGATGGATTGACCAGTAACAGAATATAAATAAACTACAATTTACCTTTACTTCCCGTGACAGTGGGGACATTTCTAGGCCTTGATCTGATGTCGAAGATGATGGGTTTCTGCACCCAAGGAATGAAGAAGTGGGTGCCTTCACCAACAACCAAATTCTTGACACCAGCAAACCTATCGAAGATGACAGCTCTGTGGCCTCCATCAACTGGAATTGGATAGTTTAGTGTTAATCATAGTCAAATTTTATCAGCATAATAATTGGCAATTTTCTACTTAAAAAGAATAGTAACTTTTCTGGCTGACGCAAGTGCTTGCTTACTCTAAACAGCTGTTTTGTGTGCATTTACTTATTTATAAGCCACTTGGTAGCATGGAATGGATCAGACTAAGTATTTTGTCGAAATGAGAATGCATTAGTACAAAAACACTGTATTATTTAATTTGAAATAGTATATTTACCATTGTACAAAGCAGAGTTGACTACACCACCCACTAGGGCTACACCAAGGCCGACTTGACCAATACGGTTGAAGAGTTGTGCAGCCATATCTGAAAATTAAGTGAAATCTTTATATAATTTGATTGGCTGAGCTAGGTAGGTAGGACCCCGGGCTCTGAAGCGTCACAGCTGATGATGCAGCAGGGATTATACCCGGATGAATGATGATAATTTACTACATGAGAGTACGATATTTCATGGGAGCAAGGATCATTCGGCAAATGCAGCAATCAAACAAGTTTTGATGCAATGTTTAAAGTTAAAGTAAATGATGTTATGACTACCGATTGAACTGTAATTCTTTTTTATTAAATATTTTGTTAATACTATTTTAATATCACACCAATACGAATAGATTTATAACCCGAAATCACACGATAGTTATCTAACCTCAAAATTTGAATTCCGATATAAGCTCGAAAACAACGATTACAAGTCACTTAGGTAAGACCAATTAGTGTATTTACCTTAATACTTTGTCGATGTATTACAAATTATCCGACTTAGTTGTTTTATCCAAATGCATTCAAGGAAATCTAACTTTTATTAAAAAAATGGATATCGGAAGAAAGATCCTGAAATGTCTTCAGCACAGACTAAAAAATGACAGATGATGCTGCGTTCCGTTTTTTTTATTTTCGGAATGCAGTGCACAGGTAAAGTATGTCCACGGGTAGCAACTTTTTGATAGTTTCATTTTTTAACCGACTTCAAAAAATTAGGAGGTTCTCAATTCGTCGTTTTTTTATGTTTGTTCCTCAATTTCTCGAAGATGCCTAGACCGATTAAAGAAATTATTTTCTTGTCTGAAGGGTTGCACCTAGTTAATATTCATACTCTAAGGTTGCACCCATCGGTGGTCTCATGGTCATCAAGTCAGGTTCTTATAAAAGGATCCTCGAAAAATTGAGGGAAATATATTTTTTTAGATACTTAGATGACATAGTAGTTAGTTGCAGTTAGTACGTTTATAAGCCGGCTTTTGTTTTTTTTGTTAAAAATATTTTTTTAAATTGTAACGGAACGTACTCGTTCGTCCGAGATCACCTCCACGAGCGAGAGAATCATGGCATGGAAAGTGGCCGCGACTAAAAATCTTCGCGAATCGCGTTTCTCCATCGCTATAGTTTGTGCGTTTCTTTTGTTCGTTGAGGCGATGTCTAACCTCGAGTCATATATTCATCGGCGGCGACAACTAACTAAATAGCCTCCTCTTCACGTTCTCCAATATGTTGCCCAACATCGTAGCTTAAAACATGCAACAATCACAGCCAACCGTCGAAAAACAAGCAAATTTTTTATATACGAGTATATTCAAACAACAGCAAATATCGCCAAACAGATTGTGGTGAAACCTCTCTGTCTACAGGCCCAACATAGTGGTACACACCCGGAAAGCATACCAATAGAGTGGCTAATTGCTCGGAGATTTTGTAGGCTCCTTCTGTTTCAGACCAGAAAAGCTAATCAAGAGGGCATTTCTTTGCGACGAACCAGCCTCTCACTTTATCTGATGAAATTTAACAGTCACAAATTCGCTATACTTTCCCACTTTTAAAAACGTGGACCATAAGTAAGTGTATGTATGTTTGTCTGCGCATTTAAAAATGACTTTATAATGTGGTTAGATTGTAGTCAATCTTCCTAATAAATAAAAAAATAAAAATATCTCAGATTAATACCGTTAAACTGTTTTATTCTAGGTAAGTGAAATTTAGGGATCAGAGAAAATTTTAATCAAAAGGTGTTGCGGTTGGTTGCGGTGCGTGCGCCTATCATGGTGTTCAGTTTTTGAGCCTGGTGCATCTCGTTGCTCTTTAATTTGGCTAGGCGAAAGAATGGGCATGTTGACTAAAAAAATGTTCATGTTGCTATGTAAAGACCTGCCAAAAATAAACACAATAGTGATAGAAATACATTTCTAAACAAAAAACTCTTTCAGTTATAAAAGTTTTAAGGACACATGTTTTTAGACGTGAAAACGCGCCGCTGAAATGCCTACATATTTGTGACGTCACAAGCTTGTATCTATTTTGTATGGGTGGCGTGAGAACTTTGTTTGGTAGCTATACGAAATATTTCGTTTATGGGAATGGTTTTATAATAAAAGTTGCTATAAATTTTGCAGACTAAAATACAGTATAATTGTAATTAAAGATTTTCATACTTTAAAAAATGGTCCTATTCACCCAACTTTAAAGAAGCTTTAAGATCACTTAACAAATCGATATCAACTTAAAAATGTTCTTTATAGTGTTTTTAGACAGAAATTATTAGTCTCATTAGAAACAAATTTTATATGGCAAAGTACCTACCGTATTGTCGCGCCAGTTGTATTTTTTAATTTTGCTTACCTTTCCGTCCATTTCTTATCTACGCCATAAAAGTGAGCATAGGTATCTAATAATACTTCTATTGTAAAACTGTAATTTGTCAAGTTATTCAAGATACTTTGGGTTTAATTTTAAGCCCCAGGTTTAGGTAATGCTATATTCATTTTCAACCCACAATTTCATAAAGTGACTACATCGATATTTAGCTCATAAAGAACCGTAATATACACGAGTGTTATAAAGCCAAAATAATGCATAATGTTTTTGTCACAATATTGTAGGTACTATTTTTGTTGAAATAAATAGCGTACCTATTACTTATTGAAATATGGCAAAAAAACAAAAACGTTTAATATTTATTTTAACATAAGGTTGTATATTATGATATGAAGTTATCGGTGCCGCTCGGATATGCATTTTAAAAAGTTCTACGGCACGGCAGGGCAGAATAACGTGACGTTTCGTATATTGGCGCTTGGCGCCGCCGCCGTGTTTTCAACATTGCAATTTAAATTTAGGCTAAATACCTAAAGTTATTTTGAGAAATTGACTATTTATCTTTTTTTTTTCCTAGCCTGTAGGTGTTGTGTCCCACTGCTGGGCAAAAGGCCTCCCCCTGAATGCTCCACTCTTTCCGATCTTTCGCTATATCTGGCCATGCCTGTCTAAATCTGTCTATGTCATCTCGCCATCTCCTTCTCGGTCTGCCTCTCCCACGGCGGCCGTCCGGTACCCAGAAAGTGGCAAGGTTTGCCCACCTTTCTGGCCGCATGCGACAAACATTTTAGACTAGCAGCTTTGGCACCTACATCTAAAAGCCTAGTATGCTGCGCTCCATTGCTCGTTGGCAAACCTTGAGTCTGGAATTTTGAGTCTCATTAAAAGACCATGTCTGTGCACCATAGGTTAGGATGGGCAGAATGCACATATCAAGAAGTTTCCGTTTCAGAGATAGAGGGAGAGTACCCTTCATCAACTCTTTCATGGACCAGAAGCTCTTCCAGGCGTTACCAGTGCGGCGATCAATTTCTCGATCCGGCCTGTTATCAAAGGATGCTATATGGCCCAAGTAAAGATACTCCTCGACGTACTGCAATGCCTGCCCATCCACCTCGATCTTATGTTTGGTACTATTGGTCATGACTTTGGTCTTTGACTGATTCATCGCGAGTCCAGCCTCAAGGCTTGCGCCGCTCAGATCTTGGAGCATTTTTTCTAACTCTCTTGCTGATTGGGAGATCTATAAACTAAATTATTTTTCATAAAAATAAATAAATAACAAAGTGGTGTAGTTGAATGTAAACAATAATATATAAAAATACATTTGCAAATTTATTGTGATGATAAATCTTAAATAGTCAAAGATGATAGCTTAGCTCACTTGTACTTGTATCATAATTCATTAACTATTATTATTTAATATGATGAACAAAACTTTTGTTCTTACCTTATTGACAAGGTTTACTTCCTGGGTCGAGTAAGGCAGTTTTAGAAGTTTCGTAAATATGACCTTTTTATTTTTTAATAAAAATTGGTGACATAATTCTTTTGACCTTTTTTCTATTTTTGTTTAAGTGCGTGGATAAAAAAAAGCAACGGGTTGCACTCCGGGAGTGCCGGCAGAAATTAAAACTTAAATACTATCACTTATAATTTAATATCTTTCCTAAGAGCAGTCACCATCCTGGATGTGCGTAGCACGCTGTACAAACACACACGCGCACATTCGCGTAAGCTCCCTGCGCCGTCTTACGAATTTTCAACCTGTTGGTCACGTGATCTGTCACGAGTTTTACACTTTTTTTCCAACACAAAAAGTACACAGCGCCGGTAAAGAAGTTTTAACTTTATATTTTAGTATATCTTACATAGTTTTTTAGTCTACACTTTTTTAGTCTCCACTGCAGTAGTATGGCCCTTTCTGTACTACCAGAGCCATATAGGTATATCTATTGGTCAGAGGATTTGGCCTACACTCTCCACGCTGGCCCGACGGGTTGGAGACGTCTCTTTGATGTTTAAAGCTTTATTTAGCTTGCGTTTCCCAAGTCGCCTACGATATCCATGGGAAGACTTGAATGAAGTGGTCCTTCCTACTTTGCCGGAAATTTAACGGCCATAATATTATAAGTAGCATCTAAAATACTGTCTTCCAAAATATATTTACTCCGTTATAGTTATGGATAATGTATTGCATATCTGTGTAAGAATTAATAAAGCTTGAGTACTTAGTTGACAAACTAGATCCTCTATTAGTTAAATCAGCAAACACCGCTAACTGGGTTTTGTCGGGAAACAGATGGTAATTGAACGAAAAATAAACAAACAGGGGGATAGCCGCGAGTCTGCGGAGGGTCGTGCTGGGTGGCTCAATTATGCAATAACTGCCAATAAGCAAATCATTAGCTGGCTCCCGTAACTCGTTCATGGTTATTGAATAATCACTGCCAATATTTCATACTGCGTTTACTAAGTTAACTGCTTCAGCAAACCACAAGGGTATCTACCATAGATATCAGAATATTTACTGTATCTACCTACGTAGGTATACCTTCTCATAAGTGTTGTCATCACCAAAATTTATTAGTGATACTCTTTATCGTGGAGCTCCCTTCATCTTCCTTTGTACTCTGCCAGTCTTTGAACATCCTTATACGAAACCCTTTCGACATTTTCCTTTATTTGTTTTATTTTTCTGACTTTAACCCTTTAATTAAAATGTTCGTGCGGCAACAAGTGTCCTTTCATAAGTATTGACCTTTTCGATTTTTTGTTAAAATAGATTAAGTATTTCTCCTACTCAATTTAAAACTTAATTTTCTCCATTCTACACCAGCCAGTAAATGTTTCTATCTTTTTAGGGTGCCGTACCCAAACGGTAAAAACGGGACCCTATCACTGAGCTGATAAGGTCCCGTTTTTACCGTTTGGCTCCGATGTCCGATCGCTTTGTACGTCGGCTGTATCTCGTAAACCTGATAGCTAGATAGTTGACATTTTTACTGATGATGCTTTTCTGTTGCTGCTATAACAATAAATAATAAAAACAGAATAATATAAATATTGAAGGTGGCTTCCATAAGTACAACAATTTTTTTTTTGTGCCAGTTTTGCTCGCTAGTCTCATTAGACTGCTGTATAGTTAACTAGCTGTTACCCGGGGCTTCGCCCGCGTGATAAATAGCCTATGTCCTATTTAGTACCATTACCTAATACGGCGTGAAAGCGTAACAAACAAATAAACAAACTCACTTTCGCATTTATAATATTAGTTGGGATTGGGATGATACCTACGTGCGCGAGTCTAACTCGCATTTGGCCGATTTTTTCTTTCTTCGGAGTTGAGGTTCATCAGCATCATATTAGCAGGTCTCTTGCGATATTATTAAACAGTTCTGTAATAGTTCAGTACTTACTGTTGATGTATTTATTTTAATTTTAAAGGTAAGCAATTAAGAGTATGACTAACCGATTATACAGTTAACTTGATTAATTACTAGAGTCAATGAACTATTTTCTCATTGACTCCAATATGTCCTTGTATGCGTTATCTCACTATGTTTACTTCATTTCTCTAACTTAATGCAATTTATCATTGTGTTTGCATTTCTCGCTAAGTACACAAAGCTGGTAGCAGTTGTGTTTGAATAAATCGAAATGTATGTTAAAGTACCTGAGGTGAAGAGATGCTGCTTCTGTGTGCCGTTGCGGCATGGAATCATCATTTTTGGAGTCATTAATACTGTGAGTGAATATTTTCTAAGTGGTGCCAATGGGCTATAATTTTCTTTTCAACTATAGATTGTAAGTACTTTTTTTTCTATGAAAACTCAGTATTGACTAGTTTTGAATGAATTATTTCACATATCAGGGACTATCGCGTAGGGCTCGAAAACATTCCGTGCTCTCCGTAATGATGATAACCAGTTCATTTTTTAAACTATCTATTTATTATTGTATATACTTACGTCATTTATTGCTTATATGAATATGTATAACAGTGGCTTTTGAGTTTAATCGTTTCAATGTTTACTTACTCCATAGGGGTAATGCAAGTAGGTACACGTAAGCAGAAAGAAAGCTATTTTTAACCTCTCCCCTTGTGAGCAAAAGTAAAAAAAGTTCTTCCTTTTAAGCTTAAGAGTCGCCTGGAAGCGCATGTCTCCATACAAACGGAAAAAGGAAATTGTGGCAATATTTGATAATTATAGGGCAAAATTAAGCATTCAATCAATTAATCTCATTATAATCTACGTACGTTCCAATACAGTTTGGTTAAATTATCAAATGTTTGAGAATTATACGCCTCTCAAGATTTCCATACAAATTTGAAAAGGCTTGTAATTCTCAAACCAATGGTATTTTAACCAAGCTGTATAGGAACGTACGTAGATTAAGTATAATGAGATTAATTGATTAAATGCAAAATTATCAAATATTGCCACAATTCCCTTTTTCCGTTTGTATGGAGACATGCGCGTCCAGGCGACTCTTAAGAGTCCCACGTATAGCCGAAATCCCATACAAACGTAGTTTGGTTTTAGTTTTACAACAGTAAAGCCAATCTCAACCAAATTTCGTACATACGACCGGATGAGGCATACTTATTGATGTTTATAATCAGATTTAAATTTTAAAAACAATACCTATACAAAATTTCAGCGAGTAGAAGTTTTCGATTTTAGAGTTTAAAGAAAGAACTTCATTCTTCAAAATCACTAAAGCGACTATCTGAAAAATCCCCATATCCACCAATTCTAACTTTCACTTATAAACATATATTATAACACTCCTTCTGCATGTCCGGTAAAATACAAACGACGAGGAAACGTGTAGGTAGGTATGTTTTTTATTCTTGTGGACAATTCTTAACAACTGTATTTAAACAGGCCGGCTTTTGTGAAGCATACTTACCTATTTGTCAAATGCTCATATTTCTTTAGTTACTGACGATGCTGGCGGCCGCATGTTTGGTCGTCACTTCGCAGCTCCAGAAGCACCCGGTCCATGGATCCTCATTGGAGGAGATTACGTCGGCCATCCTCTTTGGGATACTCGGGATGAGCCTCATACTCAATATGCTTCTACTTGTAGCTGGATATCAGGTGAGTAAATTACTTTCATTAAGTAAAGAAATAAGATAGTAATGGACATCGAGATATAACTACTTACTAGAGGAGGTGCGTTAAATATTGGCATTGTTCCATTCTCGCAAATGTAACATTTTAGCGCTGCAGCGCTAAAACATTAACGAAGCGTCCAATCATGCATAACACAATACCTCAGCGCTATATATATATAGCTCTCACGCGTTTCCATAGCAACATGTCAACATATTGCAAAATGGCGAGAGGTATATTATATTGATATTTTTTTTTGTAAAAAATAAAATTAGTTTAGTCATCAGCAAGTGCTTATGAAAATTATTCCTTTGCACTATGCGGTGCTCGATAAGTTATTACTGCAATAATTCAATACACACCAAGGCATTTTTTTATGATTTTTACCATGTTTTTGTTTATTAATCGTGGGAAGTACCTCAAGTGAAAGAGCTAACAACCGACTGCGTGAGTTGCGGTGCTATCACCGCAGTTGAACGGGACAAAGTAAGGATTTGCGGTGTCTTCTCTAGTAGTTATATCTCGATGGTTATGGAATTTTTAAGTAGTCTGGGGTTTTAACCGGCCACCTTTTTTGTACATGTACCGGTCTACCTATATGTACGACTTACCTAAGCTCTCGCAGTCAACTGGACGTTGTTGATTTTATCGAAAAAATCGAGCCAATTTTTTAGTTTTAAATACCTTGTTTGGCAAGTTATTATGATAACTGTATTATCATGCAGGGTGTATAAACTCCCAGATTTATCATAGAGAGTGCAACATCAGAAGTATATAGATGTTTATAGATAAGTCGATCTTTAATAGACAAGCATTTTCAGAGAGATGTTTTGTTTTGGCCGGATTTTGCCATTCATGCCATTATGAGAAAGTAACTCAGTATTTACAGACTGGGGAGTTGAGTTCATAACTAAACAAAACTATCATTTATGCACACTGTAGATATACCTAATACGCAAAACAAACAACTTCGCGTTATACTAAATATCCTAAATAACATCTCAAGCGTCAGGTATCGAAATGTTTTGGGCCCTGTGTAAAAAAGAGAATAAAAGTACACATTTATATCACAAACCGATATTTTTCAAGTACCAATGGACTTGAGCTACGCCTGAAAAAGCGGTTATAAAGCGTGCTCCTATTATGTGAGAAAAATTGTATACAAAGGGTACATTAAAAATGAATGAAAGTTCTTTTTTCATACTAAATTCATATGATATAGGATTATTTTAATAAAAAAATGTTTAGATTATTTTGTCTTTTTAATTCTGGGACACCCCAGTAGTTGGCAGTAGTAAGATTACTACGCCGAAAGTACTCATTAAACTAGACCTTGCTCCTTGTTTGTATCTCCTTGTAAGTATGAGTATTAAAGTATTGTAAGTTATAAGATATCTACTCTAAATGCATTCCGTGTACCTACATATTTTTTTGTTTTATTTCGTAATAACGCTACGCGCAGCGGATGCGCGCAATGTTGTAACCGGAAATTTCAATTTATTATTTGCGTATTAAAATCTAACAAATTATCAAAACTCGTAGAACAAACATAATCATTGTTGTTTATGATGTTTTACTCCTGCGAGGTTTCACCGTGGCGCAAAGGTTAACATGCCAGCCTGCGACACGAGAGTCACGGGTTCGATCCCTGACCAGGTCATGATGGACAACGATATTTTTCAGATTGACCGTGATTTTGGATATTATCATGAGTAAATATAATAAAATATTACGTTAAGTTAGTATCCTACAACACAAATTCTCAACATACTGTGGGGCTAGCTCAATCTGCGTGTTTTGTCCCTAGTCCCTTTATACATATTTATTTTATTTGTTTACTAGTATTTAATAAGTTTGTATCATTTCTGAGTTTTTATTTTCCAGAAAGATGTAACCATGTTGCGACTATATAACTGCTACATGGTGGGGACGGCCGTAGCCGCGCTCGTCCCGGCCTTTGTGCTCCTGTCCAGAATGCAAACCGTAGAAGTTTGTGGAACCTTCACAGTTATTTGTAAGTACTTAAGTAATTATTCCAAGCAAAGAATTCTTCTAGGTATTGTAAACGTCTGCAGCTCACCTCAATCTGCACCTATTTCTGTTACCTGATAGCTTTGTTTATATACTTAGTTGAGTTTCTTAGATCCATGGGTTTAGGTTAGCTTGGTGTCTTTCAGCACCATGGTTTTAAATTAGTTAATTATACCTAAGTCGCGAACGCGGACTGCTGAGGCCTTTAGTTACAAAAGACAGTAAAAATATTTGGCATTTGTGACAAAGCTTGCGTAACTTAATAATTTACCTACATTATGAAAACACGGCTTTACTCACGTTTTATTACGTCGGATCTGCCGACTAGTTTCGGTCTGTTACGAAGACCATCATCAGCGAGTGAAAGGGGTGGCGGCAGATCCGACGTAATAAAACGTGAGTAAAGCCGTGTTTTCATAATGAATTTATCTCGCGTAAGTTTTAATATAATTTACCTACATGCACAACCTAAATTTAATTTTGATGTGTGGCGTATCGTAACTTACGAATCTTAATTTTATCAACTTATTGATCATGGCTATTTACTCATAAGTACAAAACATTTATTGAAATCATTTCTTCGTTCCTATAAATCTTTACATATAGGTAGTTAAATAAACCTCTTTATTTACGAACCCAATAATATATTCAAGCCATTTAGAAAAGTTGTATTAAAATAAGTACCAGGTCATGAAGACTTCAGAGTCCTTCGAAAACTTCAGGCTGCCGTGTCAAACCTATTTCATGTATCTCGCAAAACCTAGTTTCGAGTAATCGACGTTCAAAGTTTTTAACAGATTTTAATCATTATTAAATAAGTGCTAAATATTAATGCTATAATTTTTGAATAAGTATACTTACCTCAAATAAGCTTATACATATCGGGCAGGTTTTAGAATATTGAAATCTTATATATTCTTTGAGTTATTAACAATAACTGAGTTAGGCGTGACAATATTTTCATACAATGCTTGTTTTGCACGCTTTGTATCTTAAAATACATCAGTTTGCCACAACAAGCGTAATGATCATCATCATTTCGTGTAGGTGACACGGTCAGTCGACCATGCACACATGGTGTCAGAGTTCTTTGGAACCGCCTCTCGGCCTCTGACGTGGTTCCTTTAACGACTACCAGATGGCAGCCGGGACCACCGGCTTAACGTGCCTTCCGAAGCACGGAATCATCTTTTTTATCAGACAACCAGGTGATTCATGCCTGCAATGTCCTAACCAAACTGGAAACAACTTAACAAAGTATGCTTCCCGTGGGAATCGAACCCACGACCCCCGGGTCAACAAGGCGAAAGCCTTAACCACTGGACCACGGAGGCAGGCATGAATATTTTGCTGTGTAATAGGTGGGAGGATGGTGTAGAGAAGGAGTCGTATCATCACAGTTCTTCTGTATTAAAAATTTATTGGTGATGCAATTATGCACAACAATATGTGGTTTTCATTTTGAGCTGAGGAATTATCACAATAAATTTTTACTACTTTGAGTTGTTTTGCATAATTTATGATGAAGTGTACATATCTTGTACCCCCAAAAACGACGATCCACGCCGCTGCAGACCTTCGAAGATGCGGACGTCCATCGGCAGCTCAATAGATGAATCCAGAAATCCTTGCGACACGACATTAGCTCCTTTAATACCGAGCGTATTAGGAGATGATAGAGCAAAACAAAGGCTCCAAAGTGTACGCAAGGATGAAGTCTAGAGGGCAGAGTCGATTGACTAAGCTGAAGAAGAAAGACTGCGGCGTGGTTTCGACGAAGGCCAAGGTGTTGGGAGAGATCGAGCGGTTTTATGGACAGCTGTATATGTCAGTAGCCAAATCTAGTGTAAGTTTGGCCAAAGATCCTAGGGCCAAACAGACCCGAAACTATACCGAAGACATCCCGGACATCAGCCTGTACGAGATTAGGATTTTATGTTCTGCTCGGGGCATGACGCCAAAAGCGTGGCATAGAGTCGTAGTGGTGCTATCCTTTAAAAAAGGAAGATAACACCCTTCTAAAGAACTATAGACCCATCACACTCCTGAGCCATGACTATAAGCGGTTTTCGAGGGTAATCACGAATCGTCTCACAAACCGGCTCGATGCCTTCCAGCCTCCCAAACAGGCCGGTTTCCGAAAAGGCTATAGTATCATAGACCACATCCATACGCTGCGGCACGTTATACAGAAGACCAAAGAGTATAACTAGCCACTATGCTTAGCGTTTGTGGACTATGAGAAAGCCTTCGATTCGATCGAAACATGGACCGTGCTCAGGTCTCTCCAGCGATGCCGTATCGACCATCAGTATATCGAACTGTTGAGGTGCTTGTACAGCGACATCACAATGTCAGTCCGAGTACAGGAGCAGAGTATGAGGGCTATTCCATTGCAGAGAGGTGTAAGGCAAGGAGACGTCAAATCTCCGAAACTGTTTACCGCTGCAATAGAGGACGCCTTCAAGCTCCTGGAATGGGATGGACTTGGCACCAATATCAAAGCAAGTATCAAGGCAAGTATATCATTATTATTAAAAACGGTTGCACTCACGTTATACTTAGTCGGTATTGCCGACCGGGTTTCGGCCAATTCAGATGGCCATCTTCAAGTATATCACTCACTTTCGATTTGCTGATGACATTGTGGTCATGGCGGAGTCGCTGGACCATGCTCAATGACCTCAATGAAGTTTTCCAACAAGTGGGCCTTAAAATGAACATGGACAAGACGAAAATTATGCCGAACGTCCATGTTGCGCCTTTACCAGTGATTGTTGATAACTTCACCCTAAAACCGAAAGCTCCAGTTTCAAGTATGAGGACTTTCGTCAAATCCGACTCGGCTAGGCAGCGCTCGGGAAGCTCCGCAGCGTCTTCTCGTCCGAAATACCTCAGTGCCTAAAGTCGAAAGTCTTCGACCAATGTGTGTAACCAGTGATGACTTACGGGTCCGAAACGTGGTCCCTTACTATGAGCCTCATAAGAAAGCTCAAGTTCGCTCAAAGAGCTATGGAGGGGGAGCTATGCTTGGTGTTTCTCTGCGAGATCGAATCAGAAACGAGGAGATCTGTAGAAAAACTAAGGTCACCTATATAGCCCAGCAGATTAGCTCCTGTAATAGATGCGCGCCCGTTGCGCCTAATTCATGTAACTGTTAGTTAACTGAGATAGGCCTTCTAGACTAGCTGATTATCTAGTCATACCTGAGTCGTGTAAGTAAATATACTCGTACGTTACTTGGCCAAAATTGACAGTGGTAAAATCATAGTTACATGAGATAGGGTAATAGTCTCGTAAAACGACTTAAATAAAAAAAAATAAAAATATACTTTACTATGTAGTTTATAAGGTTATTAAATTACGATTTAGAGCTATAACACGTAACTCATGTAGGTAACTCAAGTTAACTGACCTACGCCTAACACGGCAGAGCTATAGGTATACAATATTCAGGAATTTTCTAGAATGAAAAAACTTGTAGGGAAATCTGCACACTAGTGATCGTTCACTAGCGTTTCTCGACTTGGTAATCTTATTGTAGGTACTTTACCATTATTTTTTCAGTGATTCAATGCTACGTCATCGTGCTGGTGCGGAGTGAGATCCTCAAATTGGAGAAGAAGGACCGCCCTCGAGAAGTTGCTCCTTCTACAGACAGCCACAACATTGACATACGTGACACGGATGTGCTGATATATTAGTCTCATCTAGGTTTTTCAACGACGTCGTTTGTGTTTTATATCTCTTAAAATAGTTGTTTCAATCTTAGAAATACGAAGACGAAAATTTATTAATCTATATAAGTAGATTCTAAACAACGTGTTAGTGAAAAAGCGCAAAAGCTCAAACACTCCAACTTATTTTTATTATAAAAGAATTATATAAATCATAAAATTAAATTTTCGCGGACCATTTATGATAATATTAGCTAAGTAGGTAAACATAAATTGTTACGTTTGTATTTTTTTTTTTTTTTACAATAGGTCGTGTATGTAACAACGTATAGGGTATAAGACCTATTGGATTAAATTATCAAATAGGTGACTAAGTAGGATTTTATTTCTGACGGATCAGACAGTTTTTTTACGCCCCTGCCGAACAAGGAGTAAGTATAAAAAAAATATTATTATGTACGTATTATTTATATATTTATTTTATTGTACATTATAAAAAAATTGTTAGTATCCACTTGAAAACCTATAGGTAGTGATGGGTCACTGGGCACATTCCCGTACCCGGGAAAGTTTCCGGGAACATCCCGGCAATGCCTACTCTTAGGTTGGAGTATATACAATTTATAAATACCAGTGGTCTAAGGTGGTTGTTGGAGGTTCTTGGTTGTCGGTACTTTTTGGAGGGTGTTGTTGTTTTCGAGTTAGTACGTAGTCTTTGATAGTTAATGATATATCAGTAGGAGTTCGTTGTGATTTTGGTGGCTGAAAGTGAATTTTATAGTGGATGTTTGTGGAATTTCTGGTTTACTATTGTTGGTGTTTATGATTATTGGCGGCTTTTGGCAGCTGTTCGTAGTTTCAGGTGGTTTTTGGCAAGTGGTTACTTGCATAAAGACTAAATTTGGATTAAGATTTTTATCCTACTTCTGTAAACATCTAGCATAAAATAGACAAATCGATAAATACTTTAAATTTGATTAAATAAGTATATCAAGATTTTATTCCTTACGGGGTAGACATATCATATGGTCATAAAACCCAATTTTAGCCATTAGCCATTTTATTATTAGCTACTAACTATGTTAGTTCGTATACGCCTAACATTGGGTAATAAAATTGATAAATTTAGTTTTTAAACACTAAGCAAAAGATTATTAGCAGTTATTCTAAATAATAAAAGTATGATTTTATCGTCAATATTTGTCTTTTTTAAATTTTGACACTCGTAATACTCGTAATATTTTAGCAGTTAAAGCAATGCGTCTATTATATACCCAACCACGGGAACACTTCGCAATGTTCCCGGGAATATTTTCACATGTGAGATATCCGGGAAAGACACGTCACTAAGCGGTATTCTTTGAGTGCATACAATCACGCCTTTGTGATGTAATGACACCAAATTATTAAAATATTTCATATTTTTAAGTGTGGCACCCAGGTGGATGCCCCCGGGACTCGCAGTCGTGACTTACTCCGACTGGACCATTGTAAAGATACTCATTGAATTCATAAAATTGGAGTATCAGCATAAAGGAAGCGGTTGCCTCAAAAGCGGGATATTTTTGAACCTACCTAAATGGGAAATTAGCAATTATTGAAAGTTTCTTACAAAGTGTGCGTGGAAACAATGCATAAAGTATGTAATTTTGGGTAAGATTTTCATCACGTTTCGTAACAGTTTTTGGTTAATAAGTGTTTACTGAAAACTCATTACACTTTCTTACTAAGTTGCTGTAATGAGTCATATACGAAATAAAACAAACAACTAATTTGAACGACTTTATTAGGGTCATTTTCCAAAGCTCATTAATTTCTCTGGGTGCTGGGGCGGTGAAAATGAATTTGCACCTATAAGGTCTTTACCCTGTCACTAGGTTCAGAGTCATAAAGTTATCGTCGTAGACTTGTTGCCTTCTCTACCACAAATCTGAAACAAAAAAAAAATGTATATTAATATAATTACTATTCAAGTCTTCTAAATTTCAAACTAGATTTCGTCTGCGAGTCCGCTCGCGTCATTGTCGAACTCTCGGTAATAGTACTGTTCTCCGGGATGAAAGGTAGCCTTTGTCCTTCTCCGTACTCCAGGCAGCGTGTATGCAAAATTTCATGATGATCGGTTTGGAAGATAGGGCGTGAAAACGTAACAAACAAACTCACTTATGCATTTATCATATTACTTGGGATTGGGATAAAAAAAAAATAATATTCAAGTCTTTTATATTTAAAATTCAGGGACAAGGACTAATCAGCCTGATGGAGGCCATACGTCGGTAGACTATCGACTTTAACTGTAATTACAGAGTAACTCGTACCCTAGTGATATAGATCAAAAGGGTTATTACAGTAATTTGCTCTGTTTTACGGTAAATATTAACTCGGCCGGGACGCCAGTTGGCATCCGAATGAGAAAAGCCAAAAGCCTGAAAACCGCAAACCGTTGGGCGGAGGCACGGTTCGAGTCCCTTGAAGGCCACCTCAGTATACCTACCCAATAACGTTCAATTTAAATAATTAATTCACATGACTGTCAGAGTTATATACCTATAGACATAGCTTACCATATATACGAGTATATGTACCTACATTTCACCTTGTTATTTCAAAGCAACTTCTTAATTACAGTGGTTCTCTATTTCACAAGATTTTATTTCATTTGTCTGGTTAGTCTGTCTGTTTGGGTCAAATCTTGGAATGTTAAATTATTTTATTTATTTAATGTTTTCTTATGTTTTCGCGATTGTTACACATTTAAATAAAATTATTTTAATACGGTTTTTATCGCGTTTATTACATTATTTATACACCTAACGTTTCGAGCACTTTACAGTGTTCGTGGTCGCAGGTAGACTAAGTTGACATTTGTCTAGTATTTTATAAGAACTGCAAAATCTACCGCCTAAAATATTTATTGATAACTTTCCGGATGTACGCAGTATTGGCTCACGGTGTCTGAAGGTCTTGCAGTCTTATGCTTAGCTTGAGATTTGATTAAATTGATGACTGGATCCCAAGCTGGTGGTAACTGCCAACCATCCTCTCTATTGAAATTAGGATGTTTTTTAATTTCAATAGCCTCACGAAGCATTCTTGGAATGTATCTGTTTTCTTTTGCAAGGACTTGAGGATTATCAAAACGCATATAATGGTTGGGTTTGTCTAGGGCATGTTCACAGTGTGTGCATGTGCTCGAAACGTTAGGTGTATAAATAATATAATAAACGCGTTAAAAACCGTATTAAAAAAATATTTATTTATTTAACTTTATACACATACAAGTGTAATTGCGGACTTAAAGCCTATGGCTTTATCTACCAGTCAACCAACTGGGTGATGTTGATAATTATTGGGGTAGTGCTAAGTTTCAAAAATTAAAGAGTAGAGAAAAAACCAAAAATTTAAACAAAATTGATAAACTACATACAAATGTACATGCTAGTATATAGTTATATGATAAACAATACATACACTACATACATATGATTACGAACGATCTGACAGATTTTGTAGAAAATGAGCTTTAACTTTAAACTTAAATGTCAAACGAGTTTGAGCCTTCCTTATGTCCAGATATGATCAAATCAAAGTCCAAATTATGATCACTGCCAGGCGATCGAAAGAGCTAAAGTTTTGTATATGTTAGTCAGATGACAATACAATAATGATGAAGTTGGAAAGTGGACATAGGACTTTGGCAGTTAACAAAAGTAGGTGATCTCATCGTATATTCCCATTTGAATCAGCCCAGTGGCCGAAGCTTTGAAGAGGCAACCGGCAGACAGACGAGAGTATGGATGTCACTCGGGAATCTATTGAGGCATTTAGAAGATATGGTTATTTAAATTAAAAATTCACATTACTATACTTTTTTAGGAGTCTTAAAAAAGCTTTTCTTCGGCTTCCAAAACCCCTCACATAAGAACTAAAGTGCGTACAGGTAGCTAAAGATTACCTGAATCCCTAAGTTTGCAGAAGCCAGAACATCACCGGTTATCATTGCGAGAGCATATAATTGTTGGCAATTTCGCGTCTCCATTCAACCATGAATGGCAACCATTAGGCTGGCTCTCGACGCGCCCTCCTCGGCTAATAAGTGCATTTCACTTTACAGGACTTCTTAGTGCCTTTTTAAAGCTCACTACTTTTTAAAAATGGCCGCCACGCCATTTTTATTGTGCAGTGAACATTGTGATAGCAGCTTAATTGCTACTGTTATGTAATTAACTTAATTTATAATTGCAGATTAATTATTAAATTCAAGACAATTACCTAGAGAAGTACCAATTTCAGTGTAAATTACAGGACTTAATTATTTATAGTGGGATTTTAAATGTATTGATATAGGTATACGAGTAAGCATTACTAATGCTTAATCTCAAAAGACCGAATAATTTTTTTAACATACATAAGTAGAAACCTCTCCAACCCGTCTGGCTAGCGTGGAGAGTGTAGGCCAAATCCTCTGATTGCTCTGGCTAATGTCTGGCTCTGGTGGTGCAGTAAGGGTCGTGCTCCTGCAGTGGAGACTAAAAAAGACCCGAAGAAGAAGATACATGTAGAGTATTGCATCCTTTATTTTGGTGCATCTTAGCCTGGGGTCATATTATGACAGTATATCAATATTTAGGTTATCATTATGCTTTATTATGATTTGGCAAAGTATTAACAGCTGGCTTCTTGGGTTAAGCCAATAGGTTTCACATACAACTTGTACATGTCGACGACAAATTCTGTAGTCGATTTTTGACCTGTGTGGGATGGAGAAAAGGAGTATCCATCACGTAAAGACACATCACCTTTGGATTATCAAGATTTATATGTTAGCCTGAAAATATCGATTTATAAAAACATGCCTGTTAAGCTAACACTACAATAAATAAACAACATTACGACAATTCGGGAACACAATCTGATTGTGATGGCGCGCGAGGCGGGTGACGTCACAACATGGCGGCAGGTAGGCAGCGGCGGAGATAGGATCCGGTCATCCTGTCCATTTCCGGTCTTCACGCGGCCGTGACGCTTCCGGGCACGCGTCGACGACGTTGCCGCCATGATGTATAGATGCTGGATGAGATATGACGCATGCATTAGACCATTAACTTGGTTAATTACTATCATAACACTAGCTATTAGGATAATAATTTAAGTGGTTATATTTGGAAGTGTTAAAGTAATATAATATAAAATTAAAGGTACGTGAGTCATGTCGTCAAATAGCAAACCCTCGGTCCTAACGTTCTACTGAGGATGAATCCGGTAATACGCTTATATGAGGAAGAGGACAGTTTTCAGTCATGTTTGTTGATCTTTTACAGAGAACAAGAACAGTAAATAAAAAGACTTCTACTTTGTAATTAAGTGACAAAAAAAAGGTAACTCCCTATCTTAAAAAAATACTGAACCGATTGGATAAAATTAGCACTGTTTTCTAAGTTGGACTATAAGTAGCTCCAACAAAAAAAATATTTTGCAATCCGTCTTTTTAAATATGCGCGTGCATACACCCTAAGGACACATGTTTAGAAGCTGGTATGGACTAACATATACCAAAAATAACTGTGCAAATCTGACAATACCTATTACATACATAGCAATCGAATTAATGACCTCTTCTTTTAGGTCAGTTATAAATAAACTTTAAGTTACGGCATAATTTCCTAATTCTAAGTGGGTAAATAGTACTACAAGAGATCGTTGTGACATGAAAATCTACTAATTTAAATTGACCAGGTTTGCAACAAGCGCTGGTTGTAGTCTTGTCAAGAGTTTTATTTTGTCTTCATATAAGGAGGAGATCCTCAAATGTACGTTTTTTCCTAATTTTTTTGAACGCATAACTTTACCGAAACGTGAAATTTTACCATATGAGGTTATTCGTGTACGAGGTATTTTTTCATGTGAGGCTTGCCATATTTCGTTCAGCTACATATGTTTAACGGTTTCCTATAAGTAGTTTGTTTGAACATAGCGGCACCTATGTTGTAGCACCAAAGTGCTCACTTTTCCGAAGTCATTAACTGCAACACTTGTCGATGTATTGCCGATCCTTAAACGTTTTCAAGGGCACTCCATCGACGCAGTGCGAAAGTGTTTTCCAAGCGCTTACGGTAAAATAGTACCTACCTACCTAGGTTCTAACGATAATGTTACATTCTTAGGGAAAGCTATCTTTTTTAGTCTCCACTGCAGGAGCACGACCCTCTCTGTACTACCAAAGCCATAGATAACCCAGAGCAGTCAGAGGATTTGGCCTACACTCTCCACGGTGGCCAGACGGGTTGGAGAGGTCTCTTTGATGTTTATAAGCTTTGTTTAGCTTGTGTTTCCTAAGTCGCCTTCTACGACATCCACGGGGAGATTTGGAGTGGTCCTATTCCACTCTGCCGGGAACCACACGGCTTGGGAAGCTATAGGTTCACTAAATCCTTCAAATCTAATCGTTGTTTTTCGTGTGTGTAAGTGGCCAACATTGGTGTCAGGTATCACTGGTTTCAAGCTGACTAAAGGCATCTGACATAGCTTAAAAACGTCAATCAAAGTCATCAATGATCGCAGCCGGGGCCAACAGTTTAACATGCCTTCTGGAGCATGGAGGAGCTTGAGATATTTTTATGCCACTGACGGTCGGCCATCCAAGTGGGGACTCTACCCGGGGTTGCTTGCATGCGGAAGCGCTAATAATGCTCACGTCCACCAAGTCATCGGGCTTCTCTATCTAATCGTAAAGTCCATGTTGATATTTCAAGTCTATACCAGTTTATTTTTGGAAAAAGATTATCTTAAACCGTTATAATTTCATGGCTTCAAAGGTTATTTATTTTAACTAAAGCTTATTTATTCCAAGCATCTGTTGACTTCACTATATTTTTCTAAAGTAAACATTGCCACTTCCACAGAAAGTTTAGTATCAGGTCCGCGGCCGTCACCCGTCGCGACAAGATGAGTTTTGCGAATGAATTCGTTTGTACGAGCGACAATTGAATCGCGTCCGTGCTGCTATCTTGAAGGCGCGGCGAACTTTGTCGTCACGCTGAAGTGCTAAAAGTTCCTTACAAGTGTTAGGAAGATAAAAGGCATGGATAAAATTTTATCGTTGATCTCATCTTCGTCAAAAGTTGGGATTGAGACCACGTATAAAATAAGTCAGTGCTTTTTGAATTTGCATGTACCTTTTTTTGATGCGGTGTGTCATATTAGACAGGCAAAACTAATTACGAAGCAGATACTATTAATTACTAGACAAGCAATATATTCAACTATGCACAGTACAAAATATATGTACTAAAACTTACTTTATTATGCGAAAAAGATGATCATATAAAATTATCACTATTAAAATGAGTAACAACAGGCTACTCACGTAAATGTCAGCTTATATTTTTCTAAAGTAAACTTTGCCACTTTCATAGACAGATTAGCATCAGACAAGATGAGTTCTGCGAATGAATTCGTCCGTACGAGCGACAATTGAATCGCGTTGCTCTGCTATCTTGAAGGCGCGGTGAACTAAAAGTTTCTTACGAGTGTTACGAATATAGAAGGCATGAAAATTTTTTTATCCATTATTTAAGTGCCTATATTTTTCTTGCCACTTCCACAGAAAGTCTAGCTTCAGCTCCGCGGCCGTCACCCGTCGCGACAAGATGAGTTTTGCGAATGAATTCGTTCGTACGAGCGACAATTGAATCGCGTCCGTGCTGCTATCTTGAAGGCGCGGCGAACTTTGTCGTCACGCTGAAATGCTAAAAGTTTCTTACAAGTGTTAGAAAGATAGAAGGCATGGATAAAATTTTATCAATGATCTCATCTTCGTATGATGGTCAACAATAGTTGTGATTGAGAACACGTATAAAATAAGTCAGCGCTTTTTGTATTTGCATGTCTTTTTTTGATGCGCTGTGTCATATTAGACAGGTAAAACTAATTACGAAGCAAATACTATTAATTACTAGACAAGCAATATTTTCAACTATGCACAGTACAAAATATGAACGAAAACTTAACTTTCTTAAGCAAAAAGATGATCATATAAAATTATCATTATTAAAATACGTAACAACTGGTTACTCGCGTAAATATTCAGCTTCTGGCCGAAATGTTTCGAGTAGTTTCGACCTCATCCGATTCGCATCGTGCGCGCATCTCGATTCACATTCGCCCTGAGGAAGACCCCGGTTGAGGTCGAAACATGTCGGCCAGACTATTTACTGACTATTTACGTGAGTAACCTGTTGTTACGTATTTTAATATCTATACGAGTATCTCACGTTAGTTTTACTCATAAAGTTATCATCCTGCAATCGCTTTAAGCAAAATACGCGTAGTCCACTGGGCAAGAAAAGAACAAAATTACTTAAGCACTTTTTATATGTAAATATTCTTGTATATTAAAAGTGAGACATGTGGTAAGTAGCGTTTTCCACTAAGTATAGTATAAAATTGAATAAAATTTAATTTTCTTAAACGCGAAAGATAATGTAAAGTTATTTACCTGAAATCGCCCTAAGCAAAATACTCGTAGCCCTAAATACAAAAAAAAAAAATCTTTAGCAATTACACGTTAATATTCTTGTAGGTACCTACGTTAAAAGTGAGATATGTGGCAGGTAACGTTTAAGTATGGTATAAAATTTAATTTTCTTAAACGCGAAAGATGATGGTATAAAATTATCTGCCTGAAATCGCCCTGAGGGAAGCACGGGTAGGCATGGCAACCAGTGGTAAGTCGTGAGTCGTGACTCGCGCAGACACAAGCATGCTACCAGCGTCGTTGGTCGCCAGGCTGGTGGTGGCATCAGTCAATTTAATATTGACAGGTGCCTGGGGAACACCTGACAGCGGTCATGCCCATATGTCGGCCCACCCCGCACGGCAGCGGGGCACGCGAACTACGCCCTATAAGATGCCTTTTAATATCATAAACTTATGTAAGTACCTACGACGCCTTGGTAATAGAATAAATGATAATGGAAGTTTGTTGAAGTAATGTCAAATCAATCACAGAATTATTAAGTCAAGCGTCGGGAGTAATATTATCTACTTAAATATACAAAAATAAGAAAGCAACTTTGCGCTTGTTATATTTTTTGTACGTTTTTCGTCTATGTAAGTTGCCAACACTGATGTTAGATTTTTCAAGCTGCTTAAAGCCTCTGACATAGCTTTAAATTTAAGATTTAGCAATGTTAGATTTTTAATATGATAGTCATTGCTAGAATATGTTTTATAAATGTTTTATGTCTATGTTCATGAAATCAAAATAAAGACCCAATGCCGAGCTGTTGAAATCTGTGAATGCTTCTAATGCCAAGCTAAGCTGAAAGCTGTTTTCTTCCCAGTGCTCCTAAAAATATTTAAATAAACCTATTTATTATTTTTATACCCAAGCACTACATAACCAAGCAATTGACTGTCTACTAACTTAAAGATCTGTGCCAAATTTAGCTCTACACAGTTTTACGAATAAGAATAATTCCCGATTTACTGTTCGTATAGTACTTTGTAAGTGGTATATTAATAGGACACTCGTAATATAAAAGTTTAAGTTAAACACTAAACAGTCGTTACTGCAATTAAAGTCGTTTCGACGCACTCTTATTCCCCTTTGTGCGGGGAGCCGCGAGCCGCGACATGTGCGAAGTGGTTAAAGTTGTTGCTCTAGTTTGTACCCAAGGATGTTTAGCAAATTAATAAAAGTAATTAACCGACATGTGTTCGTAATCTGTCGGAAGTGTTAACTTCTTAGTTATTAATAATATATAGGTAAAATTTGTATAATTCTGTATTATTTCTGGCGTTGGAATAACGCTTTTGTCTTGTCTTATTGGTACCTACCTTATACACACTTCAGTGTTTTATTAAGTTTTGCCGGCATATTTGCGACCGGTCTATAGTACTTAATGCATAATAACAGAGAGACGAAAAAAATTTTTTTTAAATCTATGCATAATAAGGTACTTTACATACACTTATTTGATTTTCATACCTGTGTTTAGTTTTCAAACGTATTTAAAAAGGACAGGTGACAGGAGGTATTCGTTCCGAGGTATGTTATAATTTGCTGTTGAAAAGAACGAATTTCAAGGTTAGTGTCATAAAAAAATTCCCTCGAGCGGAATTTAGTAAGCGTTTTATACGCCATTTTCCGTGAGGGTTGATGTCTAACTTGCTTTATCATCCACTAGGATGGATAGGATATCCATCCTCTTATCCGACGCCATGATCTTACGAAAGATTGTTAGAAAAGTTCACATCACACACCTTGGTCTACCGATCCCGTTGGCCCAAGCAACGAAATCTATTAACAAGAAAGAACCCTCCAACCTCATTTTAATTTCCCACAAACGCTCACGATACTAATTTATTACGCCTAAAAATAAATAGCGAACGTGCGGACAGCCGTGACTAAATGCTATATTTTGTTTTTACATTATTCGACGTGATGCGACTCACAAAAAAGGGTGACGGAGCTATTTCGACGACTGAGACAAAAAGGTTCGGGGCAAAGCGAATTTGGTATCTTTGACTGATTGCCTATAACATATGCGGAGGAAGGTGTTGATAATGCGGCGTACATAACAGAAATACATAAATGTCTAAACAAATCAGATGTGACAAAAAATTATGTTGTTAGGTTTAAAAATATATTTTCTCTCCCACATATATACAACATACGTAAACTAAAACTAACTAAAATTAAAAAAGTAATAATTAAAGCAAAAAATAACAATAATTTCTATTAACAAAAAAAAAAAAAAACTATAGATAAAAAATGTCCCGCAAATCACTGCCCTGCGGAAGTGTTCCCAGAAGGCTGGCAGCATTGCCACATTGTTTAAAAATATAAAACCTGTGACTATCTGAGATTTAGTTTTAGGTTAAAGAGTCAAATTAATCTGACTTGACAGCAACTTTACATGACCATTGTCAAAAACAAGCTCCACAAGGGCCAGGAATTAAATTTTCTGAGTCAACCTCTTGAACCAGAAAATTTTAAGAAGATTAGAAAATTTATAAGAGTAGTGTGGAAGCTAATAATAGAATTTCCTTAAACACCGAAGTAAGAAAGGATACTAAAGCAGTCCCAATATTAAGGGATGTCGTAAGGTTTAAAGAATTTAAAGAACCTATGACTATATGATATTTTAGTTTTAGATGAAAGAGTCAAATTAATCTGACGTTACAGCAACCTTACTCGAATCACTTACGTACTCATGAATTTGTTCTTTTACAAAGAAAAAAAGTTCAATGAAAGCCCAGAAATGGCTAAAGGTTTAATAAATTTGACAATTTTAATCAGATTCTAAAATTTATAAGAATAGGTGCAGGAACTAATACTAAAATTGCCTTAACCGCCGAAATTAGAGAGAAAGCTAATACATTTTTAAAAATAAAATCGAGCACTGTACTGTTCTTCTAAAAGAAATCTTAACTTATAAGTATGTGACTCGCTATAAGGCAAGAATTCAAACAATAGGTACCTCACACATTTAAATCTGATCGGGCACGGGAATGGGTATGGTATGATAAACGAACTCAAAAGCTACATCAATTCTGAAGACACAACACTCCTTTTTTGGCAGTCATGTGTCGTAATATAAAACAGTTTTCATAATTTAATTTAACTTAGGTCGTGTGGTTCCCAGCAGAGTAGAATAGGACCACTCCAAGTCTTCCCGTGGATGTCGTAGAACGCGACTAAGGAAACAAGCTAAACAAAGCTTATAAACATCAAAGACACCTCTCCAGCGTCTCATCCATCTGGCCAGCGTGGAGAATGTAGGGCAGAATCCTATGACTGCTTTGGCTAGAGAGTCATACTCCTGAAGTGGAGAATTAAAAAAACCTGATGATGATGATGAATTTAAGTTTATGTTGTCAATATTACTTGAATTATTAAATATTATATCAAAGGCTTACTAACACAAGGGAACTTACTTTCGTGGTCGAACCCCGGTCCAAATCGTCCGATCCGCCCGCCATGTGGTCGATATGACGCGTGATTTCCGCCCGCGGCCTTCTGCTAATGTGACGTGTCTAATAGAACCTTCGGGAACTAATGAGATGGATGTGGTTTTGGCCCTCTTTATTTTACATTTGATTGGTATTAATCATTTGAGGTTAGGGAAAGGCTCGGGATTCGGGACGGACTACAGGTTTTGGATCAAGGTCTGTTTCAATAAGATGACGAACATCAACATAATTACCAACGATACCAAGCCATTCATAGTGTTCTCTGAATATTCCAATTTTGTGATATTTTTAATTATCTAGTAGGAAAGTAAGTCCACAATTGCCAGTGACTTCCGAATTACCATACTATTTCAGAATTATTAAGCACTAGCTATTTTCTGCAAATATGTGTAGCCCACGTAACTCGTTTACGATGTAGGCACCATTATACGAGTATAGATGTAAAACGACAACAGTTTTTGAGCTTATTCATTACAAACATAAGTTCAAATCTTTGGAAGTGAAAACAATATCTAAGCACACGTATCTTATGCACCCTTATTTTCTACTATTATAGATATATATTGTTGACGTCAGCCTAACATTTGAACAGAAGGAAGTTAAATATACAAATACTTACATCGCAGCAATCAATATGGCATTTCGCGCGAGGCGCGCTATTACCACCGGCACGAAAAGAACGCTACTTTCACATTTCTCGCATATCTTTCGTCGTTTACGTTCGTGAAATAATTTCGGTCGTGTGTCCCCGCCTCTATTAGCGGTAATGATGGATAATGACAATACATAATCGGCGTATTAAGAAACGCGACGCCTCGGGTTGACGCCACTTGCCTGTACCATTGGGCTGTGCGAAATCGAAAATGTTACATGTATTGTTCAGTTTCAAATGTTTTTTACTAGCGATAGTAACGTAGACAATAATATATTTAATTATTTTTTCCAGGAATACTAGACCCTCTACACAGAGATTTTGATTGTACAGAGAATGGATGGTGACGTTTTTCAATATAGTCATTACGATGAAAAATCCTTGAGACGTTGTTTAAATCGAGAGAATAGATGTTTCGAAAAAAGGACTTAACGATAAGTATTACCGTACAACCTAGTAAATATTATTTCAAAAATCATAAGAAAACCACACAAAACTTCAAGAAATTTGTGTGGTTTTCGATTTTTGTTAAAAATCCGGTCGAAAGGAATTAAAAGCTTTCGTTCGTCGCTCGCAATTCTACGACAGAAAATACAGTGCCCTCAAACTGTACTTCTCTTTTTTTTAACAGATTCTGCCATGTATAAGAATAAAATACAGATTTTCTTTGTATAATTAAGTTCATCTTTTCAGTTTCCTTTCAAAAGTTATATAAATTTTCGGAGTCCAGTGGTAGAGGCAGTGGCAAGCGAGGTTTGCGTGAGTTCATCTCCCGCAGATCGACGCCTTAAGGTTACGCTTAAGGTGTCCTAAGTGGAAAATGTGGTTGCACATCGTGATCGTCAGAAGAAATACCTCCGTGTCACTTAAATTGACGGGTCTTTATTTTATGTCCCCCTCCAGGGCGCACTTCTTGTAATGAGCGACAAGACACGACAAATATTGGAGACTGTATTGCTTCGTTCAGTATTTTTTCCATACTTATAAGAAAGTCGGCGTTTTACTGTTAAACTCCGCGCACAGCAAAAAATTTAATTATAATTATGTTTTGAATTTCTTTAATTTGGGCAGACATATTCTGAACTCTTGGCAGGTATTTCAACTTCTTACGCTATGATTTGAACACGTTTTGCTTTCCAGTTGTTTAAATCTTAATTCTAATAGGTTAGAATATGTTTGCTTCATTGAACTCACGATCATAATATGGAGCCACCATTACACGAGTTAACAACTCGGCATAAATGGCAATTGAAAAACAAAGTTTTAGCAATGTGTTATTAAATATTCAATGTATTTTTGAACATAAAACTGCTACTTCCATTTCAAGAGCAACTGTCAAAAGTGTCTTCCATTGCGGCCTGTCTCCTTCACAAACTACGAAGAAGATACTATTACTAGTATCAGATGACCCACTGCCTTATGTTTTCTCTAGGCAATGAAGATCATAGACAAATAAGGGAGTGAGGGTGAAAATGAAAAAAATGCCATACAATTACGTTTGAGTTTCTATCGGGGGCCAGAAATTCAAACTCAATTGACGTGTGTTCTATGCCCTAAAATCTGTAAAGGCAGTTTTTCGGCAGTGGTCTCCTTTCTCGCTAAGGATAACACAACAAAAAACTTCGCGACGAAGATAAATAACGGAAGATGCCATACCAACATTGGTATTTGACCTCGAAGGGTACAATGAGGAATGGAGTGCCCCGTCACGGTGGGTAACAAGCCTCTGGAGTCTGCTGCAGGTGCAGGGTTAATAATATAATCCGACGATATCAAGAGGCAGATTTACCGATGTTCTTTAACAACTAACTGCACTTTAAATTATTGTATAACTTCAAGCCTGTGTTTCTCTTGTAACCGTAGGGTTCCGGGTTTAATTTATGTTTGTAATAGGTAAGTACAATAAGAAGACGTGTATGGTACACTCATCTTCATCGACCATTAAGGCGTAGTGCGTACTAAGTAATTATGTTCGTTTTTTTTTCAAAATGTGACTTTAGTGAGAACTTAGCCTGCTCGTTACTAATAATCGGTCGTAGATTTAACAATACCGAACATTTCCTCTTATTTATTTTGGATTTCCCGGTATCCAGAGCAAAACGTCTTCAACCAGCACAAATAAATATAGTAGCTGCTTCCTGCGACATGTCCCCGTAAAATTCGGTTTTATCACCTTTTATCATTTGACGCGCTTCGTGGTCAAGACGAAATTTAGTTTATTACAAGTCTATCCAAGCCCCTGGGTCGATTCCCGGCCCCCGGGCCTCAGATTCCGAATGCCGACCCTCCTTGAAAGAGTATTATATTCATCATCAGGTCTGTTCTAGTCACTATGCGGGCGCACGATCGTCTCTGTACTACTAGAGCTATATATTAGCTACAGCAGTCAGAGGATTTGGTCTACACCCTCCACGCTAGCCAGACGGGTTAAAGAGATCTTCTTGATAAGCTTTGTTTAGCTTGTGTTCTCTAAGTCGCTTTCTACGACATCCACGGGAAGACTCGGAGAGGTCATTCTACTCTGTCGGAACCCACACGACTTACATACAACTATTGCCTGGTTATTTTGTTGATCAGGAAAATTTAAATTAAAACAATAACCAAATAGCATTCGACGAGATAGTGCGTGTCAAATCGTAACGACGTGTGACCTACGCAGGAACGCCAGGAATCCGCTGAGTCACGGCACGCCCCGCGCCGCCTTGCTCATGTGATGTGATTGCTGGGGAACTAATGATTTTAATCGCGTTTTAATACATTGCAACTGTACTGCTTTATTGGTCTCCCATGATGGCTTGAGAGGAGCGTTGAATTACCAGCTGTTCCTCTGCGCAAATCGTTGAATCCGATAAGATAGCTCTATGTATTTTTCTTAAAAATTGCTTTGATTTTTACTTTCTATATAGTCAAAGCTTTCATGTTACTACGCTGGTCTTTCATTTGTCGACCGTTTCTTTTTACCCTTAGACCCTTGCCTATGTCTTACCTATGGCGAACCTCTTTGAGAAATGGAAATTAGCAAGGAATAGTCGGTAAGTATATAGTTAAATATAGCCTATAGTACTTATACTTGACCAATTACGAGTTTAGCACGATAGACAGTGATCAGCGGAAATGTATTATTCCAAAGAAAGCATTTTCTTGTTAGATTATCTAGGTATCTAACGTAAACAATAGCATACTGTATACAGCGGTACTTGTGTCCAAGTGTGTCAAATCAGAAGCTGGCCCGAAACATCTGATCAACAAACAAAACAACAATGCGCCCAAAAGAATATTAATACAGCGGAGAAACAATAAAAAGATGTTTGAATAATAACAGTAGCGAGGCGAGTCGTATATCTGACAGCGACATCTTCAGGCGACCTGCGCCGTATCGCGTTACACCATAAAATATTTATTATTTATAGCGCGTAATTAATAAAAACACACGGGAGCTACAAAAACAAGTAGCCTAACAGGAAGATATAATAACTCAATCGCGGGCGCACTGTCCGCTCCGATTTGTACCCGTCCAGATTGCATCTCGGCGCGGGCGCACAATGTGAACACCAGTTTCGCCCGCGGTAGCTTAATGTCTTAACACGACGCGTTATCAGCACCCTACCGCGGTTACGTGGAACCTAGTCACAGCACTATTTTATGCCGAGTGATGTGATATGATAAAGCCAATGGTAAATTGTCTGCAATAAATACTCTCAATCTGAATTTAACTTCGCTATTTCATCCTTGAGCATGGAATTTCGAATTCGTATTGCAAATTAATTGGCTTTAAAAATAACGAAACCGCGTGATCTTATGACGCATTACAGCTTACGAACGTCATAAATAATACTTACGGTTGCATTTATCAAACTGTTCTGCGTTTTCGATGTAACTGCATTTTGCGTTAAATATAACTTTACGAAAACCATAAGAAACGGAGTTTATTCGTTTTGCAGGAAGGCGTAGAGTGTCGCAGGCTCGCGGAAGATGCGTGGGCTTGAAATATGAGTTTTGTGCGAGTCTGAACGTGTGGAAGAGGTTTAATAAAGTTCTCGTGAACGCAACAATGACGAGGCCGCCGTAACTTAATCTAAGAGAATGAATCTGCAAATGAAATCTGCGAACGGGTGGTTTAATCTCGCCAGCACCGGGTTAGTGAAGTTTTTCTGACCTCTTTGTTTGCTTGCTGATTTCATGTAACTTTTATAAAATAATGCATTCTGTTTAATCATAAAAATATAAGTGCTAAACAAAAGTAAAAAGCTTGTTATGTATGTAGGTAACAAAGGTATTTTTTATACTTTTTTTCACTAAACCGATCTAACATTTTGGCTAAGGCACAGGTTTTTGATAGTCATAGCCAACTTAAACGTAAGAAGTAGATATGTTATTGACATTTACTTCTCGGAAATATTGGTCTTACTCCACCATCCGTGATCAAGGTACCAGATACGCGTCTATTTTACATTGGAAATAAATTAACTGAAACAAAAAACTAATATGTCTCTCATTAAGCAGGTCTACTGTGAAATAAGTATCTCAGAGGCGAGATCGACTGTATCGATATCAATAAGCGAGTGTCTCGGTATCGATTCAGATCTCATTAAAATAATCGCAATTATACTCGTACACGTAATAGAGGAGAGGCAGGTATTGGAGGAGAGCTGAGCCAAAATTTTCCATTGCTATGTATGTGTGTAAAAATTAATTATTGTGCCTCTGTTTAGTTAAATCCAGGTTTATATCGTTTTCTCCAGATATATTTCAACTAGAATTAATTAAGTATATTATAGTAAGTTTAACGAATATCGCAAACCTTTGTATATAGCATTTGTAGACTACACCAAAGCGTTCGACAGTTTAAAGCACTCTTCCATATTTACAGCTCTCAAAAATCAGGACATCAATAGCACATATATCCAATTATTGCAAAATATCTATCATAATAGCACAGCTTCAGTCAAACTCCAAAAATTAGGACCTGCATTTGATATAGAACGAGGGGTTAAACAGGGCGACCCGCTGTCGCCCCAACTATTTACGAGTTGCCTTGAAGAGATCTTCAAAAAGCTAGCAGCCTCGTGGGAGACGGTGGGCATTGACATCGGCAGCGCCCGGCTTACAAACCTCCGCTATGTCGATGACATTGTCCTCTTCTCCCAATCAGCGGCTGAACTGCAAATGATGCTGCAAGAACTTAGCTCGGCGAGCCTTGAGGCTGGAATGGAGATGAATCAGTCAAAGACCAAATTGATGACCAATAGTACCAAACTTAAGATCAGGGTCGATGGGCAGGAATTACAATATGTCGAGGAATATATCTACTTGGGCCAGAGAGCGTCCTTCGAGAACAGGCAAGACAAGGAAATTGATCGTCGCATCGAAAACGCCTGGAAGAGCTTCTGGTCCATGAAGGCACTAATGAAGGGCGACCTTCCCTTATGCTTGAAGCGCAAACTCCTCGACATGTGTATCCTGCCCATCCTCTCCTATGGTTCACAGACGTGGTCTTTGACTGAAGGTCAAAAGTTCAGACTCAAGGTCTGCCAGCGGGCTATGGAACGCAGCATACTCGGCATTCGTCGAATAGATAAAGTGAGGAACACTGAGCTACGGTCCACGACTAGGGTTGTAGATGTAGGCGTCAAGTCGGCCAAACTCAAGTGGGACTGGGCCGGGCATGTGTGCCGCATGCAATCAGACAGATGGGCCCGGAAGGTCACCCTGTGGGTACCCGATGGACCTCGGCGTAGGGGCAGAACGAACGAACGAGATGGCGGGATGACCTCGACAGGTTTTGTAATAGCTGGCAGCAGATTGCACCAGATAGGGATGAATAGAAGAAGGAAGGGGAGGCCTTTGCCCAGCAGTGGGACACAAATTAGGCTATTAAAAAAAAATATAACTATATCTAGGTATACTAAGAAAGTGGTAGCTTTTCTCGTGCGAGTATATAATTTGATCACTGATTATTGCTTTAATTTTTAAAATTATTCAAGGAATTTATAAAAAAATGTAGATCGAGTCTCAACCAGAAAACATTCAAATATTACGAGTTCAATATTTTATTTCAAGTCTTTATTCAAGTATAGAATCATGCGGTGTGGGTGAAATTTTGGAAGCTGAATTAGAACCAATTTCTGACGTCCGATTGAGTTAAAATGTTGCATATGTATCTACTTATGGAAATCGAATGATAGTGCTATATTATGTAGTCATACAGCTGGTCTGACAATAAAGTCAGAAGGTGGACATAAACCTCCTAAACAAAAGGACATCATATTTGGGTCATTTG
Source organism: Rhodophaea formosa (assembly GCA_963082605.1). NCBI lineage: Eukaryota > Metazoa > Arthropoda > Insecta > Lepidoptera > Pyralidae > Rhodophaea > Rhodophaea formosa. The sequence goes on from OY720205.1 coordinate 17,659,163, forward strand.
ATTTATCTTGGGTAGACATTATATTTTTTATTTATTTCATTTTATCAAAAGAATTTCTTTAATTGATCGAAATATATGTAGCTTTAAGCTGTAATTACACTTTGATAATAATCCTCATATGTAGAGTCGGAAGCATTCAATCGAAATCATTTAAACACAATTAGGTATCAAAATTGATAAGTGCGTCGATCCATTAATGCAAATTAGCCAACATGATGTTCACTTTTCTCAAAGATGTCTTAATATGAAAGAATTACCTGCAAGTATGCGACCACCTGACCCCAGTTATAAGTAGTAAGCGGTCACTTTCTTATAATTAAGTAGGTTCTGTAGCTATTCGCTAGTGTTGCGAAAGATCGATAGATTTACAATTATTGATAGATTTCAATAAAAAAAAACATTCGATAGTATATCTATAACATCGATTGTTGAAACTTTGCATTTACGATCAACCATAACAACATTGATACTAACGTTACTCATGAAAGTATCTCCAGTAACGATATAGAACTATATGTTACCGTCCCTCCTAAGACACTTTGGAGATATGCGATAGGTTGAAGGCGCTCTGCCCATACCTCAAAGTTTGGTGAAGTAGCGCAAGCTCACCTGGGGCTAGCTTTATAGTCTTCTTATCGTGTCGGTAGCTCAAAAAATCTAAAAGAATCCTAGATTTTATCCCTCCAGTATTAAGCAGTAATTTTATAACACTGCTACAAGTATTTTCTTATTATAAAGTATCATACGCCGGAGTCATAAAGTCCACGCGAACGAAGTCGCGGGCATCAGCTAGTATCTTATACGCATGTCCGACCAATCAGTACTATCAACAGTATCGATAGTATTGCTTATATAAGAAGCATCCTATCGATAGTATTTGGAGTCTATACTATCGATAGTAGTAGGTACTATAGAGCGTCAACACTACAATTCATCTTTGTTTGTACCTTCGCGTTTTCTACAATAAAATTGCCGGAATCAATTCAGTATAAAATTATATTATTCAAACGGCCGTTAATAAGGTATCTGTTATCGTTGCCGCTGATCTTCACGGGGTTTAGATGATGGTGAATGTAAGTGCTTGTCATCCATTGTAGAAGGTAATTACTGTTGTCGTAGCGGAAAAATATTCGTCGTTCATTTTGACTATTTAGACATTTTTTTTGTGAATATTTATCTATTTTATTTGTAATTACCTAAATGAAATGGCTGGACTGTGTTCCCAATTTCAATGATACACTTACATGAATATTAGTTTTATCCCTGCATTTTTATTCTACGAAAGTACATCATCATCATTATCATAATCTCAGCCCTAAAGTAAGGAGTCCACTACTGAACATAGGCTTTCTCCAAGGATTTCCACCATTGGGAGGTTTCTACATACTTACCACGCTAGGCAAACGGGTTGATGAGCGCAGTTTGTTTGGCTTTCATCGGTTTCGACGCTGCTGCCCATTGAAACCGTTTTTTTTGCGAGGGAAGGGTAGGAGTTTGTTAGACACCAGAAAAAAAATTGGCCCGATGATTTAAAATAAGTATCATGCACGAGTGGCAAATATTCCAGGAAGTTCCCAGTGATCACACAATTTGTTTAGGTGATCTTAATAATTTTAAAATGCAAGACAAATGACAGATGTTTGAAACAGCTTAAATATAATAAACATTGCCCTTCCAATTTTCAACCAGTGACAATATGAATACGTGTATCCCATTGCCTACGCAACTTGTTCTAGCTGGACATAATTATTATAAAATGCGAGGCGTACTTTTGTTGCGCGAGCTACCATTTAGGATTTCGAAAATAGCCCAGTTGGACACAGCTTGATTATTATGAAAGATTGCCTTTGCAATTTCAAACCAGTAACAATATGAATACGTATATTCCATTGCCTACACAGCTTGTTCTAGTCAAAGACACTATACACATTGAAGTAGATGAGCCGTACGTACTTAATTAACGCCGTTGCGCTTAGCTCACACCTAAACACTGTACGTGAAGACGCCGTCCACGTCACGTGACACGATTGCTTTTAAATGTCTGTTTCTTGAAGTAGGGCATGTCTATCTCAGTTTATATAGAAGCCTAACTGGCTGGACATAATGAGGTACCTATAAAATGCGACATGTACTTTTGCGCGAGCTACCCGCGCGGCAAACGGGAGCTGCTCTATAAATCTCGTATACTTGACGCCCCCGCTGCACCCAGGGTTACCAGTTTGTACTATGTTGGCTACTTACGCGTATTTTTATTTTATTGCCCTAGGCACGCGTTTAATATCGACATTTATATTTCGAGTTTTATTTATTTATAACTTGTTTGTCCATAGCTCTGTCCATATACATATTTGATTTATTTGCTACACGAATCTTTGGATTTTTTTATTCGTTAAACATTTAGTTTGTTGGAAATATATGTATTCACGTCCTTTACGTGGTAGACAAGTGATTAAGTTTATTGTAATTTTATTATTCTCGACAAGAACTAGATAATGTATAAGTAGTTGTACTCACAGTTGCGATATCATTATAGACGGTTCCGATGATAAATAAATCTTCGTCTTTTATTTCTTTACTTTATCTATCACACTTTTTGTGTGGGGTCGGTACAGTATATCAGTTCTCTCCATTTTGTTCCGTCGACTACCATAGCCCTTGTCTCTCCTTTCTACTGTTCTTGAACCAATACATTCATCTTTTCTTAGGTCGTCCTCTGTTTTTCGTTACATCCACTTTCCAATCCAATGATATATTTAAATCATTTTCTCTATCAAAAGTTTTATTTACAAAAAATCGGTGAAATTTTTAAAAAGTGGTGTGACAACCGTTTCTTTATACCGTGTACAAGGACAACAGTGCCACCTTAGAGTAGACCAACTGCGCAGGTTCGTGTGCTACTAAGAGGCTTAATGCCATGCGCCAGGTTAGATTTATTTCTGGAAGAAGTGGTGCTCCTGTGGGAAACAGGAAACTCATGAATTCTTATGGAGATTTTGCGTAGTACTCAGATTAATAGTGCCATTGTATACGCAGTTTAAGTCAAAGTGGGAAATATTGCATAATGTAACTAATTATAATTTCTCGAATTATTTTTGCATTTTTTTTTCATTTTTTGTTAAATTGTGAACCCATCGTCCGATTAGTTTGCACCTTTTGTGTTAAACCACATAAGTGGTCTATATCAGAGGTAGAAGAGTAGTGATTCTGAAGTTCTGAATTTAGGACGACAGCTGAAATGTACCTACTTGCAAAAATAAATACTCGAATGTCTGATTTTATGATTCATACAGCATCTTTTTGAATTTTTTTCCAAAATTTTGGTAGAATTTAGTGTCATAAAAATGGTATATTTTCTGTCCGGTAAATAAATCTGTCCGGCAGCGGCCCGGCGATAAATAACGACCTTTACGTATACGTTCCTTCGCACGACCCGGTACTGTCCCATGGGAGTAAACAGGAAGCCGCGATTACGCTAAGGCTAATTTATCGTGGCTCTATGTGTCTTATAAAAACAGTTGCTAAATATACGAACTCCGTGGCACAGTGGTTAACACGCCAGTCTGCGGCACGAGTGGCCCCGGGTTTAATCTCCGGTCAGGTCATGTTGTAAAACGATCTTTTTCAGATTGGCCTGGATCTTGGATGGGTATAAGTATTTGTTATAAAATATATAAAATATAGTTTCGGTTGGTATCGGTATCTACAACACAAGTTAACTACTTACTGTGGGGTTAGCTAAATTTGTGTGATTTGACCCTATATATTTTTATTATATTATTAATTTATATACATACTTTTAACTTTATCCTTAAGAGGTAGCCAAAGCTAAGGACAATTTTACCTCATCATCATTTCGTGTAGGTGACACGGTCAGTCGACCATGCACACCCTGGTGTCAGAGTTCTTCGGAACCGCCTCTCGGCCTCTGACGTGGTTCCTTTAACGACTACTAGATGGCAGCCGGGACCACCGGATTAACGTGCCTTCCAAAGCACGGAATCATCTTTCTTATCAGACAATCAGGTGATTCATGCCTGCAATGTCCTAACCAAACTGGAAACAACTTAACAAAGTATGCTTCTCGTAGGAATCGAACCCACGACCCCCGGGTCAACAAGGCAAACGCCTTAACCACTGGACCACGGAGGCAGTTAGGACAATTTTACCAGAATGCCACGTATAACATTTTGGTACAAAACCGGAATCGAAACAGTGACAGGGTTCTAATTGTTACTAAACTGTTTTTTTTTGTTATTTGCCCTTTTCCACGATCGGCTTTTATGATCTGCGCGTGAAGAGAAGTACTTAATAGCTGGTATATTCAACTTTAGTTTTTTTCCCGCAACAGCATAAAATTAAGTTCCAGAACAGCATCTAGTACATAAATTGATTGATATTGTATTTAAATACATAACAATGTGTACTCTTTGTCACGAGCACAAAACTCTGAATAATTACTTAGGTAGAGTTCTGTGTTCCCGTCCCATGCATGTGCTCAGTTGCTTGCTTTGCTTCGTTTTAGTTGACGGTAACTCAAGTTTTAAAAATAATTCTTCTTACTTGGAAAAAACTCTGAATACTATAAATTACTACGTTAGTAATGTATTTTATCTTTCTATAGTGATAATAAAAACCTATAACTAAAGCTAATAAATAAGTATGATTTAACTTTATTCTGTGTACCTTTAAAAAAACATGACTATGACGAGTTTACTAACACTCAATTACTTAGTCTACTTAAGTGACAACTTACAAAACTAAGTACATAATTAAATGTACCTAAATAAAGTTACTTCATATTCGATCGGTATGCCAAAAGTACTTACGATAATATTACTTAAAAGTACCTTAGAAGGCATTTCCAGAAGCACTAACACTAAATTTACCTACTCCACATACAAGGCAATCGTCCATATACAGTAAGGGTCTATTAAGTACCCTCGTATAAGTAATAGAAACGTAAACTGCAGCTATTTATTACGCAAGCGACATTGTCTCATAATATGCGTAACATTCAAGTATTGATTCATCGATGCGAAGGCGTTCGGAAACCATGAAATATGATAAATAAACATCGAACATTTTACTTAGAATATATTAAACGTTAGAATTTCCTTCCTGTCCAATAAAAATGGCGGCGGCAGTATCGTATCTCGGAGGAAACCGGCAGGTCGTAATAAGTCTAACAAATAAAATAATTCTCCAGTAAAATATACACACTAATGTGACTAATATTATAATATCTCGGGGCAGGATATCTACTAGTAACGCCGGAAGATTTAGGTGTGGTTTCGGATGGCTTTATTCTGAAAGAAGCCATGCAACCAAGTACTTACGTTTTTCGAAGAAATTTGCTCGTATCTTGCTAGTGGTTATAAACAGTTACAAAAGTACGGATTCAGTATATTGTATAGGAAAAGACAAATAGGTGAATGAGGTGAATGTAGTTGTAGAAGTCTGTAAAGTTAAATAGTACGTACACAAATGAGAAATTTGAAGAGTTATATTACATATGTAGTTAGTATAGAAACACTATTGCACGCCTCTTATCGCAGAGCGTTTGAGGTTGTGCCTTACTTTCTACTTCTTAATGTCAGTCCATTTACAGAACTTTGAATTGTCTTTTATCAAGTACTTTTACATGTTATTTTTTGGACTTGTTCGACTCGATTAAAATGAGCAAAATTTCGTTTTAAGGGCTGCCATGCATTATGTTATGGAATAAGATGAAAGTGAGGTTTTGAAGGTTGAGTGATTTATAAATATCTTTATCCTTACTGCCTGTTTAATTTTTGTGTTGGTAGGCTATGCGACAGTTAATGCTGTCACTTTAGCGGGCCCGGGCTCTAATTTCACGCATTCGAATATACCACTGGGCATCCTTGGCACTGTTAAGTTTGCCGGGGCCTGCTGCTATGATGGGTTGGTGGGTTTTACGAAATTTTGACGAACTGAATCACCCGTTTATGGGCATGTAAATGTCAAGTGTCACTTTACACACTGTATATTTCTCAAATCTAGACATATGGTTAAAAACTGGATCGTTTTGAATATAAATTTTTATAAACCCTTGTCACTATCTCGCATAGCGCGGTTGCGCGCGCGCAGCAGCCAGCCGTAAAGCCTGGACCACACGCGGGCGGAGGTGTGAAGGCAGTGGTTCGCCCCGGGGGCCCGCCGTATAACTCACGGCCAGCGGGGCGCCAGCCATTCATGCCTCCGATGCCGATACATCCACACACGCAGACGAGCTGGCTCCGGATTTTGTTTCAAACTGAGTCTAGGAATTTAAATACTGACACTGTTCTGTGTTATAGCATCCAAGTCTTGTACCTACTTTGATCTATCATCTTAGTTTTAGAACTAATCGCATTGCTAGTTTCGCTTGGATAAATTGTGGTCGGCCTATTTATATTACCTACTAAGTATGGCGAAGTTAGGTAAGTAACAATTTTCATCACATATATCAAACTTTTTACGTCTATCTCTCTTGAAGATTGTGCTCTATTTGAATCTGAAACTGGAACTATCAAAAGTGTTTTAGATGCGGTAACAAAATATGATCTGCCAAATGTAAAGATTGGATCAAAGTGGTTCAATGTGTGGCGAAAAATAATTTTATAGGTACTCATATAGATTATTTGTACTTATACTGGTTAGCTAAGTAGTAGTGCTTAAAGTTTCCTCAAACTCTCATCAGTGAAGCAACATTGTATCGTGTCGTTGGAATGAATGAAGAATCAATTTGATATGCTGCTTGTCATGAAGTAAGTATTACATATTAAGATAAAATCGCAATATTAGTAAAATCAAAAGTCAGTAGTCAAAATATGTCAACCAAGTAATCGTACCTACTCGCAACAAGTTAATATTGCACAAATTTTGGGGTTAGCCGAAACTTTATAATGCATATTTAAATAAGTGAAATTGACAAGTCGCATCCGTTTCATTCAACCGTATACTAAATTCATGTAATCAGCGTTGATCAAATAACCAAACACAATCGAATCTAAGGAACCGCCGTAATACCATAGGCCTAATTTGACCACGCGCGAGCTATCCCACAATTTACCTGTTACAAATTAGACACAACCCGTTATTTGGGGTATCGGTAGCAGGCCGGCGGGCACAGAGCAAAGTATGTCGCTCGCGCTCGCTTATTAGAGACCAAAGTAATAATAATACTGCGTATCAACTTGCGCCCTACTAGCAGGCGAAAGTCGCATAATCAGCCTGGCATGTCGTGGTCAAAAAAAATTCGTAAAATGCCCCAAATGTGCTGTGATATGGTATCATAATTATAGTAAAAAAAAGGGTAATAAACAATACTCTGATGTAGGTAACGTTACCCAGTAAACAAAAAAAAAAATCTAGAATTTCCTTGAAATCCAAAACCTCAATAAATAGTACCGCCCCCTGAGACGCTTGTTTCGTATGAAATTTGTTGAAATGGCATCTAGTAGTGCGCGAGGAACAGTCACACACTGCTCTGTGGTAGCGGGTTAGCGTGAGTCCTAATATATCGTAATTTGATTTCTTTCTCCAATTTGGACGCTGCCATTTGGCAGCTAATACCTCAATGTGGCTCATCGTTTAAAAACCAGTAACATGGAGAAACGCAAGTTAACCATACGTTTACAAGAGTGGAGCTGATTTGATGTGAGCTTCGTGCAATTGACTATTGCTCATTATGATAATTTATGGGGCTTAAGTGTTCCTTATTACGTGAGAGCCGCTTAAGAAACATAAGGCAACTTTGAAGATAGCGACAAATTAACTGTTACGGAAAATTATATACGCCGCTGAAAGTTGCGAATGTGGACGTGCGTAAGTGAATGCTTGCGTCTTAGTAATTGGCGCATTATTTTCTTTGTAAAGTCGTAATTGGAACTTGTTTTGCGAGCCATAAAGAACGAAATATTTAAAGTCAGTTTTGCCATGATTAAATCATCCATGTGGATAAGGGAAGTTAACAATTGTTAATGATTAGATATATGCATACATACATACAATCGTATCTTTTCCCTTGCGGGGTAGACAGAGCCCAGGTCTATAAAACCTAGAGGACACGTTTAGCATGTTAGTAGGATTGTTTTGATATATTAGTATAGCATTAAGACCACAGAGCAGAGGTAAAAAAATACGTAAGGCATATAATGTCACGGGACGTCATTATGGGGTATTTAACTAATTTTCATCATTATTGTAACGAGAGACGAATCGAAGTCCACAAGTGTTTAAACGATTTTAAAATTTTACTCTATCCCAGTTGTTTACTAAAGAAGATAAACAAAAACATACTTTGATGGAAAAGGATACAAGTAAGTTTGTAATAAACACGTTAATTATATACTTTAGCCGTTTATCAACAAACACGTCAAAACAACTAAATGATGATATTGGCAATCATGCAAATCCGCTTTTGACTTGATACTAAATAACATTTAATAAATAATTCATTTATTCATTAATTACGTTTTAACATTTATAATTTAATAAAAAAAGCTCAAGTCCACATAGTTAAAAAGTAAACCTACATTTAAAACCTGATACATGTAAACCTCTATTTAAAAAGCTAAAGATACTCCCCCTCCCATGTCTGTATATTTATGAGATGTGTTTGTTTGTTGTAAAATATCCGTATTTATTCCCTAAAAAACGTGATATTCCAGGTACGCGAACAAGACATTTAAACAAACTACAAGTTCCAATGCAAAAGCTCCATGTGTTTCAAAATAATGCGTATGTGATGGCTATTCGAATTTATAATAGTTTACCTGATAGATTCCATTTATATAATTTGCGAAAATTTAAAAAGGAATTATTTCAAATGTTATCTGACAAAGGTTATTACACAGTAAAAGAGTTCTTAGAAGACAAATTGACATGATAATAGAATGGACGTTTGAATTTTTGATAATTATTTTCGATGTATTTTAGACTAACATTTTTTTTATAGTTTTGATTTCTTTTTAGGGTTCCGTAGTAAACTAGGAACCCTTATAGTTTCGCCATGTCTGTCTGTCTGTCTGTCTGTCTGTCTGTCTGTCCGTCCGCGGTTTTACTCAGAGACTATAAGTACTAGAAAGCTGTAATTTGGTATGAGTGTGTATATTAATCATGGCAAAAAAGTCGTAGAAAAAAACCTTGAAAAAATATTTTTTTTTGGGTAGCTCCCATACAAGTAAAGTGGGGGAGTAATTTTTTTTTCTCTATTTACCCATCGTGTGGGGTATCGTTAAAAAGGTCTTTCAAAAATATTGTGAGATTAAGAACACCATTTTTCGATTTAGGGATCTGTTTCCGAAATATTTGGTTTTAAAGTGCAAAATTTTGTTAGAGGTACGTGTCCCCCCCTCTATCTGCTAAACGGTTATATATGGATACGTGAAAAAAATTACAGCAATAGTATATATACTGAAGTTGAAAGGAAAACTATCAGAGCTGGGTACTAAGTGCAAACTAAAAAGTTATAGGCAACCAACTTATAAAATGTACTGGAAAATGTAAAATTTCATACAATCTTCATTGTTAGATGTTTTTGGTCGTTAGACTGTGAGGTGTGAGTGTAAACAGTGTGAACTCAAAGTTGTCATTCGTAACTACGGAACCCTACACTGCGCGTGGCCCGACACGCACTTGGCCGGTTTTTTAATAATTTGATTGATTGTGATTGTACTTTATATTCAGTTTTTTTAATTTGTTATTATCTTCAATGACATAACCATAATATTTACACGCCGTCTTAACTGCGGTAGAATATGTGTGACCACTATTAAATAGTATATAAGACCATGCTTGTTAACCATATTCGTAAATAAAGAAATTCTATTCTATTCTATTCTTAGTTCTAAGTAGGTACGTACTTCGGTACCTAAGTCATAGATTGTTAGTTGACGTCATTTGGAAAAAATGCGGTGTGCAGTTTGGTGCCGCTTCTTCTGCACTCCGTTTTGGAAGCGATATAAACTAAGCTGTAGGTAAATTATTGACTTCAACAATAATTAATGTTCACCGAATTATAAGTTTTTAAATATCTAAAGATGAAAAAAATATTTGACTTTTAGCTACATATGGTGGAGCACAACATACAAAATTATCGATAGGTATAAAACAAGCAGACAATACGAAAGAAAAAACTTGCATCTTGCTGATTAACAGTTAATAATGCGGACCGGAAGTGGCGTGGCGTGTTGGTACCATTGGTTCTGGTCGCCGCGTCTGCTGCGCCCGCGCAGGGAGCAGCTTCCGTTTCCGATCCGACACACTTGTTGGTCAACCTGTCCGCTATCCGTGATATGTACCGTGACCTAATGTTTTTATTATTTGTTAATTAGTAAAGCATATTGATGGACTATTCAATTATGGGCAGCGTTAAGTCGAGCAAAAGTGCAAGTTGAGTGAAATACATATTAATTGATATTTTAGGTGACATATTAACAAAGTGTAAAAATTGCTGTTAATTTGGTCGTGTTGTGCATTAGTAATGCTATATCCTTAAGAATAAATAAGTCCATCAGTTAAATCGTATTATTTTCTTTTTTCAATCAAAGGAAATATATGACAAAAATACAGCTCGCTAAAGTTCAACGTGACGTCACACTCATTACTTTTGACAGTGTTTCCTGGAAGAGTGGATGGACCACCTTAAGTCTTCCTGTGGATGTTGTTACATGCGACTTTCAAAACACAAGCTGAACAATGCTTATAAGCATCAAAGAGACCTCTCTAACCCATCTGGCCAGCGTGGAGGGTGTAGGTCGAATCCTTTGACTGCTCTGGCTTTGGTAGTACAAAGAGGGAAATGCTCCAGCAGTGGAGACGAAAAAATACTGATGATGATGATTGATCACCAAAAGATGACAAATTTTAATATTAATATTTTATCACTGGAATCTAGCTTTTTTTTAGGTTTTTGTTACTCTTCCTCCTCCCTCATAGGTACATTAGTTTTCCTATGTTTGCATCCTCAGCGTCAGAGCCCGGGATTCCTCTTTATTACAGGGCGTTAGGGTTTATTATAAACATGTTGCTATATCTTACTCTTAAGTACTAATCGCACACAAATTCACACAATACTTTTTCGATATTCAGTTAGAGAGATTTGTTTGTAGGTAGGTACCTTCTCTACTAAGAAGGCAAATCTTAGATTTCTCAATCATTAAAAGTATACGCATTGTGTGTTGTTCGACGAAAATAACAACACGGCATGTGTATGAGTCAGACTGATATAAAAACTCAATGTAAAAAAACCTCTGAAGACGTATACCGTAAGTACAACGCACCAATGGAAACAAAAAATCTTATAAATCACTGTACAGTGTACACCTACCTACTATGTAACTATTTGTTTTCAAGATAGAATGACATAAGATAAGTGAAGTATGATTTTATACTATTATTACTATATTTTTGTAACGTACATTAAGTATTTCAAACATAGAGGCGGAAATTTATAAAGACCAGCCAAATTTTAATTACAATGTGACTGGTCACCGAAGAAAAAAATTAAAAAGGTTTGACTTGCCTAATACAATAGAGCCAATGAAACCCCATACTTCAAACCTGTACACGCATTTAGGAGTTATGGTGAATAAAGTTACTCACGTATGTACAAACATACATACCTTACACTACTGTTTTGTGCAGTGCAGTTGTACGATTCATATCTTGTATCGTAATACTTATTGACGACTATCACTCAGCTGCTTTCACTAGGCCACAGAATTAATAAAAGTACTAATGGGTACAGAATTAGTTTATTTTTGTGCTACGATTACATCAATATTGCTAGGAAATTAATGTTACTACGCACTAAATTTTGCCCATATAGTTACACGGAAACAAAAATAAAAATTTATTGGTGTGTACAACTCTCGCACAGATTAAACCTTTACGTATTTTTTTTGACCGAGCACCTCAGGTCGCATATTGTGAGCAGGTTCGAAAATTACTAAGTATTTTTTGAGGAATCAGATAACTTTTTAAAAATAGCGGAATATCTGTTTTAATACCACCGGTCTACATCTTACGGAGCCACTAAGCAGTTTAAAGATAAAATAGCCTCGAGATTAACTATGCCGTCTATGTGCTGCAGAATCTAAGCAAATAGTTCCAAAGGTAAAATTTCCTCGACAAGAATCGCATTTACCACATATGATTTAGCTGGCGATGTTTTGGCGTCACGCTCCGTGGCGGGTTGTTGACCCGGTAATTGTTCCGGATATGTGACAGGTAGGACACGGCACACGGCGGACGCTGCTCACGGGACGTCAGGAGACTGTGACATTGCGTGGTTATTTAGTGCTCTCCAATTTATTGGCAAGGTAAAATCATCGAAGGTTATTATTATCATCAGGTCTTTGTTAGTCTCCACTGCAGGAGCACGACCCTCTCTGCACTACTAGAGCCATATTTCGACCAGAGCAGTCAGAGCCATGTTTTGGCCAGAGCAGTCAGAGGCCTACATTCTTCACGCTGATCAGACTGTTTGAAGAGGTTTCTTTGATGTTTAGGAGCTTTCTTTAGCTTGTGTTTCCTAAATAGCCTTCTACGACATCCGCGGAAAGACTCGGAGTGGTCCTATTCTACTCTGCTGGGAAAAACGCCGTGCGGGATACGCACTGCGCATTTATAGCTATAAATGTCCCTGCAATGAGCAAAGGCCCCTCTTTCATTCTTCCACGACACTCGATCCAGTGCTGTCTGCCATTCTTTATTGAACGTCTTAAGTCCGTCATACCTACCAGCGTGTCCGTGGGCGTGGTAAGGTTTCAGTACCTACTAAATTTAAACACGTCCAGAGTCAAGAATTAGGTGATGTCATTCGGTCGTTAATTAGATGATTAAAATCTTCGTCTGAAAATTGGCTTTTTAGGCACTTTTTCTCGTCAAATCACATTAGAGGCTATCAGTGCTCTCACAGAGTCGACATATTGCCATTTTATCGCGTGTGACTTTAAATTTCCATCTGTTAATTTTGCCACACAAGAATTCTACCTAAAAGACCTAGACATTCCATACTCCTCGTTGTTATTTTTCACTTAATAAATCTGAGAGATGCCGACGAGTAGAACCAATGCGACCACAAACGAATCTGTTAAGAGAGCCATACGCCGAAAGATCGTCATAAAAAGTCGTAAAACGTATTTTAACATCCATCCGATAATCAATCTAACACGTCATAACTTTGACATCCAGTCTGCTTGGACTTTACTCGGATATTTTTAAAGCAAAATTCAAAAACAAACCCTATTTTTATTGAAATAAGAACGCGTTTTACTTGATTAAATTATGAACAAATCAAAAAACTATCGGACAAGACCGCTGACCAAATGAGTCTCAATATAAACATGTTAATTCATAATAAAAGAGTGGTTTTGAAGCACAAAAGCTATATTTGCGTACAAAGTGGTAAGTTACACAAAACTATATTATCGTCTATTTTCGGTTTGTTTGTAATAGATAAAGGTGAAATAAGTAAAGCAAATCTTTCCGTTTCTGAACCACTAACGACGTATTTTAAGACGAAAGAAAACATGTTAAAGTCCCAAACTTTATGTTTATAAAAAAGACAAGAAAATAAAAGTTTTCAAGTAAAATCATGCTTGTGCTATTAATGGGTAGCTTAAATTGCCTTCATATTTTCAAATACTAGTTCATGTTTATGCCTAGCGAAATATTAAATATGTAGATCTATACACCTTAACTGGTAAACGATAAAGACAGCGTAGTTCTGTAATAAGTATATTTATTTTACACCGAAATACTTAGTAGCTGAAAATGTAATTATATCAATGACGTCACTTTGACTCGTCATTCTGTCTATTCCAGATCAGTATTAGACTGTAGACAGACAGACGTCCGTTTCAAAGAATTTTCGAGTTGGTATCGAATGGTTGCAATCGTAATCAGCCTATAGTAGCAACTCATCTAAAACTCAGCACGGAACTAATTTGTATATAGGTAATACGTACAACTCGTCTAAGTTGTAAGTAGTCTGAATTATTAGTTTGTCTGAGTTGCTGGTACCTAGACTAAGATGTGATTTAGTTTATAGCTGTAATTAGTCTATGATGTAATGTAGTCCAAACTTGCAACTGGTCTGCTAATGTTCTAACTATTAATAAGCCTAAACGGCTTGACCGATTTTGAAGTGTGTGGTGTCATTGGATTTGTATTCTTTCCCAAAATGTCATAGGCTATGTGACGTCAGCGAAAAACAAAAATGGCGGATGTAAACTGTCAAAAAAGGCAAACTGATTTTTATTGATACTTGTTATGTGATGTAATGCTTCATCTGCTGCATACTAGAAAAGTACCTAAATCCAGTCTTATAAACAGTGTTAGCAGATTTCTGACGCGTACTCCATCAAGTTAAGGTATTACAGCGTCTAAATTTACCCTCGCCATTCCCTTAAAGGGGTGACTCAGCCTATCAATATGAACCACTTTTCTTATGGGAACATTGAACAATGCAGGGAACTCAAAAAAGAATTCTTCATTTCCATACAAAAGTGCAGTTTTCATGGGAGTTTCGAAAATTATACACGCTGTTATACGTTCATATTATACTAAGGAAGTTTTGTAAATAAATTCTTTAATAATATTTAGTGGAAACCAAATACGTAATATACCAAGACCCATCCGAACACGTTAATAAAAAATAACGAGCTATGGTGCAAGTCACTCAGTACAGTCCTGCGCAGGCGCAGGTATGCCAATGAGCCGCCGCGTCATAAATCAAAACATTCGTGTTTGTGATTAATCGAAACCGACCGCTTAGTACGGGAGGTAGTGTTGTATTTTTAAGGGATTTCAAAATGGAGGTTCTGTTTTAGGTTCGTCATTTAGGTGCTAATTACGTCGTTGTGGGGTATACTAGGGACATACGACACCTAAAGCGTATTGAGAATGTAGGTGGAAAAGGGATGGCAAGGGAACAAAATAATTTTGGGGTAAGTTATAAGCCGCATCACCTATTAACCCCAATCTTTAGATTTTCACTCATTACCAATTCGATCTGTTTTTAAGATTTTATTTATGTTTTTATTTACTTCCCGCCGGACATACAGGAGCCTTTTTTTTGACACATACAAATATGTAGAGTTTCTTCCTAGAAGCTAATTGACAACTTACAAACCTAATTTCCCCTTCCTGTATGATCGAAGGACTCGACTGGTCACCTACTAGTCAAAAATAAATTAAGTTTACTCAGAACCATTTGACTTGAAGGGAAAAAGATAATATCTTAGGGCTAAGTTCAGCTCCCGATGCTTTTAGTGACCTTAATTTGTAGTCGTTGGTTTTGTTTGGCAAGGTATAAAAACTGGGCTAAGTTCACTGACTAATGAAACTACATTGCTGAGTTATAAATCGCGAGAAGAACGAATATGTTTTACATTCTTTTATTCCTCTTACGATACATAGGAGTTATCAAGAATTACGCATAAGAGACGTTTGAAATATTGGTATTTGAAACGGCTTCTATGCATCGCTACCTCTCGTACTAGTTAAGATACGCTCGGGAAATATCGTTTGAAGTTAGATTTGTGGTGTCCGTCAATAGTGTTTAATGCTGGCGATAATAGTAAACTAGGACTTGCAACTAAATCCAGTTTTTAGACAGGCTTGGCAGATTCATGTGACACCTGTATGCTTACTCCATCAAATTACTTATAATTTTACACTAAATATTCTAGTCTGGGTCATCTATTTATGATAATAGTATACAATGTGTTTGGTATTGAACTAGCGATGATTTGAATTCACGTTCTAAACATTGGGCAAACAAAGAGAAGCATCAGTACCCGTATTAAAGAACACATCGCTGACATGAAGAATAGGCGCTCAACGAATCTGCAGGCTGTGAACATGCCTTGGACAAACCCAACCATTATATTTATGTGACACCTGTACGGTACGCGTCTATATGCGTTTTGATAATTCTCAAATCCTTGCAAAAGAAATCAGATATATTTTAAGAATGCTTCGGGAAGCTATTGAAATTTTAAAAAAAAAACCTTATTTAAATAGAGAGGAAGGTTAGCAGTTACCACTAGCTTGGGATCCAGTCATCAATTTAATTAATTCTCAAGCTAAGCTGAAGACTGCAAGACTTTCAGACATGAGTGACGTGAGCCAATACTACAGACATCTGGAACGTAATCAATAAATATTTTAGGCGGTAGTTTTTGCAGATCTTATAAAATACTAGACAAATGACAACCAAGTCTACCTACAGTTACGAACATTGTAAAGTATTCAAAACGTCAGGTGCACAAAGAATTTAATATACGCGATAAAACCGTATTAAAATAATGTTATTCAAATGTGTGAGAGTGAGAAATCATTAAATTTTGTATTTTTTATCAAAAATTTTAGGCTCAATGTTGGCACCTCTGCTATAGTATAAGCGCTGCAACATGTACATATGCATGCAGCAGCTGCAGTTATAAAACCATCACCAGATCAACTTTATCTACTTATTGCAAAACTGAAGTATCGATAAGTGTTTGTTAAACACAATAAACAGAATAACGCGATTTTTTGATTAGCTAATAGATTTTACAGGTAATAAAGATAATTCTATGCAAGGTAAAGTTTTGAACACCTGGTCTTGGCTTCTTGCACTTTGCTGTAATCCCACCATAATGCCTCGTCTTCTTGGAAGGGGTACTTCAATACTGAGTATAACATAACTGAGCATTGAAGTAGCAGTTAGGTTTATTCTTTGACTGGCCACATGTGAGTGAACTGGACACGCGTTTGTCCAGTTAGTGACATTTAACACAACAGACTAAATTGATTCAAATTAAAACCATCAAGGGAGAAAATTACGACATGGCATTGAATACAGAGTTTTTTTTTTATATGAGATGTATCTTGCATTTGAAATTAAAAATAAGTGTATTGAAATGTGGGTGGGCTTGTGCTGGGGGACACTTGCCATAATCATGATAATTTACTGTAATTGGCAGGTGGTGGTTTGATCTCACTGGATGGGCCTCTCAAACGAGTCGACATTTATTGCCTGCAAAAGGTGCAATACCGGTGCGGGTGACTCTGGGGAGTCGAGAGGTGTGAGAGCTTACTCCAAAGTTCTCACAGCGTTACTCCTTTTAACACTTCCACCCCTGAAACAACAGATTTAACGACTTCTCTCTGGACGGCCAACTAAGGCAAGTGAGGGCCGAGAACTCTGCGAGCACTCTATGGTAACATTAGATTGGGCCCCACCGACGAAGACACGTCAGGGTGAGGGCTGACTGACTCACTGGAGCACTCGGGCCCGGGGAGTCATTACTCACCAACAGCTCGCCACATACTTTGATGATGTAAGATGCAGCTGAGTTGACATTTTTATTTAAAAATAAACGAGGATGCATTTATGTTTAGATCAGTATGTCCTGTCAATAAAAACCAAGCTTTAATTCGGACAGAGGTTATCATTGTAGCAGTAAATCTTAAAGCGGTGCAGTTAAAGCCTGCTGTAATTATACTCACAGTGGATAATGTTTTATATACTGTGTCACATGTTACATACCCCCTTATTCATAAAAAATAACAAATTTTAAACCTATTTTAATTAAAATATGATTTGTCTTTATGCCACGCTCTAATGTTTGCTATTGAAAGAACGAGACAAAACATATTTTAACTAAAATAGATTTAATAATAGAAAACATTTTATATTAATAATAAAATGATAGTAATAATATAAATAATATAAGAGCGATTGTTATTTTTTATGAATAAGGGGGATAATGTACGTGGCGCAGCGGTCAACGCCTGTGACACGGATGGTCCCGGGTTCGATCCCCGGTCAGGTCAAGATGGAAAATGATCTTTTACAGATTGACCTGGGTCTTGGATGTTTATCTATATATGTATCTATATACGTCTGTCTGTCTGTCTTTTCGCGATAAACTCAAAAACTACTCCACGGATTTTCATACGGTTTTCACCAATATATTCACGAGGAAGGTTTTAAGGTATAATACATGCCCGGGCACAGCCGGGTAGGGCTGCTAGTTTGTTATAAAATATAGTATCGTTGAGTTAGTATCCCATATTACAAGTCTTTCTTAAGAACTTACTTTGGGGCTAGCTCAATATGTGTGATTTGTCCGTATATATTTATTTATTTATATTTATTTAATGTTTTATGGTACGTGTGACGCAGCTGAGTTTAACTTTTATAGGAAAAAAATGAGGATCATATTTTGTCCAGCTAGCGAATAACCCAGCAATAACTTGGACGGAGGCTATCACTGCAGCAGTAAATCTTACAGCGGTGAACGTCAAAGCCTGCTGGTAATCAAAATCATAGCAAAGAGATACTATAAGGCCGCCGGATGGACCATCTACTTAGTGTGCCATGTGGACACGGAGCAGTGGGACATTTTGTGGTCATTATCGTCAGTAACCCAACTGTGTACCAGATCATGAAAATTGTACTACAGTGACACATAATGTTGACTGGATGGGTTAAAAATGTTCTTCGTGAAAAGGATCCCGCCGTAGATCGCAGCGAGTTTAACCCTTGACTTGGAATACGTAAGCTGAGTCATTTATCAATAGTTAGGGTGGCTATGCGGTTAGATGAGTGGGGATAATTAGGAGGCTACTCAGTTTAAATTAACTGTTAGTACTATATTTTCAAAATGAACACTCTTATTTGCATTGATTTGGTCGAAATTTTTTACATTTATTTAATTAAAAAGCAAGTTTAACACATAATAAATAAAAAGTAACCCATATCCAGTATTTTTTATTCGAAACACTTTATTCAATTACAAGAATACAGGAACTCGAAATCTTATTTTTTTTGGTTTTGTACATAATTAATTTATTAAAAAACAGGTTTGTCTCAATTCCTTTGGTTCTAATTTTCCAAAATATCTTTCTTTGGAAAAAAAATCATTACGTTATAACTACGGGACTTTTCATGTAGGTAAAGTAACTAAAATAAGTGCTTTTGGTGTTATTTCAATTTCAATTGTAAAGATTTGACATTGAATTGGACGACCCTAATTTAATGTCTTTGTCCATTGCACTGAATATTTCGTAATGTCCGTTTCCAAATACTGCAATCTGTAAAACTGAAAACTTGTACTGCGAACCACCAAAGCCATGGCGACCCCAACATTAATAAATATAAATCTCTTCATCTACAGAACCTAACGCGAGCTGAGTGATGGCGGATGGCGGCGCGTTTGAGGGGGGAGTCAGGTGCGCGCGCGCAGCCATATTTGTCACTGTTCTCGGCGATTTTTCATCTCATTGAAACATTAGCGCTTCGAGAACTAATCACTTTGACTAATGGAGCCCCCCGTCGGCACTCCCAAAGTTTCACACGCGACGAGTGTGAAACGCCGACCATTGACGAGGACGGATGATCTTGCTCATTTTCATCTAGCGTTTGATCTCTCTGATATGTTGTTGTTTGATATTTCGGCCTTCGTGACTCACAGGTTCAGTATCTATAGATATGATTTGTATCAAAATGCCAGAAACTACTCTGTTCTAGGTATGTTGAGTAGATAAGGAAATGAAGAAATGTTTAACGAAATGGGGTAACCCCATGGATGTTTTTTTATACGTCCATGGGTAACCCATAGAAAGTAGTTTGTGTTTGGGAGGTGAATTTTTCTTACGTATTTTGATTCGAAGTACATACCTATATCCCTTAGAAAAATTTGTTCAATATCATGGGTTTATCTTGCTCCTTTTTTATTGTTACCCTCATTTTGTTTTTAGGTTCATTGGAGGTCAAGGTTCAACATTTCTATTTGATGATACGTGTATGAGTATGTACCTATTGATTTTTAATTAAAATTTATTACCTAACTTTTCCCGCGACTTCGTCCGCGTAAAACTTTACTCCTCTATTTAATTTTGCCTCCTTTTAGGCGTAATTTCTAAAAATACTTTTTGAGTGCTCACTTAGGTACATTATGACAGGAACTCCCAGACCAACTTTCAAGTATCTAGGTAGAGAAGAGTTTCCGCTGAGTATATACAAGTCAGTGAGGCAGTCAAGTTTGCCTATTAAATACATAGATTATATTGAATAACGCCGATTAAATCCTGGTTTCTGAGGTGTTAGATGAACCTTTCTCGAGCCCAGTAATGGTGGGCCTGGGTTTATGCGCGCACTCGCACCGACCCAAGCGCACCCACAATCGCAAAAAAGTACATCATAAACAGAGCGTTTATGGCGGCAAATAAAGCTGGCCATCTTCCCCGTAGTCCCGTAGTGAATTATTGCTTTATTGCTTCAGAAATATTTCACAAACAGAAAATATTTTATGATTCTCCAGTTAAGAGCGGCCATATATCATTTTAAGCCATAGATAATAAAATTCGTAAGTCACCAAGCGAAACAAAAGCGAGAAACGAGGTAACATCTTTTAATTACACTTTTATCTGTGATATTGGAAATAAGTATCTGATATCAATATAATTTTACAAGAATTAGAAATTTACTGATAAATCTAATATCCCTTTAATAAAGTTTTATCTAACTGAAGATTGAAGAGTAGTATTAGCAGAAAAAAAAAAGAAAATCCGTAACTCATTTTAGGCTTTGATAGCCCATAACACTACGGAAAAGAATATACTCGTAGATCTAATGACACACCTCAATTCAAAATCGGTAAAGCCGTTTAGTATTACAAGAGGGTGCCTAAAATGGTTTCCTGTTTTTGACAGATTACTCGTACGTCCGCTATTTTCCTTTTTTGGTGACGTCACAAAGCCTATGACACTATGGAGATTATACGAATCTAATGGCATGTCGCATTTTAGAATTGGTCCAGTCGTTAAGAAGGCTGCAGGAGGTTACATAGGAACCGACTGCAGAATGCATACTTACCTATATACATGGCGAAATTTTGATCGTTCTGGACCCTTAAAGGGGTGATTCAGCCCGTCGATATGAACCAATTTTCCTATGGGATCAATGCTGGAAACTAAAATTTTATTTTGACATTTTCATACAAAAGTGTTCAGCCGCCCGGGCAATTTGTATAGGAATGTCGAATTTTTTTTCGAGTTTACAGCATTTGTCCCATAGGAAAAGTTGTTTATATTGACAGGCTGAATCACCCCTTTAATGGTCCGGAACGATCAAAATTTTGCCATGTATATAGCACGTGAAAAACATTACTCTCCATCTGGTTGGGTCAGTAAGGTAAACTTTAAAATTATTTAAGTATTTTAGTTCTTAATCCATATCAATATTTTAAAATATTTGCGCCATAAATAGCATTTAATACGTAAAATAATAAAAAGCGAGCTCGAACAGGAATTTCGCGTCGGACTCAAACATAAAATCGGAATAGTTAATGCTCAGCGAAATCGTTAACCAAGTGAAGACTGTAATTGGAGGACATTAAAAACCGTTGTTATGGTCGACTGTTAAATGTTTAACGTGGACATTAGTCCCCAGTGTTTACACATGTGTTACAATGTACCTACTCGATGTAATATTGCACGTTAGCCCGTAATTATAAACCTACTTATTACGACTTTGTTATCTTCTGTTTCATTTTTATTTATTGCGTTAGCGAAAACATGCGAGCTTTACAATGTAACTGGTTGGAATGTGTTTTGTTTTTTGGAAATTACGTTGTCGAATTGTCAAAATACATGTCCCTTAAAAACAAACAGCGTCGCCGAGCCAATTCGTCTCGCTGCAGGACCCCATTGAAACAAAAGAAAGTGGTGCCGTTCCCCGAACAACATTTCAACAAAGTTGTAATTTCGTAATTGTCGCCTTTTTTTACGTGCGTCATAAATTCTGGGAAGTTTGAAGGACGTTCTGAAGGTGATGCGGTGATATGCAAAAAAAATAGTGCATCCATTTTGGGGGACAAGATTTGTGGTGCGCAGTCATTAGGGTTTTTTGCGATACGTTGACGGTCAATGTGTACATTGAAAAATTGCTTGTTTCTGTCGGTTATCATCATCCATAAAGTGCGGTGCCCTGTCACGATTTAATGTCGTTACGCTTCATAACTTTGTATCATTTGCAAACAGGTAAATGCAATTTAGTTGATTTATTTGAGACAAAAGTCGATGTGTCATGTACTGCATCTGCATACTGGTAATAAATAAATAAAAATTTGAGATTACCACGAGTTTTGTCGATCTGCATAGGAGATCGTGCCGCTTCATATGGTGAGAGAGAATTGATATTTGTGTGTTGGTCTGTTTCAGATACTCTAACTTTCTATGCGAAATGGCTTATTGTTATGTTGGAATCTGTTATATTGCCTTACAAATTAGAATAAATAGATTGTTATAATATTTCAAAGAGATAATTAATTCAGATTCAAAGTGAAAATAAAAATTCAAATTGTCGTTTGAAACAGTTAAGCAACACAGTGGCATCGTTTCTTTATTTAATTTGCCGTGATATAATGATAATAGAGTCTTGTTAGAGGACCATATATTATTATGAGGGTTTATAGCAAAACAATAATAAAGTGTGACTGGACGTTATTCAACTTGCGATTTATTAAAATTTCTATTGCACTTTACTGATCTGGTTCTATCGAGCTATAGCGCTATATAACCTAAGTTTCACAACAGACACTAAGAAAAAAAAAATGCTAGTTATGTACGGTACAAATTGCATAGGCTTTTCATTGTTGCTACAGCTATTTTATGTCATTCACTAAATAAGACAAGGTTACACGATAGGAATTTATTTTTTCATAGTAACAAATCTAGACCCTTATTATATAAAGTCGTTAAAAAATTATTATGCGTACGAACTCTGCAATCGCTTGCACGTAGCCGCAGCGATGCAAATACTTAGGGTTTTACCAGCAGAAAACAAGGACTCGAGAAAAAAGTACACGACAGAGAAGCGAAGGGGTCTGTAATGTATTAACTGCAGTGGCGGGTGGCCAGGTAATTTTTCAGCGTTGCAATGCAATCGGAAGTGTCCAAGCGGCGTATACCTTAATCTAGACCATATTTTTTTTGTAGTAATTAGATAATTATTATACCTAAGTAAAAACTCTGCAATCTCTTCCACACAATCTCAATGATGCCAATACTTAGGGTTTTACTAGCAGAAAACAAGGACTCGAGAAAAAAGTACACGATAGAGAAGCGAAGGGGGTCTGTAATGTATTAACTGCAGCGGCGGGGTGGCCAGGTAATTTTTCAGCGTTGCAATGCAATCGGAAGTGTCCCAGCGGCGAATGCCTTTTTGTTTGCGCCGTGGTTCGTCTGTGATGGTTTTCGGAAGTGCAGCGCGCACCACTCGTCCTCTCGCCTATCGACCAATATTTCATTTTTGACTTATTAATAAAGTGCACTCGTATTTTATTGCCAATTGCTGCTTGTTATGGCTTTCTATTTGTGATGCATATTTTAGAGATTCGGTGCACGTTTTAATTGTGTAATGTAATAAAGCTAATAAAAAGTTAAAAATTGTTTAGTTTTGTATAGACCACGAAGCGTATGTTATTTTATATAGCAACTTCTAACTGAAAAAAATAGCGTGTTCATAGAGTATTTTTCAGTTGGAATATAATATATTATTAGATATACACATGTTTATTTTATTTATACCTACATACATATGAGACAAAACAGACAATGAAAGTTAGATAGTCAAATTTCAAAAACGTATAGGTATATTACTTTGCACTTGTATTACCATAGATTAAAAAAAATTTTTTTCGTCTCCTCATACTTCTATGTGTATTACATTATATTGTAAAGTAATATCGTCCGAGTAGGGTATTTTTTTGTCCAAACTTGTAATTTGAATAATAGGAATAAAATATTATATTTAATATTATATTATTAAACTTTGTTGAAGATGCAATAAAGGTACTGGTAAAATTAAATAGATTATAATAATATACCTATTTTACAATATTTTTTCTGTCTTTGACTGACATCCAAAAGCACAAACTAAACTAAAGGTTTGCCAACGCAACATGAAACATAGTAAGTATGCTCGGACTTATTGATCGCATATGCAATTCCACTCTGCGTTACCAGTCTAGAATCGTTGACGTGGCTAGAAGAACAAATGGCTTGAAGTGGGACTGGGCTGTTGAACGTTTCTCGAATGTCTGACCATCGCTAGGCCAAAAAGTTACAGACTGGAGGCCCAATGGCAAACGGAGACGTAGCCGACCAAGGACGAGGTCGTGCTATGAGCATAATGATTACAACAAAGAATGGAAAACACAAACGACAGACAGGCAAAAATGAAAAGGAGAGAAAGAGGCCTTTGCCCAGCACTGAGACATTCAAGGCTCGTAATAATTATAATTCTTAATAATGTTAGTACGTAACGAATTAATTTGCAAGATTTATTGGGATTTAACAAGGAATGTGCAATTGTGCATACATTTGCGGAGCGGCTTGAAAGAAAACACAAATGTATTAGTGTCAATGAACGAATAAATAAATATATTTACCATATACCTGCATAAATTATGTAGCAACTAAGTAAACAGCTAAAGTAAATAGATTAAAAAAATAACAGAGTTTCTTCACTGTGTTCTATTTTCTCAAAATTATTCCAAGTTTGTGGGAAGGACTTTCTCGCGCACAATGGGAATATCATTATATTATTACACGTACGTCCAAAATTCACGTGTATTACTCGTGAGAACGTATTGTCTAACGTGACGTGCAATCTGAAATATTAATAAGCAGAGACGCGACATGAGTTACGATTGTCTGGGGATAATGTTGGTGGTCCCCTTAATTACGTGCTGTGCTAAATTATTGGGCTCGTGGAATAAGTGACTGAAATCATTGAGACTAAAAAAAGATTTTCCTACACCTCATGGTATAAGAAAATCTTGGACCCACTGGTTTGGTTCCACAGACAAACCTTCACATAAATAAGATTATACATAAAGAAGAAAGAAAGAAATGTACTCGTTCATACGAGTACGTTACTCGTATAAACGAGTACATTTATTTCTTCATAGAAAAATAGAAACAGTTACACTCTTTCTTTTAACTCAAAAAGGACGAGTAGGCTCATTAAATAAGTCCTTAAAGTCTAGGAGACAGAATAAATCTTTATTGGTAAATAGCGGAAATCGATCAAATCTGAGTAGTTTATTTTTGATCTGTCTGTTTTGCATAAAATTTCCACGTAACGACGAAAAGGTTCTAATCCAACTAAGTTTAACTACTACGTACTATAATAAACATTTATTATAACTAATAAAATAAGTAGTTTTGTTCACAACTTTTTGTTCTTGCCTATAATTGTAACTCCAACAAAATAAAAATGTTCCTTTCCAACTTTTGATCTTTACAAAGTTACTCATCAACGTATTTTATCGTAGATATTAACAAGATATGATATACGTCCAACATGATCCCGTGATATTCACATAAAATATAGACCATTTTAAAAGCCGTAACATTACCCATAACTCAATTAAAACAAGGGCCCATTTGAAATTACCATCTTAATAACACGCACGGTCCGGCGCTACCTGATTTTCGTGAACGCAGACCTAAAGCAGTAGAGGTGGCCATTTAATTTATAGTGCTGCTGTTTTGTATACTAAATTAAACCTAATAAAAACTGAATGGCGATAGTGTGGTGTCATTATAGTCAAATGGCTGAGAGAAGAGATTAAGATATAAAACCTAATTTAATATAACGAGATTGCCATAGCTAGACGTTTTACAAAGATCTTTTATTTATCCTTTTAAATAAAAAAACAGACTTTCAGCAAAATTAACTACAAATTAACTACATACTACTACATTCATAACACAACTACAAATTAACAAATATAAAGTACAATCTTGCATTTTTTAAATTTGTTTATACAGGACAAAATGATTAAACATTTAAAAAAATCAACCGTATTGAGAACCACTTTTCTTCAAATCAAAAAGGTCTTTATTCAATCGCGGGCTAGATATACACTAGTGTCATAAGACCTAGGAGTCAGGTCGTGCCAATCAAATCAGCTGGTACATTATAAGATATATTTTCTCTCAAGACTAGAAGATCAAAGAAAAATTCATACTGAAGTAAATATCGAATTGATATATTCTCTCAGTGGAAAGAGTTTTATATTTTATGGCAGAGAAATCGTTTTTCTCTTCCAGTGCATTAAGTCCGTGGCACAAAAAACTAATAGCACCGATTATGAGAGCTGTAACTAGCCAGAATAAATAATGATGAAGTTGGAGTTGTCGACGACTGCTACGATTAGCTTGGCCATCCATCATGCTGAGGTGTGGTGTGGTTTGTTTGCGGTGCTCCTGAGGTATGTGGAACCAGTCATCAGACAGCTTACGTTAGAGCCGTATCATAAAAAAAATTTGCTCCAACACAACATACATACATATTATCACGTCTTTGTCCCTTGCGGGGTAGACGGGGCCCAAGGTCATAACCCAAAGGTCACTTTTAGCTTGGTAGTGGTCATTAATGTGGGTAGCGGAATCAAAATAGTGATGGGTTGCTAGCCGCATCGCTTATAACATGATTCATTGGATTTTCGCCTATTCCTTGACCGGCTTTTAAGGTCTGCGCGGGAAGAAAAGCAGCCAGTATATTCTTTGTTTTTTTTCTTTTCTTCCAAACCAGCATGGTAGCCCAAAACAATATTCTGTTTTTATCCCTTTCCTGATAGTTGACACGGCTGACACCATCCCAACCTATATTTAGTAAAATGGTGGCTGCTACGAGGGAAGTAAGAAAAAGGAACGATGGAAGTTGCAAGTTCATTGTAAGAGAAACGTAAGGTTTCTTATTCGTAGGGTTTAACTCAATGCCTGTTTTTCTGCTCAGTAGTCTACGAATATGTTACTTATTCGTAGTCAGTTTGTTTTGTTTTGTTTTTTGTATGTGTAAGTGGCCAACACTGGTGTCAGTCAGTAGTATTAAAAATCTCTTGATCAAATTTTACGATTAGACATTTAAAGTGATTTTAAGTACTTTTACTAAACTCACATCTAAATCTGAGTCAGTGCAAACATAATAATCAACCGATCCTTTGTTATTTCTATAACATGGACTTCTATCATCATCATCAGGTCTTTTTTTTAGTCTCCACTGCAAGAGCACGACCCTCTCTGTACTACCAGAGCCATTTATTATATACAACGTCCACGGGAAGACTTGGAGTGGTTCTATTCTACGCTGCCAGGAATCATACGGCAACTTTTGTATATAGCATTAAAAAGATGTTCACGTTAACTATCTACAAAATACCTGCTATGTTCCATGTGATAAATACTTTAATTCTCTGTTTACATATGTAACTCACCTTATTTTGAGGGCACTGAAGTTGTTCTCGTATTGGTGGATATTCCTCGAAATTCGTCACCAGACCGTCCCATGGGGACAGGCAGCAACTGTAATAAATAAACAAAGTAGTTTAATGAAAAATTTCTTTAAATTATTAAAAGCATAAAGTGAAATAGACCTCACAATCCACACATCGATTCAAAGAGCAAATATATTATTGTGCTAATCGCACTTGGAGGTATCCAGGTAAAATGTATAAAAAATGCCGTATCACCTCACCTTTTCCACCTCTTTCTGTAGTTATTGCACAATTTTCTTTGGAGTTTATAAGAAGATTATTATTAATTATTAACTATACAATAACTGTCTGGGGTCGGTCTAGATTGCTGTTACATCAGTCATAAGTTCACCAAAAAGGCTTTCATATTGTAAATACGGATTGGTTACATTATTTGAAGAACGAGTCACGAATCACGACTATGTTAGCATAAGTAATACAATATCACTATAAAGTTTATATTACTTTAATAATTTGTGTACATATTGTGAGGTACAAAAGTGCTTGAACTCTGTCCATTAGAGTTAACATTTACTCGATAGGGTCATTAACTTACTCGCCGAAGGTCAAACGTGTTACTTACTACATAAAAAGTAAGTAATTATCTCATACTGTACGATTTATTTCGGAAGCTAGTTTGCACGTTACGATCCGACTACGACTATACATCTTTAAATTGATCCTTGATATTCCCTTGAAGAGGTGGCTGAGCCCGTCCAAATGAACAACTTTTACTATCAGACCAGAGGTAGTATTTAAAAGACATGCCACAACACAAAAATGCCGGCCTGGCAATTTGGATGATTTTTTAAAAATTATTTGATTTCCTCACATTAGTCCCATAGGAAAGCATTTCATTATGATGGTCTGAGTCACTCCTTCAGGGAATTTCAAGAGGTAATCCTCGTGGACATTTACACGCTGTATAGGTAATATTATATGATGTGCAAATAGAATATTTTAACCATCACATTTGGTATTGGTAAACCATACGCTCAAGATACTATAATACCAGTGGTTGTCGCCAAGCCAGCAGCCGGCCGTGAAAAGGTTTTCACAATCATACTCTACCTCATATATAACAGCCGGCTCCAATGCAGCTAAGGATGCAACCGGCAAAACGCTTAGATGAAATCGGGCTATTAACATACAAGCCAACTCTCTGAATCTTTCGTTGGAAATTAAGCTGTACAAGACTTGTGAGCTAGAAGGTCGTGTCGTGTAAAGAGGCTCAAAGTATCGGAGAGGCGCCGTAGAGGCCGGCGCACTGCTGGTGATGCAACCGCGAAAAAAGTATTTACAGCTAATTAAATCTACCCACGTTCGGTGGCGCAACCGACACGCCTCCGCGCCGTGGCCGCTTATTTTAATTAAGAGAAAGGATTAACTTATCTTTGTGTGTTTTCGAGGATATATTAGAAGTTTCTATTCCTAACTAGCTGTGGGAGGCTTTATTAAACATTTTCTAAGAAGTAGTTTGATAATGATGGGTAACATAGAACTAGAGGATTTAATCAATTGGAAAATACTGATACTTACTAGGCTGTCCGAAAAATAGACAATAATTTGAAACTTCTACTGTATCCACTCTACGCCAAACAAATCATGCATACTTGTTTGATGAGGTTTTTTAGTACATATTAAGATATTACTTTTAAATTCTATTAAATATCGTGTTTATTGACATCTCGTCTTCTGTTTTCAGACTTGCTCAGCATGTTATCTCGCTCATGACTAATGTCAATTGGTATTCTACGAGTACTCTTATATTTGTAAGCCGTGTGGTTCTCGGCAGAGTAGAATAGGACCACTCCAAGTCATCTCGAGGATGTCGTAAAAGGCGACTAAGGAAACACAAGCTAAACAAAGCTTATTAACATCAAAGAGACCTCTCCAACCCGTCTGGCCAGCGTGGAGAGTGTAGGCCAAATCTTCTGACTACTCAGGCTAGTATGTGGTACAGACAGGGGCGTACTCCTGTAGTGGAGACTGGAAAGACCTGATGATGAGTACTCATATAGCATTTCAATGGCAAGAACGATAGTTCCTGCATATCCATTTTGTGCTTTGTAACTTCCCACTTCGATTGATGTAGACGGTAGAAGCGGGAAGATGAAATATAAAAACTAAAGGAAAGAGTCAGAGGAATGTCACAGGAGGAAGAAACTTGTGGAAGATGCCAAGACCCATAAAGGGCTTTTGGAAGTCTCTCTTTTATCAGAGCGAGAACCCGGTTGCATTCTCAGCTGGAACGCTTCGGAGCCCACGGTCTACTTTTCAGCTTTTGCTTCTCCACTTCGCATGGTCTTCGGCATCCTTAGTTGAGACCATTGAGGTCCATGCTTTTGAAAACTTACCTTTTACCAAATTTTCGAAGATGTGAGTTAGCGGTAGTCTAAGAGCGCGACCTGGGTTCCTGGTTTCAAAATACCGTTCAGCCTGATCTGAATCTCTGATTGTATAGGCCAATTTGGTCGGTCATTTTCATCGACCACCACCTGGTTCAGGCGAAGAAAGACATAGTAAGGGAACTGGGTGGGTTCCCTAGAGGGTTTTCACTAGTGCCTGTTATGGGAAATGCGTTGTTATTGCGTTTTCCATTGCCTTGACCACTCCGTTATTTGCACTGTCAAAATAGTCAATGTATCCGTTTCTTTCCATACAGTGATATCACCAAGAGCTCTTGGACTTAAAATGCAATGCTAGTCACAAGAAAAAGAATATTGCTATTTGAGTATTTCAAAATAGATTTGTGATTGAATTCCCGAGTTTAGATATTTTGCCTGCGGCTGACAGAGCTTGGATGTAGGATGGTCGTAATTAACCTTGTGTGTCGTGCCTGAGAAGATAAATAGTGATATCTGGGTGACCTTCGGACAAAACCTCTGCAGCTAAGCATCTATCATTATAGGTTTGTTTTTAGTTAAATTTACCTACCTATACATACATATTATCGTGTCTTTATTTATGCGTTACGGGGTAGACAGATCCTAGGACCGTATGAACTAAAGGCCACGTCTGACGTATTGGTGGCGTATAGGTGGATAACGAAGTCAAAATAATAATTAATTGCTTGTATTGTCTCTTATCATGATACTTAGTTTTTCACCCAGTTTCTCGGCTTACTTCTGCGCGGGAACTGAAGCAAGAACGTTTGTAAAGAGTTTTTGTTTTCTCGGACATGAAAGTGCCTCTGCCTTAATTTCTTTAATAATAATATATACCTTAATTGATGAAACAAAGTCTAGTCTTAGATCCTAAATATTTCTGTTTTTTCTTTTCGATATGAAACATCTAGGATCAATATGAACCAAGATAAAAATTTATATTTCTATTTCCCCCGAATGCTAAATCAAAATTGTTCGTAAGGATGCCAATAAAAAAAGTTTAGAATTAAGAGGGTAGCAACTTAATTTTCAGCAGCAAAGAAAAAGAAATAACGTGGAAAACGCCAACTAATCAAAGCGGATATAATGAAGCAATTGCGATTTCTAGCCACATTTCCCTGCGTGCGTATAACGAGCACTCGACACCTCCGATAGCATCGCTATGACTGGAAATTATTCCGAATTGTAATTACACCGATTATTCACGGGCGGCCAGGGGCGGCGGCCATTTTTCAACAGTCACCGTTCTTAATTATGAGCCGCGCTGGACGCATGTCGAAGCTTTGAGCTGCGCCGTCACCTCGCGTCTCGCCTCGCGCCGCGGGCCGCTTCGACTATCCGTGCACTTCGATCGACAACACACCTATTCTTTAATCAATCGATATGACATTGTTCTTGTTAACCTATGGAGATAGAAATATGCTAACCTTTTAGTAAACAAAATTCTTAAAAAATTTACTATGATTGTTGTGAATGTATAACAACATTCACAACAATCAAAGTATTTTTTTTTAAGAACAGAAGAAGTTTTGAATATTTTTTTCCAGAGAAAACCTTAAACCGATCTATATTGATTTCTCACCATGTATTGTCATAGTAATTCCAAAGTAATTCGATTAGACAATAAACAAAGAGACAATAAACAAGCAGCAATCACGGCAATAGACGATGAGCTGCATCGTCTATTGCCGTGATTCCTGCTTGTTTATTGTCTCCGACCCATCACTATTTTGATTTCGCTTACCACCTTTACGCCCACTAACACGCTAAACGTCGCCTTCAGGATTTGTCTAAGAATTTGTATATTTTCATGATCGTCATCTATTTCATTTCCCTCTTACGCTACTCCTCTGTACGAGTTAGAAAATCTAAGATATGACGTCTGAAGCTTTTACTAAGTGCATAGATGAAAAGTTGGCATCACTTTTTTATTTTATTCAACAAAGTATTGTTATTTGAGTAAACTAAATCTTCTTTGCTAGGGAAAGACACAGTTTTATACATAATATGTTTAGAATTTGTTCTTCTAGGTATGAAACTTCACCATAAGAGGTTTACATTACTTGAATAAATCGAGCGAGATGATGAATTTTCTTTTCGAATGACTCAGTAATAGTCTCTATCGAGCGTTCTCCACACAAGATATCGACTAGTGTTTATTTATCGTTTTGGGAGGCTTAGCGAAGACAGATGGAATGTTGTGTTTTTTAGCTCACGATGAGGTGTAAAGTAGAAATAATCTTTTATTTTTACTATAGTTATGTAAACATTTGTGGCATGTTAATTTGTGACATATGGTGGCGTGACCAGGATAATTACAAAGTTTTAGCTATTCTTGACAATTGGTTTATGAATAGTAACACTACTATAAATAACAAAAAGCCATATGATGTACTTTATTGTTACATGAGCTGCAAAAACAGGAATATATTGAAAACAGAATATTCTTAGAATTCAATTATATTTTTCTAATATAAAATATTAGGATATATTATATATTATTTATGGAATTCCACGCGGGCAGGACTTGATTCCATTTCTTATTTTCTTTATTTAATAAATAAGGTAAAATAGCATTGTGAATGCAAAATAAAATCCCATATAAAGTACTATTATGGAATACCATATGAACCACACAAAATTCAACAGTATGTTTTGCTTCTAGTTTTTTTTAAATTTATTAAATAGAACGCGGATTAATTATATTAAATGTCTTATGCGAAAATATTTTAAATTGACTTTTTATTAATTGCAGTTAGCATAATTTTTCTTTGAAAAAGATAATTTAAGTTATATTTTATTTTATAGCAAACAAACAGAATTATTACGAAGTATGATATGATTAAAAATGGTGTAGTGCGAGCGCGAGAAACGACTTTTAGATAATAATTGAAATCGCCGTCTGGTCACGACCGTAGCACGTACAAGCGGCGACAAAAGTGCGAAGATGTTTTCAGGATTGTTAATGTACCTTTTTGGAAATTTCATGGTTGTTTATGGTTTCGGAGTATTGGGCTACAAAGGTGCTAAATGAAAATAGACTTCTTGTACCGAAATAAAAAGATTTTGGTGGATGTGGAGATTAACGCGAATGAATAGTGTTACAAATGTTAAGAAGAAGTAGAGGAATGTCCAACTTTTTCTCTGCTTGGATATCATTGGTTGATTCCAAAGGAAATATTTGTGAGGTTCTGCTACCTTTTTAACTAAAATGACAATTATTTTTCACAACATAGGTAATTATAATTTTATTCAAACAAAATATTTACTTAAAAAATTACTATTTAAATTTAAAACAATTTTAATGTAATTCAGTTTATTATATTTATAATTATGAAATATTAAAAGTTATGAAATATTAAAATTAAAGGTTATCTCTATATCTCGAATGTATCTGTAAATCATCTGCTTTCTCTTGATGACCAATAGCTTTTCTTCATCGTGATAAATAATCGAAAAATAGTACCTATCTAGTAAGTAAACAATATTGAAACCTTTGAATATAATAATATTATTGAAACTTTCACTACTAGAATTTCTGAACTTAACATTATTTATATTATTTACCTATATAAAAGACCAAAATATAAACACCAATATTTAAAACCTGCGTACGCGAGTGTATGCGGTTGTGGCGAGCTGACGCCGGCGCGTCTAATCGGCGTTTATTGGAGAAAACCGATTACTGAGCCACGGCCGAAACCGTTTCGACATGTCACCACTGGAGAGCGCCGTCAGGGCTCCATTCACGTGTCACAAGCAACGGTACTTATGTTACAGGATGCATAGCCTTTTCTGGTTGAATTTACATACATACATACTGTCTTTTTCCCTTGCAGGATAAGCAGAGCCACGGAAGCCTATTTGCTAACTTTTGACAACTACGGTGTACAACGTTTTGATGGTCGCTTCAACATCCATTACGGTTTATAAATCATAAATAAAAATAGCCAATCACACTAAAGCCGTAATATATATTGAAGTGACCAGCAATACATTGTACACCGTAGCTGACAAAAGTTAGCAAATAGGCCTGCAGGTCCGGGCCACGTTTAGCATGTT
Source organism: Rhodophaea formosa (assembly GCA_963082605.1). Classification (NCBI taxonomy): domain Eukaryota; kingdom Metazoa; phylum Arthropoda; class Insecta; order Lepidoptera; family Pyralidae; genus Rhodophaea; species Rhodophaea formosa. The sequence continues at coordinate 17,692,941 of OY720205.1, forward strand.
TATGGGCTTGTAGGTTGCTAGCCGTATCGCCTATTGGCATGCTTCTTGACGCCCATTCCCTCAATCGGCTTTTACGATCTGCGCTGGAATTAAAGCAGCTGGTAGGTACATTCTACGTTTTCTTTTCTCTCAGACCAGCGTGGAAGTGAAAAAGTGGAAGTTCCTGGTTGAATTTGTGTGAATATTCACAGAGAATACTCGTACATACGTAACAAGTGGCTTGGTCGTTGTTTGTTTTTGCGACTTTCAATTATTATAGAACACTAGCTGTTACACGCGGCTTTGCCCGCGTGATATATAGCCTATGTCCTTCTTAGTACCCTTACCAAAGAGGATGCAAAATTTCATGATGATCGGTTCAGTAGATAAGGCGTTTTAAAGCGTAACAAACAAACAAACTCACTTTCGCATTTATAATATTAGTTAGGATTAGGATTACGACTATCGTCTTCGATTAGCGCCCGCTAGGGCTCGTCTTACATGTAAGAGGCAACGGTACCTACTTATGTTACAGGATGCATTGCTAGCCTTTTCTGGTTGAATTTGTGTGAATATTCACAGAGAATACTCGTGCATACAAAAGAACCGGTGGATTAGTCACGAGTTTTACGATACTCAATGATTTAGCTTGTGTTTCCTAAGTTGCCTTCTACGTCATCTGCGGAAAGACTTGGTATGGTCCCATTCTACTCTGCCGGGAACCACACGGCGATTCAAAAATATGTTGTCAAGTATTTTAGATGTATATCAGCATGTGTATCAGATTTGGAGTTACGACCATACAAATAAAATACGTCTTGCCAAACATTCAGCAAAAAACGTCGACTCGTCAATTCGAAACGTGCCGGGCATTCGAAATTAATTAAGTCTAATTTAAACGATACCCATCATAAACAGAATTCTTTAAATTTTGTTTTTAAGACAGATACAGTCTAAGGTCCATACGGTCAAGACACTAAGGCTAAGACACAGCCAAGTTTCACATAGATGTTTATAGTTCTAAGCAATTTGATCAATCGTTGGTAATAGGAATCAAGTAGGGTGAATACAAGCATTCCATAGCTTTTTTTTTAAGAATACTGAAGCTTTTAAAGAATATACCAATTTTTTATATTGATTTAGAATACCCAGATAAGTACAGCAATATAAGCGAGATAAATAAAAATAGTTATAATAAGCTGATGCTTCGGCCCGCTACGCGTAACGTAATCCAACATACCAAGTAAAAAGTTGAAAAATGATGAAAACAAATCAAAACGATAGTATGATTAAGTTTTGTAATATCTACTTGTATCGTATTTATATCGAAATGAAACAGCAATCATGTAATTGCACGTTTTAATTTACGAAAGAAAATTACCTATGTTGATACAAGTAGGCTAGCTCGTCGGTACCTGGCGCAGCGGCCCTCAACTTGCGAGTCACGGAGGGCGCTTTCTGTTAAAAACTACAAAAAGTAAATTATATTGATGGAATCGAGCCCGTTTGATTGATGATGAGTGAGCATTTTTTAATTTATTTCGAGGATTCGACGACCGAGCCGCGACTTGGGTCTCATCGGACGATATTTTTAAACTTATACCGATATTAATGTGAGGGATTTAAGTCAGGGTTCTGTACTTTAGGAAAGATAAACCTTCGCCTTCATCAGCGCGTGAATATCGGCCAGATTATGTTATAGGAATTTGACAACAGACAATAGTATAATTTTCAAAAATAATTTTTAAATGGACATATTTATTTTTAGGAAGGTTCTCAATATTTTTAAAGTTACTCAAAAACATTTGAAAGAGTTTAAAACGACTATCATTGTCATCATCAGCCTATCTATACTCGTCCACTGCTGGACATAGGCCTCCCCAATAAAAGACTATAATCCGAAAACGGGACTTTGAAAACGCTTAAAAATACTTTTCTAAACAGCATGTTCACAACAATCTAAGAGAAGCTTACTTTTGAGATCGCCAGAATATAACTAGAAAGAATTTAAATAAAAGAATCAACTGAAGTTACTCAAATTAAACACCAAAACTTGTCTTGACTAAGCTTCTTAATAAAGACAATCTAAGTACCTACTGTTAAACTTATTAAACGTAATTCATTAGATAAAGCCAGTGTGTGCTATATAAAAGATTAGTCAAAACTTCGACTCTCTGTTGTACATGTTCCAAGTTTCCAGGCTGAAAACAAAATTTAGAAGTTATACAATACGGCTACTTTAATTTCTGAACAAAAAGAACAGAACAATCACGAAATTTAAGGATTGACGTAGTCTAGAAATAACTATGACGATGACTGAATTTGTTACATAAGCGGTAATGCGATACTTTGGGCACCTTTTTTAGTAGGTAATAATTTTAGATGCTATTTATACTCAACGGTTAATATTTTAATTAGTTTGCGTATTTTCCTATAACATTTCTTAGTTAGCAACAAAATGAAGTAAACCAATATTCTTACATTACCAATTCTTTTTCATCTGAGCATTATTCTCAGCTGTCGCATCAGCTGTGATGCTTTATTATTTTTTTTGAGTTCCCAACATTAAACCCATAAAAAAAAGTTGTTCATATCGACGGGCTGAGTCACCACTTTAAGGGTATGTCGACGGTCAAGTTACATACTGTATGTAATTTTATGAAGCATGCACAGTGCACACATGTATTTTTTTAAATCTATTCAACGGAATTGCAAATCATAAGAGCTGAAATCATTAGAAACTTAAAAATATTAGATTATCAATACATTACAGCTAGATACATATTAAAAATTTTTATACCTTCGTCCTAGGTTTTAGACTCTTAACCCAGTTACAATCTAATGGTAACGAAATAGTGACGGAACATTCCGTCAATAACAAAAAGAATATTGTTTATCGTTTCAAGGAATCACAATCACACGGATCCCTAATTAAAAAAAATAATAAAAACAAAACAGACGGCTCGCGGTCGGTGCGGTTTTTTCGCGCCGGTATTTTGGCCAAAGTGTCTATTAATATTAATTGACGTTAGTGAAATTTGTTCTGTATGATACGTAGAACAATGACGCTGCAATGTTCCGGCCATGTGTCTGTTACAACGATTTCTCCCAATTTGTAAATCTTTTTAATATTCTTCCGTATTTTCTAATGAGTTTAGTGGTGTAAATGTTGATGCGTTAGAATTTTTCCATGTTGATTTGAGAGAAAAGTAAACCAAAGAACTGATTTTACTGAACATACAAATTGATCACGTATTTTTTTATGATATAGGTAGGACGGCAAACGAGCATGTGGGTCACGTGATGGTTAGTGATCCCCGCTGCCCATAGACAACTGCAACACCAGGGGTGTGATTTGACAAGATAGTTGCTGGTTGTTTTCCCGCACAAGGTTCATAGAGCCTAGGGTCATAACATAAAACCTATAGGCCGATCAACTTTTACCGATCTACGCGGTAAAATAATCAGCTGTTTTTCTTCCCAGACCATCAATTAAGTCTTAGCTGCTTGTAAGAGTATCATCATTAATAATATAAATGCGACAGTGTGTTTATTTTTAAAAAGTTTCTTATTTCATCTGTTTATTATGCTTTGACGCCTTAACATCTGAATGAAATTTTGAACACGCGTTGCCAGGGATACGGACAAGGATACAGTCTACCTTTCATCACCGGAAAATTATAGTACCTAATTTTCCGGGGATGACAGGTAGAAGTAGAGGTAGTCCCAAAGGAATGACATTAACTGGCATACGGGCTAAAGCAAGTTTAAGAATAGGGTGAAAACTTGGCTATTATTTTACTCTTTGAAAGGTCAACAATCTCAGTTTCATACTGATTGAGTTACATTTTTAGTGTACCTAGTGCCCAAATATACCTGCCTAAAAAAGCCTGAAGGTGTACTGTCCCATAGCTGGGCCTTATTTTTCCATTCGTTCCCGACTGTTGCGATATTTTGCCAGTCTGTTGAAAATTTGTCCAGTTCGTCCCTCCATCACGATCTTGGTCTGCCTTGACTGCGACGGTCGTCGCAGTCGAGGCAGACCAAGGTGGTGGACCAAGGTGAATGGTCATTCAGCATCCGGAATCTAGCCAATTTTGCTCTACGTATATTGTACAAAAAAGGGACCTGCGTTGAGATTTTGCCTTCTTCAAAGTCTTCTTCTTCAGTCATTATTTCATCTATTTCACTAACATTTTAATATGTTATTCTTAACTTCTTTCTCATTGCCTGTTTTCTTGATCACATTTTTGTTCTTTCTTACAACCAGATTACCTCAAAGAGAAAGCAATAGAGCCCTTAAAAATATATAAGTGCAATATTTTTTTAATCGTTAAGTGGGTCACATCTTATTGCGCTTTATTTATTTAAATTTCTCTATGAATTATGCTTTGTTTATAAAACTAAGTAAGCGTGAAGAAAATGTAGTAAGTGAGGCAACAAGTCGTTCCATTTTTAGCGTTGCCAAATATACCTAAAATATAATAAAAATAATATACCAAAAAGAGACCTGTTGTGTTATAAGTTTGTCTTCTTCAAAAGGTCTTCTATCTATTTCACTAATTTTTCATTATTTTTAAGGTTTTTTTCATCAATTTTTCCTAATTACATTTTTGTTCCATGCTATAACCAGTTTACCTATAGAGTCCTTGAAATTATTAGTGCAATATTTTTTTAATCGTTATGTGGGGTCGGGATATAAGTATATTTTTTGCCCTTCATTTGTTAAAATCTCTTTGAAGACTATGATTTTGTTTTATAAAACTAAGTAAGTCTCGGGAAAATCTAGTGTGTGAGGCAATGAGCGAGCCGTTCCATTTTTAGCGTAACCAAATATACCTAGGTATAAGTATAATATTGGATTAATTATACAAAAAAGGGACCTGTTGTGTTATAAGTTTGTCTTCTTTAAAAGGTTTTCCTTTTGTATCTCTCTAATATTTCATTATTTTAAGGTCTTTTTCATCTTCTATTTTTCCTTATCACATTTTTGTTCCATGCTACAACCAGTTTACCTATTGAGCCTTTTAAATTATTAGCGCAGTATTTTTTAAATCGTTATGCGAGGTCGGGACACATTTTTTTGCGCTTTATTTATTAAAATCTCTGAAGATTATGATTTTGTTTTATATAACTAAGAAAGCATCAGGAAAATCTAGTAAGTGAGGCAACAAGCGAGCCGCTCCATTTCCAATCGTTAGCTGTCGTCAGCGACGACAAACAATTATGTGGAACGCACCTGATCAAATCCACGTCATTTAGAGGACGTGGCTGTTTGTCCACGGTTAAATATGATTTGCATGGATTTGAAGACCATTGTAGTAGGTATGTTTGAAAATATTGAAGAATCTTTTAAAGTTAGTGGTCAAAATTTTAACGTTGAGGTTAAAGTGGTAATCATGTAAAGTAATTATGTTTTGCATGGATTTGAGGACTACTATACGGCTGTTTGAAAATGATGAGGAATCTTAAAGTTTAAACTCTTGTTATATATAATTCCTTTATGCCAAATTTATTGCGGTAAACGACATAGAAATTTACATAATTCTCCCGCAAATAATAGTTACGTATATGTCTAATTCCGTCGCGATATCAAGGTTGGTGCCATAGAGTAAGGAATTTCAATGTAGCTCGAGGGTGCGAGCGAGGAATGTTTTATTCCTTGCTCTGTGCTTGGCCCTAAAGAATAAGATGTTTGTAAGGATGAGTAAACTTATCTGTCACTTAGTTTGATGCCGTTTACCATGTTGTATTATAAACTGGGGATTTTGAAATATTAATGTAAAATCTTGACCTAAGCTAACTTTAATAAAAAAACAAGTCCTTAATTGCAAAACCGAGGTTTTTTCTTCAGTATATGGATAATAATAGTAATAATTTAATGTAACAGTTGACCCTAGTGCACACATTCACACTGACCATTATATAATAACAAAGGTAGGGAAACTGACCTCATGCTTCCTAAACACCCATTCTCTTGACCCTTAATTCACACAAGTCGCCAATTCCACCCTTTTAATGCGATACAAGACATTAGTTATATATAACAGCATTAACTAACCGTTTGTCATGACTTTTCGATTCCTACTTCACTGGTTTGAAGACGAATGACTTGTTGTAGCGTTTAAACAAGTTTACTTGTGTTCCCAGACTGTTTCAGTTCCATTGTTGACAATTTTTTTTTATTTATGGGAGTTGTTAGTCTAGTAAAGACCGGATTTCGCAAAATATGTGGTGTGCAAGATATTTGAAACACTATTTACGACCAAAATAGAATGAAGGTTTAATGCATACCCAAACTGCTAGTTTAAGAGTGGAATATTAAAAAACAAGATGTAATTTTCTAAAGTTATAGGCATATTACGCATTTCCATTCCCTCTACTCTAGTAAGAGAAGTTTTTCCAAAATTCTAGTTAGTATATATATGTGATTTTCTTTCAACTACAATCAAATTACAGCAACTTCAAAACGATGTAAATAAATTGACTATAGTAGATGGATGTATAAAAGGAAATAACGACGATACTAAACTAACTACTGAGTTATTTACTCGGTGTTTGAATCAGGGATTCTTAGAACTAGTATGGTAAATTCATTTAGGAAAATATTAACTTTATAATATACCCCTTCACCATCCAGCAGTAATTATACACTAACCCAAATAAATTCACCAGAAATGTAACAGTAGCTCTAAAAATTGTATAGTTAAGAGCGAAAGTGTAATTTGCATATAACAATGCAACACCTGTTAGTGTGGGCGCGGTGTCCTCACAATTCATTGAGAGCCGCAGCCGTGTAAACGAACCTTTTTTACTATTATAAGTCAAGGTCGGGCCTTTGTGCTATCATATGGCTTGGGCCTGACCTTAGCCGGGTCTTTAGAAGATTTTGCTGCCTTTGCCACACGTTTACAGAATACAAGAAGACAGCTTGGAATCTTATAGAGTGAGAGCGCGGTACCGTCGCATCACAGTGGTACGTACCTCGTATTTTTTTCCTCTGAGGTCACAATAATCGTGTTAACGTGAATAGAATTTATTTAATATTATTATACAGCAAATATTTTGTGCTTTATTTTTTTATTTCACAACACAGAAAGCTCAATTTCATGTAGACTGAGCTGTGAGACTGAGCCTGACCTAATTCGTTTGCAGCTCTTGCTGTTTTTGTTGTTACAGCATCTTCGTAGGATATTGGCTGTTAGTAATTTACCGGGCAGAGTACTTTTTACTAAATTGACAGTTCTTCTTCTTTGATGAATTTAGCTTATCTTTTTCTTGTAATTTTCTATTTTTATGATATTACTACAGAATTAGTGAAACAAACCCGTTAGAATGTAAGTTGGAGGAAGATAATTTATATTACAACAAAAACAATGAAAAAAAACGTTATATAAAACAGCCAGTGTGTACGAATTAAAATAGATCGAACGTTTTTTCAAGTCTACGTTGATACGCCATCTCCGTGGCTATGGAATTTTCACAATTTGTTAAAAACAGTTGCAGCCATGCAAACCTTTCTTATTGTTATAAAATTAGGGTCACACGTTTTTCCTTTGCAAAATTCGATGACTTTGTTCCACTACGTTACCTAAGGTGAGTTGGCGTTAGGCAGGCGGCTGACTAACCACAACTGAAGATGCACACGTATAGATTTGCAAGAGGCTGCGTTTTCGAGGCGTTGAAATCCTTAATGAGTTCGTTTTTTATCATAATTTAAAGATATAACTCATAACTAACGTATGCAACTGTGCATATAAAGACTACATACATAGTTGCACGTACATGTACACAGTTGTAATGACACGTTGCTCAGAGGTTTGAAGGATTGAGAAAACTCTTTGTTGTTGTTATAAATGGTCACCGTCATCGCCTCAGCCGCAAAAAGTCCACTGCTGGACATAGGACCTCTCCCAAGGATTCCGTAATAGAGGAGGTTTTGCCATACTCACCACGCTTGGTTCATGTTGGTTCCGACGCTGCTGCCCATCGAAACTGTTTTTAAAAGGCGGGAAGACATATAAGTATACAAGTATTAAGGATGCTATTTGCTCGGATGGGTTTGGGATGAGAAACCCATCCGAGCAAGAGCAAATGAGTTCAAGAGGCCCAGCACGCGTACCCGATGCCATATCTGCAACCAAATGACTGGCAGTTGAGGTTGACGCTCCAGAGAATTATAGATTGTAAGTATCTGCCTGTAACTGTAGTCAACGACTTTCGTACATGAGTTTTTAATTATTGAATCATATTATGATTCGTGCAAAGTTGCCATTTGAGACCCACAGATCACATAATTCTAATTGCAGAATGGATAACAAACACAAATGAAACGTCAAAGATAAAAATGTCCTTAAATTGTTCGGAGGAAAAAGCGCAAGCCCTTACAAGATAGCCCGTTATCGCAACATCTACAAACGATCAACAAGTTAAACACGCCGCTACAAGCTATTAAGGCGATATTATCTTCTATCTGCATCGAATAAATTAAAAACATACACGTGTTAAAGAATACAGATACAATCTACGACTATTCTACGGATTTACGATCCAAAATATTTTCAAAATTTGCATTCTAGGGTGCAAGTTGCAAGTGATCAATTGTTATTTTTGCAAGTGAATGCTTGCTAATGGCAGGACGGCAAGACAGGGCCGGACTGACGGGGTTATTAAATTACAATAATTCTAGCCAAGACAGGGACGGAGTGACCGTTGGAGTCGTGAAGGGTTGGTTCTCGTTTGCGTAATAATATCTAGATTTGACAAGTTGGAACGGTGCGCCTTTGTGTTTAAGTAGTTGCTTTATACATAAACAAATATATAAAGTACTTGTATCTACTTTCTTCTTCTTCTTTTAGAGCTATAGGCGCTTGTCGGTGGAGCAATTTTCAGACTTCTGTATCTTCGGTTATGTTCTCCGACAATATTATTATGTCTAGATATTATCACGTCTTTATATTTTATGGGATGTATCGAGTGAACTTGATGTAGATAGAGCCCTAGACCACAAAACGTAAAAGCCCACGTTAAGAGAGATGATGGACGATTAGATGAAAAGCGGAATCAAAATTCACCAATTAACGTGATTCCTTAAATTTTCGTCCAACAAATAAAAGAAAAAAGGATAAAATAGTTATAAAATAATTGGCACAGGCCGGTTGAACACTTTCGTATTAGAACGTCGTATTTATTTCGAGTTCGACTTTTGGTCACCTAGAAGAAGTTGTTCATTTTGACGGGCAGATTTGATGGTTTTAAGGACAATGGTCTCTTACCTAACATTCTGTACCTACGTATATTTTCTAAGTACATAATTCAAGTTAGGGACAAGTTATAGTTACCTCATTCCTTTGCAAAGAGAAAAATATGCGTTACTCGTTTATTATTTATTATCCTCTACAAATTATGTAAATGAGTAAGCTTTTAAATTTTTTATCTTGAAGTGATAACTAAGACTTGCAAGGAGTAAAATATTAGGTGTTATTTTTGTATCGAAAATTTCGAATATAGAACTCAGATTCTAAACGTTTTTGAAAGTGAGCAACTGGTTATGATTTAATAGTAGGGTAAAACACGGATAGTTGCCTCACTTTTCAAAAAGTTTAAATTATAAAAAAATGGGTTGTTATTAATAATACCTGATAATGTATACGAAAACATAGGTTCTTCGTCTTTTATAGAAGACCAATTCCGTTAACATAATTGATACTGGTTTTGAGTATATTACGTTTTATTTGACCTCCTAAAAAAGGGATAGTCGCCTACTGCAGCGGATAGTTGCCAAATGTTAAAAAGAGTTACGAGGATACTTGCCGCATAGTCATACATATAACACTTGGTTTCCGCTTATACTTGTGAGGCATTCTGTTTACCTAGAATGGGCACGTGCAAGCGGTTAATATTGTTTTATATTTAAAACAAGTAAGTATAGCATAATTTTTACAATTAAGTATGTGATGAAAAAGAATTTCCCACAGGTAGGTTTCAAATACATTCATCACATATTTTCAATTTTAATAATATACCGAGCATTGTAATGCTATTTGAAAATCATTTAAGTGAAAAAAAAAATATTCGTTGATTAAGGAATAAATGGTTATGGATAATTGCACTTAGAGCAACTATCCGCCACAATAAATAAGGCAACTATCCTTTTTGATACGGATAGTTGCCTTTTCGATTAAGAAAATAAATAAAAAAATTTCAACAATAAAACGCAATTAATAGGGCAATTAAAGGTCTAATGTAAGCAAAGAAACAAAATGTAGTCTGAAACCACAATCAATTATAAAGATATCCAACAAAAACTAGGTACCAATATAATTTCGACGTCCGTTAATGTTTCGCAGCGAAAGATTTTTGCTCACACGGACGAAACGCGTGTACCCACTCCAACGGTTTACGTGGCAGTGAGGCCTGCGGGGGGAGCACTTCTAACTATAATCAAGCAGTAATGCCACAAATGTACCTAACATAGAGAATTCGAAACCGACGCAAGTATCCCCCCGACGCAACTATCCGGGTTTTACCCTACTTCTTTTTAAAAATCATTTCTGGAACGGAAATCTTTATGTATTTCGTTTTGGATTTTTATGTAATGACTTGTTGATAAGTCAGTTTCGTTACTCCGTTACTTCTGGTTTTGAAACGTGCGTCGTCAGAGTAGGCTTATGTAACTCGATTCTATTTGTTTTTTGTTCCATAGATTTGATTTCACACTTCATGGCTTCACTGATTGCTAGCAAATTATGTTGGATGCAACTATGCGTTTGTATCGACAGATTTAATTATTTATTACAGCAGCTCTTTGATTGGCTATTAGTACTTCGTATGAACTTGTTGATGTTTTATTAAGTGACGTTAGAAATTTAATTTAAGATATTACTTAACTTTTATGACTCAGATACAATTAATTTATTCGAGTTTTACAATGTATCTGGATCTCTTATCAGGAGGAAAAAGCCGTCGTTGATCTCGATCCAAGATTAATATGCGCTTATTTCTGTAAGGCTGTTTTAAGGTTCCGTAGTTAATAAGGAACCCTTATAGTTTCACCATGTCCATCTGACTGAGGTATATTTTTCAATTATACAGGGTTGCCTCTAATGTTAGGTATCTATTTCTGCGAGTTTACTGGTGTGCGGAATCTTTCAGTCCGATCCCTCTCCGGCCCAGTCCGATACCTCCCCAGCTCCCCATTTAAAAAAGAAATGCGGTACCTATACTGCGCGTGACCCGACACGAAAGCCCCAATTATCCTAAAATTGAAACCAAATTCAGATCTAGCTGTAAATATATTAAAACCGTCATGCACCCTTACGAAAATCAAATCGTATAAAAAATACTAATTTATTCATCGAAAGCAAATTAAAAAGCAACATTCCATCACAGGCTCAATTACGACACGCAAGGGGTGCTCGGCAGGGTGGGGGGCGCGGGACGGGTGTCGTTCCCACGGTGCTTTGGTTCTGGCTCGATGCGGTTGCAGATCATGGTTCTCGCAATATTTGTTAAAAAAAGATTTGATTTCTAATTTTTTTTTTACCTCATTCGTTTGTGATTTGACTTGGAATTGTAATGAGAAATGTAGCTAATCAAGACACGTAACTAAGTTTATTATTCTATCCTTTTTTTTAAATAATAAAAGTAAGCTGCATAAAAAGCTAAAATAAAGGTAGAATCATGCATCAAATTGTCATAATAGAAAAATTGAGTATCGATTTCAAGTCTATAAAATAGTTCGAGCACCATCTCATAACGTATTCAAACGGTTCCGGTTCGGTATAATAATAATTGCTGCAAAACAGACAGGACGTCCTGTGTCGAATCGAGTGTACATCAATAATATCACTTTTACCGTTCATAACATCAAAAGCCAAACAAATTTCATCCTTAATACAATACATACAAGTACTATTATGTCAAACATGCAAGAAATCCTAGACACGTCGATCACTCGAACATCCCTAACAAGCAAGACGGGTCAAAATCGCGATTTTATTTATAACATGTCGTATACCAGCTGGGGTTTGTCAAGAAAAAAGTATAAGAAAATGGGAGCGAGGGGTCCAGGGCTCCCTTCGGTCCCAAAGGGCGGACCACCCTTCGAACGGGTTCCGCGATCATAAATCCCACGTTCCATGTGAAAAGATATTTTAAAATGCGTATAAAATTATTCAGGGCAGAAATAATTCGGTGTGCGTCGGAATTTATTATTTGTATGTCTGTTGCGAAATCCCTGCACGTGTTTTTGGGGGCAAGGCTATTCACTAGCTTTTTGGAATTATAAACATCGCTTGTTTATGGCTGAAAGTTATATTTATGAGCTATATACTTGTTTGTTAGGTCGTCAAGTCATGTTTAATAACAATTTTTATTTTTCTTATTGAGCATATCCGAATACTTAGTACTTATTTGTTTGATGGAGTCTACTGGAGGGAGACATTTCAGACAGATTTGACTTGACGAACAAGTAGCGATTTTCCCGCGACTTTGCCCACGTAAATTATACCCTTTGTTACCGCATATACATTAGCTTTTTATGGGTAAAAGATATTAAAAAATCGGACCAGTAGTTTCGGAGCCTATGCAAACAAACAAATAAGCAAATCTGTCCTGTATATAATATTAGTTAAGATTTAAATTAAGGTTTAAGAGAGAAACCTGTCCGTGAATCAAAATAAAACTTTGAGATTACTCGTAAAAAGCAAGTAGGTAATTCGATTTTAATTAAATCAGTGAAAGCTCCATATGCTGCACCGAGTCACCTTGTTTATTTGTGAGATTTACACTGTAGATTTAAATAGATAGTAAGTAGGATATCTATTTCCGAAGCAATAATTGAATGTATAGAAATAGCAATCAATAAAAAGTACAAAGCGGTTGAAAACCGCGAGAGACCGTTATATAAAATACGTAATTACAAAGAGTGATCGACAACAAAACGCATTACAAAAGATATTGTAATGAACGAAAGGGACAGCAAGAGACCACGCCCACTCGCCCGGTGACCCACAGAACTAATAAACACTCAAATGACGACTTAATTAACTAACAATGACTAAATAAAACCTTTCAGGCATCTTATGATCTGAGCAATCATAATAGAGCGACACAATAACTCTGTGCCTAAACACAGTTTACACGAACAGATACAATACAATACTATAGCTTTTTACAATGGCGAGTTTGAAAAGAACTGTTTTGTACAGTGGCGTACGCCAGTGTTCGCTAATAAGGTCGATGAACTTTTGATTTTGCCATTTAGATACTATTTTTGGTTGTAGATTGTGTGACGTAATCTTGATTGGTTACAGTGCCATTGGTATTTTTGTAAACGTAGATGATACTTGATTTTCATGTTTGTAAGTAGTCAACACTGGTGTCAGATTTCTCAAGCTGCCTGAAGGCATCTTACATAGCTTGTCGACTGCTATCTAATGATGTCAGCCAGGTCCAACAGCTTAACGTGCCTTTTGAAGCACAGAGGAGTTCGATAATATTGTATGTATTTTAATACTTGGGATAATTGTTGGGACTTTAGATTTTGGTAGGAAAGTGAATAGAGATGACGCATGACAAATGACAACCGAAACATTTACGTAGTTCACCTAAATCGATAGAAACGGCAATGAGAAATGTCTGATAAAGTGTGGATTCGGACGACTTTCTGCGCGTATCTCGGTTCACACTTGCCCTGAAGAAAACATCCGTATGAGACCGAAACTTCAGTCAGCCTGTAACTTAATTCATATACATGGCGAAATTTTGATCGTTCCGGACCACTAAAGGGGTGATTCAGCATGTCAATATAAACAACTTTTCCTATGGGACAAATGCTGTAAACTCGAAAAAAATTTCGACATTCCTATACAAATTGCCGGGGCGGCTGAACACTTTTGTATGAAAATGTCGAAATAAAATTTAAGTATCCAGCATTGGTCCCATAGGAAAAATGGTTAATATCGACGGACTGAATCACCCCTTTAAGGGTCCAGAACGATTAAAATTTCGCCATGTATACGTGAGTGATACGTATTTCAAACATTAAAAGTCTATTTTACATATTAATAGTCCTATTAATATTTATTGACTATTGACCAAAAGCCATAATTGTCTTCAGCAGTGCTCGAATTTACCATAAAAATGCTACAGCAAAAAGTGAAGTCAAGCAATACGCTAGTATGTAAGCAAACATAACATAATTCACCGTAAAAACCTTGTTGTATGCATCCATATTGCCAATTGAACACATAACATTCAAAACACCATTGAGTCCGACTGTACAAAAATATTAAAGTTCTTTGACCGCTATTACAAAACGATGATATATTTGAATATCATCAGGTGAGTTAAATTTTGCATATCTATTGGATTTGTCGCATTCTAGTGTAAATTATTTTGAGGAAGCTATTGACAAGATGGGTAAGTTCCGCGCGTGGCTTCAAAATTTACATAAATACCTGATAAGTCTCAATCATGGTGCCACGCGCTTATTATTGATATTCATTGATTTGTTTGCCCATCTTTTCATCGGTTTCCTTGATGCTTCAAGGGTCTTATAGTTATACACATCAATAAGGTAATTTGAATAATTTTATAGCGTGTCAAACTCACTTTATCACTTACATAAAAGGCTACGCAGATTGCTGTTAGTTTCTAAGCTTGGGTAAAAATTCTATAAACATATTGTTAAGTGATATAGCTTCTAAGGCCATATAAAATTTGTAAAATATAGGAGTAAGATTTTTATTGGCGCGTAATTGTAATTGTAAAGTGCTGCTTGCTGCTCAGAATATAGGTAACATTTTTTCAATTAGATTATTTTCTACTCTGAAGATACACAAGAAACCCTTTAATCACCCAATCTTTTTGGTAATCACTAATAGTTATTTATTACGTTCATTTTATTCTTTTAGGACTTCGCATTTTATTTTTAGCAATTTTATTATGTTTTATGTATGTAGGTAGATGTTTAGAAATTGACACAAAAAAGTAATTTATTTATACATTATAAGAATATCTGTTACCGAAGTTCCGAAGCACATGGATTACCATATGCTCGTTACCGGCGAAAATCACTTTTGCTAGAAGCATGAATGGGCCGGCTCGTCCGGGGAAGTACGAGTACCACACTCTCACAGAAAATCGACGTTTGAGTAGTAGCTTTATTGCTGTTATGCTTCGTTCGGTGAGTGAGAGAGCCCGAGGTCCATCTCCCTCTCTCCTCTGGGGAGGGGAAAAAAAGGCCGGCGACGCTCCTGTGACACCCCTTATTTTGCAGTTGTCCATAGACAGCAGTGATCACTTGCCATTAGGTGACCCGCTTGCTCGTTTTCCATCCTATGACATAACTAAAAGATGTCACGTTAAACCGTCGGTACCAGCTAACAGCATTACATGGTAGTATGGTCAAGCTACGTCAGTTACTGTTAGGCTGTTCATCATCATCATCAGGTCTTTTTAGTTTCCACTGGAGCACGACCCTCTCTGTACTTCCAGAGCCTGTTAGGCTGTTCCTTAGCTGAGAAATAAAACAGCTATATTAAATTAATTTGCATAGATAATGAAATTGTATTTGCGTATAATTGAATTGTTATCATATAAAGAATATGTGAGTTTTTGGTGGGAAGTCAAGGGGTTCAGTTGTCGTTTGCCTTATACAATTTTGCAAATTGATTTAAGTGGACTTTATAATATGAAATTGGTGTAGTTTGGTGTTATAAATGCTCGTGTTCGAGAACAATTTGTGAAATAGTTAAAGTAGATTGTTAAATAGACTCGTATAGATTTGTCGCCAAAATCTCCCACGAGGCTGCCAAAGGACTTACGCCATTTTTGATGCCACATACCGTACAACACCGATACTTGGTATACTGGACATTGGCAGAATCACTGAAATCTCGGTGGAAGAAGAAATCTCTTATTTTACTCGCTTGTTATGTAGCTTCCTTAAAAAGTTTTTATTTTATTTGGTAGATTAAGATCTTATCCATAACAAACGAACAATCAGAGCTTTCTTCTTTACGGTATTAGTATAGACAAGTGTTAGAACAAAGGTTACTTCCGCGAAAACCCTCAATCCTATTTCACAGCACATCAACGCCAGCAAAAGACATCAACGGTATCGTGTAAGTGTATGTAATGCCATAAACAAAGTTGATTACACCCGTCCTAAAATAGACGTGTTTCACATAACCAAATCTAAAAGTACCGTTAAGTTTAATCTTTTTAGGGTTCCGTAGTAAACAAGGAACCCTTATAGTTTCGCCATGTCTGTCTGTCTGTCTGTCTGTCTGTCCGTCCGCGGTTTTACGCAGTGACTATAAGTACTAGAAAGCTGTAATTTGGTACGGGTATGTATATTAATCATGTCAAAAAAGTGGTAAAAGAAAATCTTGAAAAAAAATTTTTTTTAGGGTAGCTCCCATACAAGTGGGGGAGTAATTTTTTTTTCTCTATTTACCTATCGTGTGGGGTATTGTTAAATAGGTCTTTAAAAAATATTGTGAGGTTGAGTACACCATTTTTCGATTTAGGTATCCGTTTCCGAAATATTTGGTTTTAAAGTGCGAATTTTTGTTAGACGTAAGTGTCCCCCCCCTCTATCTGCTAAACGGTTATATATAGATACGTGAAAAAAATTACACCAGTAGTATATATACTGAAGTTGAAAGGAAAACTATCAGAGCTGAGTACTAAGTACAAACTAAAAAGTTATAGGCTACCAACTTATAAACTGTAAAATTTCATACTATTTTCATTGTTAGATGTTTTTGGTCGTTAAACTGTAAGGTGCGAGCTTCGAGCAACACGCCTTCACAGAAGCCGTGTTGCGAAGGGTGCAAGTGTGAATAGTGTGAACTCAAAGTTGTCATTCGCAACTACGGAACCCTACACTGCGCGTGGCCCGACACGCACTTGGCCGGTTTTTCAGTATCGTTTTCCTGTTACCGATACTGTACGTTTAATTTCGGTTTTTAATGGTGTAGGTGTTGTTATGATGCTTTTTACAATTTGAATATTCACGCTTTCTAATTATTAATGAAATTAATGGAGGAGTCAGTTTTTCATAGAAAAGGGAAGTAATTATATTTTGTAAGCACATCTGTGTTGGACTAGTTTAGATCTAGTGTTTGATATTATAAAAATGACAGTGAAATCGGAAAGCTACGGTATGCTTTTTTAAAGTTGAAATCTAGTTTCTAACATATTGTACCTATATAATTCTTTACTAATTTATATAATTGTTATATTTAAAAACGGGTCACTCACATGCTCCTTTGTCGGGATTGCCGGCTATAAATAGCTATAAATTTAAATATAATGTATTTATCTCACGTTAGTTTCAATGATATATATATAATTGTTACTTAATTTATTATAAATGAAAGAAGTGAGTTTATTTGATACTAGTTGTTACCCGCGGCTTCGCCCGCGTGATTTATAGCCTATGTCCTTCTCAGTACCCTAACCTATGTATATGCAAAATTTCATGATGATCGGTTCAGTAGATTCGGCGTGAAAGCGTAACAAACAAACAAACAAACTCACTTTCGCATTTATAATATTAGTTGGGATGGGATGGTTTAATGTCTTAATAACTCAATTGATCATGATGAAATTTTGCAGTAAAGTTGCCAGAAAAAATAGAACTTATCCCAAGGGATCAATATTAACGCGACCGAAACCGCTAGGGAAAGGTAACAAGATAAAGAAATACTTTACAAGATTATTTTAAAAGAGTATTCAAAGTTCAAAATCATCATTGTCAGGTCTTTTTTAGTCTCCACTGCAGGAGTACTCCTCCTCTCTGTACTACCAGAGCCATATATTATCCAGAGCAGGCAGCGGTTTTGGCTTTCACTCTCTACGCTGGCAAGACGGGGTGGAGAGGTAAGTTATTTTAAATTAATAACTCTGTAACGCAATCTTTTTGTATGTCGAACTACGTATGCTACCGAATAGAAGGTTGTTAATAGAAATAAAATTAATAGATGCGATACAGTGAGTGAGATTACGCGGTGAACGCGCTATGTCCGGCCGCCAGGTAATACTATACCGCGCGCGCACATGGGGAGACTGGGTGAAAATCGACCAAAATAATAATAGATCTTTTATATAAATTTTTATAATACCTAAAAAAACCTATTATTATATTGGTTGAGTTTAACCCAGTCACATAGTTATGTGACTAATTTACATCAATTAAAGATAAAATGCATTTAATAGAAGTTGTATATTTAAAAAAATGTTAGCTGTCTGACAACTATGCAGAGAGTAGACACACTTATTTATACCTATTTACTTTGAATATATTTTGTGACATCACATATTATTAATGCGCGGGTACTTCAACCACTTTAATTCTAAAGATACATGTAACTACCGAGTAAGTAGGTACTACTACAATAATAGGTAGGTATTATACCTACTTATTATTTTTGTAAATAATATTAAAATCATGTTATGTGTCTGTCTCTTTCCGATACCGGTACATGCTAATATTAAAATCATGTTATGTGTCTGTCTCTTTCCGATACCGGTACATGCTCAGCTGGGCTGCTTTGAAGCTAGGGGTCTGCTATTATGATATGAAAGTAAAAAAAAGTGGCGTGCTTTAAAAATGGTGCACTTATTTAATTTGCAAAGTTCTTTATGGCCTGCCTGACGTCAGTCTACCTTATGTAAATATTGGTGCAAGACGAATAAATAAGACATAAAGACAAACATCTGAGTAGTCCGAAAATATAGCAAAATAGTAATTAAAATATACTTATAGCAAACATGATAATTATTGGAATGTTCATTCATTTTTACACGAACTAAAAGTATTTCAATAAACGCGTTGCTGGTGTACATATTTTAATCAAATATTCAAAATCCTACAGCTTCTACGTGTATGCCACATTAGCCCACGTTACCCGGTCGCGCTCAGCAGCGCGTGCAACCGCGCAGGCGCAGGAAGTCTCATCTCGCAGGATGCGGCGCGAGCCAGCGGTCGGCTAGATACATTACTATGTGACCTTATTGGCTAGGTCACCATTAAACAACCCAGCGTCCCACCCATAGAGCACAATATGTTGTTAGAGCGCGCGAATGACAGTCACATTCTCTGCTCTATGGTCCTTTCACAAGTGTGTTTGAGATCTGGAAAAAAGCATAAAAAAAGCTTCCAAAATCGTGCGGAACTAGTCACGCACATAGGTACCTACATATAAATTTTTGCTACTTAAGCGAAACTCTTCCTTCCCGCATTATCATTATCATAGCTTAGTCGATCAAGAGAAAGCACCTGAATTTAACACTCTCGAAAAGCCTCTACAATCTGTGCGGAAGTAGTCACGCATAAAGATTAAAATTTTTGCTACTTTAACGTGACAATTTCCGCTCTAGCCATAGCTAAGTCAATCAAGAGAATACACGTCAAACTTACAATAACATTACTATGTGACAATCAAACAACCCAGTCACCTCTCACAGGTGTATCTATGATCTGGAAAAAAATAAAGACAGCTATTGCTCCTCGACCCTCGTAGAACTTCTACGATCCGTGTGGAAGTAGCCACGTACATATATTTAAATTTTTGCTGCTTTAGCGTGACTCTTCTTTCCCCCACTAGTCATAGCTGAGTCGATTAAGAGAATGCACGTCAAACTTACAACAACATTACTATGTGACCATTAAACAACCCAGTCTCCTATCACAGGTGTGTCTGGGATCTGAAAAAAAATAAATAGAGAAAGCTATTGCTGCTCGACCCTCGTAGAACTTCTACGATTCGTGTGAAAGTAGCCACGTACATACATTTAAATTTTTGCTGCTTTAGCGTGATTCTTCTTTCCCCCACTAGTTATAGCTAAGTCGATCAAGAAAATGCACGTAAATTTGTCACTTGTTGAGATGCCATCTTGCTATAAGTGGTGTTTATAAAATTTGAAGCTTTCAAAGTAAAAAAAAAATGGCGTCAAGCCAAACGCAGCCAGTTTGAGTGCTGTTTTTGTGTATTTTTGTTACGATGAAAAATAATTAATCCCGAAAAACTTGCAATAGAGCAAGCTATTTAAGAATTCAAATCAATATAGTAACAATTTTGATGCCACGATGCATAGGCACTGATAGGATTACACCTCTCTATTCTGAAAAACCTTACATATACGTCATATTAAAAGTGAAAAACTGTAATTTATCTATCACATCATCACCCAACATCCATCACCCTTCAAAATAAAATCTGTCCATCAAAATCACGTAACCCACAATCGCGGTGTCGCAACATTTCGCATAAAACCATAACTGGAACATTAATTGCGAACAACATTGTTTTAATCCGCCGGATGTACAAAATGTAGAGAGTGCAGAAATTAAACATTTAATAATTTGCTAGTAACCCTCCCCGGCTGCGTCCGGGAACGAATTTTAAACTTATAAACATTTCTTATGACTAAGTCTTTATATTGCTAGAAACTGCATTAAAATCTGTTGAGTAGTTTAGATGTAGGCGTACAGACAGTAGAAACGACTTCATTTTGTACTATGTAAGGATAAGGATGTTCATTTATTGAGGTTTTGTACCCAAAGGGTAAAAATGGAGCCAAAAAAACCTTGTTTGTGAGCGTTTTACGTAGTTGAATATTGTTTGGTGGAACGGAACCTTCATGTGCAATTTTGACTCTGTTGTTGTAGCAGCAACAGATACACACACATAAGCCGCTACCAATTAAGGTTCAAAAGATACAGCCCTGCGACAGACGTCTGTTTGTCACAGGGCTATATCTAATTTATTTTCACCGTCTGTGTAGCATCTACACAATAAAAAAAACCGCTAAGGTTTTCCTCTAGGACTCTAGGGTCGCAAACTTAATAGATTATGCAGCCTAATTTAAAAAAAATCGGCTTATTTGACACATAAAAGAGGCTAATAGCAAAAAAATCAAACATACAGATGACCCATCCATACTAATTATCAATGCAGATGACGATTGCATCATGCATGATGTGAGTTATACATCAATCCTCTTATTATTTTGTGATAGCCGGATGCCTGCCTCGGCCATCCTCGACGGGCTAATGGGAGCTCCTGTCATGGTGACGCTTGCAGTTGACGCAGCTCTGACGCAAATGCAACTTGCATCCTCAAGTGTCCTCATTCCTGAACCGGATTCGCTAGGACGTGTACCATAATGTTATAAAAACTGCTGAAATATCTCATTGAATTCAGCATCTTGAAATCGAATCCTAGATAAATTCTATAGGGTGTTGTTATGAACACTCTTATCCTTAAAACCATCAAACCAGCCCTTCAAAATGAAAAAAAAGTTGATTTTTATAAAAAAAAGTGTAGGCGGGTCCGGTAATTTTTATGAAAATGTCGAATTTTGAACGAAAATAAAAAAAATCGACATTTCACATCACGAAACCATTGGAAAAGTGGTTATTTTGACGGGCTTGTTTGATCGTTTAAAGGATAAGAGTGTTCATACTAACACTCACTATATGCGCACTTACTAAAGTTAATTTGTTTCTAGTGCTTACCTGCCTTAACTTTTGAACCGATCATAATCAAATGTCAATAAACGCAGCGGAGTCGCAGGCGGAAGCTGGTATGGAATATTATTTAGTTGAGTCCACGCCCTATAGTCAATGAATCTGCAATATTTCATTAGATAAATACCACTTGGCTAGTCAGTGTGATCCGATTTCTAATAACAAAAGTTAAAAAATACTTGATATGCTGAGATTTCTTATTAAAAAAATAAAGCCTAAAACACCACAGTTCGTCTCATTACGCTGTTTTAAACAGGACTGCACTTAAATTTTATTCAATGGTCAAAAGTAGTTAATGATCATTAAATCTTAACATGCAAATCACGCGTTTTTTTTATTTAAAATCTAAATCACTGTGATTATCTTATAGTCAAATAAAATTTAGAAAAAATCTTCTTTAAGAGGCTTACATCAGCAAAACTAGCGACACCCGTTATCTAAATTATTCGTTTTTATACAACAGGCATTTTGCTGCAATGCTCACGGCCACTGGGCCATTGGGCTCCTCTATTTCTCTCTATTGAATTATATCTGGTGATAAGTTTACATAAGTCAATCATAACTCAAAATAATCTTTACTAATGACATTTATAAGTTTCGTGCTATCTTTGTCTTGCTAGTAACAGAACGAGACTTTAGAATGATTTTAATAGGTAACGATGTTTTTGAGAAGCTGGCGTAACACAGTGAAACTAGTTGTAAATAAGAATAATTTATAAAGAACCCTATTAATCAACCGACTTCATATTCAGTTGTAATTGTTACTCACCGTCGGGCAATTAGTATGGTAAAGTCCAAAAGATTTTTCTTTGAGGATTAAACTATGAACAATAACCAAGCATGGAAGCCGGGCTAAGGATTAAAATGAAAGTTCTATGACTTTTGTTTATTTATGTGTATACCTACTTAATTTCAGAATATTTTCGTCACAATCCCTAAAAGGCTGTTTGGTAACTTTCAAACATTCGGAAACGGAAAATGCCAACTTTCCCAGTTTCGTAAGTCGCGTTTATTTCCGTGACGCTGTTTACTGAGAAATTTATTTCAGTCATGTAATGTTTTTGTTGATGTCGACTAAAGGAGTGAAATTGTAATGTTATTTGAATAGTCTTATTACCATACTGATAGCTCACTTGGTGTTACAGCAAGCTACATAGTCAAAAATTATAAATTTGTAGTTTTTAAATGTGTTGTTGTTCTTCTTCTCACTTGTTCTTTAAGACCTTGCTTCATGCCAAATTTCATGATTTTTGGTAAATGGGAAAATTTTGCTTCCCTAGCATTTTAGAGCAAATTCGTCGATCCGTAACGGCCAAATCTTTTGATTAGATAGATTAAAAAAAAAACTATATTGGATCATACACGCTAAAATCTTCTGCTTGTTAAAAACTATACACAACTAAGATAGTTTTACCCTGAACTCATAATAATTTACTACTGATGGATTTGGAGAATCAGAAATAAATAATAAATGTAAAATACCTGTAAAGATAGACGAACATATTTTCGTAAGTAGCGTTGGCTGAATACTCGAAAGGTACTCAATATTTTATTGCAAACCATAAAGTAGATAAGATGCCTAATAAATACGAGTTCGTTTATGGTCCCTGCTAAACAACAACTTTACTGAGAAGAGGAGAACGCACTCAAGTAAAATTAAGAAAAGCAGAGATGATCTATGAGTCAACAAGTCAATCAGGATTTTAGGACTAATGGTTTGAAATCTATATTTAGCTGTTACCCGCAGATATAACCGCGTGATGTATATGTCGCAGTAATCTGGTTAAAAATGCTATTTGATTGAATGACTAGCGCGTTCATTGAATGACTACGTTTAATTGAATGACTAGGCCGAACGTTGATTGAACAAGCGTCGCTCAACGTCCAACTAGTTAGCGGATTGTAACATAGCCCTTTGAACAGAGCGGACATAAAATCAGTCAGGTGATTCAAATTTTTTCCCCACTGCGGCGCTAGTAGTCACCAAAACAAATATGGCGTCAAACAGCTCTCACAGATGGCACGGTGTTGATATTTTTTTCGATTAAAATTACTTAAAAGTGCGTTATTTGTAATAAAATAGTATGACATCATGGATTTATCTATTATTACGCCGCCGCCGGCTACTTTAAAAACTAAGAAAAAATTCCAAAAATGTGAGATTAAATAAAGCTTTGGAAATCATGCTACCACCAAATATTACAAAGTCGGCTAAGATTCAACGACTTCGCTAAATGACGTTCATTCAGTGAGGACGTTGAACGTTACATTCAACGACTTGCCGAGTTGTCCTTTAGTCATTCAATTAAACGTGGTCATTCAATGAACGCGCTAGTCATTCAATCAAATAGCAGATTCAACCAGATGACTGCGACATATAGACTATGTCCTTCTCAGTGACCTATATGTCTGCAAAATTTCATAATGATCCGTTTAAAAAAAAAAGCAAGTAAAAAAATAAACTCACTTTCGCATTTATAATATTAGTTACGATACTGATACGATTAGAATTCTAGAGCAACGTAAACTATTAAATAAAAACATGTCTTACAGATTTTTTGACACGATTCACTTTTCATAAGAAAAAAAAGTGTTTTTACTACTAAGTACATGTAGATCGGGTAATTCAATTTACCATAGATTAATATAGATAAATGGAAGATAATCTAATTTAATTACTGAAAATAGCCCTGTATTGTACTTACTGTCCGGTCTGTTGGTCTCGGATGCTGCGCAGGCGCGCCGCCGGAAACGGAAGTCACGGGTGCGTTCGCTCGCTCATCTGTGGACAAATGCTACTGTCAGAATTGCTAGGTTGGTCACACTGCTCGCTTAATTGATAGCCTATGGTAGGTTTTGTTTTGATTCGTATGTAAGTATTTAGTTTTACATTACTGAAGTTGGTATTCTAGGGGAGCTACACATCAATACAGGCAAATTGATTTATGGATCTTAATATAGGTATTTGAAAAAGCAGTAGAAAAACTTCCAAAAACGCTCTTTGTGTTGAGAAATGCGGTCTTTCGATTATAATAAATAAATATATACGGACAAATTACACAGATTGAGCTAGCCCCAAAGTAAGTTCTTAAGTAAGACTTGTGTTATGGGATACTAACTTAACGATACAATATTTGATAACAAATACATAATTATATATAGATAAACATCCAAGACCCAGGTTAATCTGAAAAAGATCGTTTTTCATCTTGACCTATCCGAGGATCGAACCCGGGACCATCCGTGTCACAGGCCGGCGTGTTGACCGCTGCGCCACGGAGCTCGTTTAATTTAGATAAACCACCACCAGATTAGAATTAGGTAAACAGCTCCTCCCGAGAAAGTAAAACGATACGATATTATTAATTGGCATATGGCTAAATATGTCATTCGGAATATATTAGTATGCGATAAACATTGCATTTTATTTTTTTTAAAAGTAGGAGCTTCCTGATTTAATAAGAGAGTTTATTGCATTGCAAAGCTAAGATTGGAATCAATTAACACTCCAAGATATATTGTGGGTTTGTCCCAGGGTTGGGCAGTTGTAAGAGCCACTAGAGCAATAATATATACGTTATCTATGTGTCTTTAAATTAGAATAAAATCACAAAAAGTGCTGAGACGTTACACAGTGAAGAAGTTAAAGTTGGAAAAATTTATTTGGGCATGCCTGCCTTCCACTACCCCGGTTCATCCCTTACAACCAAACCAAACTTTGCGTATTGTCGCATGTAATGCGTTGTTATATTTCTGTACATTGCCGCCTAATTTACGCCGAACTAACGCCCGAATGAAGTTCGGC
Organism: Rhodophaea formosa; assembly: GCA_963082605.1. Taxonomy (NCBI): domain Eukaryota; kingdom Metazoa; phylum Arthropoda; class Insecta; order Lepidoptera; family Pyralidae; genus Rhodophaea; species Rhodophaea formosa. The sequence continues at coordinate 17,718,272 of OY720205.1, forward strand.
TGTAGACTGTATTTAACGCAATTTCAGTATAATATGTCGTCAGTAAATCAAATAGGATTGCAGGCGTAATTAAAGTGTATGCAGGCGCAATTTTTTTAAAATCTATGGTATTTACACACTAAGAGTTCGTGGGAATTCTTACGTCATCCCTGGTGGCACTGTGGCTATATTTCTTTTTCTAAAGGTTTGTTTTTATCTTTGCTCTGCTTCAGAATCAACATCATTATTTCTAAAATAATATCGAACCTTCCTCAACCTACTTTCGCTGCATCACCCCTTTGTCTAAATATGAGGAAAATCCAAAATTGTCGTGGCAAGCCACTACTTTCGTTCTGTGAACTAATGGAAAGCGGGGACGTGACGCTGGCGGGCGTGACCCGCGGCATGACCCGCGTGACCCACGAATGCCGTGAAATCCGACAAATCGCCGTGCGCCCGCGACCGCGGTGCGCGGGTCGGTATGGTTGTGGGGGTGTTTACACTTTCAGATTAGAGAAATCTCTAGAAGCAATCGAACCTTCAGCCGTTTTGCATGCGTCTATAGCACACTTTAGACAAATCTAAATAGCGTGTTTCACTTCTGCGGAGTATGCTTGAGCAAAATTTGTTATTTTCAAATAAATGGACATAACTAAATTAAAATTGAGTCAACGAGTACGCCAGCCGTTCCTAAGTGTATTTTATTGAACAAAAATTTCAAGTTTAATACTTTTCTACAATTTCTGGAGAATTTTGTGTTCTGATGAGTTTACGCCTTGCGGCTCCTAACCTACCGGCTTATGCGACTTTTTTCTGACAATGTCAAAAAATACCCGAAAGGTGGTTTCAACCATAGACGTGCCGAGGAATAAATCCTCCAATCGTTTTTCCTTGCCCTTGGTACCGTTCTGATAAAACGATCTAGCAGGGAATGTGTTTTTTGGGAAATTGTCAGTCGCACAATGGCACTCTGAAAAAAGTACTCTACGCATCCTTTTGTCGGAAAATTTTGGCTGCGAGGCTTTGGTGACAGCTGAGATAATTTTAAAGGCGCAAGTAATTTATACCAAGCATAGGTTTTGTAATTGAATAAATAAAATTATTTCACAGAAAGATTCAGTCCAGCATATCAAACAAATTACTGATTTACCATTTGTGTATATAAAAAAAAACCCACTTCAAGATCGTTTTGCTTTTTCATTCTTGATTCGTCATTTGCTGTAGTTGCGGGGACGCTTTCTTCACTTGTTTTTTACAGATGTTGCCTAACATAAAATCTTTTTCATCCGGAACATGTATATTTAGTGTTTAATTAAAGTGTGAACCCTTTATGATTAGCAACATATCCTAATAATATAAAAATATCCTATATTTGTAAATTTTACTCTGTTTTGCTTTTTCTCGGCCTGGAGCCGAAATTAGCGGGTGACGGGATAGTTCTATCGTGTTTACCGGAATGACAAAGCGATCAAAATGTTCAAAAAATTAATAAAAAGATGTGGCTTACGGAATCGTACGGTGTAGACGCCGCTCATCCACCACCGCCGGTGACAGGCATGTGTGACCGTGCGCACTGTCCACTCGCACGCTCCTAATCGTCTAGGGAATTAGAGACGCCGCACTTTTGCAATTATTACAAAAATAATGTGACTCTAATGTGTGGAACGGAATACAGTTGCGCGCATCAATTGGAAAGTGGACATTTCCATATGACACGGAAATTTTTCAACGTCAACCTCGACGGGCGATTACGCGATAGAGTGGCCAGGATTTATTTTATCATCTTTGTAGCATTAGGAAGCTATTATAAGAGCTGTATTTGAATTGCTGAAGTTATAGAATGTGAAGTAAAAAAGTCTCGTTAAACTTATTTTTTTCAAGCTCTTGCGGTACTTGGCCTTACCGCAATTAATTTTGACTTTAGTATAATTAATAGCTGTAAGCCGAGTGTGTCAGTATTGGTATGTCAATCATTCCTAAACCACTGAATGGATTTGCATGGAACTTGGCACAAATATAGATCATGAAGATTTTTTTTGCCAAAAAGTTTGGTTTCTAAGGATTTAGAACTCATAAAAATATATATTATTGTTTTAATAAATAATTTTTAATTTCTATTTCACTTCATGTTTTAAATTTATAGCCAATTTCCAATAACAAAAATGTATTATACAAGAGGAACTCGACTTGTGAAAGAATGATTTCACAAAACTGGTAATAATCGGACGCTTACCGACAGCATTTTATTATGAGTTTAAAGATTAGGTATAAAAGTAAAAGATTTTTGTGAACATTTTTTTATAAAATCATGATGATAATAAATGGAAAATGATATTGCCTGTTTTTGTTGTGCATCCGATAGTGTGCAAAATCTGTCTTGATTTTGCTTGATTACGATTTGTCCTTTATCTTCAAATAGGCGATTGTATCAGACGTATATTAAGAAGGCACTGTAAAACTTAAAATAACCATTTGGATATCTAGGCCGAAGATTAGAATATATCTCAATAACTCTGAAATTTTTTAGAAATTATTTATACAGCACTTTACAAGCTTAATCTACAATCTTGATTGAAGAACATTCGCTTGTGATCAGTTTCAACCAGAACGCGTAGTAATTTAAATAAAATTGTATTATTAAATCTGTAATGCTGGTTACTTAGAGTTAGATGAAAAAAAAATGCGTTCTATTTTTAAAACTGCAAATAGCGATCACGAAAAGAATTATGCCAGCGCCAGCGGGGAGAGTTGAGGCGGGTTGCGATGGAAAGTCGCACTCACGCGCTGCACAACACGACCGTCTTTGTGTGACAATTGTCACCTTTCCACTCTTCGACCTTTCTATTTTCGATAAAAACCGCGGCAAAAATAGAAGATCGGCAATAACGGGCCTCTGAAACGTTACTTGGATGTCTAGATTTCAGTTATTTTTTTAGATAACGTTAAAATCAGTCTGTCTGGGCGTTTAGCTTTAAAATATAAATTTTCCAATACGTTTACTGAAATTAAAAGTGTTGCCTAACCTAAAACCTACTAAGTTTTGATGTTATTTTTGTACAGTGCGTGCAACTGCGCTGAATCTTTAAAATTTTCTCTAATTATTGGTAACAAAGGACTGTTTTACTTCCGCGGAGTTCCATTTAAAACATAAATGTTATCTAAATTTCTTCTTTTTACAAAGAATTATATGTGTGTAATTTTCCCCCAGTTTCACTCCGTCACGAGTTGAATTTGGGAAAATCCTTTCTTAGCGAAATGTCATGTTACCTATATGTGTGCCAAATTCTAGCGTTTCTGGCAATTCGTGGTGTAAGCTGTTGATTTGTCTGTCTGTCAGTCTGCCAGTAACGGTTATTTAAAGTACAGAGGAAGTGCAAATGTATAAAATAAAGCCGGGATACTTACTGTCGGTTGGCCAAATTTTTGTTATGATTTGTTGAATTTTTGATACATTAGATTATACGAAAAATGTAAGTATGTATGAATGTTTGTTTCATTTAGCAACCGCATTTCAGCACCACACCATCGAACTAGGAGTTAACCTGTATCTCGAGTGGTGAAGGGCATCGCGCAAGTCACTGTGACGTAAGATTCAGGTTAATAATTAAAATATACTTCTTCTCTAATTTAATTTTATAATAAATATTTCATACTAGTTTTTTTTTATTTAAACTGAGGGTCCAAATAATCTAAACGAAAGATATGTCTTATATCTTAACACACTGAAAATGTAATAAGTGCACATAGCTACGAATAAATAAAAATTACCAAACATTTGTATGTGTAATTCCAGAGCATTGGTTGACCAGACCGTAAATAATAATTCGGTAAAATCTGATATAAAAACATGTAGGATAATTACTCGGGGAGCGGTCCCCATAAGGGGCCCAGAAAGTACGTAGTTGTGTGCCACGATGCGCAAGCGTTTTGTTTGGGGGAAATGCGGTACTTCATGGGATGTTTATGTCATGGAAGCGGGTTTGCGCAAGCATTCACAGATTTTGATGGGGTAGGAACGGTACTGTCGTAGACAATGGTAATTAAAACCTCTATAGAATTACTTTGAAAAATAATGGTTTAGTTCAATTCGTGGTTGATAATGAATTAATTTATAATTTTTGTTTTTTATAATTAACAGCATTTATAATTTTTGTAAAGGCAGTTAGTAAAGCTTATTTTTAAGCAATAAGTTATATTTCACTAAATGAATTTTAGTCCATAATAGGCAGAACTTGTCTACGACTATTGAAAAACAAAATAATTAATCGATTTATGCATGAACAATTTAACTTCATTAAAAGTAAATCGATGGTAAAGCGATTAAAAAGGTATTACTTATTTAAAACGCAAATAAATCTTAATTTCTAGTTCTCTGTAAAACAACCTGATAACATAATCGAAGCGTATTTAGCAAGCTGGCATTTAATTCAAACAATAAAATACTAGAGAATTTATTTTAAAATTAAAGTAATAATAAATTCACAGCGTCATAAATCCTTTATTTTTTACAAATTACATCACTAAAAGCTCTTATGTAAGAAAAATAAAATTTTATTTTATTCAGAAGATTTACAGCACTATTTTTCATACTTAATCTAATACACAAAAAAAAAGTATATAAATATGGAGATTTATTATCGGCTTGATAATAAATCTTCATATTTAATATATTTTTTTAAAATTCATTTTTAATATGTCTGAGAGCAGAAAGGAGAAAGAAAATAGATTTCATATTTAAATGAATAGTAAACTGAGTGAAATAACTGTTATAATTTTTCTAAATAAACATTTTAATTTATTAAACGTGGAATGTACCCGACTGTACCGCGGGCAGGGCGGGGGGTGCGCTCTCGCACACCTGGCGCGCGCAGCTGCGCGGGCAAATCTCACGCGCGGCGCAGGCGCAGCCTCCTCGCTCGCAGACTATGTGCGCAGTACCGGATTTGGTGGCTAATGGCTGATGGAGACGGCTAGTCTATGGCATTTTATTTACAGACTAGCAATTTCCCGCGACTACGTCCACGTAAATTCTAGCCTACATATATATATTTCAGCAGATAAATTGGCTATTTTTAAGTAAAAGAATTTAAAAATCGGTTTCTGAGCCCATTTGATGGATGCAAGCAAACGAATAAACAAACAATCAAATTATTCTTCTTTATTATATTAGATAGATAATGTATGCTTGTGCAAAATTATCGAATAATGATTAAAGTAAAAAAAAAACAAATATTAATAAATTATGTTGGCACTCATTTCGTGCATTAGTTATATAGTTATAATTCAAAATTAAAGTAGGTATACTTTATTTTTGTTCGTTACAGACGAATCGAAGTTATATTTGATCGATTAAATTTTATGTCTTATGCTTTTATCAGTAACATTATCAATTTGTAACCCCTGCAGGGTTAGGTCATTTTTGTAGTTTTCTTAATTCTATGGTTGACTTGAACTTTGGGCCACTTGGGAACCTTGGGAAATAACTTTAATTTAACCAACTGCTAGTAAATTGTTAGTACTTTTATTATAATTCTATTTCTTTTAACGTGATGCAATAAAGAATTGTAAAATGACAATTGCTGAATTGGAAGAAAAAGAAACTACGTGCAGTTTATTTGAACTGAAACCAAATAATATATCTGATTCATCTTAAACTAAATTTAGGAGATTAATTTCCTCACCAGTTCAGGGGAATAAACCCTTGAAAAATAAATTATATAAATAAATATATTTATTTTATTTATATTTATTTAAACAGTCGTAAAAATTGGTATTGGCAGATTAGCAGATAACACACAAACTGGTTACTATAAAAGAAGCATCCGCGGTGAAGAAGTTAAACTGTGAATGAGACACAATTTCCTACATCATACAATAGCCGCCCTTAGATTGAATGAATCAATTCACTTTCATTGAATCGGCTGGACATGCAACAGGTTACATTATCACAGATTCGCCACAAAACGGACGCATCTAATAGTTTCATGAATGGAATTCCTAAAAAACACTTCTTACAAGTCGCATTGTCTGTTCACAATGACAAGCGCCGTTCAACAAAGCGATTTACAAGTGTACAATTCACGCGATAGCTCTTTATACTACGACCGATCTAAATAGAACTATGATATACGGTGAAACAACCCGCCTTTGGCTCACCATTCTTATTTTCTATAGAGGCAGGGCAGGCCAAACTGAACTGGTTAGGTTCTAAAAGCATGATATTGTAATATCAATAGTCGCGAACTTTTTGTCCGCATGTGTACTTTTGTGAGTTAACACCGATTAATATAATTATGTGTGTGGTAATACACTGCATAACATAATGGAATGATTCGGTTTTAGATTTGAATGATGATAAATTAATTATCAAGCAAATATAAAACGAGGACAACAGTACGCGTGCTTTATTATACTTTATACTAAAATACTTAGCACAGGTGTCGTAAATGGTCCGGACAAAGTATACAGGGTGTAATCGAATACATTGGCATCTACAGCAAATGTTTAAGTACATATAGGTACTTACATATAGATGTCGAGCTCCGTGGTGCAGTGGTCAACACGCCAGCCTGCGACACGGAGGTCCCGGGTTCGATCCCCGGCCAGGTCAAGATGGAAAACGATCTTTTTCAGATTGGCCTGGGTCTTGGGTGTTTATCTATACAAGTATATGTTATAAAATATAGTATCGTTGAGTTAGTATCCCACGACACAAGTTCACAACTTACTGTGGGGCTAGCTCAATTTGTGTGATATTTATTTAAAAACATTTTTTGCACCCACACTAAATTGCTGGTTGTTTATTGGCCTAAAATCACATGTTTTGCGTAAATTTCGCTGACCGACAATTTTAATACTACTATTGTTTTTATAGTAATGAGCCACTATCAAAGCTTTTGAGATATTATTTGAACGTTTTTTAATGTATTTGAACGTTTTTTATGAAATTTAATTGGATATTTATAATGCTTTTGATATTGGATTGTTTCATTGAGGGTATCATAGTAAGAAATTTGTAGCAAAAACTTCCAATTTCTAATGTAACTAAGGGTTAGGTGACATTTCACCCAAAAAAATTTTCATCCGAAGCTAATTTTGAAGTTTTTTATTTTTATATATTATTAATAAGTTCAATGTAACTAAATTATGCAGGATATAGATACGCATATAAGTACGAGTATCACTGCACACATTGACGCATAACGCAAATTAAATAAAGACATCTGTTTGGCAAGCATATATTTACAGTTTACACATCTGCATATGTTCATTCCCTCCAAAGCGAAGTATATGGCATGACACACCCTCCGAATTTGGTGTTTGGTTTCGTTTTTTGCTTCAGCCGTGCGATACAGCGAAAGGCGGGGTCTGGTTACTGCCTGAAAGTCTACACCGAGCGTTTGCACGTGCACGGAGTGACGTCAGCAAAATGGCGGCGCACATTTGAATCTGGAACTTCCCTTTTATTTCTTTTATATGGTAGAGACCTTGGTTATTTCTTGAATGATGTGATTTTATAACATAAAAGCCTTGGCAATAGGATTTTATAATATTTAAATATAAAACCGGCTACACTATGTACATACGTACAATATTTACCCACATAAAACCTGCCCTTAATATGCTCTCTGTCCCATTTGTTTTTAATTTTATTAATTTAAATAATTCTTAATTTTTTTGCTATAGCCGAAATCTTTTTACACACATTTTATGAAAATATCAAGTCTTTACCTATTATTTTTTTATAGATATAGCCCCGTGGCAGACGGAACTCAAATGATACCTAATATTTATAATCGAAAAGAATGGTTTAGGTATATATTTATATGTATTTTATTTCCTAAAGTTTCTATGTTTTCTTAAAAGGCCGGCAAAACGCTTGTTCAGCCCCTGGTGTTGCAGTTGTCCATGGGCAGCGGTGATCATTTACCATCAGGTGACCAGCTTACTAAACAAAATAAGTCACAATTATCACTTTCTACATAAGATTTTAATGCAAGTCAATTATGTACCGCAAAATTTTGTGACTGAGTTATTCAGCGTTCATATCACACCACAGATTTAATAAAAAGATTGCGTCTTTTTGTGTCAAATTAACTTGTATATGCAAAATTTCTGCTCAATCGGACATATGACTTACACTCGGTACAGGTAAAACTTTAAAAGTTTTAATTGTAAGTAGGTTAATCAGATCAAATTTATTAAGCATTCTTACAATTAACTTACCTCTTAAAAACTTTTTTAAATATATTTTTATCCAAGCTTTAATCTTTTAAATAAATATCAATTTTATTTATTTAAAAACCATACATTCACTTATTTAATAATACAGGTCGTCAATTATTATATAATAACATAATAGATTTAAAACACGCCCTGTAACGTTTCTGGCGCAAAGGTGTCTAAAACGCTGGCTGCATTACAACGTAGTTCGCACAATACTTTTTGTAAGTAACGAGAAGTGCCTGTAAGGGTAATTTTTAAATAAACATTTGATTAAACCATAGATATCAGAATAAACCCTCCCACAAAGAAACGGAAGCCAGTACTCAAGGACAACCCGCTCGGATTTTGTTTTGGGGATTATGAGTAATAAGAGGTTACGTTTTGTCCCGAATGTGTAGGTTACGCCTAACGGTAGGAAGTAGCCGATTATTGTGGTAGGTACTTAATAGTCGGGATCGGGATATCCGGGCGGGTCAGGTAGGAGTAATTGATTGTTAAAAACTCGAATGTTTTTTACATTTACTTCAGTACAAAATTACTTTGAACGTCTTCTGTTTTTAAAATAAATAAAATTCTTAATTTCGAAATCGTAAAGCAAAGTCAAAATCATAAAGCCAAGATATCTTTTGAGAAAAATCATATGTGTGAAAGATATACATTATAAAACCTCTTAGGCAACGATTTAGAATCCAGCAAAATTTGGAGCAAAACGCAGGCAATGAAAAGCTAATTGTAGATGTTGCTGCATACGATCTATCTGACAAAAATATGCATTACTTTATTTTTCGCCTTTTTTGCAAGTAATATAGAACATAGGAATAGTTCATTCAAAATTAAAGTAAATTCAAAAATCATTGACATTTCGTTAAAAAATTATAAAACGTATATTTTTTCCCTTATCAAAAGATTTTTTAGTTTTTTGCAAACATAATCTCTAAAATAAATTTGTGCAGTTCAATGTTAGTCGGGAACTAGGTATCTAACATAAATATTTTAATAGTTTATTTTACGAGAATTGGTCAGTAAATGAGAAATATTTTTAAGTCAAAAGTCCATTTGACAGTTTGCTTCGGTACGAAGGTACAACGAAAGACTTGGAGTTGGGGAAGTCAAAGGGTACAGTTGAAGTTTGCCTTAGACATTTTTGCAAATTGATTATAGTGGACTTTATAATATGAAATTGGTGTAGTTTGGTGTTATAAATGCTCGTGCTCATGAACAATTTATGAAATAGTTAAAGTAGTGGACTGATAAATGGACTCGTATAGATTTGCCGCCAGAAGCTCCCACGAGGCATCAAAGAACATACGCCATCTTTGATGCTACTTGGAAAAACTATACCGTACAACACCGATACTTAGTATCTCATTATACTGGACATTGGCAGAATGACTGAAATTTCGGTGGAAGCCATAATATAAAACAGAAGAAGAAGAAACGAAAGACTTTTTTTAATCTATGGCTACAACCGTAAACAACGCCTCTCTTGACAGTTGTCGTACCGCGGGGCCTAGGTATTTAATGGACATTGCATAAGTGTTTTTAGAAAACAAGTGTAAGATTATTGAGCAGATCATTTCTCGATCATACAATTTGATCACCTTACGGGACTAAAAATTCCCATCGCAGCCTATAACAACAAATCAAGGAAAATTGAGCAGGAGGCCTGGCCGCAAAACGCCGAGTCACCGGCGCGGGCGCAGTCCGTGGGGCGACTTCTTTGATGGCCGCCGACGTTCGACATCGGTCGATAGCCGACAAAACGACAACCGCGCTGCGTGGACTGAGCTGGGAGATGTAGCGGGGCAAGGACTTCGAAAAATCTTTCATGATGTCTTGTGAACTTAGCTAGAAAATTAAGCAGGAGGCCTCTGCAAAACGAGTAGTCACCGGCGCGGGCGCAGTCCGTGGGGCGACTTCTTTGATGGCCGCCGACTTTTGATAGTCCTTCATAATGTCTTCATAAAATTTTGCTAAGTTATAAATAAATATTAGGGACAACTCGTGCAGATTAAGCTAGCCTACATATTTAAATTATATGCATACATGGTGAAATATAAATTGTTTTGAACTGTTTAAGGGATGATTCAGGCCGTCAATTTGATGAACTTTTCCTTTGGGACCAAGTCTAGGAATTCAATGTTTGACAATAACATACTAATTTGTTTTTGGTAATTGATGGTTTGCTTAGGTTCCATAGGAAAAGTTGTTGAAATTGAAGGGCTGAATCACTTCCCAAGGGGTCCAAAATGATCGATATATTACTGGTTATAGGCGAAGCTAGCCTTCCACTAATTTGTAAACTAGTGTCTTGGGATAATACTTAACTCAATGTTACTTTATTTTATAATGGAAACATATTGTACCTACAGGTAAAAATCCAATACCCAAGCCAATCTGAAAAAAAACGTTTATTCATCTTGACCTGATCGGGGATCGAACCCAGTACCCTGCAATTCAAATGCACTTGCGTTACCACCGAGCCACAGCAGTTGCGAAAGTTTAAATGTGCTCCTGCAGTGGAGACTAGAAAGACCTGATGATGATGATGATGATGAAATGCGCAGAAACGTGAGACAGATAAACCTTAAAAAGTTTTAGTTAATAAAGACAGATGTCTTATCCGCGGATACGGCAAGAAAAATTACTAACGTTCATCAAGTGGGCGCTGCCTGATAGTTGTTGAAGATCAGTGATCAAGGTATGTAAATTCAAGTTTTAAGTATTGTTTTTCTACGCCTGTTTTCAAGATTGCCTAGACGTTTTCAATTTCACAACCTATTCTAAAGGGAAAGTTATTTAGTATAATCAAGAGATCCATTAAGAACATTGTTTTGAAGTAAATTGTTGAAATCTTAAAGTTGCAGTAAATAGCAAGAGTTCTTTTGATATTGTTTCAAAAGCCATGTCTCAAGGCTGAGCTTAGCGTCGCAGCCGACGACCAACGTGACTAACCACGTGTCTTTGCCAAGCCCTGTGGCTTGTGTACTGAAACAACGTACTGTCCAGTATCTTTCACAATCTCTCCAGTGCAGTCAAGTTTTCTTTTACATAACCAGCGTCCGACTGCCTTACCCTACGGCGGCAGACCTGGATAGCCTCATTTGGATAGCTCTGGGCATGTGTACTGAGCACACGTCCAGTCAGTAGCGGGGTTAGGGTAGGGCGTAGTTAGGCGATCGCCCCAGGGCGCTGAGTCTAGGCAGGCGACAAAAGTGGCGAATTTGTATACTGAAGATGCGCTATTAAAATCTCTTGGGAGGCTCAGGGTAGCGTGACGCGATTCACAAATTTTTTCACGAGTTCCGTGGTGCAGCGGTCAACACGACTTGTGACACGGATGGTCCCGGGTTCGATCCCCGGTCAAGTCAAGATGAAAAATGATCTTTTTCAGATTGACCTGGGTCCTGGGTCTTGGATGTTTATTTATATATGTATTGTTATAAAATATAGAATCATTGAGTGCGTATCCCATAAAACAAGTCTTACTTAAGAACTTAATTTGGGGCTAGCTCAATCTGTGTGATTTGTCCGTATATATGTATTATTTATTTATTTATAATGGGACGCCGATACTGCATTCTGTCCAATATAACGTTCCTTGATAAATCTTGAGGCACGTCGTCGTGCAGCGTCGCATCACTTTACAACTTAGACCAACACTTAAAAAACGACGCCGACGTTCGCCCGACACTTGTGAGATGATGGTGTGAATTGAAGGCTAAGATGAGTAAGCTGGCCTGATAAACAACTGCACGAGGGCAGTAATTGGTTGATATCTGGTGTCATTTGTATCTCCCGCTGTCGTGTCATTACTCAAGGTCGCAGATCGCGACTGATAAAGAGTGTTGGCTTGTGACAGTAACATTTAAAATATTGGAGTCAGCGTTTAAAATGTTCATGTCATGTTGATGGGCGAAGGTAAGATAAATGTCCTGAACGGATTCCTATGCCGTATTGTTTCTTGATATAGTTACTAAAAATAACAAAAACTCTTCTATGCATGCTACTAGTCGCAAAATAAAATGAATGAAATTACTTACAACATAATTAATTAGATGTCGATAGAACACGCACGTTTATTTACTTTGTAGTTTGTACAAAAAATATTAACATTCTACTTTTAAAGAACTTTCGTCTTAAGAAGTATAAAATAGTTGGATTGCTTTGGTGATCAAAAAGTGATACTAATAATTAGTGGAAAAAAATATGACCCAGAATAGGTAAGCTAATATATAAGTCAGTGTAAGTAACTCATCTATGTCATCGTCACTTACGACCTTCGCAAGTACAGAAGCAATAGAATTGTTTTCTAAAATCCCTAACAAACAGTTGTTGTAAACCTACTGCCAATGACGTACACTGTGACCAATCGGACAACTGTGTGGAACGGAGCATCGCTGTGATGTGACGAAGTACCCATAATATATTCTTGTTTATTACTTCAATAAGAAGTCAACATAAATAAAGCAGAAACGTAGCTCGAATCTAAGCAAATTAGTTTGGCACCATATCCATGCCAATTGTACTTACGTCTTAAGTTAATGGTCATTAACAATATTATTTAAAGGGTCATTTTGTCTGTCCATTTTGTAAAAGGTATTTTTAAACATATATTTTGTTCAACATTGAAGAAGGACAAATTTTAATTAGAATCCTGAGTCAGATCAGATCAGAATGAATTTTTAATGGAAGGTTTCAAATATTTTGACGATTTTAATGAATTACGAGTTTAGAACATTGGGGGGTGGAAAATTAGCCGGTGTAGAGGCAGAAAGAGATAACAAATAGTTCCTATACTATGTGTGCATTCTTATTTAGAGCAAAAAGTATGGAAATCCAACAATGTTGAAGAAAAAAGTATTAGAGCTATTCATATAACAACTCTGTGATAAAATATGAAAACTTTAGTAAAGCAAGTATATAAGGATGTTAGTCTGTTAACACCTGTCTCAAAACACTTGTGGAAATATTTACGGCAGCGGGAAATATAGATACCTATCAATAAGTTGATATGAATTTTTTAAATGACGTTTGCAGCTATATGATTATAACTTTCAATTTACATATTTTTTGTAATTATAGTACTTTATGTAACTGTTAAGTAATGAGGGTGCTTAAAATTCGATTGCGGGTTTATGAAACGAGTCACAGGCGAGTTTCATAATAAGATCGCATGAGTATTTTAAGGACTAATTACAAACAGTTACATACAATACTTCATCTACAAAAACTTTTTCATATGTACTTCATTCTTGACTTTTCTGGCAACAAATTGTGGATATGTTCGCTGCCCTGTACAGAATTTTGTGTAGTGTAGGTACATACCTGCTTCCCCATTACTTTTTCGATTCACTATTAGATATTTACTTTTAATTACAAATAAATTTACCTATTTCGCAATGGCGGCAATTCAAACTCATGCCGAGGCAGTGGACGCGGCGACCTCACTCAGCGAGGTAATTCTATTTTAGAAAATTTGACCAAGATTCATTTTCAAACGCAGGTATTTAAAATTTGAAAGTCATTACTTAATCGAAAAACGATGTCGAAATGAAAATATGTACAATATTACCTACGGCCAGAGACAATATAATTGTTATTATAAATTTGATTGCCGTAATGACCCCTATTAATAGTAAATTTCTGACATCATTATAGATGTTTTATAGTGTGTGAGTAGATAAAAGTATTTCTCACTTATCAGTTTTCCATTCATGCTGCTCTTCCATGCTGGTTTGCGAGAAAAGAAAAAAACATAGAATATACCAGCTGTTTTTCTTCCCGCAAACCGTAAAAGCCGGTCAAGGGATTGAGCGAAAATCTAAGAAAACATTGATAGGCGATGCGGCTAGCAACCCATCGCTATTTTGATTCCGCTTTCTACCTTTACGCCTACTACGATGCTAAACGTGGCCTGTAGATTTTATGTCTCTGTCTACCCCGCAAGGGATAAAGACGTGATAGTATGTATGTATGTATTCATTCATGCATTGAAATTATTTTTTGATAACAATTGATTCGATTAAAGACTATTTGCATAATTGCAAAATCGATTCGATTAAATTTGCTTATGCATTTTAATAACCTGATAAGAGCATGTTTAGAGCTAACCTATTGTAACTAACTAGTTAGTTGTAAAATTTGATTAAAATTTATCTTGTAATTTTTGAGTGATCTATCATCATTTCAGGAGTCCACTTCTGGACATAGGCCTCCCTGAAAGACTTCTAAGTATATATACAGACGATCAAAGGTTAACGTTGTTAGTAGGACTAACTAATAAACTCCAGGTCTCAAATATAGTTTGTCTCAATCATTACCAAATCTGCCGCACAAATAACACAACCTGATAAAGTTCATATAAAAGCTTGGAATAAATCAACGACAAGTAAATTTATTTGGCAGCGCTACTTCAATCAAATAACCTTTAGCTTAGAAACTCTTTAAATTACTCTAGTATTAATTATTATCCAATCTGCCGCACAAAAAACACAACTGATAAAGTTCATATAAAGCCTTGGAATAAATCCAACGACAAGTAAGTCTATTCAGCACCGCTATAAACTTCAATTAACATCCAACGCCTTTGTTGTGCAGATTCTTTGGAAACCGAATAAATACTACTTACGATAGTAGACATAGTATTGTCACTTTTACCATCGTAAAAGAAGCCTTTTTATTATTGAGTTGTTCAATACGTACACTGTTTTTTCAACTTACATACATAGTATCACATCTTTATCCCTTACAGGGTAGACAGAGCCTAAGGCCATAAGACCGAAAGGCCACGTTTTGCATGTTGATGGACTTTAAGATGGAATACGGATTCAAAACAGTGATGGGTTGCTAGCCTCAGCTATTACATTCTACGTTTTTCTTTGCTCCCAGACCAGCATAGAAGAGATCATTGGACGATGATGGATCATTATTTTTTTTTCAACTTGGTTCGAAATTAGCCGGAATGAAGAATATTCATCACTTTGAAGTTCTATAAGATTTTAAATATAAGTAATAATGAAGACTCCCAATAATTAAAACTACTATCTACCTAGACAAGTAACATAATATTGTCTCTCAAGTTGTCACCTTGCGGCAGCGTGCCTAAAGGTCTGGGAGCATCGGCACGTGGGACGGTAATGCTTATTTTTGTGCTAGCTAACTGCCAGCCCTTTGGTTCCGTGATATCTCAATCAGTCTTTTTCACAGAAAGATAAAGAGATGGGCTGAAGACCCGTTGGATCCATAGATACTACTCTAAAGTGGTGAATGTAGTTCTATGCCTTCGTCTTCAAAATTATACTTACCGTTTTTTTAAACTTGTTTGTGGAGAAGAATAAACGATTTTTGTTTGTTTTATTTTTTGTTGTCTCCGATTTCCAAAAACTTGCTCATTTAATTTTGCTGGCTTTCTGTCGCGCTTTTTCTCATTCACTTTAACTTTATAACATGATACGAGAATTTTACGACAGTTTGATGTATCTTCTGAGCTTTTCATTGTTTCATTTGGCTTTGGCCTGGCAAAAGTTATTTATTGTAAAATTTAAAATTATAAATAATTTCCTGTAAAACTATTCATTCGAAAATAAAAAAGGTTTATATAGTTATTTTTTTTGTACAAAAAACAAGTACTAATAATTTATTTACTATGAAACTAATAAAGTAGCTTCCTCTTCACATTTTTCAAGTTTGTCATTACCGTCGTCATTTACAAAATAAATAATTACTAGTAAACATCTCTGAAGTAATAGGCCAGGTAAATAGCAATCTATCGCCGTGTGGATAATCTGGCAAACAAAAATCCAGAATAATTCTTTCGGCGCAGCGGGCTTTCGGCAGACTTTGTGACCCGACATCTTTATACAGGAATACTAGTAAGTACTATTAAATAATCATGTAGATAATAAAAAAACACAAACTTGTAATTACCGTCGTCATTTACAAAATAAATAATTACTAGTAAACATCTCTGAAGTAATAGGCCAGGTAAATAGCAATCTATCGCCGTGTGGATAATCTGGCAAACAAAAAATCCAGAATAATCCTTCCGGCGCAGCGGGCTTTCGGCAGACTTTGTGACCCGACATCTTTATACAGGAATACTAGTACTATTAAATAATCATGTAGATAATAAAAAAACACAAACTTGTTATTACCGTCGTCATTTACAAAATAAATAATTACTAGTAAACAACTCTGAAGTAATAGGCCAGGTAAATAGCAATCTATCGCCGTGTGGATAATCTGGCAAACAAAAAATCCAGAATAATCCTTCCGGCGCAGCGGGCTTTCGGCAGACTTTGTGACCCGACATCTTTATACAGGAATACTAGTACTATTAAATAATCATGTAGATAATAAAAAAACACAAACTTGTTATTACCGTCGTCATTTACAAAATAAATAATTACTAGTAAACAACTCTGAAGTAATAGGCCAGGTAAATAGCAATCTATCGCCGTGTGGATAATCTGGCAAACAAAAAATCCAGAATAATCCTTCCGGCGCAGCGGGCTTTCGGCAGACTTTGTGACGCCGCGCGGACGCGCCCTGTGGCAAAATTGGTAATCGTTTGGCGGCGGATAGCGATTCAGGTGTGCCTAGGGTTGCCGAGGCTAGGTAATATTATTATTTAATTAATTGTTTTCTATTTTTTCTGTACTTTAGATATAATTGTTATTTTAAGAAAGTGTTTATTTTATACTTTAAATTTGGATTTCGTTGCTCTTTCATTGCATTCTATATATTAAAAGTAACTAGCTGTTACCCGCAGCTTCGCTTGCGTGATATATAGCCAATGTCCATCTCTGTACCCTAACTTTTGTGTATGCATGATGATCGGTTGAGCACATACCTAGGACCTCACTCTCACATTTATAATATGAGTTAGGATAAGGATTGAATTGATTGGTTGTTCATATGTACTACAATATTGGTAACATAAAGCAAGCATTTTACAAAACCAAGAAGTATTTTTTATTTTTAAAATAATACCTATTACTACAATAAGAAGTTGGCTGTGCGCCAACCCTATTAAAAGTTATCATGTTATCTTTTGCAGATCGCGTATTCCGTAGAAGAGGATTACCGAGTTTGCTATTACTGCATTCTAGGAAGGTACGCCAGGTAGTCATATCGCGACTTTCTTTGTCCGTGGTATTATTCCCTCAGAGTACCTGCATTTAAAACTATCAAATATACACCTTCACTCAATCGAATAAAATACATATTCTTTTGTAGTTAAAAGTTAAGCAGATTGCACGATATATTTTCAATTTGTGTTAAAATTAGCGTATTGCTTTTGAACATAAAGTCCTGTTATCAATGAATATGAGTAATTATGAATTTCTGAATGAAGCGTAGGGGTTGCGTTTAGAAGGGTGGTCTTTGTGGCTGGTGGCTACTGACTACACTATCGTAGTCTGATAATCGCATCATTATGGTTTGAATAACAGTACAAATAGATTATGTAAGCGGTTATTCTATAAAATATTTAATGTTTTGTTATGCATGCTTATTATGATCTAACCTAATGAGTGTTTAGATATTACAAATATGACTTTATGATAGACACCTATACTAACGAACATTTCACGTTTGTTTGAGAAAAAAAAATTCAATGAGTAATTTTAAAACATTGGTCTCAGTTTAACCGTTTTAAAATGCCATTTAAAAGTATTTTCTTCATGCAAAAAGACCATTTGAAATCGCATAAGGTTTTTAGTAAGTTATTCTTCTTTTTTCACAAAAATTATCACTTACCTTCGTATGTTGAGTCTAACTTGCTTCATTTCTAATTTTACCTTGTTCGTAGCACCTTCGGAGCTATCCGTACATTAATGCTAAGTCATGATGGCGTACCAACCAACTTGGAAGATGAACACCTGCGCGCATTGACCCGCAGGCAAAACCTAATCGTACTCACTACACCTTCAAAATTAAGTCCAATCGTCCGTGAAACTTACACCCAATTTCATTACAAATTCCAAAGACAACCATTTGAGAAATGTACTAGCGACCCGCCTCTAGCCGAATGTCTATTAAAATTCCGTTAAGATGTGTAATTACATTAGGTTCCAACACTCACTCAAAATCAGCCGTCAATCAAACAGGAGTGTTATTAGAGGTATCGGAAAGATCGGAATATCTCGGCGTGTTTTGTAAGTCAAATGAAAATTAATGGTTTATATGAATGATATAAAACCAAATATTGGCATAGGAGGTTTGTTTCTTAGGTGTTCTGACGGGCGGCGCGAGTAATGATGGAGTCACGGTCGTGACTTTCCAAGTGAGGTTTTTGATTGTACATTTAGGCGTTTATATCGAGAGATTAATAGTGTAGGTCATGAATATGACTTTAATTTGAATAAATGCATTAAGACCGATATTTCAGTAAAAAGAGACGCATAATAGTAAGAAGTATAAAAATGGTAACATTTAAATTACTTGCGCACCGTTTCGTACAAAATACTTTTTGTTATGAGGCCCCATTTAAGTAATTTCATGTTATTTTGTTTTAATTTTTAGGGTTCCGTACAAAAGTTGAAAAACGGAACCCTTATAGGATCACTCGAGCGTCTGTCTGTCCTTCCGTCCGTCTGTCACAGCCGCTTTTCTCCGAATCTACTGAACCAAATTAGATGAAATTTGGTAAGATAGTGTAATCCTATGACCCAAACACGGATGTGCAAAGTAAATACAGATTTTTTTGAAATAAGGGTCATTTTGAGGGGCCAAATTACAAATTTTTGAAAGAAAGTTTTGCAAACCTTACTGTGTCATATATCAAATGAAAGGGCTCATTATGAGGATCTCAAAAATATTTTTTTTTGTTCGGGTAAAATCAATACTTTTGATTTTATTCACGAAAGAAGGCAAAAATTGACCATTCCCCCCCCCCCCTGATCTCCGAAACTACTGGGCCGAAAATTTTGAAAAAATTGCAAAATATAGTTCATTTCTTGAAGATTACAGGAAAAATAATTAGAATTCTATCACTTGAAAATTAAGTGGTAAACTCACAATAATTAGTTCATCTAGGGAAATAGTTCACTAAAACACCACTAGATGGCGCTAAACAATTGAATAAAACATTTTTTGCACATTGTGTGTGTGTGTTCACGAAGCATATTGTACGGAACCCTCATTGCGCGAGTTTGACTCACACTTGGCCGGTTTTTTAGGGTTCCGTACAAAAGTTGAAAAACGGAACCCTTATAGGATCACTCGAGCGTCTGTCTGTCCGTCCGTCCGTCTGTCACAGCCGATTTTCTCCGAATCTACTAAACCAAATTAGATGAAATTTGGTAAGATAGTGTAATCCTATGACCCAAACACGGATGTGCAAAGTAAATAAAGATTTTTTTGAAATAAGGGTCATTTTGGGGGGCCCAATTACAAAATTTTAAAAGAAAGTTTTGCAAACCTTACTGTGTCATATATCAAATGAAAGGGCTCATTATGAGGATCGCAAAAATATTTTTTTTTGTTCGGGTAAAATCAATACTTTTGATTTTATTCACGAAAGAAGGCAAAAATTGACCATTCCCCCCCCCTGATCTCCGAAACTACGGGGCCGAAAATTTTGAAAATATTACAAAATATAGTTTATTCCCTGAAAATTACAGGAAAAATAATAAGAATTCTATCACTTGAAAATAAAGTGGTAAACTCACAATAATAAGTTCATCTAGGGAAATAGTTCACTAAAACACCACTAGATGGCGCTAGTCAATTGAATAAAAGATTTTTTACACATTGTGTGTGTGTTCACGAAGCATATTGTACGGAACCCTCATTGCGCGAGTTTGACTCACACTTGGCCGGTTTTTATGTTTTATAGTGCTACTGGCAGTCCTCCCGGCCTGCGCCTGAGCATGTCTTATACATATAAAGGTACCTCTTGAATCACTCTATCTATTAAAAAACCGCATCGAAATCCGTTGAGCAGTTTTAAAGATGTAAGCATTTTATTTATTTTTATTTTATTTTATTTATTTATTTATTGTGATAAAACGATTATAACCAATTAAAATTATCACACACATTCACAATTGCATTACTACTTATAGCTACATAAAAGAAAACAATAAATTTAAAAACAAAGACAGTCAAAAATAAAATTTACAGACATAATAAAAACAATAAAAATATGTCAAAAATCAACATGTGCACATTAGTTACTCACAATCGTCACTTATATTATTAGTATTAAACCACTGATCGGGCAAATTTTCACAGTAAGTCAATAAAGCCTGTACAATGGATGACCAGTTGTCAAAATTAAAATCAAATTCAATGTTGGCGCTACGTAGTGCATTGAGGTGGCTCAACGGTCGTACCAATGGAGACATAGCGCGCGATACTGTTTGCCCTCTGTCTGCATGGAAGGTGGCATGTGGTTTACTGCGGCCGCGCCTATCCACCGGGATAGTATGTTCATCCGGGACGAACAACACACATAATAAATTGTGTAAGAGAAGGCAGTCAAACTTGCCCCGTAGTACCTTAAGGCAGGTGGTGAGTTGCTGTAGCATTCTCCGCACTTCTAGGGAATTATATTTCAAGTGACCCAGCAAGAACTTAGTAGGGTATAAGTATGGGTAGTAACCAAATGTCAAATACAAAGATCTCAAGAAGGCCTTTTGAACTTTCTCCAGCATCCGTGTTTATTTGACCTGATAGGGGTTCCTGAAGCATAATACAAGAAGCATACAGACATCGGGAAGCGACTTTGTTTTATGCTATGTAGTGATAATGGGAATAGGTAATAATACTACTTAAATGAGTTAAAATTTAAAAGTCCGACTATTAAGGTTATAAGTATGTTATACACGGACGATAACGGAGGCTTAGTAAAAAAGTTCTACACGCTGGTTTCCACTGGCGGACCCTAAAAAAAGTTTAATAAGCATTTCAGTGGCACAGTGGTTAATACCTGCGACACGAGAGAGCCCGGGTTCGACTAACTTTCATGCCGGAAAACGTTATTTTTAGATTCTCTTCGTCTTGGATGCTTATCTATGTTAGTATGTATGTATTATAAATATATACCTAGTATTGTTGAGTTAGTATCCTACAACACAAGTTCACAATTCACTGTAAGGCTAGCTCATTTGTGAGATTTCCCTATATATTTATTCATATTTGAATCAGTTTTACTGCATCTGTAGTGAGAACTAGGCCAAACGACCAAAACAAGTAATTCCTCAATAATTACCATAGCTATTATATCATTTCCTAACGCGCTGACGTTCAGTTAAACGAACACCGCCCCAAGAGGGGTGGATGGGAAATAAAATAAAATAATAAGTTACGTAAAGCCTCCGTTTGTCATGCGAATCGTGCATTAGGCTCTAATTTCCCTTTTGATTTTAAGTAATTTATATGAAATTATGTGGAGAAACTTTACTCTAAGGGGGTTGATGATAAATGTTCGTTTGTATTCGATTAGGCAGATAAATGCGGCCGATACGACGATTGAATGATCGATTCGGTAATAATCACCTGGCGAACGGAATCGTGGAATTGGAATGAATATTTTACTGCATACGTTCCGGTGCTCCGACTCATTTGTATTGTTAGAGATGAAATTAGGACCATCAAAGGGTAATTATGGGACTATGGTTATAATGAAGTAAGATTTTTTTTTTTTTATAAGAGAATAATATGCTGATAAATGATGAACAACACCGAAACTTTCTTCAAACAATTTTGGCGCTCGCAAACGGCTAAATTGTAGTTCATTAAAAATTATATTTGGTTCATTTTATAGAAAAAAGATAAAATCATTTTAACTTTTTACATTAAAATCATTTTATCTTTTTGATATAAAATTATTTTAAAATGTTCACAACTATTCGTAGTTCTTTATTCTGATTAAATAACTTCACAAAATGAGGTCTATTTTAGCTGCAGAAATATTAAATCAATGATTATTTATGATTAATAAACACAGCGAAGGTGTGTGGTTAATAATTTCATTATTTCGGACCCACTATTTGGTGTTATCGTGGAATCGGTCTGGCCCCTAACTTATGCTAGTTAAAGGCTCGTACATACTGC
Organism: Rhodophaea formosa; assembly: GCA_963082605.1. Classification (NCBI taxonomy): domain Eukaryota; kingdom Metazoa; phylum Arthropoda; class Insecta; order Lepidoptera; family Pyralidae; genus Rhodophaea; species Rhodophaea formosa. Next base: position 17,740,541 of record OY720205.1, read on the forward strand.
GCTGTGTGTAAAAAATACTAATGTTGGTTTACTGATTCTTTTTTCAGCACACATCGTGTCCTCATCAGACATAACCAACTTACTAAGAAGCCATTACGTCGGAAATTTATAATCAATCTATATAGCTTGGTATGTCGATTTTACGAATATCTTATTGTGTATATTATTATCCTACTTGAAAAAAGGAACAGAGGGATTAATTCGGGTGTGCTATAATTTTTGACCTTAAGAACGTTTATTTATGGATTTTAATTATTACATATATGTAAGGTATAACTCAAAGAACTATGGATAGGTCTATGCTCCGGTGTTTCTCTGCGAGATCGAATCAGGAACGAGGAGATCCGTAGAAGAACCAAGGTCACCGACATAGCCCAGCGGATTAGCTATTTGAAGTGGCAAAAATATGCCCCATAATTAACTGCATATACCTAATCAATTTACAAATATTAACGATGAAAAGAATTTATTTATATCCTAGATACTTTACCGAAAAATTATATTCTGGTCCGCGAAAAAGAGTTTTGATTCCAAAATATTTTTGTCTGAATTTTTATTAAAAGAAATTCATATTGTAAAGAGAGCCCAAACAAGACGGGCTTATCTTCTTTAGTTTAGATGTTCATATAGCCACCTTTCGACTTCATCTATTATCACAATATTGCACATTAATCCAATTTACGTAAGTACACAAAATCTCTACTCAATCGATTAAGGATAAGTTCTTAAAAATTGAGTTGCAAGATTTCAATCCTTACACGGCAAGTAAAAGGCATACATGAATTAAAAGCTTTACGTTCACACTTTAAACAGTATAGTTCATGTATAAGGTTAAGTAGATTCAGGATTCAATCGTTTATTTAATATAGGTTTCTTTGAACACTTAATAATTGTCATATTTGTGTTTACAAAAAAATTTTGTTGACGTCAATAATTACTTATGGCTAACTTTAGGCCGCTTCCAAAGCGGAGTGCAGAAGAAGCGGCAACAAACTGCACAGCGCGTTTTCTCCAAGCGACGTCAACTCACAATTCTAGTTAGACCTTATAAACTACTTACATTGTATATGTGGACTGAGTGTGCATTGTTTTAATTAGATAGTTAACTAGAGCCTCGTAGAATAAAATTTTAGATGATCTCTCCGTTTTCTATCTAATGGGGGCAGCACTGGTCCTCGTATTCATGCTCCCCTTTAATAAAGGCTAGTAAAAACCGATTCAAAATAAGTGGTACAAGTACCTACCAACCTTTATGTTCACCTAACATGTAAATTTACGCGCAACGCTATAATTTCCTAATGCAAATAGCTTCCTTCGCCGGTGAGGTGTGAAGAGCTCGGATTCGCACAGGAAGCTTTTTGTTTCATAACGCGTTCGTTTATCGGTGGATGTAATTAGTGAATTTGGTAATACCGTGACTTGACAAAAAAATGATACTAATACGATATATGTTCTTTTGAATTTCCACAAATTGTTGATAAGATGAAATCGATTATGTCACTTTGATGTTTTACAAAAGCAGTTTTTAGTTTGCCGATCCTAAAGTTTTATTTTAGACGTGATGATCAAAATGACAGCTTATAATAACAGGTAGGTAATAGTAAAAAAACTGATCGTTGGGCATCAAAATCGATTCAGTAGTCTATACTAATATTATAAAGAGGAACAATTTGTTTGTTTGTTTGCGTTGAATAGCCTCCGAAATTATTGGACCGATTTTCAAAATTCTTTTTAAACCTATAGTAAGGTAATTTATCTGCGAGTGACGTAGGTTATGTTATAATTTACGCGGGTAAAGTATCGTGAAACTTGCTAGTAAAGCCCGCTCCACACTCTCGTCGAGAGGTTTCGTTCCCGGTATTCGCCGAAACAAGACGAGATCGAGAACTGCTCTCTATACTCTCGCTTAGCGCAGTGTCTGTTTGAGGACGTAGCGTATTATACTTCTTACAACGAGAAAAATAGTTATTAAAAGGCGTTAAAAGAGACGAAATACCGCTACCATGGAGACTACACGAATATAGCCGAGACTTGCCGAATAATCTCGTATTCGCCTATTCTCGTGTAGTTTTGCCGAGAGTGTGGAGCGGGCTTAAGGTAATTAAATTATTTAATCGGTTTCATCCTAACAACAATTAATGAAAATTCTTAAGCAATTCATAACCTTCTCGAGATCCAAATTCACGGCAACCATAGTTTAGAAATAATGTAGTAGAAGTTTGGAAATAAATAAAATATATAAATAAATGTTAGATAGATGACACACGTTTTAAAAAATAAAAAATAAGAACAATTCAGTACTTAAAGGACTTCATCATCATCTTCAGGTCTTTGTTAGTCTCCACTGCAGGAGCACGACCCTCTCTGTACTGCCAGAGCAGTCAGAGGATTTGGCCTACACTCTCCACGCTGGCCAAACGGGTTGGAGAGGTCTCTTTGATGTTTATAAGCTTTGTTTAGCTTGAGTTTCCTAAGTCGCCTTTTACGACATCCACGGGAAGATTTGGAGTGGTCCTATTCTTCTCTGCCGGGAACCACACGGCTAAACTTAAAGGACTAAAACAGTTTTTTTTACAGACTTAGTACCTATATGTGTACCAAAATTAAATGACTTTATGAGTGTTAAGCTGCTTGGGGAAACTAGTGCGCGAATGTTTTTAATGAAAACCATAGCACTTGCTTCCTTTAAATTAAACGCACCTAGTTGCGTGTGAAACGCAACACAGCAGTGTCGAGATATTTTTAAGTACCTTTTACTCGAACAAACTGAAGCATTCATCTAAAATATCAAATTACTTCATTTTTATTTCCTATCACCACGAGTTAAGGTTTACAATGTTTCGTCATCCGAAATTTAATTATATTTTTATGTTGGCGAGTATTAGCTAGTGCGGGGAAGTGCAAGAAACATTAATCACAACAGAATTAGCTTTGGCGATCCGCTCCCGAGTGTCCAAGAGAATTTATTTCGATGCCCCTCATAAAAGACCTTAACTTAGTTTTTATCATTTCAAAGCTTCACATAGGATTGACGAAAACGAAGAAAATACTACGCTCAGCAATGGGTGGATAATGGGTTTCGCGAATTATAATAACACAGGAATGTAAAGCATGAATATACTTATCCTATGTGTAAATTTTTCTTTTTTGTAGTTGGTCGTGACTGATACGTAAGTACTAAATTCTTGCAGAAATTGGTGTTTTTATTCTCAAACGTATGTTCATATTCTAAGATCACTCATTAAACACTTTTAAACACACCCATGAAACAATAATTGTTGTCATACCTATTATGATAAACGCAAAAAATTACAAACAAATGAAAATATCTAAAAGCGTACTTAAACCCTTTCATGCATGGTCCCGAATTTTGTCGTGGCAAAACCGCCTCCGCGCCGCCGCTGGGGACCGCATAAATACTGCTTAACTCACGACACTCCAAATTTAAAATCACAAAAAAATTAAAACGAGCAGCCAGAACGTAACTTTTTAATAATTACCTCAGGACGCGGTGAGTAGCGTCACTAATGTGTGAAAGAGGTCCCTCTGCCGAATAATTTTGTTTTGTAACAACTCTTATAGATTTTGACGTTATTTATTTGTTAGCAACCCTCTTTAGGCATCATTAGGCGTAAGATGCATTTGATTATGGACGATCTTTAGTTATGACTTTTTAATTTATTGGGTAAATAAATAACTGTGATATTTTATGGTCATTCGTTAATTTTGTATGCTAATATTTTAACGTGGTCTTTATCACTAAATGTCTCATACATAAAGTAAATTCAGTTTAATATTCTAGTCTTATATTATATTTATTTTTGAATACTGTAATCTCATTCAGTTCTAGAACCGATCAGCTTGTCATCAATTCATAAAGTCCCTAACAGAAATCTTGTAAGATCACCTTTAGTTTGAGAACCCCTCTTTACTACACATGGATCCATGGCATTTAAAAGCACATCATTACGGCTCCGAATCCGTAGAAGGTGACTTAGGTAACACAAGCTAAAAAGAGCTTATAACCATCAAAGAGACCTCTCCAACCCGTCTAGCCAGCGTGGAGAGTTTAGGCCAAATCATCTTACTGCTCTGGCTAATATATGATTCTGGTAGTACAAAGTGGATCGTGCTCCTGCAGTGGAGACTAATAAAGACCTGATGATGATGATTACAGCTCCAAAGCAATACGGCTGAGTATGCTACCAGGGAAAGTTCTAAGATGGGAGAAAATCTATGACAATTGATAAAAAGCAACTCCTCCCTGATCCAATCACATACCCATCAACCCTAAGTCTCAGCACCTGCATAACAAATAAAGGAAAATTTATATCCTCAACAATGCTTCTCCATAATGAGGTTACGATCTTCAAATTGTCAATCGGCAACGGTGTGGCAACGCCAGGCAGTTTACATATGCTACCAGCGTAAGGTAGCGTGCATACCGTCGACCTCGACTCTCGACCGAGGAATTTGACACCAAAACGTCATGGCAATTAAGGAATCGGCAAGCTCTAACCTCGCAGCCGACCTGTATTGGGCACGTCTGTGATTGGCACATAGATGTGTAAGCGCACTGGATTGGACTTGGGATCAATCAAATCGATACGATGTCGAAATTGTGTAATTATAAGCCATTATTTGACGTTGGGTAAACCTAGCTGAATTTTTAATTTTATTTAGTGGTTAAAATGACATTTGATGAATTGCTCAATATTTTCTAGGATTTAAATAGAATTTTAATAAACAAACACTAATATTTTCGTTTATTAAAGAGTAATCACATATCGAAAGCATTATGATCTGCTTCTCATTTTATATTTTTAAAAAGGAATTAACCCGGCTTTTGAAGGAATCCAGGTCATAGCTTTGGAGAAAAACGATGCAAGGAAGCTCGTTCCACAACTAACACACGCAAGGATAAAATATTTAGAGAAACTTGGTGTTGTGTTGAAATCTTCGAGGCCCGGCGATCCGCCGGGCCTCGAAGATGATGAGCATGAAGCCACTGCGTAGCACAGTTACACTAAATAAAAAAGTTCTTAGAGTTCTCCTTGTTAAAAACGCTTTAATTTCCTGAATGCTGATGCAGACCAGTGAAAGTAAAGTACCTATTTGCCTATATTAGAAATCAATCCCAGAAGCCTTCGCATAGCAAGTTGCCTGATAACCTCTGCGACATTCTGTCCCGGCTGTCATCATTGATGGCAGTCGTTAAGCTATGTCAGATGCCTTAAGGCAGCTTGAAAAATCTGACACCATTGTTGGCCACTTACACATACGAAAAAATAAACCTCTGTGACGGGGACGAAGGCCGTAAAAAATCGGATATAGGTGAGGTGAACAGACACTAAAGATGTTGAACACAATATTAGGCAGCTAGTGACCCATTTTTATGTGTATGTAAGCTCACATTAGTTCCAGATTTTCAGACATGGACACTAATACTGACGTTTACTTTCCCGCCAGTCCTCAGCCACTCTCGTCACTCGTTATTATGCGCATGACAATCTGCGTCAATCACGCATTACATTTATCATGTTTCAGACGTGATAACCTCTACGACACGGATAGAAGCTGTCAAAAATCTGGCATAGGTGGTGGGTAATAATTAACAGACCCTAGAAATATTTAACACTACGACTTCCATCTTTTAGGCCGCAAGTAAAATCCTTCTTTACGTGTATACTCACACTAGAACCAGATTTTCAGACATGGACACTAACACTGACGTTCACTTTCCCGCCAGTCCCTAGCCACTTGCCGTCACTCGTCATTATACTCATGACAATCTGCGTCATCCGCGCACAACATTTATCATGTTTTAGACGTGACATGTCGTTTCTCTTTATAGCAGCGTCTCGATATTCATATCACATTTTAAGATATTATTGGTATTTATCAAGAAATCGACGTATTATCAAAAGTGTCTGTTAAAAATACAATGAAGAACAAGAAGCTTAACTCCATAGACATATAATATTATTTTCTGTAGCTTTACCCACGCTATTCAACGAGAGGCAGTAACTAAATATATGACGATATTCCTTTATTAAATTGATTACGACTGCGACACCCGAAAAATAAAATATTATAAAATGCCTGTTCATCACGTACGAGTAAAAACGGGAAACATGAATTTTAAGCCATCATCGGTTTCTCGGTACTCGTGTATGCCCCGCTAAACAGTACCTAACGTTATCATTACGGCAGAATTCATGCTGAAAAGTTATTTGGCCCAGTGTTATTAACCGCCGACTGCCGGCCAGACGCTAATCTTTACAGAGCACCGGTCACCCTGGCGCTGTTAAACTGTTATGTAGAAAAAAATACAATTCTAAATTTGATCATGATGCATGAAATTGTAATTTCGAATCTGGAACAGTTTATATGCAAAACATGATCACAAGGTACCTTGAGATCATGTTTTGTATCGCTACTCGTACTTTCTAAGCAGACTCTCCTCGTGATTGGCGGACGACACACTTGCGGTGCTGATTCGTCCCGTTACCGGCCCACTGGTCAGTGGCCCTACCATCTGCTAGCGTGACACACATGGACAAAGAAAAATTTCGTTTCGAGTATAATCTGCTAATATATATATTTTCCTGAAATGTGTTTGAACCCTGAATTCAGATAATGACCTAGAATTTATTGTTTTTTTTTAGAAACAAATAAATATAATAAATATATACGAACGAGGTTTAGACTTACAGACATCCCAATTTGTCTATTAAATCTTTATTATAGCGACTTATAGTAGGCTTTACAATAGTGAACAAATGGTAGAGGTTGTAGGCTGAGCTGGACCACTCAACGTCGCCGATGTATTGTGCCTTCAATGACACTCACAAATGTTTGCCACTTAACGATTCGAGGGTTGTACCGTTCCACACATACATCACCCTATAGAAATAGAGTCTCATATCGCTCAGCAGAACTGTAATATACATTACGCGTACTGGCTATATAGTGTGTTTATTTAAATAAAGAAGAAAAAATTAAAATGTCGTAATAAGTGGCAGTTAAAATGCTGCGGTTTGCGATAGTAAGATTTATTATTTTATTACTGGACGTGTCTAATCGGCCAGTAAACCTCGTAATGTTTTTCATTCGCTATAAAAAGCTAATTGACCAGCGGAAGCAGTTATTTGTTTTATTCTTAGTGTTTGGAGCAACAGAGTGGAAACTCGCGATGAAAAGGACCATGATTTTTTTTTCTGGCATTGGAAGCACGTTCCAATGTTGCTTGCCTGAAAATGTTTAAATTATCAGTTCAATTAAAATATTTTTTTTTTATTACTTATTCGGAATATATTTTAAAAGATTGGAAATTATGAACTTAGATATGAATTTTATACCCATATTAACCATTTTCGGTAGCTACGTAATTTTTTCAAAATATATTATGTATACTGTATCTGCGTTACATACTACCTTTATGTGCAAAATTAGTAATTACGCAATATGTAGTTATAATTAAAATTATCTATTATTTAGTACGGTACCCTACCAAGGAAATAAAACAAAAAATAATATCAGTAAATTGATTTCATATTTTTATATATACATATATAAAATAAAAAACCTGAGAGATTGTCATAAAATTAGCTTGACGATTACATTATTTTAAATATAAATATTTTACCTACTTCTTAGAAGTAATTTATTTAACTATACCTATTGTGTTCCTTAACCAACATTAAATACTGTCAGAATTATGATTTGATGATAATATGTATGTACATTGTACTCATATGATAACTTGATGACCAATAAAATAAATCCTATTATGAGTACCTACTTACCTCTGCTAAGTATTATGAGACGAATATGTAAGGTTATAATGGCTGTTTTGTTTTCTATGAATAAAGGGTCTGAATTTTAATATTTATTTTTCCATGTTTATACTGAGTTGTTAATTTATACTTTGGAAAATTTGTTTAATCGATTTTTCCGTTCGCGAAATACATCATACTTTGCTGTAAAGTAACAGCAGACGTTTAGTATAAGCCGATGCCAAATGTGCTAAAGAAATAATCATGCAGGTATTTTCCATTTCATGAAATGGTTTGAAACGTCCCGTCGTGGAATTATCAATTCTAAGATCTGGCCACGATAGTCGGTTTTGCTTTCTTAAGTTTCCCTTAGACTGAACTAAGGTCACAGGTCTTCTTCCTCTTCGTGGGGTCTAGACAGCATGTAAGCTTCTTCCATTTTGCTCTATTTCGAGTCATCTCCTTCGTTACCTTCTTGTTCCCCATATCCTCCTTCACACACTCCATTCATCTTTTTTTTAGGTAGGAACCTAAATTGATGTTGATTAGAACAGAACCTTTCAACTGAAAAAAAGTGCCAGTTATGAACGATGTATTTGATGTGCTTTAAGAAGTAAACGAAGTGAGGAAGGCGTCTGATATATCCAGCGTTGTAGCGATCAGCCAACTTCATTATTTTGCGTTATACCTATTAAGAGAACTACTCATTACCGCCAAGAGCGGCCACTTTTGGAGGTACTGGTCATTGAACACCTTAACAACCTTTGGCTCACAAACCTGCAAAGTTTGTGACGTAAACCATAATTACCAAATAATCCTTATCTCCAGTGATTTCCGAGTCATATACTTGGCTCCCAGCTTTCTTGTCGACGGCAGTAGAGTCAAGGCGCGCGTGCTCACCGTACTTTTTGTCCAGTGAACGCAATTGCCAGCCCTCTTTATTGAACACCTTACTACCCTTTGGCTCACAAACTTGAAAACTTTGTGACGTAAATAATTAATTACTAAATAATTTTTATCTCCAGTCATCTCGAGGCATGTCCTTGGCTCCAGCTTTCTTGTCGACGGCACTAGAGTAACTTCGCGCGTGCTCGCCTTACATTCTGTCCAGTAAACGCAATTACCAGCCCTCTTTACTGAACACCTTATCAGCCTTTGGCTCACACACTTAAAAACTTTGTGACGTAAATCATAATTACCAAATAATCCTAATCTCCAGTCATCTCGAGGCATGTCCTTGGCTCCAGCTTTCTTGTCAATAGCAGAAGAGTCACGGCGCGCGTGCTTGCCGTACTTTTTGTCCAGCAAACGCTATAGCTAGCCCTCTGGTCCTTGAACATCTTACTAACCTTTGGCTCACAAACTTAAAAAGTTTGTGACGTAAATAATAATTACCAAATAATCCTAATTCCAGTCATCTCGAGGCAATTCCTTGGCTCCAGGTTTCTCGTCGACGGCAGTAGAGTCAAGGCGCGCGTGCTCGCTGCACTTTTTGTCCAGCAAAGACAGTTACCAGCCCTCTGAACACTTTAGTCAGTCATTAAATACCTCAGTTTGTGACGTAAATCATAATTACCAAATAATCCTAATCTCCAGTCATCTTGGAGGCATGTCCTTGGCTCCCAGCTTTCTTGTCGACGGCAGTAGAGTCACGGCGCGCGTGCTCACCGCACTTTTTGTCCAGCGAACGCTTGGGTGCCGGCGCGGGCCAGATATCGGAATAATTGCTTTTTCAACGCCACGCCGTCGCCGTGCAAATGACATTCGAGATGGAGGTCGTTTTTTTACGCCTGTATACGAGAAGGAAAATTGTCTGTGATGAAATGTTTGGTTTGTCCAGAATGAGGGTATTTTCGTGTTAACGCTGTGTTAAATTCGTATTTATATGAGCGTGCTGTACATAATTGTGTAACGGTGATTTTAAACTCAGTTATGTGCTGTAAAAACTTTGCTTCTAACTGCTTTAACTATAAATAAGTATAGTCGCTGATTGATCAGCGTGTGGAAGACAATCGCGTAACATTCATATTGGTTGTATATAAAGGTCCACCAAGGTTTTCCCATGTCTTAGAAGGTGACTAAAATAACACAAGCTAAACAAAGCTTAACATCAAAGATACCTCTCCAGGCCGTCTGGCCGCTGTGGAGAGTGTAGGCCAAATTCTCTGACTGCTCTGGCTAATATATGGTTCTAGTAGTACAGAGAGGGTCGCTCTCCTGCAATGTAGATTAACAAAGACCTGATGATGGTGTACTTAACGGACAACTAGTATGGGACAGATTAGCTAACCTCAGAATACTGAGAGAGAGAAAGAATAGAGTGCTACAGGCTTAGCCGTCAAATAAAAGTAGGATTTTTTTCAAGTATGACGCTGAGCAACGCATTGCCGCATACTGGACATTTCGCTTTATGTCTGTCAAAATGTCTAGCATGGATTACTATGCATAGACACAGCGTACACTAAGATATGATTATACCTATTATTCAATTAGTCACTCGATAATGAGGAAACTATAAATCTAGAAAAGGATTACGTGTCTCGAAAAATAGGAGAGCCATAATCACTGTATCCACATTCTTGGACAGAAAACGGTAAATTTAAAACTGTCAACTTTTCGTTAACAGTAGTATCGTAATTTTTATGATTGTAAAACATAGAAAGGTTTGACTATAAAATTATTATCTAAATGAGAAACACCAACGTCAGAATAAGCTATAATCCAGCCGTTCGCTTTACGAGACAATAAAATAATTAGCGACATGCCGGGACTCGCTGAAATGTCCACCGAGTAATGAGCCGGTGGCGGTGTAGTGTTAAAATCCCAAATTGTTGTGTGAACTTTCACAGCTATTGGGCAGTTGGCTTTTACAGCGTCGGTTTTTGTTCCTGTTTCGACACGGAGCACGGCGATCGCTTTTGATATCATAAGCTGTGCGGCGGCACGTGCTAAGCCTTTTTACACAAACTGCGGTCATGGCCTTTGGGTCACGTGAATTTGATATTTTCTCGGTAACCGTAAACCACGAGGGCTTTTCATGCGTCGTGATTAAACGTACGGGTTTAGAATGGCTGAAAACATCAACGTGTTTAAGATTTCTATACTTATTTGGAGGCCACCAACGATTTCAGAGAGGCCGACAGCCACTCGTTATATGACATTAAACGTTTTAGAATCTTCTGAAATCCCTTCGACTGGTTGGCTGAACCCATTTGATAAAACATGTCTAAGAACCATTGCTAACAAAACCAGCCTTTAAATAAAAAAACCTGATCCAAATCGTTTCACCCGTCTTAGAGAGAGAGAGAGCGGTTAAAATCTATAACACCCCTGTTTTTGTATCGGGAATAAGAAAACAGATTGCATTTCAGGCTCAATCAATGATTTTAGGATACGTATAATTTTCCTTTTTAGTGTTCTGTACGCAAAGCACCGGACCTCAGTACCGCAGTGGTTAACACACCAGCCTGCGACACGAGAGGTCCCGGGTTCGATCCCCGGTAAGGTGGAAAATTATCGTTTTCGGATTGGCGTCGGTCTTGGAGGTTGTTTTTTATGTATCTATTGTAATATAAAGTATCGTTGAGTCCTTACCATCAGGTGAGATGGGAGAAAAATGCCGGATACAATCCTAATCCTAACTAATATTATAAATGAGAAAGTGAGTTTGTTTGTTTGTTATGCTTTTACGCCGTATCTACTGAACCGATCATCATGAAATTTTACACACAAATAGGGTAGGGTACTGAAAAGGACATCCTAATCCTAACTTATAAATTCGAAAGTGAGTTTGTTTGTTTGTTACGCTTTCACACCGATTCGACTGAACCGATCATCATGAAATTTTGCACACACACATAGGTTAGGGTACTGAGAAGGACATAGGCTATAAATCACGGGCGGAGCCGCGGGTAACAGCTAGTAGTTAATAAAATAAAATAAAAGTCCACGACGCAAGTTCACAACTTAATGTTGAATAGTTGAATCTGGGTGATTTTTCTCTATTTATTTATTTATATCTGATTGCGATAGTTCAGCATTATTTGCGCTAGTTGATGATGGTGCACGACTAAAAAGGCAAGCTGCAATGAGATTGCAGAGGAGTACATTTTATAGTTTTTATGAATTTCCGTATCAATGTAATGTATCAAGAACTAAAGTCTAAAGCAGAAGATAGCGAAGTTTGGCGCATACTCCATCGACAAGAGCTATAAGGCTCTTAAATAAGAAGAAGAATGAATTTCCGTAGAAGGGCAGTCGAAGGTTATTAACTCTGTCGTTTGCACTAATTTCCAGGAATCTCGTCATTAAATATGCTTTTAGCGGTGCTTTTACATGGTCTGAAAACTGATAACAAAATTTGTAGTAATCAGCTTGTACTTAATTCTTAACTAAAGTATTTGCTACTTATTAGAGTCTGTGCAACGAATGTCAAGACATAAATTAGTTCTGATGTTGTTCTGGGAAAAGAGGCAAAATGTCAGCTGCAGATTCTACCACGTGCAGGTTTAAAAATCAACAACGGGAATCCCCAACTGCAAATCTTTTTATCCCATTGACTGTTAAGTGAATACCTAGCATTTTAAAGAAAACTTTAGAAACAATCGAAATTAAAACTTTTTTGCATGTTTATACGTACTACGACTTTACATGTACATGTAAAGTCTTGTAAGAGCAGCGATCAGAATAAGCAGAGTATGCATCAAATTAGACTTATATTATAAAGATACAACAACAGAGCTGGTGCTGCTTGTGAAGCGGCTGAAAAAGCTAAAGCATCTAAATACAGGGGTCTAGGCTCCGAATATTATTTTGTCCCATTCGGTGTCGAGACCCTTGGTCCGTGGGGTCCTAGCGCTACAAGCCTTTTTAAGGAAATAGCAAAAAGGTTAGTCGACATCACAGGTGACCGAAGAGCTGGCAGCTACCTCGGACAAAGAATTAGTCTCGCTATTCAAAGGGGGAATGCTGCCAGTATCTTTGGAACCTTGCCTAAAGGGACTCCTTTTAATAATATATTTTAGGTATAGGAATAGCTACATATTTGAGCCTTTTGGGGTTGAAACCATGGGTCCGTGGGGTCCATCAGCCCATCGTCTCTTTGACTTTTTGTCAAAGAGGCTTATCGAGGTATTACGTGACCAAAGGGCTGGCAATTACTTGGCACAAAGGATAAGCATTGCCATCCAACGTGGCAATGCTGCCAGCCTTTTGGGCACGTTACCGCGAGGTGATGGTTTGCAGGGACTATATAATTTGTAAATATTTTAATTAATTTTAAGTAGTTTTAATTATTATTTCTTTTAATATTCTTTGTAAGCTACCTATTTTAGGTATTTTATCATATTTTTTAAGGTGTTTAGTTTTAGGTTAATTTTTCATAATTATTTAATATGTAATTAGTTTATTTTAGTTTAATTTAATAAATAGTAGTAAATCTATTATTTATAAAGATTAGAGATATGATTGTTCGTCTGTTTGTTTGCACTTGGATAAACCTGAAAACTATAACCTGATTTTAAAAATTCTTTTACAAGTGAAAACTACATAATCAGCGGGTAACGTAAGCTATAATTTAGATTTAGATATGTAGACGAAGTAGCGGAGAAAAGTTAGTATTCAATAAAACTTTAACTAATATTCAATAATTAAATAAAATAAATAAATAAATATATACGGACAAATCACACAGATTGAGCTAGCCCCAAAGTAAGTTCTTGTGGTATGGGATACTAACTCAACGATACTAAAAATTCGACAGACCCACCTTGAAGAAGGGCAATGTTTTCGCGCGTACGAATGTATCTATGAATGTATGTAATTGTTCCATTGTTGCCTCCTGCAGCCTGAACGGCTTTACTGATTATAAGTGACTATGTTACATTAGCAAAATATCAATTTGGCGCACGTCAACTGTCAAAAACGGAAGTCGGTTTTTTTTAAACTGCATCTTTGTAATACACATTTTTTACCTATCTACAGCTGTATACGCTGAGTTCCCTACAGAAATAAGAAACACATGCCCAAAAAGTCCATATAGTAGTTCGATTTTGATCATCGACCACACCTCACAAAAGTCTCGGGCGCGACTAATCGCAGCATCTTCAAGACAAAGAGGGTGTTTGTTACGCGCAGTAAATATTTTAGATTCGTATTCCTCTTCCGAGTGTCACAGGCTAGATTACGTCAACGTCAGTAAAACATCAATATGGTGCACAAAATCTGGAAAAAGGGCATTCCGAACGTTTTTTTTAAAACTGCAACGAACGTATCTACAGCTGTATGCAATACGAAACACATGCCCAAAAAGTCCATATAGAAGTTCGATTTTGGTCATCGACCACACCTCACAAATGTCTCGGGCGCGACTAATCGCAGCATCTTCAAGACAAAGCGGGGTGTTTGTCACGCGCAGTAAATATTTTGGACGGGGCATGGCTGGGCTCACTTTATGACGTCTTCACGGTGTCTATTGTCCGTGCGTCCATCGCCCCGTTGATTAGACATGCCGTGCAGGACACAAAGTGCATTTTACAACCTTTTTAGACAATTCAATCTTCTACTTTGTGTTTATTTAAGGCTGTTTTAATTTGCGTGGTGGGCTTTCGGGTTCCTGATTAGCTATGCTGAGTTCTTAGATAAATAGATAATTTATTGCCTCAGAGTCGTTTACTGTTTGGACAGTCCAATCTTAATTTTAATGTTAATTATTTTATTAATTTTTTTTTATTTTTTTTATTTATTATGACGCTGTGTTTAACTCGCTAGCCTGAAACACAAAAGGCACCGGGTTTGATTTTCAGCACTGACAAATTCTTGTCAATTAACCGGTCCGCAGTCCTAAAGCTAACCAAAGAGGGTTGTCGTGGCGAAAGGTAAGTGGCTGGCCGTAAAAATTTTGCCAATAAAATGACAGCATAAAACTTGTTATGATAGTGGACCCCGGACTTTGACGCATCACAGGTGAGGATGCAATCGGGAAACCGCTCATATATGATGATGATGAAACAAAACGACTCTAAAACGTATGTACTTTTTTATGTGGATGGCATGTACCTATTATTCTGAACAAAACTTCAACCTGTAACTTTTTGTAGAGGTATAAATAAGAAAAAAAGTAACGAGATTTGAATCTTCAGCCTGTTGATCAACATTGTAACAATTTATTGCTTAGGTATCCGAAGTTTTTAAATGTCTTCCATCATATAGTAAATTTATCAATGCTGACATGAGTCAGACATTGTTCCAACAAATTGTACTTAAATGAGTACCTAGTTGAGTCGCGTGAAATCCGTACCTTCGCACTGCACACTCGTATTTATCTTTATTTTCAGTTGGCAGAATTCAATCATTAAATCAAATTTTAGTCAGATTGTACATAAAAACTGAGAATTTGTCTGGTCCGGATCCTTATCCGATTGTGATCCTTATCAAACCTTGACTGACTTCGCACTTTACAATTGGTATATTACTTTTTTTTTATATTTAATAACATTAATGGTATTTCAGTACAAATATTAGTCAGATTTATTTAACTGACTTTATTTTTAGTTGGGAGATTTCAATAAAATATAAAAAAATAAAAATATATACGGACAAATCACACAGATTGAGCTAGCCCCAAAGTAAGTTCGAGACTTGTGTTATGGGATACTAACTCAACGATACTATATTTTATAATAGATACTTATATAGATAAACATCCAAGACCCAGGTCAATCAGAAAAAGATCATTTTTCCATCTTGACCTGACCGGGGATCGAACCCGGGACCATCCGTGTCGCAGGCAGGCATGTTGACCGCTGCGCCACGGAGCTCGTCAAATTATTTTTTTGTTAGATTGTACTAAAAACCAGTGAACCATAAGGTTCAAACCTTCGCTCTGAACCTTCTCTCTGAACCTTCGCACTTTACAATTGTTTTTTTTGGGAGAATTCAATCATCAAGTCAAATTTATGAGCATTTACGAGTGCAGACACCGCATTCATTAGTGCCGTGCGTGACCGTCTTTGAACGCACTCTTCCCAAAAACGTAATGGTCGTTATTTGTAACTCATTTATATATAACCTCACGATTTTAAGAAAAAAGTTGCGTGGCTGCTTCGCTCGTTTAATAATCTTTTAATTTGTAAAAAGAATTGCATTAAGAGTCCCACGTAAAGCCGCAATCCCATACAAACGTAGTTTCGTTTTAGTTTTACTACTGTTAAGCCAATCTCAACCAAACTTTGTACATATGACCGGATAAGGCATATTGATGTTTATAATCAGATTTCAATTTTAAAAACAATACCTATACAAAATTACAGCGAGTATAAGTTTTCGATACGAAACTTCAAATCGCTGTTATTTTGTAAAGGTATTGTTTTTAAAATTGAAATCTCATTATAAACATCAATATGCCTTATCCGGTCGTATGTACGAAATTTGGTTGAGATTGGCTTAACTGTTGTAAAACTAAACGAAACTACGTTTGTATGGGATTGCGGCTTTACGTGGGACTCTTAAGTTAAACAGCAGCTGTGTTTTTGCCGGAGTTTATAAAAACACATGCTAAACTCGTAGTTGGAGAAATATCTTGTAGTTGGGATTAGTTGTAAACAGAAAATAAGTCTATCTGCAATTTCTAAAACTGATTTTGTAAAAATTGGTTAATCAAATCTCCTGTATATATATAAAAGGCAGCCGTTACTGACTGACTGATCTATCCACACGCTCAAACCACTCAACGGATTGCGCTGAAATTTGGCTTCCAGATAAATAATATGACGTAGTATTCGCTAAGTAAGAACAAAATTAGATATTCCATTTAATTTGAGCTAGGCACAGGCATCTTTGATTGACCTTTACTCACAGATAAAATAGTACCATATATCTAAGCATATTGCTAGATATTTTTGACTGATTTTATAACCTAGGTTACAATTCACATATGAGATTATTTTAAATTTTATGTTGAGCTAATTCAGAGGAAATAAATGGAAATGACATTAAATATGTATTAAAGTTGCACTTAGCGAGCGTTTGGGCACAAGAGGTCACCTTGCGGTGGGCGACCACAGTCGGAGCAAACCGCAGCGAACCGAAAATTGAAATCAGCCATCGTAAGTAGCGGTAACATTAGTGGATTGCCACTAAAACTTTGATATAACTCTTTGTGACGCAGTGGTTAACACGTCAGCCTGCAATACGAAGGAGGGTTCAATTCCCAGCCGATCTAATACTTATACTTCATTTTTACAGGTATTAGTGAGCGGATCTAAAACTACCCAAGGGCTTATTAGCGTCATTTCCTCTATGCTGCAAAGGATGCTTTCGCCAGTTGCCAATCATCGAACTATGTCTGACGTACTTAGACAGCTTGAAAGATCTGACAAGTGTTGATTACTAACACATACAGGAAGAGCATAGATGTTTGGTACAGGCCCTCATTTAGGAGTGACTAGAAAGTCTTGTAGTCCTCTAAGAATGATTGAAATTGTTGCGTAAAATTTTCCGACTAATACATACATAATTATTATGTTTATATTACTTACGGGGTACACATAGCTAACCTATCTTATGGCCTCTTAAAACCTAATGACATGAAAGCGAAGCAGCTGGTACATCCTTTTTTTCCTATCTCCTGGACCAACATGGAAGAGTAAGTACGAGAAGGTATTGATTGAATCGTAAGATAATGTATTACGTTTCCAAAGGTAACAAGAATGGTATATTTTGTTAGATTAGTTTTAGTGAAGCAAAGTAAATGATCTATGTCTTACCTTATTAATCAAACTACCATATTAAGCTTTCAAGAATTGACTGCCTGCTTTTGTTTTATCATCCATCCTTGAGCTGCGCAGGCGTCTTTGCAGAGTCCACTTGGCATCTGCAACAAGGTGACGCTGAAATCGAGTTTTTCTGTACGACGCACATCCGGAAGATCTTGAATTGTTTCATAGCTGGTGGTTATTTGCTTAAAAAAGCGGTTCGGGCTGGTGCGCAATGTGGGGCGACGGCGTCAAGGCTGCGCCAACCTCGGCGTTTGTGGAGCGTGACGGCGACGTGTCGGCACCCAGCGCGTGACGTCAGATGCTGGGCGACCAGGCTTGGCTTAACTGGATCTTAAAGTGAAGTTAAGATTAATCGGTAAGCCGTCATTAATTGAAACAACAGCCGATTTATCCGATGAGCATATAGGCAGATGTAATGTCAATGTATTGTTAACTCGATGACATGATTGTGGGGATGACGAGTTGGTCGGCAACGGCACCCAGCACGTGACGTCAGATGCTGGGTGACCAGGCTTGACTTAACTGGATCTTGAGGTGAAGTATTTACTGGACATTGGCAGAATCACTGAAATCTCAGTGGAAGCCATATTATAAAACAGAATAAGAAGAAAGATGAGTATACCTTATACTGGATGGATACTTTATGTTTTGGCCTGATTATGAAAACGAACTTTATTGAATACTATAGCAATAAAGCGTGGCAAGATGTTTACCATTTTATACAACAAGACGACTTTATCAAAACTGTCATAGAAGTAAAGATAAAGGAAGGCTAAGAAGGGCATTCGTAGACAAAATAAAAGAGAAAGAAGGCAATAGTCGTGTCGTACAGAAAGGGTCAAGGAGAGACCGGAGGATAGAAAAAGATGGAAAATACTCCACCGAAAAGAACAGATTTCTAAAATACCTATATGATGATAGCTATCGCCCAACTATCGACCCAGTGTTATCCGTGTTGGTGTGATGTCCTGATTCAGCTGGATATTTAATAGATATAATAGTTTTATGGTCAGATCATTCGTAAGTTACTAAACAGCTTAATAGGTTTTCCAGTATAAATAAATTTAGGGCTATTTTTTGTCTTAAGAACATAGTATCACCAGGCTAATCAATAGCTATTATCCATCACTTCAATTTTATACGAATAATCCATAAAGCTCTGATTGCTTAATATCTTTAGCTGGCCAGAAATAGAACTCAAAATGAACATGTATATAAATAACATTCATTATCGATACACGTTGGGGAGCAGTAACATGAAGTATCTGTGAGAAATTTGTGATTTTTTCCGTAAGAGGATGCTTAGCTTAGCTTATTCGTCAAAGCAATAATTATCGTATTTTTTATGTGGCGTTATGTTTGTGGTTATATTGGTCTTTTTCACAGGTTCACTTTGAGCGGTACTGACTGACGCCCTTCCATCTAAACAAAAATTATAAACACCAAATAATTCATCAAAATGAAAAGCATATCAAATTGATAACTCCATATATTTGAGGTCAATGTTAGTGCGTGTTGTAGCGCTCAATCAACTAGTATACGGAAAACTTCTTTCTGCTTCAGTCAGGTAATTAAAATGAATAAGTATATGACATATGGCGATTTTACGGATCTAAGTTAGCATATACTTTTTACCCTGACGATACGTATATATTCAATACGAAATTGAAGTACAATAGGACAAATAAAAGAATGAATTCAACTAAAATAGGTTATCTGTATATCGATGCATGGCAAATTAAAAATGCGATCAGTTTTTTAAGTACTGTATATGTACTCCATATGTACATATATTTAAGTAGTACTGTGCGGCGACGGTGCGTAAGTAATTTGTCAATTTGCAGTACCAGGAATCCTATGTAGGTCGTGATGTTATCTTACTCCTCTCTTTGTATCTCGCACTAAACAGTATGCGAAATACTTTCAGATCGACAAAGAAAACCGTTGCTCCTCGTGATACCTTTAATGATTTTCCGAAAGTACTTATATGTAAAAGCTGTAAAAGTCTTTGCAGAAGCGCGTGCAAAAAGCCCATTGCTGCCGTTATTATGGCATTAAAGGTAAACAGGTGTGAAATTAAGTCCATTTTTTGCCGGGCTAATAGATTGCCCCGAACTTTCCGTCCATTTACGTAACCCCCACATTAAGTTTGTACAAATCACCTAAACGCCACATTTAAAACGCTATAATTTTGCACTAAACAGCGTGATTTGGGTGTTTCGTCTCGTTATAAATTTCCACTTTTGTTTTTTCCTGCCACCAATTACGGCCTGGGCCGACAAAGGATTTTTTGTGTGGATTCGGACGGCTGATTGATAGCCGATTATTTTTCGGTTTGATCTGAGATGCTTCCGAGTTTTGTTAGCGATAGCACCGAGATCACTTTACGCTGCGTTGTTCATTTAATTTAGTATTGTTTCGTGGAGCTTTTTGTCGCTGTAATTCAATCTGCTACAAGCAAAGCTATTAGATCCGCTTTACTATCATATAATTGGTTAAAAAGCGTGAGCCAATTTCAATCAGATTTTTTACAAGCAAATGATATTGTGTATGTTTTAAAGATATGAAATTTGGAAGATTAAAAAATTTAAGTCAACCAGTGCGGACTTCTGTAAAGAAGTGTGGCTCACGAGAATCGCATGGCAGTCTCAAACCTAGTTATTTTTTTCAGCACAGTAACGTTACACCTAACGCAACTAACTTGTTCTTCTAAAAAGATCGTAAACCTTTTATCGTGTCTCCATTTTAAATCTCCTACGAGCAAATTGGAAATTCCTGAACGTAACTGCGCTGCCATTCGCAGCAAAACACTCCGACACAATATTGTAAGGACCTCAGTGCAACTATTTCACGGTGTTGCCAACAAATACTACAAATAGTCACCAAGGCGAATGCGCTGCCTAGTGCCTGTTTGCCGAACGTTTGACCCGGCTCCGTTCGCGCCCACTAACCCACTGTGCGATAAGAAATTGCCCAATATATTTAGAATTTTATCACCAACAACATAAAGTATTATGTCCTTTGACAATACCTATTCATCTCTTTGATGTAATGATGTTGTTTGATGTAGTCAGTATCAACTGTTTATTTACTGACTCGTGACTTGAGATTGCTGGTAGTATGTTCAGTCACGTGTAAATTAAAAGCAATTCTATTTCTTTGATGTAGGATAGTATTTCCCGTAGCAATTACCTGAAAGTTGTTATCAAATGTAGTAAATCCATGGTGTGACTGGCAGAAGAGTCTTCAGGCAACCCGTTATTTGTGACCGTTCAATAAATTTATTTGGTAACAGCAAATTTTAAAAACTTACATACTTAGATATCACTGTTTGTTCATGGTGACTAATGTGTATAAAATAATAAGACGTCGAAGAGCATGTGTGATGAATTTCTTTTTATTTTTGTCATCAAATTATGGCAATACAATAGTTTAGGCTAAGGACAATAATTCAGGCTTTTGTTTTGTTTTTCGTATGTGTAAGTGGCCAACACTGGTGTCAGATTTTTCAAGCTGCCTTAAGGCATCTGACATAGCTTAACGACTGCCATCAACGATGACAGCCGGGACCAACGGCTTAACGTGCCTTCCGAAGCACGGAGGTGCTCGAGATATTTTTATGCCACTTGCGGTCACCCATCCAAGTAGGGACTACACCAGGGGTTGCTTAACATACGTAAGCGCTCACAGAGCTCACACCCACTGGACCATCGGGCTCCTCAAAATAATTCAGGCTAATTATTACATTTGTAATAATTAGCTGCGCAGCATTAATAGCTGTGCAGCTAATTATTACATTTGTAATAATTAGCTGTACAGCAGTTTTACAGCGTTCTAATTTAGAACAGAAATGTATTTTCGTGGTTCATACCTACTCGTTTGTGAGTCCAAAATAAAATGGTTAAATATATTCCGCTAAGAAAGTCTTTTTTGATTGTATGTGTCCACGAGTCAAACATCATTATTAAATTTACTTTTGAACTTTTGAATAAATAAGTAGCTTGAGCGTTGTGAATATACAATGCTTCACGAATGGTTTCACTGGAGGAGGAGGAGTAAGGGTTGCTGTTAAATCAGTTTTCTTAGTAGTTTATGAGTTATCCATTATAAACAAACACATGATGAGTATTTAAATTGTAGTCGTGTCCTATTACCTATCTTTTACGTATATTATATATTTACCCTCTATTATGGTTAGTTAGAGTAGCCGTGTGGTTCCCGGGAAGACTTGGAGTGGTCCAATGTACTCTACATTGGACCACTCCAAGTCTTCCCATGGACGTCGTAAAAGGCGATTAAGGGACCACAAGCTAAACAAAGCTTATAAACATCAAAGAGACCTCTCCACCCCGTCTGGCCAGCGTGGAGAGTGTAGGCCAAATCCTCTGACTGCTCTAGGTAATATATAGCTTTGGTTGTCAGAGAGGGTCGTGCTCCTGCAGTGGAGACTAATAAGACCTGATGATGATGATGATGATGATGGTTAGTTAATACAATACCCTTTATTGCACAATATAAAGAAGCAGTTTACATAAATGCCGTTTTATTATTTACTAATTATTCAAAGGGCGTAAAATAATTGTTTTAGAAATAACTTTGATTTTTACGACTATCTTATGTTTCTTAATTTTAGTCTTGTAAATTATTTTGATAATCGGTGCCACGGCGTCTCCAGGGCTCTCAGTTTAAATTGAACAAACACTCGTATGTCACTTCACTCACACGAGAGCCCCCTCCACTATCGCAGTTGTTTTTAACATAAAGAAGAATAGCTGTTACCCGCAGCTTTGCTCGCGTGGTATATAGCCTATGTCCTTCTCAGTACCCTAACCTATGTGTATGCAAAATTTAATGATGATTGGTTCAGTAGATTCGGCGTGAAAGCGTAACAAACAAACTCACTTTCCCATTTATAATATTAGTTGGGATAGATGAAAACGAAAAATCATTAATAATATTTTCGCGAAATCACTTCAATACACAATCACACAATTATTATATTCACTGAAATTGACACCAATGAATACTTCAAAATTATTCAGGTGATAATTGGTGTATTTTAACTTACAAAGATTTTAAGTCCAAACTAGTGTTTCATAAAAGTAATCTAGTATATTATTTTGATAACTCGGCGCCATCACGTCTCCTCCGAGGGCTCTCAGTGTTAATTGAACAAACACTCGTATGTCACTTCACTCACACGAGAGCCCGCTCCACTATCGCATTTGTTTTTAACTTATAGGAGATAGATAGGTTTTTCTTATATTTAAGTGGAAATCACAACAAATTATCGGTGAATAATTAGTTGTGATTTTAGTTAAAATATATATTTTTTTGTTTCCAGAAGTTTTTACCGTTAACGGGTTTAATTATTTTTTTCTTTATAAAATGGTCTTGTCTTGACTTAGCGTAAGCACTGGAATAGACTTCTAGGCAAAAGCTAGTAATATGCTAGTTACTAACTGCTAATATTATCTGTATGTCTTAAAATTATATTTAAGATTAAAAAACGTTAAAAACTGTAAAAGATAGAATGTTTCCGAGAATCCTTGTGTGAGGAAAAGTGATATTATGAAAATTAAAACTACATGTTTTATACCATTGGTCGCTTTGGTACTTATAACAATTTTACGATGATAGCTGAGATAACATCAAAATGATAAGTGCTAACTTATTTTGGTCGGTTAATGGTTTAAAGCAGGTACTAAAATTAGTCTTCGTTTTATAATCAGACGGATTGAGTCTAACGCAATTTTGGAATAAAGACTAGGTACTGACAAATACATATATTCAACATAAATCAACGTAACTCAAAGTGACAGTACGTTGAACGTAGGCGATTCGTGAATAAATTAAAACAAATGACGATTGACAGGTGACAGTGTCATATAATGACAGTGGCGCCGCCTGGCGTGTAAGATTTGTAAATGTCATTAAATCAGGTACATGTTCCGGCCCACGCGAGCAGGGCCGGACTACGTAAACAGTGTAAATTACACTGTTACTGGACGAAAGGGGACGTAATGAGTAAACAATAGTGATAGGCGTTCTGTTAATTTTGTGAAGGTTTTTTTATACGTTACAATTTGTAATCTAAATACTTAGGTATACTATTGCAGATAAGGTAACTGTACAGTGGGTTATTAAAAGATGAGGTTAGTTATGTATTTAATAGTAATTTTATAAAAACTATAAAAAATGGTTTTCTATAGAAATAGTCAAAGGTGATCAAGAGTTTAGTTTAATCTCTATGACCGTACTATTAGCAAATTTAATATAAATTACCACTATTACCCAACCGTAGTCCAGTATTATTTTCGTATTGTTTGAAAGGTTTTTTTTGCTTACTTATATTTATTCTTATAAACTTTAATTTCTTATAATAGTAAAAAGTAGGTCCATAGAATTAAATGAATAAACATTAGATTTGATTGTTGCTTTTCTAATTTCATGGACATAAAAATAAAAACGATTAAAAAAAATAAAGACCCGATGATTCACGTGTTCCCATTAATTCCCCCAAACTGCCGTGTAAGTTAACCGAAACTAACTAAAATCGCTGATGTCGGAAGATAAGGTAATCCGTGTCGACATTATTTGTTTTTAATTATTCAGAGTCCGCCCCTGGCTAATGACTCTATCGCGGGCGATTTATGTGTGGCCTGGGGTCTTTGTTTTTTTCTTTTTCTACCCACCTACTCGGTGGTTGATTGAGCACTTGTACGGTAGGAGGTTGTGTTAATGTGTTGTATAAAATTTATGTTTTAAGGGTATTTTATTGTGCCTTAATTAAGTTTATGGCACGAGCTTCAGGTATGTTAGGGACCAGAGCTAAACTGATTTTTTTTTGGATGTACCTTCGTTTGGTAGACGTTTTGAAACGCTTACTTGTGACTGATTATAATTTCGTGAAGAAATAAATCTGTTTATATTAATGAGACAAAAAGCTTGTTGTTGAGATTTTCGTATAGGAAAATATATTAAATTCTTCTCACAAATAAATCAAGAATTAACAGAAATATTTAAATTAAAAATATGTCATTTTTACAGTAGGTTAGCAGTTAAAAAGAAAATGCCCATATCGCCTTTTGTATTGTTTAATTTTTTACTGAAATTAACATAATAATTAACAAAATTAACAAATAAAACACTGATTTTATTTTGGACTAGATTTTCGTCCCAAATTTGCATATTTTATAGCCTATGTGCTATTGTAATGTTCACAATCCACCCTGTAGCTTTTGTGTGAGTAAGTAAGTAATATCCGTCTGACAAACTTTCACATTTATGATATTTAAAGTTACAAATATTATTCTAAAATGACTAATTATTTAGAAAAAATATTCTTAAATGACTCATTACATCTGTATTGTTTATCTACTGATAAGAATTTTGTTATCAATCAACAGTAAAGGTATTCCGCAAGCCTTAATTATTCCAAGAATGTTAGCCATTTGATTTTAAATGAAAAGACAAAGCTACTGATAAGGTATCAAGTAAAACGATTATCATTGATATTGCATTTGTCAAAAAGTAGCTGAAATTACTAATGGTCAGGGTGATTCAAATATGTACTCTGTTATTTAGCAGTCATAAATCGGTAACGTTATCTGATTTTTTGTTATGTATGTTTGATGGCAAACAAGCAGAGAGCCGCCTGATGGAAAGTGGTCATCGTCGCCCATGGAAATCTGCAACACCAGAGGAGGTGCTGATGCGTTGTCGACTCCTACCTAAGATACCCGTATTCTCGCCTTTGAATAAATTTATCCTTTTTATTAAAGTATGTCATAAATAAAAGCTTATTGCCAATTTCGTTAATTTAGAGGTTTCTGAAATAAGTGAGGGCTGAGGCGCCAGGTTCAGTAAGCTGTTGTCAGTTGTTGCTCGTGTGGGTCGTGGTTCGATTCCCATGGGAAGCATATTTTGTTAAGTTGTTTCCAGTTTGGTTAGGACATTGCAGCCATGAATCACCTGATTGTCTGATAAGAAAGATGATTCCGTGCTTCGGCACGTTAAGCCATTGGTCCCGGCTGCCATCTGGTTGTCGTTAAAGGAATCACGTCAGAGGCCGAGAGGCGGTTTCGAAGAACTCTGACACCAGGGTGTGCATGTTCGATTGACCGTGTCACCTACACGAAATGATGATGATGATGAGTTGTTGCTGCTAGTTAAATATTATCCAATAACTGTGGTCCAGCAAACCCTACGTCTCAGTGCTGCCTGCTGCAAAGGTTGCAGTCGTGTTGAGGAAATCTTATGAAAACGTTCTGAGGCATCTCAAATGAGTTAAATCGGTCTAGCCGTTTTTTGATTTTTTTTATATTATATACCTACCAACACAAACAAATCTTTCCTTTTTGTAATATAAGTTTTAAATATTGCTCAAGATAGTATAGATGAAACTCACCCGAAAATTGGAAAACAAATAGTCGATAGGTACTTACAAAGATGTGGTAGTCTTTGGCTCGTTGATAACAGTTGTTCATTTTCATGAATACATCGTAACTACGTTGACTAGTTCAGCTTTATATCTCTTAGTTCTATTGTGGATAAAATTAAAAGCATCTCTTAAAATGTCCCTTCCATGCCGGTTTGGGAGAAAAGGAAAAACATAGAATATTAGCTGTAACCCGCGGCTTCGCCCGCGTGGTATATAGCCTATGTCTTTCTTACTACCCTAGCCTATGTGTATGCAAAATTTCATAATGATCGGTTCAGTAGATTCGACGTGAAAGCGTAACAAACAAACAAACAGACTCACTTTCGCATTTATAATATTAGTTAGGATAGGTACCAGCTGCTTAACTTCCCGCGCAGACAGTAAAAGCCGGTCAAGAGATTGGGCTAAGAAATCAAGTTAATAGGCGATGCGGCTAGCAACCCATCACTATTTTGATTCGGCTTTCTATCTTAACGTCCAATAACATGCTAAACGTAGCCTTTGGATTTTATGACCTTAAGCTCTGTCTACCCCGCAAGGGATAAAAACTTGATAATATGTATTTATGTATCTTCTAAAATGTTAATTTATTCGCCGTCTATCATCCGATAAACACGGACGACATGTAAAAGGCTGACGGGGAAACTGTAGGAATAGGATTACTTGAATATTCATGACACGAGTTCGAAGACGTGCGGCAGATGGTTCTACATGTGACATGGAAATGATGGCTGAGTGGCATGTCACAGTAAATGCTGTGCCTATTTCACTAAAATATACGTAGTATAATAGTATCACGTCTTTTATACCTTACGGGGTAGACAGAGCCTATGGCCATAAGACTGAAAGGCCACGTTTAGTACGTTATTTTGGCTTAAAAATGGAATACGGAATAAAAATAGTGATGGGTTGCTAGCCGCACCGCCTATTTACATGATTCGTTAGATTTGCGCCCATTCCTTCGGCCGGTTTCTATAGCCTGGGCGGAAGTAGATGGTACATTTTAGGTTTTTTCTTTTCTCCCAGATCAGCATGGCAGGGGGATAAACATCACAAGCATAAAAGGAAAAAATAATAATAAAATATTGCATTTTATAAAAGATTTGGAAATAAATTTCTTGTTTCAAACAGGAAAAGTTGTTTACCGACAATCTTGAGAAATAGCTAAAATTAGGACGGAGGAAACCCTAATCTGATATATTTTCAGTTGCTCTCGATATTAAAGTAAAGAACAATTCTTCTAATATATTTTTATCTTTTTGGAAGCTTACCAACTTAGTTATGTATTTATGATATATAATATTTATGTGACTTGTCCCTATATATCTTAAAAAAGTATTTAATATTCAAGAATACAAAAAAGTTGCTTAGGCAGCGATAATCGGTGACGATGACTAAATTGACTGAGTCTACATAAGTTTAACGTTATCTTAATGAACCCAATTACAAAATATTAGTAGTTGTTTTTATAAATGTAGTAAGTGTTTCTTTGTTTAGAAAAAAGAAATGGTCCATAACGGAAATAGAAATTAGAAGTCATATTAATTTCAACCTTATACTACCTGAATTCAAATACATAATATAATTTTTAATGCGGATAAATTTATCGGCTGAAACGAGTAGGTAATGTTTTTTTCGATTAATATAACGGCAACCGTGTGCATGCAGCCGATTGAAAAATTGTGAAAGTTTTACTATGAAATATATAACAAGTTCACAGCTATTTCACGCTTGTGGATGCGGCACTTTGTGCAATAAAAACAAGATCATTTTGGTATTTCCGAGAGCGATAACGCTAGTTTGATGACACGAATATTACAAGTAGGTCATATCACATGTACCTATATGTGGTCAGTATATTTCCGTCATTATTATTTTCTGACAACATTGATTTAATTAAAATACTTGTTCGATGGATGGCTAAGGAACCCGTAAAGTAAATACTACCACACTTACTATGTTTCAGGTGTTAAATTATGGGTAGTTTAACTGATATCAAAACAGTACCATAAAATATTGAATTTGAAAAAAAGCACAAGCCTATTAGATTGGCCATGATGTCCACCGAACAAACAATACAAAACCTAGTAGATATATATAAAAGTTCTAACGAACTATTAATACATATACCTAAATAAAATATTAAATAAAGGAAACTTCGAAGACCTAAGGCAGGATTCAGTGGACCGATGTACGAGTACTTACATAATATAGTTAAAAAATATATTAAGAGAAGAGACTATCGATATTTGAAAATAAAATTCTATAATAAATGTAATCCTGCGTAGTCTCAAGCCAAATTTCGCTGTTGTGTGATTTTATTATATTAACATTACTATGCTAAATACAAACAACGGATTATTACAGTTAGGTACAAGATAAAAACTTCGGCGGCGCGTTTACAAGCCTGCCGTAATTGCTTTACGATTTTACCCTATCTGCGCCGTACCCCTTTACGACAATAAAACTTTCCAAACATTTTTATTGCACACCTTTTTTTCATGTCCGAGGACTACCGCAATGTATTTGTGTGACTTGTCCGTAAAAAAAAAAGAAATAATCTAAGACAAAATATGGAATGCAACTCTTAAATTTCATTACAGAGGATTTCGAAATAGTTCAAATTACTTTTTTAAAGTGATTATCAATATTTGTAGCATGTTATGATTCTATTCATAATTTTAGGAGCGTATTAAACAAAACATGCAGTAAATAATTGTTTACATTTCTTTATGACATAATGCGTGAAGAACAAATAATAGTTTAAAAAACTAAAAAACACGCTTTTAACACGCTAGTTATGTATTACTCAGACCGCGTGCAAAATTTCATCCTAATCGAAACCAGGAAGTGGGTCAAATTAAGATTCCAAGATTTTCTGACATACATAGTTACAAGTGAAGCTAATAAAAGCGTGTTAAAAATCTGTACTTATCTGGAACTTTACAGTTTTGTCATGTCCGTCCGTTTGTCTGTTCGCGATCAGAGACTATTGGTAGGTACTTGAAAATTTTTATTTGGCATGAATATAAATTACACCAACAAATGGAGAAACAAAAATAATTAAGTTTTCCTTTTAGAGACATGTAATTTTTGGGGGTCTTTTTTCTCGGCAACCACTTGTCGTGGATGTCTTTGGATATATCTCTCAGAAATATTGTCTTTATCTGAACACAGTTTTTCGATTCAAGGTTTTTCGCTTCGATTGTGCTGTATGAGCCTCAAAGTGCTAATTTTTGTTGGAGTCTTAAAGTTGTAATTTTAGTCTGTGCTATGTATGTTCATAAAATTGTGGTACATTAGCACTTAATCCAAGAAACAACCTTAGATAGAGGAAAAGCACTCATAGTTCCTGATAGTTTGACGGTTCTAGGAATCACTAAGTTTAATTACATAAGGGTATTAAATAAACAGAGGAATTATTGTGGAGCTTAGGAATTACTGGAAAGACCATGAAATTACTGATACAGTTTCCGAGAACGAACGATTTATTGGTAATCAATTAAAATTATTTTTTTAATTCTTTCTTAAAATTTATTTATAAGAGGTCTTTAAGCCTTCAAGATGCAGTACAATTTAAAGTACTTATATCACATTACATATAAATGATATATATAATAGGATACGGTATTCTGTGGGATACGTATATCAAAAACCCTGCTACCCTAACTATGCTCGCGTGAATTTTTTTACCATATTAAATTTCTTTATTCGAGGATTATTTTTTCCAAGTAATTATGTTCAAGTATTTTGTTAAACATACTGTATGTTTTTAAGTTAAAAAGAAAAAGATACATTATTAAATACAGACTAGTATTATTTAGTTTTAACTAGTATTTTATTATTTATTTATTATGTAAATTTCATAAGAATTTGAAAAAAAAAACTGTATTTTGTTTTTAACATTGGGATACAGGCGAATACCTGGCATATCAAATAAGTATGTTAAAATAAGTTCCGTTCCTCTAAACCTACATACCTACTCGTAATGTCAATTCGGTATCCTCATAATAATTGAAAATTTGTTTCGATATTTTAAATAAAATTTCACCGTCATAGCACCCGTAAGGACAGACCAGCCGCACTCGTTGTCTACCTGGACAAACCGTTAGCTCGAGAACCACTGACTCCACCGATTCTCAGAAGGTCATGCGCACTAAACTAAGGCTAAAATGCTTACATTTTTTGCTATGACTCGACGGCCAGCGCAATGCAGTTTTGTAGTTAAACTTGAGAACTCAAGTCGGCGAGTATGATTTTCAAGTAAGTAAGTATTGTTTAGTGAAATTAAATGATTTTATTTATTTGTGAATATAGTTAATAATCCACAATATGTTAAATATGTACACAATAACATCATGATCTTCAAGGAGAAATTGGATTTTTGTTGTTCGGGTTTGTTTTAGACGATTTTGCAAATTGATTTTAGTGGACATTGCAATATTAAATTGGTAGTTTGGTTTATAAATGCTCCTGCATATGGACTCGTATAGATTTGTCACCAGAAGCTCTCTCAGGCTTTCAGGCTACCAAAGAACATATGCTATATTTGATGCCACTCGTTAAAAACCATACCGTACAACACCGATACTTAGTATTTCATTAAACTAGACATTGGCAGAATCACTGGAATCTCGCTGGAAGCCATAATATAAACAAAGACAGAAGAAAGAGATATCATTATTGTTTGTTTTTCATGTGTGTAAGTGGCCAACACTGGTGTCTGATGATCAAAGTTGCATAAAGGCTTTGACCGTTAACTGAGTGTATGGAAGGTCTTATTTTTTCTCTACTCAAGTTGGTTGGTTGGTTGAAAACAACCAATTCATAGAACTAAACCTACCCTAAAAAGTTTCATAATCTTGGTTGAACTTAAATAAATAAGTTGTCCCGCAAGAAAAAGTGATGAAAATAATGGACATCCAATTAAGAATGAAGTCCAAATATATTTATTATATTTTCCTTTTTTATTTCTGTGTGTATATTTTATTTTTATAGCCTAGTGAGGATTCTAATACCATCATTAATATATTGCCAGGTTGTTTGAAACCACCTCGTATATTATTACTAACAATTAACATTTATGTTGCTATATTAGATATGTTATTACGTCAGATATACCTATTTAATAAATATGCTTAGAGACAACTTTTTCTTATTCTGTTTTAGCAATACTTAATTTCATTAATGTAATCATTATTTATGATATAATGTCAGTAGCAAGTGTAATTATGTAAGTAGTTTAACATGTGAAAAATGTATTTGTATATGTAAATATATACCGATCTATAGACATAATTTCATCTCTAAAATACTCGTGATAAATTACATTAAAAAAACCAAACCAGAGCCTGGCTATTATCATGTAAATGAATATGAATTGTAATATGCATAGCAGAGATAATAAGTTTTTTTCATAAATGTTTACGACTTTTAACACATTTGTGTTAAGTTAGTATATAATTTTACTACTTCTATGTACATAACACGTTTCTGCCTCAATTTTTTAAATAAAAATCCACGTAAAATATTATCTAAAATGTCCTCCAAATACTAAACCCCCTTATTCATAAAAAAATAAACAAACGCTTATTAAACCTATTTTAGTTAAAATATGTTTTGTCCCACTTTCCCGTTTCTAATGTTTGACATTGAAAAAAAGAGATAAAACACATTTTAACTAAAATAGGCTAAATGAGCGATTGTACTTTTTTATGAAATAAGAATATTATTATTATTGGCATAAACTATACAATGTTTTACTTGTGAGTGTAAGCAATAACCATAATATTATTTTATGATAAGGTTAAATAAATATTTTCTCATTGATTCTTGATTTTCGAAAGAATCAAATAAAAATAATTTCAACCCAAAGTTTTTTTCGCCTTTGTTGATTTTCTCAAAAAGCACCAAATACATTTCGATAAATTATTTATGGGACTACTTCTGAAGTATACTCGATATATTATCGAATTACAAACAAAACAAGAATTATTAAAATCAATCCATAATTGACAGAGTATCACGTAACAAATATAAAAAAATAAAGTTAAATTAAGAGAGGCCTCCTTTTTTAAAGTCGGTTAAATGTGGGTAGTTGGGTACCACAATCACCTAGGTATATAAGTTATACAGGCTTAAAATACCGTTATTAAGTACATATGTATATCGAATTGCACCCTCAATTTTCGGATGGAATCTGCCCTACTCCGAAACCCTGCATCTGCGTCTTTACATCCGCCGACACATGGCCATTTTTTTGGCGTGTCGCAATTCCAAACTCCCACGGATCGTGTAAACAACTAAACTTGTCAAGTAATTCGTTCGTCACACAGTTTATTTGTTCTTAGGATTGACACCGGGCTGCAGCCCCCCCTGTCGGCTTTGTTTTTATCTTGGCTTGTCAATATTTGGTCCCATTTGTCTGTTTTCGATTCGGCGTCAGAAGTGGGAGGCGTGTGTGGGTTCTTAGCATTCGGATATGTTAATAGACACGCTCGACGGATGAACTTTGCCTTTGAAATTTAAATACGTATCGGAAGACGAGTCGATGAATATTTTAGCCGAGAATTTACAAAATAAAAGCTGTAGATGGTAAGATAGGCCTGTCTGATGGAGCACTAGACACGTTTCGTAAGTATAGAGGTAGTTATACTTATTAACTATGGTATGGTTTATGTTTTTCACCTCCTAATATTAGCAATATGAAAGTTTTAGAGGCTGTGATGATGTTTGTTATGCTTCACGCGGATACTTAACTACTGGTAACTGGTAAAGTGATAAAATTTTATTTTGTCATATAAAATACCTATTATAAGATTTAATTGTTTGTATGTTATTGATGTATAAAACGAAAACCTTATGAACCTATTCTTAAAATAGCTAAGTACATAATCAGTGGGTGACATAGGCTACAGTTCACGCGGACTAAGTCGCGAGAAAAACAGCTAGTGCATTATACATAAGAAGCACATATGTAGGCCTAGTATCATGTACATTTTTTTTCTTTTTTTCATACTAGGTGCATGTAGTGGTTAAAACTAGTACAGAGTACTAGAACGACACCTAGTACAAGAAGATTTTTTTATACTCAACATAATTTCAAGATATGCTTTGTCTTACTACCTATATGATTAGAAAGCATGTGAGTGACCCAGTAATCATCGGAATGACATGTCGCGAACCGTGAGAGAAAACAAAGGGAGTCCGTGGGAACCCTGGGCGCAGTGATTGCCCACCCCGGCCGGGTCGCGGGTTCGGTGCTCGAGTTACGCTGCGGAACGGTGGGGTGCGAAATGTTCGGAGTACTATTTGATTTGTTTAAAAATCTTGAGTTTATATATTCCATTGTTGAAGTGTAGTGATAAGTCACAGTCATAGTATTTCGACATATTATCTGAATTTGAATGTACTTAACTTTGTATTTTTTTCTAGATATAATTAGAGATAGCTTCGGAAGTTTGTAGTCAACAAAAATATGTGAGTAAATAAAATAGTAGTTTAAAATAATTATGTGAGAATGATAATAAATAATACGTAATACAATATCACTAACTTTGTTTTTTGTTATCAGAGACTAAAAATTCGTTTTAATTTTACCTAGCATAGTTAGAACTTTGCCTTATCAACAACTTTCAGTAGTTATTTTTAGTAAATAAATATGTTTATTTTCAACCGAACATTTCTTTTAGTACTGTCTGCATGTGTAAAAATATATCATTTAATCTCCACCTATTGCTAGGAAATTGTAACAAATCTATGAAACAAAGTATACAAAATATGTTTTGTACCGACGACCACAAAAGAAGTGTATAATTTTTTCAGTTATATATTTTAAGTACATATGTGAGTTACTGTATTCCGCCATCACTTCAAAATATCAGATTGGATCAGTATCGGATGAATCCATTAAACCGCCGAGTGACATAGGCTATATTTTTTTTAACCAAGGTTGTATTTTCATGTAAAACAAAAAGCTTGATTCATAGTGCGTTATTAATGGTGCCTTTAATGAACACATCCCTATTAAAATGAATAAAAACATATGCGAAATAATTCTAAAACATTACACCCGTCAAGTCATGCGAAAGGGCAGAATAAATCTAGGGATCACTTCTCAACCGCACTAACTCCCCACACTACACCGCTCTAAGTGAAAATAGTGTTTAAATTAATTCACTAAACACAGGGGCGTACTCAGGATTACGACCGTCTCGGGGGATGAAAAAGTGGCCGAATTCTATCAACTACTCGGGGATTTGATTAAATCCCTCTCACCCTTTGCGTGTTGACAGTAATTGATTGAAATGCGCGTTTCTGTAGCGCGATTGACTTTTATGTGAAAATTCAATTTTTGTTTTACTGCTGTGCCTTGTGAGTGGAAAGATGTGAATGGATTGTCTTAATTCAACTAATATGTTTGTGACATAAATTTTATTGATTATGACATAAGTTGCCAGTCTCTCCAAGTCCATTTGTTCAACATCTTCTAATTGAAATATACACTTTTTAAAAGGAAATATTTAAGTTTTAAGTACCTACTTGAATTTCATGATATTATAATTTTATTACATATTGAATTGGTAAAGTGTATAGATTTTGATTCAAAAAATGCATGTCCTATAAAAAGATGTATCAAGATTGTTTAAATTTTTTAAAGTACCTTACAAATGGACTATAGTGTTTAGACAAATAATAAGCCATATTTTGTCATTAACCTATAAATTACAGTAGGCACATGACTCAGACAATTATTTGTCAAGTATACCTACTTGGACAATACGAAGATTATCTTGATCTAACTTTGGTTAGTGTTTTGTTAATATTGTTTGAAATTAATTTTGGTAAAATAATCTTTTGATTGGCTTCCTACAAGTACTAACACTGTGCCTATTTTTACATATTCAGTTACATTTATAAGCTTCTTGAAGGGCCTATAGTTTTTATATATTTTTTTATCTTTATCGCACTAAGTCTTTGCTTTTTAATTTTTTCCGAAGCTAAGCAATAATTACTTTTTGTTACGGCTTGAATAAAATTTTCTGATTATTGAAGTTTATTTTTGTAATTCTAACATATTTTAGTTAGGTAGTAAGTAACTATTTATCTGTATTTTGAATATGAAAATAGTTTTTGGTTCATTAATGAACCTTGAAAGATACAGGGTTACCAGAAAAATACCAACAATCACGCGAACCGGAACGCGGTGGAATTTCGCAAAATAAAATTGACATATTCATAGAAAAATGTTAGGCTAGCCCGGCAATTCTTATGAAAATGACGAATATATTTTTTGAATTCCCATCCTTGGTCCCTTGGAAAAAACTTTTTTTTATTTTAAGGACCTGGTTCGATGATTTGAAGGATATATCCCTAATACCCTGTATAAAATGTATTTTTCTATTTCATTGTAACAAATCACAATAAATATAGTTGTTACAAAAATGACATAAAATTGATATGTTTTGATTATACAGATATGTTAATGCCATCAACAAGATTTGAATTAAAAAGCATATTTACTAAAAAAATAACGAACTAAATAGCAATGGGAAAAAACTTTAATTGTAGATACCTACTGTACAAGTTTATTACAACACAACCAAGATTTTTAATAATTTTGATTTCACATTGTTATGTAAAATAATCTTACATGTGCCAAATTATTTATCATCACAAGATGAAAATTTAAATAATACCTAAACCTTATTGTAATATGAAAACAAATAAAAGAATTTATATTATTTTAGTTATTCAATTTAGTATAGTTTATTATTTGAAATCGTTATTTTCTGCCGCAATTAGTAATTTAACTGTTAACAATGGCTAAATCAGTAATTTCAATGTGGCAAGGTCCAATAGTGCGTTGAAGTCTTTTGTAGGGCGTCCCAACGATAGTTTGCAATTTAATATAAACTATATCTTTAAATCTCAAAGAATTTTATTTCTTTAAATTTTACTAGTCGCTTCTATCTGCCCAATTTTATGTTATTTGATATGTCGAATGAAAACCTGAGAATGAACATGCTTCGAAATAACAGTTGTGTAAATACTGTTTTAAAAAGGGTGTAAGTAAAAGAATGGCAAAATTATTCACCGCTACGGAAATGTTTTTATGTTTTTTCTGACATGTGAATAAATTCACTTATATTCTCTCTTTATAGGTATAAAATATAATGGCTAATTTTAACTTATCATGCAAACATTTTGAAGTACCTATCTAAATATTGAAAATATTTTTGAATAACCAACGTCTGTTCATGTCATATCACTGCCAAAAATTAATGGTAGCTTTAGTAAAGACGTCATAAACTGTCATGGGGGTAGTAACACTTGGGGTTTTAGAACAAAACAGCATATACAATTTTAACGCGTCGTTTATTGATAACTTCATCTTTTCTTCAATATACTTTTGTGTCCACTGACTATATAACACTCACTGTACATTTTCGTATTACAATATTTTAGTCTTTCGAGGCTTATAACTTTCGTTCCATATAACAAATATTTTGTACAACGCGCGGCGCGCGAGTGTGGCGTCGTGGCACGACTTATCGCTATCTACCTACGCTTTACCGACTAACTCCAACTTCAACTAGCCTTTAACACTATATTTACAAACTTGTTCAAATTTTTTTGGTATTCAAATTACCGCAGTCACTCCGTCATCTCTCGCGCAACCTCACTCAGTCTTCTCTCGTCCATCATCACGTCACAACTTAAAATATTTAACTTAATCCATGAAAAAATACAATAATCATAATATAATACAAGATAATTAATTCATCAACAACATTTAATTGAACTTTAGGCCGCCGGCGACGCGACGGCCAATAACTCGCTAAGTCAACATATCTCGCAACACTAACAGCGTTCGGTCATATAAAACAAATAAAATGGACATACCTAGAAGTATGTACGGCCTGGAGATAACGATCACTGTCCTAACGCGACAACCGATTCGCAACAAAGTCACTGGAGGCTTCAAGGGGCGCGGCGAATCGACCTGCTCATAGCGGCGGGATGTCGATATCGCACGCGAAAGGCGATTCTCAGATGAGCGGCATGGCGCGCTCGCCGGCGGCCGCGTACCGCTGCTCGTCGGGCACGTGGTACATGTTGATGATGTGGCTGAGGTCCTGCTGGCCGTACTCGCGCTTCATGGAGAGCTGGTCGTGCGGATGGTGCGGCGCGAACTCGCGCTTCAGCTGCGGCTGCGGCTCGTGCGGCACGAACTCGCGCTTCATGCCCGGCGGGCCAGGGGACACCGGCTCCGACTTGGCGGAAGAGCCGCTGGGCGAATGCGATGCGCACGAAGGCGGCAGCGCGTAGCCGCCGGGCGAACCAGGCCCGAGCCCATACGCTGACGGTGAAGGCGGCTGCGGCAGGTACGGCGAGCCTTGCCCGCCGCCGTAGTAGCCGCCGCCGTATCCGCCTTGTTGCATTTGTGAAACATCATAGCGCGGGTATCCGTATGCCTGTTGTTGGTATGCGCTCGGGTCATGCATCATGTATCCGTTAGGCATGTATCCGTTTGGAGTCATTTGATACACGTCGCGTGGCTGTTGAGCCGAGGGAGCTGCCGATCGTTGCGCTTCACCGCCTCCTAATAAAGCTCCACCGCCTAAGGGGTATTTATCCTGTTTTTTAGCGAGAGTCTTCGTCTTCCTTCTGGGTCTGTACTTGTAGTCCGGATGTTCCTTCATATGAACGGCGCGAAGTCTCTTCGCCTCATCGATGAACGGTCGCTTCTCGGATTCCGAGAGATCTTTCCACTGTGCACCGAGACGTTTAGAAATTTCCGAGTTGTGCATTTTGGGGTTATCGGATGCCATCTTCCTGCGTTGCCCTCGCGACCACACCATAAAAGCGTTCATAGGACGTTTCACACGGTCTGCGTTCGAGTTTTTACTTGTGTTGTTGTTGTTGTTATTGGGCGGTTGATGGTGTTGCTGCTGGGGCTGCGCGTGGTGCTGCGGCAGCTGCTGGTGGTGCTGGTGCTGCAGCGGCTGATGCTGGCTCAGCGGTTGCTGTTGCGGCAGCGCCATCATGCCACCGAGCGCACCCAGCGAGCCGTAGCCGTGCTGGAGCGCGTGGTGCGGCGGCACGGTGGCATGCAGGCTGCCGCCTTTGAGATCCGTCTCCATCGTCAGCATGTCGTCTTCCTGCGGCGCGTACAGCTTGCCGAACTTCGTTCACCGTACACAACGAGAGAACCGTCGGTCGCTCACATGGACTCGCGGCAGTGCGCGTCGAAAACGTGTCGCGGGACCGTACAGCGCGAAGGCTACGTGCGTTGTGAGGAGGCTCACTCGCCGGGCGGCGGCGACAGCGGGCGCTCCCCGCGCGGGCCCCCCGGGTCCGCCCGCCCCTAGGACTCCGCCAATGGGAGCCGAGAACGCGGCCCCGCCCCGCCCGCGCTCTCCCACCCGCCGCGGCCTGCATTTTTAATCGCGTGGCCTGCGAGGCGAGCGCACGCCTCGCCGCCGCCTCATGCAAATCTCAATTTTGTTTGCCGACGGTACTCGCACCTTGGTCTTGGTTTATGTTGCAAACAAGCCACACATTACATGCTTGTACTGCACTTTGTTTTATGATCCACTATTATTCAAATTTAATTTTGTTTTGCATAAATGACATCTCTGCATTCTTGCAAGCATCAATAAATTGAGTACCTAAGACGTTCGAATGATCTCTTTTATTATTACTACATATTAGTTTTTAAAAAAGATATTTATTAGTGTCTTTTTTCTTTCAAAAATTGCTCAATCTGATCTCTTGTATAATCTACCAAATCCACAATTCACACTGTCATCATTTTCCTCAGATCCTACCTCAAACAATTCCCAAATATGTGTTATTTCATTCACCTACTTCTTTTGAATAGCAGGCATCACAAGAAACCGAGTAGTAGTACATTGTGAGTTAGCTCAGCTGTTGCTGGAAGTTCAAGGCCCCGTGACAATGCGAGCGCTGAAAGAACGTAACAATGATTCGGATAGCAGTCAATGATCGCGAGCTTTTGTTTAGGACGCTACTGTGTGCTTTATTTGCATAGCATTGTGGTGGTTAGGTAATTTGTCTGTTTATATTCAATCAATAGAAGAGTATACAATTAAATATAATAGGCTAAAAGAATAAGGGCATAATCTGACGTAATCTTTTCTTTGTTCGGATTTAACTGAAACAATATGATATTTTAAAGCAAATGGTTTTAGGTTTTATTAAATTTTTTCTAGGTTATCAAAATGAGCACTTTGGTGAAACTAGGAATATTATATAAGATACCTTTGTAAAAAAGCATTATTATTATTAGGAAAGAATAGATTAAGTGTGTCTTCTATTTAAGTTCGTATTTTAATTGTACCAAGGCATCGAAGTTATTATAATTACTTATTTGGATTGCAGCTTAGGATTGCAGTCAATGAGCGCGAGCTTTTATGAACTTTTTTTGCATAACATTGTGGCTGTTAGCCAATTTGTCTATTTTTATACAATCAATGAGAGTGTTTAAAATAAAATAAGTAGATATAACAAAAGCTAAAAGATTAAGGGCTGTATAAAGTACCTAAGGAAATATCCCTTCCTTACGTACTCTCTACGAATAAGGGTACTTTATAAAAGATTATATGACATAATAATTTCCTTATTTGGATTAGATTTTTAGTTTACACAATATTAAAATATCCTTTTTGATTACTGGTACATTAGTAGAACATGCAATATAATTTGATGGTATCCTAACAGGTAATTTCCATTAGGTTATTCCATGGAGGTGAATGAAGACTTGTGAATATTTGAGTTAGTATTTTAATTTTACCAATGTACCAAGTCAGCAAAGATTCGGATCGTTAATGATCGCAAACTTTTGGGACGCTGCTGTGTGATTAATTTGCATATCATTGTGGTTTTGAGCTGTTTATTTATACCTATTTTTATCTATATCAATATAATTTTAAAATAATAAAGTGTATAATAAGTATCTGAATGAATAATGGTTGTGACATAACCTTCAGCTTAGCTACCTATTCAGTGATTTAATTGAACCATTTTTATAATATGGATCGTTATTTAGTGGAATTTTAATTTAATGACAAAATTACTCGTCCATTGGTGGAAATATAATTTATATAATTTTCTAATATACTTACACACTTGTGGCGTCTACTTGTGTTGTGAACTTGTGATGAAAAGTAATCTGACTCGAATTGCCGGGTAGCGAAGGTTCTTAAATTAACTATGATATAGCAGTCAATGATTGTTTATGATGCTGCTGTGTTCTTTATTAACACAGCATTATTGCTAATAGGTTATTTTTTTATATTCAATCACAGGTACCCACGAATTGAACCTCCAAAAGAAGTAACGGTTTACTTATATGACTGTAACCTTTTTGTTCCTAAGGTAGTTATGGTCTTGATCTTGATAGTTTATTGTTAGATTTCTACCTAATTGGTTTAAAAAATTCTTAGTATGAAACTTCTTATTAACATTTTTAATGTCTTATTATAAGTATTTAATATACCTAATAGCCTACCTAAAATACCAACTTAAAATAAAATGTATAAGTACTTATGATTTGTAGTGTGCCAGTACAACAGTAGGTTTGTGTTCTTATTTAGGTTTTAATTTTTTTTATATTTAATAGGTGTAAAATACACATGTTATTTTTCCTTCTCATTTATATATTTATAAGTTCAATCGTTACATTTACTCTCAGTGATAGCGTAAATTGTGTGGTAAATCGAAAGCATTTGATATTTCCACAGGAAGGTGTACGTAATACGTACTTACTAACTTTTTTGTGCCCATAAGTATGTATGTAATTATCCCCTACTCTGTTATATATAATGAATAGTCCTAACGTCATCCTTTTTATAGATAATATTCGTAAAAATAACCATGTTTCTTATTTCTTATAGAAGTCATCATCATCATCATCATCAACAGTCCCTGTCAGTCTTCACTGCAGGAGCACGACCCTCTCTGTACTACCAGAGCCATATATTAGCCAGGGCAGTCAGAGATTTGGCCTACACTCTCCACGCTGGCCTAACAAGTTGGAGAGGTATCTTTGATATTTAAAGCTTTGTTTAGCTTGTGTTTCCTTAGTCGACCCCTACGACATCCACGGGGAGTTTTAGAGTGGTCCTATTCTACTCTGCTGGATACCACACGGGAAAGTCAATGTTTGTATATATAAACTTCTGTTTAGCTTCTTATTCAGTCATGTATATTTCAAACTATTTTACCTATTTTCATTTATGGTCAATGTCCAAATATCTGATATTGTACTGCTATTTGAGGTTAAGTCGTGTGATCCGAATGTTTTCGTAATATTAAAGTCCGATACGTTGGCTTGAGAAATCTGCTACAAATTACCTACCTATGTATACGATACTTATATAGATGAACATTCAAGACCCTGTTTCCATCATGACCTTAACGGGGATCGAACCCGGGATTGCCTGCGATTCAAAGACACTTGCTGTACTATTAAACAACGAGGAGCCCGATTGCCCTGTAGACGTGAGCATTGTTAGTGCTTATACATGTTAAGCAAGTCACAGTCCCCACTTGGATGAGTGACCGGAAGTGGCATAAAAATATCTTGAGCACCTTTGTGCTTCAGGAAGCACATTAAGCCGTTGTTCCCGGCTGTCTTCATTGATGGCAGTCGTGCAGTGGTAATTTCATTTGTCTTACTATTTTCGCAGTTTCTTAATATCATACATACCTACATACATAGCGGCCAAAATCACTGCCCACGTTAAATCAAAAGTTTTTTAAGTCCTATTAAAATTTGGAAATGATTTACTTCTTTAAGTTTTTTTTTATTTTATTTTTTGCTAGCCATATGTGTCCCACTGCTGGGCAAAGGCCTCCCCTCCCTCTCTCCACTCATCTCTGTCGTTGGTTATAAGTCGTGAGATCATGAGAGGGTATGGACCATAAACCCACCGCGCTGGTCCAATGCGAGTTGGTAGGCCAGATGTCAGTCAGTCAGCTGACTAACTGGCTGACATCTGAGTAGGGAGTCGTCAGGGCCTCGTCTGTTGTTTAGCAGCAAGCACCGCGTGCAGGTGAGGTTGACTTGAGTGAGGAAGGACGTCTTTAAGTTTACGACATACAAACACAACCACCGAAGAATTCCTAACTGTTGTTACCAGTACAAGGTCATATCCCTGTGCATTTCCATGAAGCGATAGCCCTCCAGGTAACTACTTAACTATTTTAAGTCGCCTATTGTTTTACAGATTTTTTTTTCCCAGTGGCTTTATGGTATCTTAGAAAGAACCTTTTGTTCTTTCCTTTGCCGGTGGTGCTATGCCAATAGAAATTAATTTTCATGGCTACTTATCTACTTAAGGTCTGAGAAATTGGGTGATAAATAAAATAGTCGAATATTTCAATATCTTTATTTAAAAAGAAATATTTTGGGTAATTTACATACATCGTTAAGATTACAGGTAGGTACTTATTCTAATACACTATATAAAATAATAATCTTTATTTAAATATACACTACTTATATACCATTATAACTTATATTGTAAAAGGCTTGCAAGTAGTATAAATTAATAAATGATTTCTTGTATAATTAATAAATTCCTCTCACCTACTGTATAAAAGTAAAGTTTAAAGTTTTTCTATTTTTCTTTAATGTTTTAATTGTCGTCTTAAAGACAGACAATTATGTATCAGTGTTAAAAATACATATCGTAACATATCATATCAAATCAATTAAACTTTCTTGTTTTTTTTTCTTCCTAGTACCGATGGACAGATTGACAGTAGAGCAGACCCTTTGGGTATAAAATTCTAGAAAGCTCGAATACAAAAATTAATTAAGTTAAAACTACTCGTAATAGTTTAATTGTGCCAACAACTATATCCTATATGGCAATGTTTATGAAACATCCTTCAACATTGAACAATAAAGCAAACAGATAATAAGTTCAAAGTTCAACGTCCTCCACAACAAAAACGAAATATAATTTCGTGTAGCGGCCACTGATCGCAGATAGGTTAGGTCCATTCTGCATTCAGCCACAAAACTGTTAGACCGTGAAACGGTCGCTGGCTGCCGCCGAGTCGCCATTTTGTTCCAGTTTCAGTTTAATGAATCCCGGGCGGCACCGGCACGGGTCCTTGGATAACCTGGCATTAGGGAGTTGAGAATGTACCTGCTAATCTAATGTTGCCAGTTTTTGAATTTAATAAGAGAACGTTTGAGAGTTGAAACAACATTCTGTGCCAATCCCACATAATACTTAAATAAGGTGAAGACGAATAAAATATAAGTAACAATTATTAAGTATTTTATTTATTTATTTATAATACACTATTTATTATTTTTTTTGACAGTAAAATGTAGATTCCATCTAAAAAAAACTACAATATCGAGTGCTTAAAGTGACGTAGGCCTCATATGTTTGTTAAACGAGGAATCAGTGCCGGATTTATATTTTTTATTGTGTTTGACTTTTATCTCTGAAATCAAGTGAATCCTCTGAAATCTACCGCCCCTAGGACGCTGCCGCCCCTAGGCCGCGGCCTATACGGCCTATTTATAAATCCAGGACTGCGAGGAATACCTCTTTTTTCTTATGATTACAAAATTTAGCGAAGTAAGTTAGGTACACATACAGTTCTTCATATGAATATAACAACTAACAAGGTAAAAAAATCTATACTCTCTTCTATGTTCTATGTTATCTTCCTGACGCCAACCCTTCTTGGTTTTCTCCACGATTGCTGACAAATATAATGAAAAAGATATATAGGGACATTTTATATACACGCCAACCTGCCACACACAGGACATAAAATCTATATCATCCATCTGTCATCTATTAATATATTGCTGTGATGTATGTCGTATATATTTCAAGATATTTATATCTTGAACTGATCTTTAGGTCAAGGGAAATATTAATAGCAGTACCTATATCTAAAACTACTAATATAATAAGGAGAAAAAAATATTGTCTCCTTGTTTGTTTGCAGGTATAAGCTCCGAAACTACTGGGCCTACCTAATACCTATACATAACTAATGTATCTGCGGGTGGCAAAAGCAATAATTAACGTAGACGAAGTCACGAGAATAATTGCCAGTATCTTATATTTTAATTAAGCGCTTTATGGAATTTGTGAAATTCCTGATATTGAAAATATAAGAAATCAAGTTAGGAAACAACCAGTCAGTTTAGGATAAATCATTATAATCTGTATCTAGTTCACGGTTAACAGGAAAGCCGATGACACTAAATTATGATGGTACCGTCGTTTTTACCGTTGCATTTGTATTGAACTTATTATAGTACGGCTGTAATAACAACAGTAATAACAATTATATTATAACTCCGATTTTTTCTGAACATAGATTAGTTATAACACTTTATTAAATTGTATGATAATGTGTTTTTTATTTGTGATCTAGGAT
Organism: Rhodophaea formosa; assembly: GCA_963082605.1. Classification (NCBI taxonomy): domain Eukaryota; kingdom Metazoa; phylum Arthropoda; class Insecta; order Lepidoptera; family Pyralidae; genus Rhodophaea; species Rhodophaea formosa. The sequence continues at coordinate 17,784,985 of OY720205.1, forward strand.
TATGTACTTATGTGGTGGGACTTTCAAATGATCAGTTATTTAGTATTATATTATACCATACATAAATGATAGGTACCTTTCATATTTCTTTTTCTTAATTGTCTGTGTTTAATATATGTAGTCAGAACTACACAGTTTTTATATTTGTTTGCTTCTAAACACGTGTACCAAATTTCATAAGTGTTTGTTAAGTATGTTTGTCGCGCATATATCAGATATTAGAAATCATATTGCTAAAATTAGGTATAGTCCAACTTAGGGAACAAAGCACAAGCAACAAAATCGGTCCAGTAGTTTTTAAGATAGTGAGTTAAGTATAGATTAGTCACTAGGAAAACTTGACGCGGGTTTTATTACTTAATCTTAAAGTATTTTCAAAAACCACACGCCCACCAAACACGAAAATTTGAGATGCCGTAAGAAAGAAGCAGTCTTTAGATAATTTTATGTTAATAATATTTTTATTAAAATCATAACTTTGTGGACTAGACTAACAAAAACATGCAAGAGCTCATCATTAACTACAAAATCGAAAAATACAAAATTACATTCTCCATAACGATCAATTGTAAGGATCGACGCGCTAAAATAAAAGACCTCGCGCCTACCACTACGCGTTGCGAGTCATTCAAATTAACACTACAACGCTTGCGCTAAATAAAAAGTGAGCATCAAACCTGCAAGTGCTATAATTGGCGGAGGTGTCGCTAATGACAGCGAGTGCGGGAATTAATAATTATTACGCGTGGCAACACTGATGCGGCAATATGGCCGCCGCATATTGTGCTGAGCTATTGTTTTAATTTTAGATTCGTCAGGTGGAAATGACTTAAATGTAGCTAATTTCGGCTGATTGGTAATTATCGGGTATATAATTTGATAATTTTGTAATGTCATAAGAATTTGAAAATGAATTTATCTAACGTTTAACCAAAAAGTTTCTATTCGTATATGGAAGACAATCAAGACAACTTTTTATAACATTAGGTAAGAATGGATAAAATATTTATCTTTACAAATAAATAATATAAAAAGTTTAATATTAAATTTAAAAGGCCGAAATATAACAACACTTAACCACCAACCTTTTGGGGTGAAGGCAAATTGAATTTATGTACTTGAATAGTTTAGTCCAATTTTAGTATGGTTATCTATCAGCATATTTTATGACAATATTCAGTACTTAATTATTACATGAGGTTCAGTAACTATGTCTAATATGAAAAACAATACAAAAACATCACGCAAGTTCTTCAGCTTTTTTCATATGTTACAAATGTCCTTGATCATGCCCTTGATAAAAACTTTTTATTCCTGGTGCAATAAAGAGTTTTTATCTTATCTTATCTAAATACATTTATTTTAGTTAAATATTTTTTTTATAAAAAATTTACTTTCATACGCAATTAATTTTCATTAAAATAATTGGGCGTATGATTCTCCAGTAAAATATATAAACTCGTTTTTAATGTGCAATATATTCTAAAAATTAACACCAAAGATTATTGGGCAGTATCATTCTCCGAATACCTACATCTGATAGGTTCATGAATGTTAAGGTATAGGTAACTACTCATTGGAGTGGCATCCCCTAGCACGAAGATATGATAGCGCTCAGAGGCGCCTTGTTTGCGTCTATACGCAAATTAATTCTCATAATATTTATTATTATTGCATATTCGACAAGATCCGTGGCGCAGCGGTCAACACGCCTGCCTGCGACACGGATGGTCCCGGATTCGATTGCGGTCAGGTCAAGATGGAAAATGATATTTTTAGATTGACCTGGGTCTTGGATGTTTATCTATATAAGTATCTATTATAAAATACTAGCTATTACCCGCGGCTTTGCCCGCGTAATATATAGCCTATGTCCTTCTCGGTACCCTAACCTATGTGTATGCAAAATTTCATGATAATCGGTTCAGTGGATTCGGCGTGAAAGCGTAACAAACAAACACTTTCGCATTTATAATATTAGTTGGGATAGTATCGTTGAGTTAGTATCTGTGTGATTGGTCCGTATATATATGTAATTCTGCAGTAAAAATATTTTATTAGTTTTATATGTGCAGTACATTCTAAATATTAACACCAAAGATGTTTGGCATTAGGCAGTATCAGTCTCCGAATATATCGTTTAGGTGAATGTCTAGGTATAGGTAGCTACTCATTGGGGTGGCATCCCCTAGCACGAAGATATGATAGCGCTTAGAGGCGCCTTGTCTGCACTGTTCGGTTCGTGTCCTGCCTAATATCGCTTCATTATGATATACTGCTTCTGTTATTTCCGACATGTGATATATTACAGAAGATATAGATGCACTAGATATAGAATAAAAGTACCTAGTTATGTTTGTTTATGAAAACTGTGATTTACAATATGGTAATAAGACCTTGGCCGATCTTTAAAGGGGCGACTCTGTACGTCAATATGAATACCTTTTTCTATTGGCCCTAATGCTGGAAATTCGAGAAAAGAACAATTTCATATAAATGGCCGGACCGGCTAAACACTTTTGTATGTGGGAATGTCAATGTTATTTCGTAATGAGGTTTTACTTCGATATGATCCTAGGAAATGTTACCTACTATTTCATAAAGTGTTTATAAACTATTAATAAATGATTTAGAAATAAAAAATTAATGAAGTCTACAATATATTAAGATATTAATAAAAGAAACAAAAAGTTACACCATCCAAAATCCATTCTAATTTTCTATTTGTCTCTTAAATCTATATACAGTATGTATATAGCTATCCTGATCTGGAGGACTACAGGCACTACGCACCAGGTGATATTCTGAAGCTCATGCAGTCCTTCTTCAGGAATCACCGTGTGGGTGAGTAAGGTATGGAGTAAGTACAAAATAACCCAAAGGTTAGACGTGCTTCCGATTTATAATCGGCCCCAATTAAGATAAGATAAGATAAGATGTATATAGCTAGCGTATAGCTAGCTGTCTAGTGAGTGAGGTGGTATCCTCAGACAAGGAGACACCACTGATGTATTACAGAACAGCCACTTATTAGCACATGCTGGTTTCACTGTGGCAAACACAGGCGGCTGAGATGATTTATAGGTATCTGTGACTTCGGGAGAGGTATTATGGTAATAGCCATATGAAAATGTTTATAGACAACAATGTGAGAGGCATATGTTTTCTAACACAATAACAACATTTAAATGAATTTGTATAACCTATTTTTAAAGTACAAACCTATTTTGAAAATATCAAAAACGTCAGATATCAAAAATCAATTTTTTTAAAGATTTAAGGGGAAGCGTGTGTTTTTGGGGGATCCAGTGCTTTTGGAATTAGTTAAACGCTGAGAAAAGCGTCACGTTCTCACTTTAAATTATAAACACTTGTTTATTAATTAGTTTGAAGGGTCAATCTAGGGCTTCGTCGAATAAAATTTTAAATGATATTTTTAATTTCAGTCTAACAATTTATATCAAATGGGGGCGGCACTGGACTCCTGAAATTCGCGCTTCCCCTAAAGAATTGGTTTGGAGATTTTATTTCCAATGCTTTTGCACGGTCATAAATATGGTTTTCTTAAAGATACAACTGATTATGAGGGCAGTGCTACATTAAATATTAAAAATCTAAACTAAAGTCTCAGCATCGTTACATACGATTTTATCAAAGGAAAAAATCTTAATCACTAGAACATGTTACATCTAAGACTCTTCAATATTTTCCTCATAGCAGCTTTTGCAAAAAGACTTATATCGGAGGCATAATTAAAAAGTCTTCGCTTATACGGTATTACCGCGTTAATTAAAGAAATAACAGAAATGAGAACCGTCTTCAACATAACGAGGACACTTTAATACCGTCGTCACACTTGAATAGGCCTAGTACATGAGGAGGGGGTGACGTCGACCCAGGGGGAGGCAGGGGAGCTTCCGGGCGCTGTCTCCGTCTCATCAGGCCTATCTTCGAGCCGCCGCAAATTAAATAGTAGCGGACGGTCCGGCCGCCTTGTATGCTCGGATGGCGCCGCAATTTCGAATGTAGTAGGTACTGTCGTCTTTGAGACGTAGCTCCAGATTGCGCCACATCGAGATGGCTTTGATGGGACATAACTATGCCTGATGTAGGACATGCATACGTACTATAATGAACATGTGCTAGTTCTAGGACATGATTGAGCTTTGAAATTGTGCCAATATGAGTCGCAATATTCTGCTACAATGCAGAAGTTAGGTTATTCCATAGTGATATTTTAAAATAACTTTTGATATAGGCACTAACTAACATGTTTATCTTTTTTGGAGTAGACATAAATAAGATACACCCAACTGCTCTTTAGGTCGCTGAGGGCACAGTAATGGAAATAGGAATCATAAAGTGTTTACCATTAAGTATCGCCTATTAGAAGTACCTACATATCATTATTTTTACGACAAAGTCGAGGAATTTGTACTATACATATTAGCAGTAGGTATGAAAATTACAGTATATGGGTCTATCATGTATATAATACGCAAATAAGAAGTGTAAAATTTAATACATTACTCCATGAAAACCATTTAAAATAGCTCATGAAGAAGACATAAATATGTTTTCATTATTACTATGTGTCAAGAAAGGTATGAATTAATTTAAGCAGGTGTATTTTTGCATTCAAAATGTTTTTTTTTTCACATATTTTTATATGGGAGAGAAATCCATTTTTAGGGTTCCGTAGTAAACAAGGAACCCTTATAGTTTCGCCATGTCTGTCTGTCTGTCTGTCTGTCTGTCTGTCTGTCTGTCTGTCTGTCCGTCCGCGGTTTTACGCAGAGACTATAAGTACTAGAAAGTTGTAATTTGGTATGGGTATGTATATTAATCATGGCAAAAAAGTGGTAGAATAAAATCTTGAAAAAAAAATTTTTTTAGGGTAGCTCCCATACAAGTAAAGTGGGGGAGTCCTTTTTTTTTCTCTATTTACCCATCGTGTGGGGTATCGTTCAATAGGTATTTCAAAAATATTGTGAGGTTGAGAACACCATTTTTCGATTTAGGGATCCGTTTCCGAAATATTTGGTTTTAAAGTGCAAATTTTCGTTAGAGGTAAGTGTCCCCCCCCTCTATCTGCTAAACGGTTATATATAGACACGTGAAAAAAATTACAGCAGTAGTATATATACTGAAGTTGAAAGGAAAACTATCAGAGCTGAATACTAAGTACAAACTAAAAAGTTATAGGCAACCAACTTATAAACTGTAAAATTTCATACTATTTTCATTGTTAGATGTTTTTGGTCGTTAAACTAAAAGGTGCGAGTGTGAATAGTGTGAACTCAAAGTTGTCATTCCTAACTACGGAACCCTACACTGCGCGTGGCCTGACACGCACTTGGCCGGTTTTTATACCATATTTTATTTCTTAATTTAATAGAGTGTTTTATTTATCGATATGTTAGTTTATTTATTCCGCCTTAACACTTTATGGGCTCAATGGATTTGACGAAACTATCACTAGAATTCTTACATCTTCTCAACTATCAAAGGCTATGTTTTTGTCGTATTTTTCTTTAAGGAAAAAGATCAAATATTTTTGTTGTAATTTTCATAACGGTTAAAAAAAATCACCCAAAATTTACATATTTTGGATAATAAATCAAAAAGAAGAAACCGCGTTACCCAAGTTTTGTATAAATATGCCGATTCATCATATTTATTTTAATGATTTAATTCGCCTATTGAATAGAAAAGAAAGCTGTTAGGACCTTTGACACGGGCAATTATACTCATTGTAGAAGTATATTGGCTATGCACCCGAGGACGGCAAACATCTTTATTTGGCGGCTTAATGACCACTCTGCTGAATCACTGCCCATTAGATGTAAGTGGTTCCGTTCTGTATCTTATATTACACAGTGTTTTGTAGATATTCTTATTAAAAATATGTTTATGAACATATTTTCGTTTGTTTTTTTAAGTAAATATTTGAAATGCACATATACGATCACGTCTTTTTCCCTTGCGGGGTGGACGGAGCCCAGGTCTATAAAACCTGAAGACCACGTTTAGCATGTTGGTGGGCTTGTAGGTGGAGAACGAAATTTGAAATATGTTTATACTATTACTATAAAGAGGAAATGTTTTGTTGAAACATTTCCTCTTGTTTCACAACAACAACCAACAACAACAAACAATCAATTCCTCTTTAACATTAAAATGTTAAAGAGGAATTGATTGTTTGTTTGTATTGAACAGGCTCTGAAAAAACTGAACAGATTTTCAAAATTCTTTCACTTTTAAAACTCTTATTTGCACCCGCAGGCAAATAAGAGTTATAACTAACTCGGACGAAATGGTGGAAAATTGTTTTTATTAGATAATAAAATATTAAAAATGCCAAAGGAACGTAAAAAGGTGACTCAAAGGCAATGGCTTGATCTGCCAGTCAACCCACAGGTGGAGGTGACAATGGAGACTTTGGAAGTTGGTTCAAAAGTCAATACTTCAAACAAAACTAAATTTAAGTGTTGTAGTCTTTAATCACAGAAGCAATTTAGAGTTTTTGTATGAGGATAGTTAAGGCCCGTGAAAGAACAAATGGATTTCAAATCCAAAAGACAAAATGTACTGTTTCTGAGGGATCAACATTCACAAAAGAAGAGCTGCGGACGAAAGCCAGTAGCAATTGAATATTGAGGTAGCAAATTAGATTTTGTATGCAGACTTATAAAATCATGTTAGTTGCCCGACGGAACGAGTATTCCACTGTCATTTCTTTACCGGATAAGCCATGCATTAGAACCGAAGTAAAAAATTAAAATATGAAACAGTATTACTTCGATTCTGGTTTGGGAGAAAAGAAAAAGAATATACTAGCTACTCCCGTGCCGACCGTAAAAGTCAGCCAAGAGTTTGGGTGAAGATCCAAAGATTCACGTCGATGCGTCTAAAAACCCATCACTATGTTTTGATTTCACTTTCCACCTTTACTACTAACATGCTAAACATGGCCTTTAAGTCTTTAGCCCAAGGCCATCCTTAGGCCCTATCTCCTCCACAAAGGATAATATGTGTGTATTAAATCTTGTTAGAACATTACACACTTTTATTCCAATATGAACCTAAAATTAATAGGCTTATTTGAATAGGAAAAATCTTATTCGATTTTTGTTCACTCCTGAATATCCGTGGCATGCAAAGTTTCAAGATGTGAACACTTTTACAAAAAATAATTACTTCTCTACATACTTATAATTACAAGAAATGTTTTCACAATATTGTAAAGACGTAACAGACTATACAAAAAATTGGTCAAAAAGCCATTGGTCAAGGATTTAAAAAAAAATTGGTCTTTACTTCTATGGCCGTTGGTACTACAACATAAACATTACCGATAAATACATAAAGTTAAACAAATTTCACACTCATCACCCTCTTATAACGTCACTAATGCCGTGTCCACACTCAGCCTATCCATAGCGGTACATATAACACGGTCAGCTGTCCGTCCGTCACCGTCGTGTCGCCATTCACTGCGCGCGCATTTCAGCACGCGAAAAAGCACTAGCACCTTTAGTTTTCGCAAGAAAAACACCGTTTTCCGCAACTGAACGTGCGAGCGTCGCGCTCCCAGTGCCCAGACTAAACGCGGCCCGTGAAAAAGCACCGCCACAACGCCGGCCGACAATGGAAAGCGGTAAAGAATCATAATAATAACAATGACAACAATGTGAGATGCTATAATAAAGAGCCGCGGCATTGTGCTAGGCTCGGCGTTCGTTCGAAGGGTCGCGAGATCGATACGGCGGATCGTCTGCGTGCGTGAGCCTTTGTCGTACTCGCGACGCCCTCGCCGGCCATTCATAGGCGTCGCGACTCGCTAATCAACTCCCATTCCTTACAGTTTCTTCACAAATTAGATGCGAACGGACGCGTCCATTGCGACGCCAGTCGTTTCTTCGAAAGTAAACAAAGCCGATTGAACTCGTAGTAAATTCGTAGACGATCGCTACGAAGGTGCTACGAAGATCAAAAGTGTCGTAGCTTATTTGAGAGTACCAGTTGTTTTTCAACTTATGATTTTGATTTCCATATCAAATTGTATCGAATAAGTATCTCTCGACACAGCGTAAACAAATCATAATAACCCAAACATTTATGGACCGAATCGATTTCGTAAGGAAACGAATAAAGGTTATTACACACAAGCACAGAGCGCTGTGTTTTGCGGAGCGTATTGGAGTAGGCGATTTTATGATAATTTGAACGACCGCCTATATCATTAGGTGAAGATTATTGATATCTTGATTTTTAGGTTCACATGATTTTATAAATAACTAAAATTAATTTTATACACGGTTTAGTAGGTATTGATTTTAGATAAATAAAAAATGTTTTTTCTTCCTGATATATTTCGTGTAACTTTGAATTTCCTAATTGTAGTTAATTCCATTACCAACTACTTCTCTTCCTGCATATGGTAAAAATTTGTTGGAATAGGAAAAAATTATGCTATTTTGATTACGTTTACCAACACACTAAGCGTGGCCTTTCGGTCCTATGATCAGGCTATGTCAGCCTCGTGAGGTATAAAGACATGATCAGTATGTGAGACTTAGAAGGAGGTATGATTTGAAATTTAAAAAAAAGCAAATTAGAGTATGGATTGTTTAAGAATAACAGTTGTTTCCTGAAATATATGTTATAAACTCTGTTTACTTACTTTACTTAGTATATAACATATTCAGGAATATATAACATATATTTTTGGATTTCTTTCAAGTCTCTGAAAACCACAAATTCTTGTTTGCAGATTTTTTAAATTTCTTAGCGTGAGTCAAGAGTCGAAGAGTGGCCGTTCTCTGGAGAGGTGTGAAATGCGGCGGGCGGTAAAACATTCGAGTTTAATGTAATAATCCGTCGATCGGCGTTATCATTAGTTCGATCGCGCACACCTCCCGCTAGCCCGCAGATTGCCTTGCCTTGCAACGATATCTTACAGTGGATAAGACTTGAGAAGTGACTAAATTTTTTGTGAACACTTCTGCGTGGAATGGTTTACTAAATAATTTTATTTGTAGGATTAGTCTTTATAAAGGTAGGTAGCTCATTTTTATGCTAGTTTTAGTAACGTTGAGTTTTAGTGTCTCTGCTACTTTAATTGTTTGCAGTAATTATGTTTTTGGATAAATAAACATATAAATTTAGAAAGTTTTATTAGCTCTCGAAGGAGTCTGAACCATCTAGCAGTGGTCTTCTTGTGGTAACGAAGATGATCCATGTATATTACAAAATATGAAAACTTGTTCCTGACAATGGTTAAATTAAATTTTATTGGGGCAAAATTTTAGTATCTAATAATGGAGATCCTTGTTTTTGGACGAATATATCAGGTTTTAGGCTTCTGCTAGGAAAATTTAAAAAAGAAAATTCGCTTAGAAACTCTTCGGTACATTAATTTACATTTATCTGCAATCTGTGAATTTTACCAATACTTTAATTTTATAGTTTGAGATTGTGGTAACCTTTAGTTAAATCTATTCTTTAATTTCTTTTTATTTTATTGTAATTGTAAAAACGCGAAAAGCATATTTACGGTGTTTGTACTCGCCTTTTTCATAAAGCTTCCTCATTCTACGCAATAAATACTCCATCCAAAACAATACATAAAATAAATACTAGTTTACAATTAAGATGACTTTTATGCAATATATACAAAAAAGACTACTAACTTAGGATATAGAGTGTACTTGAACTTCCTCAAAGAATGAAGTCTATAACATAGTCATAAACTAATGAAGTACCAAAAACAATAGCCACAGCCATACAAATGAAATGCTCGGATCGATATAATTGGCCGGCGCGCGCGCACTAGGGGCGCCCCGCGGCGCGCGTCGATCACGGGGCCCGCGCACCGCAATTAAACTTATATCTGAACATCGCCTAATCCAATTATGTAACTGCACCGCGCGTTGTCTTTCTGATAATTGACTGATAGAACTAATGACAATTTGTAATTTTATTAGAGCGCATTCTTTTGTTGAAGCTTAGCGAATTTGTCGATGCTTCGACAGCCGATAAATTAAAAAAAATCTTGTGATAAAAAAAATATAGTTAATGTAAGTTTAATCTTTGAGTATACGGCAACGATTTTCTTTTTGCCTGAGCCATTATGGTGTAAAGAATGGATCATTAGACTGCGTTATCGAGTACTAGCACTCGGTATCTAGGTGTTCCGGACATCGACTGCTCGTCACTCATGGAGGCTCTTATGTGCACCCATCCCATGATACATCTCTCGTGCCCTTTGTGTTCCTCTAGCTGTAGCAAAAACATTTAGAAAGTTTTAGGGAGAGGCATTAAAGTAGCGACTGTTTGGAACGATAAAAGAATGTTTGAGGCCAACGACACGACAGAAGAAAAAGAACTATTTTTTGCAACATTGCTGTCATCGTGGAAACCTTTGGTCAATTCGCACTTTGTTAGCTTACTGCTCCCTCAGTTGGCTGTAGCTTTGGTTCAACAGAATAGAGAATAGGTAATCAAAAGTTTGCTTAGGCAAACCTTAATGATAGGTACCTTATATGTAAGTACAAAGGCAATTTATGTTTATAATTTTTTAAAGTGTTAATTTTATTCAAGTTTAGCAAAAATTTCGATGCTTCTATAGCAGATAAATTAAAAAAATGTAGTAACTTTTAAGCTTTGAATAAATCCCTGGCTGATGTCAACACATGACCAGATTTTTTTGTACGAACAGATATTTATCAACTCTTTATAAGTGAGCAGTGAATGCTAGATCTCCGGAAAAAAACCGATTTTGAGAGTCGGATTCAAGTTTACAAAATATTTCCAGGAAACCATTTACATTGTCCAAAAAAATCATGAAAGCCAATGTCTTAATCACAAGCAATATGTTGCACCATCAGGCATTTATTTATAGGTTCTAATAAGGGTCATACTAATTAGTTTTTCTTTGACTCTCAATCCACCTTATGACATGACCATCGCTTGACCATAATTTTCTTGGAGTTAATTACAGAGGGTCCCGACAAAGTCTTCAAAGGTTGTAATAATGAAAGGCAATTATAATTTTCACAATATTTGCACCTTAACTTCAATGCTTAATTAACTGTATGCAGTAGATTTGCGTTTGACAAATGACGAGATTATTTCGACACTGAAACGTCAGCGGCAATGACTGCATGATACGAGCATAATATGATATTGATGTTGACTTGATTGATGATTAGAAATAACGCAACTTGAGATGTCCACTTGATATGGTACTACAAGCAATGATAGCAACGGCATCTATTGCTCTTGTAGATATGACTATCGGCAATCGTTTGTCAGTCATCTTTTTGTTAAGGCTTGTTACACACTGCAATTAAATGAATGGCATTCTTAAAATAGAGTCCAAAAATGTCATATAGGTTTTTGACAATTCTATTTTTTTCAGCATCTATTAACATAGATTGATGATCTCTGAGACCTAAAGGTCTCAGGATTGAATCTCGGTCAAGTCAAAATGGAAAATTATCTTTTTCAGAATAATTTGGGTCTTGGATCTATAAATGTATTTGTTATAAAATATAGTATCTCTATCGTTGTGTTAGTATCGCATAATAAAAGTCTGGAACTTATTTTGGGGCTAACGGCTAGCTCAATCCGTGTGATTTGGATTTAGGTACCTTTATATACTTGAGTAACAAAAAAATGCTTAGAGATATTTATCATATCATAAGGGAATTAAAAAAAAATTAAGGGATATCATTTTGTTATATTTTGAAAAACTAAAACAGAAACAGGCATACCAAGATGTGAAAATATTTAGTGAATTGTCTGTCTGAAAGGAAATGTTTAATCTCGTCATGCCTAACATTTAACCTAAAATTTCTCTAGTAACTCACATATAATCTCACGCCAACGGCTATATCACTTACTGACAAAAATCTACTGAGATATTCACACCACACAACAATGGCTCCGACATAAAGTACAAATACGTATTACAAGATGCAGTATTTGAAGGCAACCGTTAATTTAGGCGGCTTTTAATTAAACGCGATGACTAAGTGTCGGGATCGATCACAGGTTGCGATCTGTGGTGTGCTCCTGTTGTTTCTAATGATGAGAACGAATCCTATTTTTTTAAAAAGAAATCAGACAGTTTCTTCTCTGTTTTTAGGGTTCCGTTCAAAAATTGAAAAACGGAACCCTTATAGGATCACTCGTGCGTCTGTCTGTCCGTCCGTCCGTCTGTCACAGCCGATTTTCTCCGAATCTACTGAACCAAATTAGGTGAAATTTGGTAAGATAGTGTAATCCTATGACCCAAACACGGATGTGCAATGTAAATAAAGATTTTTTTTAAATAAGGGTCATTTTCAGGGGCCCAATTACAAAATTAAAAAAAAAAAGTTTTGCAAACCTTACTGTGTCATATATCAAATGAAAGGGCTCATTATGAGGATCTCAAAAATATTTTTTTTGTTCGGGTAAAATCAATACTTTTGATTTTATTCACGAAAGAAGGCAAAAATTGACCATTCCCCTCCCCCCCCCCCCCCCCCTGATCTCCGAAACTACTGGGCCGAAAACTTTGAAAAAATTACAAAATGTAGTTCATTCCTTGAAGATTACAGGAAAAGTAATAAGAATTCTATCACTTGAAAATAAAGTGGTAAGCTCACTATAATAAGTTCATCTAGGGAAATAGTTCACTAAAACACCACTAGATAGCGCTAGTCAATTGAATAAAACATTTTTGCACATTGTGTGTGTGTACACGAAGTATATTGTACGGAACCCTCATTGCGCGAGTTTGAATCACACTTGGCCGGTTTTTTTTATCCAAAATTGCCTGTAATAATCCTCCTGATATAAGTAAATATGACAGCATCCAGGGTGCACTGATAGGTTCTAGTTCAATCCTTAGCGATGGAAAACGATTTTTCAGATTGGCCTGGGTCTTGATGTTTATTTATATAAGTATTTAGTATAAAATATAGTATCATTGAGTTAGTATCTTACTACACAAGTTCACAACTTATTGTGGGTCTAACTCAATTTGTGTGACTGGTCCTTAATTATATATTTCTTTAATAATTAGATTATCTTTATAGTTTTTAGGGTTCCGTAGTAAACTAGAAACCCTTATAGTTTCGCCATGTCTATCTGTCTGTCTGTCCGTCCGCGGTTTTACTCAGAGACTATAAGTACTAGAAAGTTTAATTTGGTATGGGTATGTATAATAATCATGTCAAAAAAGTGGTAGAAGGAAATCTTGAAAAAAATTTTTTTTACCGTAGCTCCCATACAAGTAAAGAGGGATTAATTTTTTTTTCTATACAAACCCATCGTGTCGAGTATCGTTAGATAGGTCTTTAAAAAAGTGCAAAATTTTGTGAGAGGTAAGTGTCCCCCCATCTATATACTAAACGGTTATATATGGATACGTGAAAAAAATTACAGCAGTAGTATATATACTGAAATTAAAAGGAAAACTATCAGAGCTGAGTACTAAGAACAAACTAAAAAGTTATAGGCAACCAACTTATAAAGTGTACTCGAAAATGTAAAATTTCATACATTTTCATTGTTACATGTTTTTGGTCGTTAAACTATGATGTGCGAGTATGAACAGTGTGAATTCAAAGTTGTGATTTGCAACTACGGAACCCTACACTGCGCGTGGCCCGACATGCACTTGGCTGGTTTTTTTATTGACCTTGCATTATATTAGACCTTGAAGTTAACTATTTTTGATAAAATATAGTTTGACTTAATCCTTGTGTTAGAAGGGCTATACTAGCTTATTTGGCTACTATTAATACTACTATGGGCTGACCGAGGTCAGTTAGGTATTGAACTTATGTCAACCTCGGTATTACCATATATACGAGTATTATAACTCATAAATTCTACAGGGATAAATATCTAATCGTAAATGCTTTTTATGTATGTGGGTGCCGTGTGGTTTCCGGCAGAGTAGAATAGGACCACTCCAAGACTTCCCGTGGATGTCGTAGAAGGCGACTAAAGGAAATACAAGCTAAACAAAGCTTATAAACATCAAAGAGACCTCACCAACCCGTCTGGCTAGCGTGGAGAGTGTAGGCCATATTCTCTGACTGCCCTGGCTAATTATGGCTCTGGTAGTTCAGAGAGGGTCATGCTCCTGCAGTGGAGACTAAAAAAAGGCCTGATAATGATGATGATGAAATGCTTTTTATTGTTAGTTGTTACATGTAATCTGTTAAAAACAGTACGTAGCACCCTCTGTTTATAGTTGCAGCGTAACTCTAGTTTGTGTGCAACGTCGTAAAAACTTCAAAGATGATACCACCATGGTATTACAAATTAACGTAATTCTTAAAGGATTTAAAATTAATTACAAAAAATAGACTTCTACTTAGTTAAAGTTATTGTTTCACAAACTCAATGCACAGGAAGAAAAAACCGGCCAAGTGTGAGTCAAACTCGCGCAATGAGGGTTCCGTACAATATGCTTCGTGAACACACACACAATGTGCTAAAAAGTTTTATTCAATTGACTAGCGCTATCTAGTGGTGTTTTAGTGAACTATTTCCCTAGATGAACTTATTATAGTGAGTTTACCACTTTATTTTCAACTGATAGAATTCTTATTATTTTTACTGTAATCTTCAAGGAATGAACGATATTTTGTAATTTTTTCAAAGTTTTCGGCCCAGTAGTTTCGGAGATCAGGGGGAGATCAGGGGCCTTCTTTCGTGAATAAAATCAAAAGTATTGATTTTAGCCGAACAAAAAAAAATATTTTTGAGATCCTCATAATGAGCCCTTTCATTTGATATATGATACAGTAAGGTATGCAAAACATCTTTTTAAAATTTTGTAACTGGGGCCCCTGAAAATGACCCATTTTTCAAAAAAATCTTTATTTTTTTTGCACATCCGTGTTTGGGTCATAGGATTACACCATCTTACCAAATTTCACCTAATTTGGTTTAGTAGATTCGAAACGCACGCACGAGTGATCCTATAAAGGTTTCGTTTTTCAATTTTTGTACGGAACCCTAAAAAATATGGAAAACCGGCACTAATAAATTTATACAAGCAATGTTTATTCGTTTTAATTCGATCAAATTTTGTAACAATACTAGGATCAAATCAGCGTACCATGAGGAACGTATCACGATCTATTATTAATTATTATTTTGATGGATCGCGGCACGTCTTATTTCATTAGGATGCGGCGTTTTTCGAAGGCTTCATTAATTGTGCACTTTTAATGATGGCCGCGATTAATGATGCTGCTTGCCGTGTGCATTTCGACACGTTCATTGACGTGCAATTTAAAAATTAAAATTCGCTGCCATTGACATGATTGGGGATTTGTGATGAATTGTTGGGAAGTTGTCATTTTAAAATATTGGTAAATACCGATTTCATCCTGTCATCTATAATTTTTACTGTCAGTATTGAAATGATCGAAGGTATCGACAAATATTTATTACGTTAAATTTCGTGGGTAATAAACTAACCTACTGCTGTTAGCGATGCCCCGTTTAAATTTCGAGTTGTTTAATGTTTTATCATTATTTAATGAACTACGAAGAAGTGAAAATTACCTAAAATCTTTGACATTGAATTTTTTACTCTCAATTTCAATACACCTAGACAATTACTTACTTATTTTTTTAGGAATGACGATTGATGATTACGATGAGACAGTATAGAGAAACTGATAGTGATAAAGGAACCTAAAGGGTCAAACCAAATAATTAAACATGTAGACAATAAGATGTCAGATGATGATACTATATAAGATGCCTTTAAGCAGCTTTAAAAATGTGACACCAGCGTTAGCCACTTATACACATAACAAAAACCAAACATCAACATTAGACAATAGAAATTAAATCTACGACTACCAAATTTAAAACTGCGAAAGCAAAACAGTACACTTGAGCAACTCAGGTAATATTCTCTCGGATTACCGCATGCGAATTCTGATATTTCCCCCGAAATTAGAGAGTTTATCCCTCAACGAGTTCGTTCCCGGTCCGTGCACAATATCCCATTCCCAGAAAGCAATAATCCAACGCTTTTTACAGATATGGGACTTAAGAAACAAATATTTTTGGACAAAATCAAAGACGCCGCGGATTAGCAATTTGTTAGGGTTCTTCATTCAAAAGGAAAATAACCCTTGTAGATTCATTTTGTTTTCCATTAGTGTTTGCAAAACTCTTTGTCTAAGGAAGACGCTTAAAGTATATCCAGGGCACTTTCCCGTTAACCTTTGGGGAAAGACCCTATGTCTTATAGAAGTCATATAGTCTAATAATAAATAAATAAAATAAATATATATACGGACAAACCACACAGATTGAGCTAGCCTCAAAGTAAGTTATTAAGTAAGACTTGTGTTATGGGATACTAACTCAACGATACTATATTTTATAACAAATACATACATAGATATACATCCAAGACCCAGGTCAATCTGAAAAAGATCGTTTTTCATCTTGACCTGACCGGGGATCGAACCCGGGACCATCCGTATCACAGGCCGGCGTGTTGACCGCTGCGCCACGGAGCTCGTCAATCAATCGTCGTCGCTTATAGTTGTCTTGTACAAGCAGGAGTACGTATAATCTCTGATATAATATTATAAATTCGAGTTTAATTTCTGGTGATTATAAACTTATTTGATTTGATAAAAACATCACGTCGGTATGTCAACGGCATTGTCCCTCCAGGTTACCTTTACGTTAAGAGGCAATTTTCGGTGTTTTCATACAGAATCCTCGGTTTGCTATTCCGACTCGCACTTGGCGGGTTTTTGTAGTGTAAAACTGGGAACGTTTTTGATTAAACGAGAGATTTGGCGCGTCCCGATACTCGTCTTGAACAATGGGCTTCCGGGCTATCTTGACGGTGAGAGGATCAGGTTTTCAGGGAATCATGTTAATCCCGATTAGTTTTATTAAGTTCTGACAACTGACGCAAAATGACACCGCGACGATAAATCTTAAATTATTACTTTTGAGTATTGACTAATTTTTATATTCAATACTCAATAATACTACTAATCGGGATTAACATGATTCCCTGAAAACCTGATCCTCTTGTTTTATTTTATTCCATTAATAATCTTTAAAAATTACACTAAACATACTCGTTTTAACCTAACCACATTTTTTTTAAATTGATTCAGACTTTAGTTTGTTAAAGTTACTTGCACTTTTATAGATTACAGAATACTTTGCTTCAAAACGATAAACCGTTTTTTTTATTTACAACTACGTACTTATGTAACCAGTCATTTTGCCGACAAAAAATGACTTTGCCTTGCCAATACCTATATCTGGTAGAATATTACCGCAGCCGAAGGAGTATTCTGAACATCGCTCGATAACTAACACCTACGTGAGGTCAGCACTTTTCGCGCCGATCGCGGTGTGATACCGACAACGTATCGATCCTATCGCAGTGACTAAGCGATACTGGTAATTCGAAATTCGAACATACCGTGAACTGTCCGCTTGTTAAAGAACAGAATGTACGTTGTTTTATTTTTCAAAAATAGAAATAATTCGAATATGATGTCATCGTTCGAAATAGAAAGTTTGGAATTGGAACGGCGACGCTGTGTCTGGTGACAATAGATGAAGTGAGGTGTTGAAATTGCTATGTATTTGAGCTCTAACTTACAAATTCGATAACTAGTATTTTAAACTTTTCAATTAGTTGCAAAATATTTATTTATATACATTTAATATTTAAATGAATATTTATTCAAAGTTAACACACAAGCACAAACTAGAACAATATAAAATAAACTTAAGTGTCTAATCATCAAACCAAATGACGAGGGTATAGGTAAAACTTTTTTAAAACAATAAATTATTATAACGGCGCACTTGCGATTTTAAATCAACACCATGACATACAATGACAAACTCTTATTTAGGATGTAGTTATTAACACATAACTTACCCTCGTATATGAAACTATTCTATGAGTTTTCACTAACATCTGAAAAAAAAGAAAGTTGGGGTTAATTCATAAAAGGAGGCTCTATCAATCAATATTAATTGAAAAATTACTACTCCATTAAACAATTTTAATGTATTTTAATACTAGCTTTAGGTTATCTGAAAAAGTATTTCTCCGACAGTTTTTGTATGGTAATCAAATAACCAAACAACCAGCAAAACTGTCACTAACCTCAGAATCTTTTTAATAATCCCGATGAAAAACCTCTTTATTAGAGTCTTCTTTAGTAGTTTCTCTTACTTTTCTAATAGTAGAGGTAGAGATCGTTACATTCATAGTTTACAACTATTCAATTATATACTCGGATTAATTATATAGTCATTAAATATTAAATAAATTATATACAAAACACACAATTCTTTCCTCTTTATAATATAAGACTAGAAGATTTAAAAAAAAGAAAATGTTACACATATTACGACGTTAGATTTCGGCAACTCACGCCGTCAATCCGAGCTATTCCAACTATTCGAGATACGATCTAGCATTTTTTTACATGACGCTACCTGCAAACTACGCGAGCGCTATTGTTATGTCAATAAATTTCGAGTAATTTATCGTGACGCGTGAGAACTGACGAATAATGCTCGTGTTATAATGTTGCAGTGTTGGCCACTCTCTCTCTTTCATATGAGCATGTTCAGCCTGGGATCCGCTAGTGTAGGCTACTAACACCCGTTAAATATCTTAATAAAGAAACTCGCAAGCAAACTATGACAAAACCTGGCCTAGAAGAGGACTTACAACTACAAGTTTATATAATGCAGCTAGCTAGGTACATGTATACTTATATACAGTATGACTTCATGTACCTACACGCCGTATTTTTTACGCTTTTAGTAAATTATGCATACAAGTGCAATATCTATGATTTGATAGAAACTGTAACTTTAGACAAAATATTCTACAATTGAAGGCTATTAGAATTTTAATTCTTATAGCGTTCAATTGTATTCATTTCGGGATATTTTCCGTGATTATTGTGGTTTCTTTGAGTTTTCGTTCATGGTCCATGTACTTACCTTTATCGTAAACATTAGAATTAGACATTTCGGGATTTTTTCCGTGATTATTGTGGTTTCTTTGAGTTTTCGATATTTCGATAAAGGTAAAATTCGATAAGGACCATGACCGAAAACTCAAAGAAACCACAATAATCACGGAAAATATCTCGAAATGTCTAATTCTAATGTTGATAACCGTGAAAGTTTGAAAAGTTAAATTGAACGCTACTTTGTAACCATCTAAGCTTTTTTTCACTTATATGATTCTGAGGTTCAGGAATGATAGGTATGCGACTTGCATTTACTTAAAACTATTAGCCACCCTCTAAATCAATGTGACAGGTAAGCAAATAGAACAAAACCGTCCTTCTTCTAGGAATCTCGAAAGTCCTTGACCATAAATCACTAGGCTCCTGACAAATGGATTCTACGACTTTTTTTCCCGCCACTCATTTATTAATAGGGCAGGGAATTCGGAAAACCAATAAAATGTGCCCCGTCATATACCTGTCGGATGGCAGACAGCGTGGCTTTGTTCCTCCATCTTTTTTTTTCCTTTCAAACGAGACGGACCGCGACGTCTTCTCTGTGGAGTGTGGTCTACCATTATCGGCATATTAAACTCCAAATTAAATCATTTCAATTTAAATTAAATACGGTTATTAGGTAACTTTTCAAGGAGTTTTTGTTAGAGCATTATGCTTGATTGTAACAATGAAGTTATTTAAGGGTCTTATTAGTTAAGAAAGTATCTACTTGTCTTATAACTGGAGGTATTACACTTTTTTTTCATATTTTGGGTAGAAAGTAAAGATAATCTAAATAAAATAAATAAATATATAGGGACATATCACACAAATTGAGCAAGCCCCACAGTAAGTTGTGAACTTGTGTCGTGGGATACTAACTCAACGAGATACTATATTTTATAATATATACTTATATAGATAAACACCAAAGACCCAGGTCAATCTGAAAAAGATCATTTTCCATCTTGACCTGACCGGGGATCGAACCCGGGACCTCCGTGTCGCAGGCTGGCGTGTTGACCACTGCGCCACGGAGCTCGACAATCTATATGCCAGGAGTTAGTCTACTCCATGCCATATAGATTATCTTTGATTGAAAGGCTGAGATGATGAGAAATAGTAAGGCATGACGAAGAACTTTAAAATAATCTAGATTTTTGGTGACTCAATGTCTTGAAAACCTTTTATAGACCTCCTCGTATTCAATGTTTCTAGCTACGCTCAATACTTACGTAGGTATATTTATTAGACTGCGTTTATTTTTTTTATTTTATAAAGACAACCTGATAGTAAGAGTTTAATGTTAGTTACAATTTTCTTCTCAGGGACCGATTAACGATCGGGAGCACTGGGAGTGTTTTGGTTATTTTGTAGTTACCCATACCTGACTCAAACACACGGTGTGTGCTAAAGAAGAACTGCATAAGCTTCTAAATATCACTTGGTGTGTAGTCCTTACCACTCAACGAGTCACAGATACACAAAATGTGTTTCATTGTCTTCTCCGATACCTCACATGCATTTATAGAGCTTTCGATAATTTTCAATTACTACTTATATGCGGACAATTACTTTATGCGAAAATTGAGATATATTTCAAGTCGTATTGCATTGACTACGCCAAATGATACACCTTGTTTCGAAATTACTGCCAACTGTTTTTTCATGTATCATTCATTATGCCGTCTGAGTTTCGCGACCAACCTATTTTTGTGAATGGACATTTTTTGTCTGCTCCCATACAAAGGGGTCCTTTAAGGTATTTTGCGCGTGTGAAAGACGAGCCATTCTCTCCGCCCTAAGGATTGGACCAAAAATAATTGTCATATCCTGCGGCAAGTGACACATAAAGGTGCTTTGTTCATTGCACAGAATGACTGTTCGTATGAACTTTCACAAGTTAAAAATAACATATATTGTTTTATAATATACATGTGTTTGTTTCATGAAATCTCTTACCTCCGAATACACAAAATAATCTTAACTAATGGCATTTTTAAATATTGGGCTGTCTTTGTCTTACTAGGTAATTATCTAGACAGTGATAGAAAGAGGCCAGTGCTAAACCAGTGCTAGACGAGTTCTAAACGTGGCCTTTCTGTCTTATGGCCTTAGGCTCTGTCTAACTCGTAAGGGATAAAGACGTGATACTATATATGACTTAAAATTTTTCCTCGGTTCAGATAAACTAAGTAGAAAATGAAATTAAAAGAAATATAAGAATATAGTAGGTAAGAATATTAACTCTTCCTTGCTTCATTTTCCTGCGCGTCTTATCCCTTGCAATATTACACATGTCTCGAATCGTGAAACAAATATCCCTACAAAATAGTTAATATCTTGAAACCGATACTTGATGTCGCCTGTCAGCAGTGCCAAATGGAGTGGCGCAGCAATCACGGCAAATGAGAAGTTTTGGGTCAACTGAATCAAACTGTAGTGCCACTGATCACTTAATATTAGACTAGCTATAAACTTCATTGCCTACCTATTGTAATTTATAAATTTCTGTTTAGAATTTTTGATAAAAGAGTCTTGTTTAGAGCCAAGTTAGTGTTAGATAAAATTTGTAGTAGCAGTACACTTTGTATGGGAGCATTATTCATATTGTAAATGCTCGTATAATCAATGGGTGTTCATTTTTTATTGACTACTTGAAACGACTATTGCATTGCATTAAACGGCGAGTTCAATTGGCTCAGTTTTCAAATAAAAATATAGAGGTGACGAATATTGTGTATCTCAAAAGTCATACGAAATTAAAATATGTCATTATACAAGGTGTGCTGTGCAAAATGTCATCAGGCATAGGTAAAGTAGTTTTGTAGTTACAAAATTATGATTTGATTATAGAGATACATAAAACTAAAATATTTCGTGATTATTGTCATCTATTTTTTCTATAATATTTTTCGATCATGACAAAATATTTATACTGGAGCAAAGCCCAGACCGACCCAAATTAACAATTAAAATTCTTGTCAAGACTAAAACTCTAGTAGTTAAACCATTTCGTTGAATAGATATGAATGTTTCATCCAGCAAGTTATGTTTCGAAGAAGTCTACAGTCAGTGACCAAACTATTGATAACAAAAGATGCGCCTTATTTCGAGAGCACTAAAGCCCATACTAACAGCAAACGTAACTTGGTATCTTGTGAGGGTAAGTTTCTGGGAGTATGACGTGGGAGGTCACACTAATGGGTGCTCATGACAGGTAACGTGAGACAAAGTGCATTGGTGACGTCACCAACGCCTTATGGGGGTTAATGGTGTATCAGTGCCTTCGGCATGCAATTTCCAACTTCGGGAGAGTTCTGCTTTAGATAGTTGTGTTATGAGATACAGTCGATGTCTCGATATTGATCGAATTCTTGTCATGTTATAGAAGGGAGTTTGATATTACGACTAACTTCTATAGTACTAACTAGTCGTGAATATCTGAAAAATTTTAATAGTTTGCTAGCGTTGTAAGTAAGTAGTCTAGGAAACGGAATCTTTTTAAGTACTTCACTTTCATTCATATTACTTTGCACATTTTACTTATCTATTTCTATACTTCTTTACTAATATCACAGAACTAATAATAGCACTGACGTACTAATATTATACCATAACAGGAAAGATTTGATTGGTCGTTTGTTTGCATTGAGTAGGCTCCGAAACTACTGGACCAATTCTCAAAATTCCTTCACATGAAGATATTTATTTTTTCTGCGGGTGACAAAGACTATAATTTACACGAGTAAAGTCAAAGATTTGATTATTTGTTTGTTTGCATCGAATGGGCTCCGAAACTACTGGACCCTTTTTTAAAAATTCTTTCAACTTCAGTAAACTAATTTATATGCGGGTGACAAAGGCTATGATATCGCGAAAAATTGCTTCTCAATGATATAAATTGAGATATATTTAAAACTCTGTTTTTTTTTAATTTTTAATGATTGTTTAATTATGTTTCTATAGAAAAGACCAACTTTATCTGAAAGAAGATTAGATTACTTACTTACTACTGACTGACTTACTATTTAGGGTTCCGTAGTGAACAAGGAACCCTTATAATTTCGCCATGTCTGTCTGTCTGTCTGTTTGACTGTCTGACTGTCTGTCCGTCCGCGGTTTTACTCAGAGACTATAAGTACTAGAAAGCTGTAATGTAGCATGGGTATGTATATTAATCATTGCAAGAAAGTGGTAGAAAAATTCTTGAAAAAAATTTTTTTTAGGGTAGCTCCCATACAAGTAAAGTGGGAGAGTATTTTTTTTCTCTATTTACCCATAATGTGGGGTATCGTTAAAAAGGTCTTTAAAAAATATTGTGAGGTTGAGAGCACCATTTTTTGATTTAAGGATCCGTTTCCGTAATATTTGGTTTTAAAGTGAAAATTTTTGTTAGAGGTAAGTGTCCCCCCCCCCCCTCTATCTACTAAACGGTTATATCTGGATACGTGAAAAAATTACAGCAGTAGTATATATACTGAAGTTGAAAGGAAAACTATCGAAGCTGAGTACTAAGTGCAAACTAAAAAGTTACAGGCAACCAACTTATAAAATGTACTGGAAAATGTAAAATTTCAATTTTCATTGTTAGATGTTTTTGGTCGTTAAACTATGAGGTGCGAGTGTAAACAGTGTGAACTCAAAGTTGTTATTCGCAACTACGGAACCCTATATTGCGCGTGGCCCGACACGCACTTGGCCGGTTTTTTTTACATATAAATCAGATTTTTTTATTTACGGATTTTTGCATGCAGCACTAACGATTCTCAATCACGAAACTATCCAATCGACTATTGGCGTGCCTTCGACCTTGAAACCACATAAAGTCTCATCGCAAACTTATAAACAAAAGCTACGTTGTCTCGACCTGGCTCCGGCGACCACAATGCACTTTTTCTTGAAACCCGACGCCTGGCGGCGGGACACCTGTGTAAGCCTTTCAACGTTCATAATATGCCCTTAATTCTGTTGATAAGGCATGACATCTTACGCCTTTGTGCCTCCCGAGACCTTTTCCCGTCAATTAAGGATCATCTTTTGTCTTCTGTAGGGAGATGACACACTTCTTTAAGGGTTTTGTACAACACTGTTTTGAATAGAAACATGATTTATTTGATGTTTTGTTGTTTTCCCGGATTGTAACAAGGTGTCAGGTTAGTTAGAGGGTTTTTGAAAAAAACATATTAGGTAGTAAACGGGGAAAAAAGATTTGTAACAGCAGGTAGCTTCGCATTTACCTTTTAGGGTTTTTATAAGAATGTCACAAATAGAGGTCAAATTATTATTGACTTGCCAGTAAAAAATAAGTAAATAAGTGAGGTACGTTGAAAATCTCATGAAATTACCTATTTTGATAATGGAAACACTCGAAGTTGTATTCACCTTGCACGCTTCGTACCCTCGCTCGTTGCTCGAAACAACTCGTATTGTAATGATTAACTTAGCTTACTTTAATCACAATATTCTTTTATCCATTCAGAAGTCACATTGCAGAATAAGACGTAACTACAGAAACAACGCAATAAAAATATTTCAAACGCTGCTGTAGGTTTTAAAATGGTTTTAAAGTGCGAAAATAAATATTTAGAATAAGAAATAGTAATAGCATTTCACATTCTTATTACCTGATCAACTTGTTGGTTTTGCGTGGGAAAAGAAGCATCTGATACGAGCTATGAAAGACGAGAAATTAAATCAAGTAAAATAATAGACGATCACAGCCGCAAAATGTTTAGAATGAACATCTGGCACAACGGCACCATAATTAAATGCCGAGTCCCAACTCAAATTAATAGTAATTCGATATGAGCCCGCCAAAATATTTTCGTTTATTCTGAGAACAAATCATATTTGCGTGATTTGCGCATTGTTGCGTCAGAGGGTGGTGGCTGCTGGTTTACGATTGCTGTTGGGATCGGTGGGGTCAAGCTGTTTAGCGGCAATTATTGTGAGAGTTGTATTCGGAAGTCAAGTTTAATAGC
Source organism: Rhodophaea formosa (assembly GCA_963082605.1). Lineage (NCBI taxonomy): Eukaryota > Metazoa > Arthropoda > Insecta > Lepidoptera > Pyralidae > Rhodophaea > Rhodophaea formosa. The sequence continues at coordinate 17,810,015 of OY720205.1, forward strand.
ATGACAGAGAGGAAAATAATACGTTAATACAATAAATGTACAAGAATTTAAATAGGCGGGTATAGAGGAACTCTTGGTTTTTTAATGTTCTCCATTAATTCTGAGGATGCTTAACGTAACCCTTGGCATATTGGAAAGTAATATAATGAAATAATCTATACAAGAAGGATAAGCATAAGGCAATCAGCTTCCCGTTAAATCTTTCGCCAAATGTTGTTACCAATAAAAATGTTTTTAATTAAAGTAGTGGATCCCGGTCTCTTCACCCCGGCTGAGGACGCAACCAGGAACATCGTTCAGATATAAAAATGGGATAACATTGTCAATCAATAGCGAATGCGCCTTTGAATCATAACATTATTTTCAACAACTCGATATGGCGGGAATAAAAGCGGGAGTTTTCAAAGTAGACGTGGCGGCGACTCGACGTGGAGCGACGTCGAGGCAACAAATCCTGATTAGATCATCATTAGGACTCGATTGATGATATTACATGATAAAAATTGCAGTTAAGATGTTATCAATCATGAATTTACACTACCAGTAGAAGTAACAAGTACTTACGTAGTATGTGTTATCAATGGTACTGCCAACGGAACTATTGACCCACACAGTTTCAATTATTACGCAAGTGACGTCGGGTGGTATACGTACATGAAAAATTATTTTTTTCGTTTGTACTTATGGGATAAATTGGTGCCAGTTGTCCATATAATGGTACTTTTCAATGGTACAACTGATCCGGCGAGCTACTGAACCGCAGGCAGGTAACTGAAGCGCGTTTATTATCCTCTATGATAGTAGTAAGTACCTGATTTACTGACTTATATATCATCGCACAGCCAAAATAACTGTACCAAGAAATTTGAAATATGATACATGGATTCCTTTCTTCATGTAAATAAGCACTAAGGATTTTTGAAATTCAACCCCTAAGTGGGTGCAAGAGATGAGTGAAGTTTGCGCACAAAATTTGCTAGTAATGAGTATATAATGTAATTGAAATTCAAATAATTCTATTATGAACTAAGAAAACCACAGGCGTGGTCAAAGACAAAATAATTTAGGTATGGTGTATATGGGATTTATTTTGCATTCACAATGCTATTTTACCTTATTTACTAAATAAAGAAAAAAGGAAGGCAGGACTTGAACCTGCGTCTAGATCTCGCCACCGCGCTTCAAGCCCCGGCGCCGAATTTCTCCACCATACCCCATTCCTCTTACACGCATCCTGGCCATCCAGTCCTGCCCGCGTGGAATTTTTTCACCATTTCTTATTTTCTGTATTTATTTAGGTATGGTTTAAGTTTTCATATACAAATATCAGAGCAGAATCCGCTACCCGTAAAACTCGTGAGCAGCCAACAGAAGCATTTAGAAGGCTTAGCAGCTCTGTAAGGTGCAGATAAACGTTCCAAAGTAATCCTCTTTGTGTAAAAATGTCCCCTGTCGCCCCACCCGCGGACTTTATTAAAAAGCGAGTAATCCCCACTATCTCCACTAGTGGACTGGGTAACGCGATTACTCTATGTTACAACTCAATATGCCCGCGCCGATATGAAATTGGATTTTAATCCGTTTGTTGATGACAGTAACTATTCGGCTCTCAAATTAAAGTAACTAAATCCTATTTGTGGAGGTATGGTGATATTAATTGCAGCGTAGACTTTTTGGGGCGTTATTTATAATGAGTTTTATAAACATAGTAGGTAAGGCTTGTGAATACGCAGACGTAAAAAATTGGTTGACAAATGAAGTGTAAATTTGTACATACTACAAACATCAAACATTCTAATTTATTGTCTAAAGAACAAATCTGGTATAGGTAATATAATCTGAATATGGTACGCGGCAGCTTAATTCTTAAAGCACCTTCTACGTTTCTTATCGTTTAACGATGAGATATGAAGAAAAAATCTACTATTGTTAATTAGACCAGTTAATCGCACCCTTGTTTATTTATAGTAATATATGTCATGTTTTTTGGCAGTAAGACGTTTAATAATCATGAAAAAAACTTGCTCTTAAAAGTTTTTTAATATTTTTATAAGAGACCTTGCATATAAGAATATTTATTGATATTTATGACATTGACAACAACATTGGTATAAATCCTGAAATGTTTCTGCCAAAGTGGCTTCTAATTTCCAGCGTACAAACAGCTACTGTCACCTCGTATCTTGACTCCGGCGTGAGGAAGCAGGGGGCTGCACACCTCATTACTGGAGATCAAACAATGCCGACATCTCGCCGGGACAGCTCCTCCCCAAAAATACCCTAAGTTCAAAGACTGGGAGGCAAGTGTACTTCCTGGTTGTTATTTTAAGTAGGTATTTTGTGTGTTATTAGGTATTTTTAATTGAAGAGTTGTTTCTAATCAGTTAAAAATTCAATGGACGATTTGTTTCTCAGCAGTAAAGGTAATGAACAGTATAAAATTCATTAGTAATTTATGAAAGCTAGGTTCTGTTCAGTGGCGTAGCTACCATATGGCCAGGTGGTGCAGTGCACCAGGGCCCCGGAGCTCAGGGGGCCCTCTAGCCTCAGCTTTGAAAAAAAAATGATTTTTTTTTTTAAATTCTATTTTTTTAAAATTCAAATCAACATCACCAATGATAAAACTCCTTATTTAACATTTTCAAATCATGCGCCAAGCGTCCTCGATAAGCATGTGCTGTTTGTTTGTTTGTTATCGTTTTTTCAGTTGTATGGTAGTTTGGAGTATGCCCGTAGCACATTGGATCAGCTGACGGCTTGACGGTCGTGAGATCAATTCACCAATTCCGCCCATCAACTTTTTAATGAAGTTTTCATTCGCTCTTGCCTTGCATCAGTTCTTATTTATGATATTTGTGGCGATGTTTTCAACTTTCTGGGGTCTGGGACGTACTACAGTAGTTGATGCTAGGTTTGCCGCTAACTGTTGTAATTCGTAATGCGGTAGTTGCCTAATGTTAAGATTATATAAAATTTGTTTCTAATGAGACTAATTTCTATCTAAGAACACTATAAAGAACACTTTCAATTTGATATCGATTCGTTAAGTGATCTTAAAGCTTCTTTAAAGTTGGGTGAATAGGACCATTTTTTAAAGTATGAAAATCTTTAATTACAATTATACTTTATTTTAGTCTGCAAAATTTATAGCAACTTTTATTATGAAACCATTACCATGAACGAAATATTTCGTATAGCTACCAAACAAAGTTCTCACGCCATCCATACAAAATACCAGCTTGTGACGTCACAAATATGTAGGCATTTCAGTGACGCGTTTTCACGTCTAAAAATTTACGTCTAAAAACATATGTCTTTAAAACTTTTATAACTGAAAGAGTTTTTTGTTTAGAAATGTATTTCTGACACTGTTGTGTTTATTTTTGGCAGGTCTTTACATAGCAACATAAAAAAAAAATTTGTCAACATGCCCATTCCTTACTACCAGCCTTATTTCATCAAGTGTCACCACTAATTCTATTCCGCACATCTATCCATCTGGCACCAAATTCTGGTACAACTCATTTTCGCAAAAAAAAAAAATCCGGTGACAAGATATCTATGATACAGGTTGCAACACAACGCTAACCGTATAATCTATGATAGCTCTCAACCTGATCGGCAATAAAAAATAACCAACGTTTTTCTAAACTCAAGTTCAAATTGACAAACGAGCTACTATAGAAACTATAATATCTTCTTACGAGTTAATATCGATTTTACCGCATCATTACCAAACAAGCTGTTTTATGGTTCTTTTTTGTTGAGCTTCATGTAATCTATACTCACAAACAACACAACCCAAAGACAACGCTTAGAAGAACTTTCCTACGGAAACTATAGAGACGACGTATGGATTTAGCCTACTAGGGATGATTTGACCCACTGTTTCCTATTCTCATTCCCTATCAATAATTTTGAAGGCCGATATAAGTTCAAACTACGCGGAAAGAGGGGAGGAGGGCCCGATTCTCTCCCTATGCACCAGGGCCCTTGCCCCCCCTAGCTACGCCACTGGTTCTGTTCAAGATACTGCAAAAAAATTACGAAACAAAGCGCTGAAAGTAAAAAAAAACAACCTTCTATTGTAAATCCGATTAGTCAATCACACCCACATGAATAAACTATACGTACGTAATATGTCAAAGTTTCTTTTTGCGGTAAGTTGTTTAATAATCATGAACAAAACTGGCTACCTAGCTGCGACCACGAACACTGTAAAGTGCTCGAAACGTTAGGTGTATAAATGTAATAAACGCGATAAAAACCGTATTAAAATAATTTTATTTAAATGCAAAACTGGCACTTAAAATTTTAAAAAAGTTTTTAAAGTTTCTTAAAATTTATACTTTATGAAGAGACCCTGCATTGTTAAAGACGAGCTCCGTGGCGCAGCGGTCAACACGCCAGGCTGCAACACGGATGGTCCCGGGTTCGATCCCCGGTCAGGTCAAGATGAAAAAAACCGGCCAAGTGTAAGTCAAACTCGCGCAATGAGGGTTCCGTACAATATGCTTCGTGAACACACACACTGTGCAAAAAATGTGTGCGATTGACTAGCGCCATCTAGTGGTGTTTTAGTGAACTATTTCCCTAGATGAACTTATTATTGTGAGTTTACCACTTAATTTTCAAGTGATAGAATTCTTATTGTTTTTCCTGTAATCTTCAAGGAATGAACTATATTTTGTAACTTTTTCAAAATTTTCGGCCCAGTAGTTTCGGAGATCAGGGGGGGGGGGGATGGTAAATTTTTGCCTTCTTTCGTGAATAAAATCAAAAGTATTGACTTTACCCGAACAAAAAAAAATTTTTTTGAGATCCTCATAATGAGCCCTTTCATTTGATATATGACACAGTAAGGTTTGCAAAACTTTCTTTTAAAATTTTGTAATTGGGCCCCTCAAAATGACCCTTATTTCAAAAAAATCTTTATTTACTTTGCACATCCATGTTTGGGTCATAGGATTACAATATCTTACCAAATTTCATCTAATTTGATTCAGTAGATTCGGAGAAAATCGGCTGTGACAGACGGACGGACGGACAGACAGACGCTCGATTGATCCTATAAGGGTTCCGTTTTTCAACTTTTGTACGGAACCCTAAAAACGATCTTTTTCAGATTGACCTGGGTCTTGGATGTTTATCTATATATGTATTTGTTATAAAATATAGTATAGTTGAGTTAGTATCCCATAACACAAGTCTCGAACTTACTTTGGGGCTAGCTCAATGTGTGTGATTTGTCCGTATATATTTATTTATTTATTGTTAAAGCAGTGTAACATAATATGTGATAAGTATACAAACGTATTCTACCTTAGCATTATCATCTTCTTAAAATTTAATCTGGCTTGAAGATGTTTGATATATAGCAAAGTCGGGAATCAACGGCGAACATACAAATTTTTATCCAGACGTTTCAGCCGGCTAACACCACTGAACATCTGAGCTCTGAGAGGTGAGCGGTGCTAGTTATTTTGCAATAAATTAATATGCAACGCGAAAGTTGAAAATTAGTTAATCATTGATAGTTCTAAACTTGTGAAGTAGGCAAACATTGATCGCCAACAATACTTATAAGAAAAAAATGCTAGAAATTTGTATTCGACATCACTTCATGTAAGGGAAAAACTTCTAGATTTCGCACAAATAATGAATCACATCTCACGCTTCGGGCTCCAAAACAAGGAGTCTCAGCTGGTCTGGCTCCTGAATTGGATAACGAGATAGTAACGCACCAACAATGGGCCTCGCAATTACCTCATTGTGGTCGTTGAGACGACTCTCACTGTTCCTCGAAAAACTATAGATACCTATGAACATGAATATCTCCTAAGACATAACACAGTGAAATTTGATTCGACGAAGAAGATCGGTAATAGACAAATTTAGAGGAACTAATCACACAGATTGAACTCCAGTAAGTTGTAGGATAAGGTGCTCTTATAGTAAAACTAGCGCCACCCAGCAATTAATTCTTTTAATCCTAAATTATATCGAATTTTAAATTTTTAACAAGTACAAAGCTAGTAAATTAGTTGTACTATTTTGTTATTCATTTTCACTAATAATCGTTTGATAAATTAAGAGAGAATGCATTTAGCATTAAGTCTACCTATTGTAGCTTTTATAGGCTCAATAAAGTTTTTAAATAAATAAATAAAAAAACAGGTTAACGCCAAAAGTGGCCACTTTAGGCGTTAACCGATTTTTCTCTTTAAATGTGGCATTAGTAAATTACTTGTAATAAATAAAAAAATACTACTAGTAATTTACTAGTTTAGCAATTGTTAGATTTTTAATGTTCGATATAATTTAGGATTTAACGAATTTAATTGGTGGGTGGCGCTAGTGTTACTATAAGAGCGCCTAATTAATACTCTATTTTATAAAAGATACTTATTCTTCTTCTTTTCGAGTCAAAATGGTTATCTAATTATTTAGATAATCATCTAAGGCCAACATGAAAAAAAGTATTTATTATAAGAAGAAAAATAAACGTATATTTGAAATAACTTTGGTTATCGCTGCCATATAATTACCTACTACATATAAAATACCTACTGCCATTTTCAGATTGATCCCAAAATTACAGCACAGTTATATTGAAGCAAAATTCTTTTTTTCATGTTACTTCTTTTCTCCGTGATGTATGAACTGATTTAGATACTTCTTTTTAATTTGAAATTATATATTTCCTTATTAGTTCCACGTAAATTTCATTAAAATCGTTTCAGTTGTTTTTTGGTTGGAATCGGTTTGATAACTGAAAGATTCTAAGATCAAATAAATGTAGAATTGATTTGGTGTTTCATTTATTTTAGGTGGGGTATATATACGTTAAAATAAAAATAGTATTGGATGGTTTGCAACCAGTACACGGCAAAGCGGTGGAATCATACCGCTAGCGCCATCTAGGGAAAATGTCTGACATTAAATGGACATAATCGAAACCTCAACGATATAACAATGTATTTTTCAGAAAAATACATATTTCCTGCATGATTTTTAGATTTTGGTACATTATTATTGTCTAATAAAAATAGGCTTTTATAAAAAAAAAACTTTACTGCTTCGCTATAAACTAGCCTGTGTTGTTCACGGTTGTGTAAGGATTCCAACGACACCTACCCTATACATTCAAATATGTTTTGGTGTGTAGGAGTTATCAGTTAGAATAGTAACTTACATCCGTACAATAACTTAAAACATAACACTCCTTTTTTGGAAAGTCGTGAAATAATCGAACGATATAAAACGAAAGAAATGAAAGATAATGTTTTGATTACACGAAAAGCGAAAAAGTTTACACACAACAATAACCCTCGAGCAAGGTCCCATATGAATATCAATTTGTTTGCGACAACGTCATTAAATTAGCGTCCAAATTGAATCACAACTGCGACAACCTTGTGCGTTCGTCCTGTGAAACTTTCCTCCTATTAATTTACAAAACATCTCCTTCGCACACATTCAAGCAAATCTCACTCTTCGCCTTCCGCCCTCAAGTCTGAACTTGCATCGCTGAAAGCGCAAGTTTGTTCATTATTTTTACATGTTATTGTGCAAGTGACGGGACGCATTCATTTTCCAAATTTGAATCTAACTGCTCCGAATTAAAGTCGTATTTCGCGGTAATCTTTCCTGGGGTGTATCTGGTGAAATTATGATGCAGTCTTTATTCGTGAGCCGTCGGGAGCGGTTGCAGTAATCACCGCGTATCTCCATCCAGGGGTGGGCCGTGAATAGAGCCCTAATGAACTGGATTTAGGAGTTTTTGTGCCGGCGACTCGTCAGCTCGAGGTGCAGCCGAGCAATTACCAACGACTAAACAAACGTGGCTTCGTCCAACACAACCTTTCAATTAATGCCGACTATTGCGACTATCGACTACTTTTTGGACGGCTTAATTGCAATTTTATGTACACGCTCTAAATATTGTGAGGCGGTCAGTGATCGATATGAAGCAGATTGATGGGCTATTCTCTAAGCCGGAGCAGTACCTTGGCATTATGTTGGGAATCGCGTCGAGTGCCGACCTTCTCGGAACATCCAATCGTTCTTAATCTTCTTAGAGCGAAGCGAGCGGAATTACTTGGAATCTAAGCACCTAATATGCTTTAGATAATAAAAGGTTTCGCAATTTGGGGGCTGGGCTAGATGCCTTGTGTTCTGCTTATTGTGCTCTCGACATAGAGGCTTATGAAAATGATTTTTTTGTCAACTGAAATTATTAAATGATAATGCTAAATAGGAAGTACTTAAGATAGGTAAGTGTAAGGCACTAAATCAGTATACTTTGTTTTGTTTTGCAAAATGCTTTACTCGCTACTTCACCACCTACAAAACTTTAAATTTCTCTCTATGTAAGTACCTTGTTCTTGTTACCCAATCAAATCTACAAATTGTTTCTATTTCAATAGAACGGAGGCAGGGTTTTTGGTTTAGGTGCCTAACAGATTCAGGTCATAACAATCTCTATCAAATACGTGACTCGACTTAGAAACGGATGAACACATACATGGCCATTTTATATATAACGGAGCTATTATCTACACACATCTAAAACACATGCATAGTTACCTACGCGTTCACTACACTAACTGGAGCTTTCAATGTTTGGAGAGGCCTAAGTGTGATTGTTTGTTGTACGGGATAACAAGCTTTGGCGGTTAGTAAATAGAGGAGGGAGTTGCATGATGATGGTGGTGGCGGCTGTAAAAGATGAGTCTGTTCTTATTTATTTACGGCGGTGCGGCGAGCGAAGTGGAGCGAAGATGATATGAATGATAAATGACCCTCTGAACGCCTCCGCCCGCGCTCCGCGCAGCCCCCGTTCACACGTGAACACTGCTCAGAGGTATGCTCCTTATTCTGGATGTCTACTTAAGTCTGAGCCGTGAATGCCGCGGAGTGATAACCGCCTCAAAAGCGAAAGAACTCGTGACGAATATTGATATTGTAAACGAAATTAATATGATGGTATAAATTGAAATCATGTAAATTGCTTTTGTTGGCGGAACAACCCCAGCTGATATGTCGTAGAATCTCGTCGTTATTCTATTAGCATTTATGGGAGAAAGATCTTTTACGTTGGCAACTGGTTTTGCTGAAATCTCATTGTACTTATATCTGTTTTACTAAACGGAATTAAACGATGCTCCTTTTAAAAGAGAATTTTATATTGCTGGCAACAAGATCAATTTTTATAAACGTCTTTTTAAAAAAAAACTAGCACGTTCAACATACTCGACAAACAATTCAGTAGAATTGGAATGTTTGATAGAGCTAACATTAACTTCACAAAAATTCTAGTAAGTAGTAAGTACTTAGTTAAGTTTGATAGATTTTATTCTATCTTTGATTTTAATATTTCTGTGGCACTTATAGAGACGATATTCCTGTAATTATAGCTAGGTACTCATCTTTATCGTTTTGTACATCAACGTTAGGTATTTGTCATCAAATGTATTCTTATTTAGAAGTGTTTTGATTTTATAATAATATATTTAATTTACTGTGTACTTATTACTAAGATAAGACATAGAGAGTGATATTTTATATTTAATGATGAGTCCCAAAATGGCGCTCGTACCAAAAAAAACTGCGTCTCTAGAGTTAAAAACTACATCTTTTGGTAAATGTACCTATGTGCTTTCCTGTTTTGCTAAAGCAAGCCAAAGTTAACATTTCTTATGTAAATTAAATGAAGTAAATACGGGAGTCGTCCATCCGCATCATCTGAACGTCTAGCCATCATCGGGCTAAACGGATTTTTTTCAAGCCAATAGCCGCGCATCAACACGCGTGACGCGCGGCGCGATTGGCCAATACTTTTTGTTCCATTTTCGAATCCTTTGTTTTTATTGGTTGACACTTAGTTAAGACAAAGGGGCGATGCTCTGTGTGAGTGCGATTTAAGTCGGTTTGAGTGTGTGTGTTAAGGAGATGGGTCTTCCTGTACAGTAACGTAGGTAAGCGTGGGACGGGTCATATGGGTACGTGTTTGGGGTCTTGATTTTGATGTAGGTACGGCCCTCGCATCCTGCCCATGTGAGATGGAGTGGATTGTTTATTTTTATTGAGTGCTGTATTTACTTAAGTACCATACCATCCTACTTATCCTTATACCATCCTATATATTGATCGCTTTTCGTATTTTATATAGGTATATGAATTATATATATTAAAAATAAGAAGGTATCTAATTATATTATAACCTTTGGTATTAAAAGTATTAATAATAAAACGAATAAAGCAATAAAACGTCTGAATATGGTGATTTAGCAATCTAACGAGTAAGCATGTTGGCCACTTACACACACGAAAAACAAAAGTAGGAGAAGCCAAAATGGACTTACTATATAATTTTAACTTGACCTATTTAAAAAAAATATCTATCTTCAGTTTCTGCAAATCCGCCATTTGCAAGAACTGAAAATAATTCAAGTTCACCTCCAGACGGCTATGATTAATGATGAGGATTATTCAATTAAAGACTCGGCAGGTGCCAGGCGTCCGCGGGGGTGAGGCCCGGGGCGCGAGGCGGCGGGAGGACCGGGAGGACCTTTATCTTCTTGGCTACTTCAGATCTGAACCCCGATGAATTAGCTTAGTACACGTTTCCCGATAGACGTTCATTTGTTTGTCTTTTTGAGCGGGCGAGAATGCAAATTGCATTGCGATTTTATTGATCTTGAAGTTGAATTAGATTTTCCTGTCTGATTACTTTGTTTGTATTGTTTTTTTCTAATACAAGTAACGTACATTATTTGTTACTCACTTGAATAGGTATTAAATAAATAATTACAAATAAAGTAATATGGTGAAGTTTGCAGCTAGGTGAAGTTTATACCTTCAGAAGTTTCATCATAATAATACAAGAGATAAGTAATATTATTACATTTGCCATTTTAGTTGGAAATTATTAAACATAACTCTAATTCTGATTATGTAAAGAGAGTTTCAGATGTGAGTTGTTCGACCATTTCACCATAGAGTAAAGCGATAGAGCGAAAAGAATAGAAAAGATGGAGTGACGTTAAGAAGAGCAGAGATTCACGAGATACACCAAAAAGTGAGGTAGAACAGTAATGCCACATAAGCCTAAATGTGCAGTGATGGCCTTACTAAGTTCGAGTGAGCTGTGAGCACCATCAAGTAGCGGAGAGCCGACGTGTCAATGTCGCAGTCGCATGAAGGTTGACCTCTCACAGTCATGCAGTCATGTGTAGGAATAATACCTAGGTGTATATGAGATACTTTAAGTATCGTATTAAAAACTGTAGTTTCAATACAAGATTAGATTATTAGATATCTAACTATAAATTGAGAAGTACAGGTTTAAGTAAGTATAAACATCTATGCCAATCCAACATGAAAAAAAAAGTTATCAGAAGGAAGAAGAACTCGAATTTATGACTTCCACAAGACACAAACCAAACCATGTCCATCAGACACTAGTACTGTATGAGCCGATTGGGGAGCCATGGCCCTTCAACGTTTGAAAGAGCTGTGAGCACCATCCAGTGACGGAGAGCCGACGTGTCAATGTCGCAGTCGCACGAAGGTTACCCGCTCACAGTCATGTGTAGGAATAATACCTAGGTATTTATGAGATACTTACATACATATTATCACGTGCGGGATAGGCAGTGCCCAAAGTCATAAAAGGCCGCGTTTCACGTGTTAGTGGGCGATAAGGTAGAAAGCGGAATCAAATAGAGATAGGTTGCTAGCCGCATCTCCTATAACGTGATTTCTTAGATTTAGATACTTACACTCTCGTATTCAAAAACTGTTGTCTTAAAACAGTGGTATACCTATTATATATCTAACTAAATTGAGAAGCACAAGTGTAGTATATCAGAGGTAAGTAAGTATAAACATACTACATTCCAATTCCACAAGAGAAGATGTGACAAGGTTAACAGAAGGACAAAATACTCGATTTTTAGACTTCTACAAGAAATATACCTACCCATATCGATCGGACAGTAGTACTATATAAGACGAAATGTGCAACGCTGGCCCTCCAAAGTTCGAGTGAGCTGTGAGCACCATCCAGTGACGGAGAGCCGACGTGTCAATGTCGCAGCCGCACGAAGGTTGACTTATATTCATACATAGGTATTGATGGCATACTTTAAGCGTCGTGGAATAATAAGAATCTAGTCTTAAAACAGTGATAAGTTGAGTATCTAACTAAATTGATAAGAACAGATTAAGTATATCAGCGGCTAATTTAAACAAATGACAATCCTACAAGAAAAGATTTAATAATATTACCAGAAAGAACTTGAATTTTAGAATTTCACAAGACATATGCTTAACCGTGTCGGTTGGACAATAGTACCGTATAAGCTTAAATGTGCAGCGGCAGTCATATAAAGGTTGCCTTCTATACACTCGTAAAGCAGAAAAGGTGTTGATGGTATACTTTAACCGCCATGGTAAAAATAAAATGTATTATTAGAACAGTGATAAGTTAGGTATCTAACTTAATTGATTAGCACAGATTAAGTAGGTTTATCAGAGGTAAGTATAAACATATGACAATCCCACATGAAAAAATGGGACAAGGTTAGCAGAAGGAAGAAAACCTCGAATTTTAGACTTCCAGAAGATCCATTTCTAACCAAAGCGATAGATAGTAGTACCATAATATAAGCCTAAATGTGCAGCGCTGGCTCTCCAAAGTTCGAGAGAGCTGTGAGCACCATCCAGTGACGGAGAGCCGACGTGTCAATGTCACAGTGGCATGAAGGTTGCGTTCATACACTAAAAGCAGAATAGGTGTTTATGGCGTACTTTAACCGTCGTGGTCATAAAACCTGACGTCTTAGAACAGTGTTATATAAGATACCAAATTACCTATAAATTAAGAAGACAGATTTATTATAACCTTAAATATTTATGTTAATAACAATGTTACTCAAATCAAATCCCAACAACACAGGGAACTGAGAAGTATATAGGCTATATATCCCGCGGGCAAAGCCGCGGGTAACAGCTAGTAAATAATAAAACCCAACTAATGTTATAACTGTGAAAATGAGTTTGTTCGTTACGGTTTCACGCCCTATCTACTGAACCGATCATCATGAAATTTTGCATACACGTTGTCTAGAGTACAGGAAAGGACATGCGCTATCTTTCATCCCTAACGCGAGCGGAGCTGCGGGCGAAAGATAGTATTAAATTATTTTTCAATCAGATTTGTACATTATTTATGTTTTTTTATGCTCTAAGCTCTAAGTTTCATTTCTGTTATGAAATAATAGAATCACGTCTATTCGCTTTCTGGGTAAAAAACTTAGAGCCTCATCATCATCATCATCAGCCTATTGCTGATGAGGCTCTAAGTTTTTTACCCAGAAAGCGAATAGACGTGATTCTATTATTTCATAACAGAAATGACCTGTTTTCAACCCTTTCTATCTATTCCTGAACATCATAAATCCTTAGCTTCTAGAATAATTCGGGGTTGAAGCGAGGTGAGGGTTGTATAATTAATGATTTTTGTGCAAAGTGCGCGGCGCACCACCAAGTGGGCCAACCACCCTCGAGTAAGTCGATAACACTACTTCTATTATTTTGAATATCAAATAGAGGGAAGTTAAGGAAACTACACGATGGTTTTCTATCCTCGAAAGGTTATTATTAACTCATAGTTACGACCAAATGTTAATTGATAGGTACCAATTATCAAAGGTAGAGTGACAACTTGACCATTGTAAAGTAGGGAAATATAATGTAATAAATTCATTAATGTATGAGAATGAAAATTCTGTAAGTGAGACTTTAGAGCGTTTATTAGCTACTTATGTTAAAGTTCATATTAAAGGTGCTGATTTGGACTATCTTCTTTTTCAGTCTTGAATCTCCTAAATGTTATATAAGTTAAAGTACGACCCGAGACTTTTTTTGAGTTATTGATGAATCCCTTTTATCCTAAATATTGTAGATCCCATCTAAAGTAAACAACCTGATAGGTACAATAAATATAAAAAGATCTATTAACCTTATACTTTTATGAATGTCCATGAAGCACTTACGTCACAAATGCAAATCACGCATTATAACATAACACGTAAAACACCCAGCTGAAAAATTACGCTTTCCGAAAGGTTTACCAGAAAATCGTTAGACTGGTTAAAAATTGTTTTTCCCCAAACAAAACGTCCATTAAACGCGAGTTCTCAACCCCATCCCTTCCGCGGGATTATAATAAATGGGGCAATAATGGCACAATATAATATTAACACAAAGTTAAACGCGTTTTTATTTTCCGCCGAAGTTCGGCCGACTGCCACGGCTCGTGATTCCAGCCATTGCGCCTCTTTACGGCGCTCAAAAAATGGCACCGCGAATAAAATAAATCGCAAATATTTATCAAAACCCGACTCAGGCCGGGGTGGATGAGGGATGTGGTTTAAATGTGTTTACGAAAGTCAACGATCGTCTCACTTCCTCTGTTTTAAGGCTGGTTTGCCAAAAATATTGAGTTAATTTCCCTGTGTTTCATTTATGAACTACATCTAGATTTTATCAGTACGAAAAAAGGGTAAGATTATCTGTTCCGTTTTCTGGCACCACAGCTCATAAGCTGTACTGCGTCAGAATCCGGGGTCCGCTATTATCTATGACAGCATTAATTTTACTATTTGGTGAAGTTTTTCAGTGCCTTCTTGATGCCACCCCTTGGGGTAGTAATATTGATCTCTACTATCATATCACCTAACTGAATAATTACAAATAACATAGATATACATAGATTTAGTACAAAAATAAAACACACAGATAATGCAGTCAGATGCAATACAATTTAGCATTACAATAAAGTGTGCGTTTCAGTGAATCAAATGGGGAATAAGATTATCTTTTATGATAAGTAAAACACTGATATTTTGCCACACCTGTTGGAGAATAAGTATCCGAATTATAGTAAGAAATAGAAATAGAAATAAAAACCGGCCAAGTGTGAGTCAAACTCACGCAATGAGGGTTCCGTACAATATGCTTCGTGAACACACACACAATGTGCAAAAAATGTTTTATTCAAATGACTAGCGCCATCTAGTGGTGTTTTAGTGAACTATTTCCCTAGATTAACTTATTATAGTGAGTTTACCACTTAATTTTCAAGTGATAGAATTCTTATTATTTTTCCTGTAATCTTCAAGGAATGAACTACATTTTGTAATTTTTTCAAAATTTTCGGCCCTGTAGTTTCGGAGATCAAGGGGGGGGAATGGTCAATTTTTGCCTTCTTTCGTGAATAAAATCAAAAGTATTGATTTTACCCGAACAAAAAAAAATATTTTTGAGATCCTCATAATGAGCCCTTTCATTTGATATATGACACAGTAAGGTTTGCAAAACTTTCGTTTAAAATTTTGTAATTGGGCCCTCAAAATGACCCTTATTTCAAAAAAATCTTTATTTCTTTGCACATCCGTGTTTGGGTCATAGGTTTACATCATCTTACCAAATTTCATCTAATTTGGTTCAGTAGATTCGGAGAAAATCGGCTGTGACAGACGGACGGACGGACAGACAGACGCTCGAGTGATCCTATAAGGGTTCCGTTTTTCAACTTTTGTACGGAACCCTAAAAAGTATTAAATTGCGCGTTTTAGCTATAAATAACCATGTAGGGTCTTAAATAGCGAATGACAGATCACAAACGATACTAATCGAAAAACATTACATCTAAATAGGTAACCAGTATATTTAACTTGTGACATTATTATAAAAATTTGTAACCATAATAATAAAAAAATAAGAAAAATATATAATTATGTTTTGGTTATCGATATATCTAAGTCTTAAGTATATGTAACATCACTAGCTGACATGTAAGCGTAGCGGACATTTTGTTCTACAAGCGAGGTCGCGCTTGCCCGAATTATGGAAATTTTGAGCTACACGTCGCCGTTCGCATCTTTACTCTGACGTTTTATGAAAATTACGGCAAACGGGTTTACAAAGTTTCAGAGTTTATTGAAAAAATGATGTCATTAAATGAATATATGTGTGGTAACTATATGTGGTAACTAGCAAACAAACATAGTTTTTAGGGTTCCGTACAAAAGTTGAAAAACGGAACCCTTATAGGATCACTCGAGCGTCTGTCTGTCCGTCCGTCCGTCTGTCACAGCCGATTTTCTCCGAATCTACTGAAACAAATTAGGTGAAATTTGGTAAAATGGTGTAATCCTATGACCCAAACACGGATGTGCAAAGTAAATAAAGATTTTTTTGAAATAAGGGTCCTTTTCAGGGACCCAATTACAAAATTAAAAAAAAAAGTTTTGCAAACCTTACCGTGTCATATATCAAATGAAAGGGCTCATTATGAGGATCTCAAAAAATTTTTTTTTAAGTTCGGGTAAAATCAATACTTTTGATTTTATTCACGAAAGAAGGCAAAAATTGACCATTCCCCCCCCCCCCCCTGATCTCCGAAACTACTGGGCCGAAAATTTTGAAAAAATTACATAATATAGTTCATTCTTTGAAGATTACAGGAAAAATAATAAGAATTCTATCACTTGAAAATAAAGTGGTAAACTCACTATAATAAGTTCATCTAGGGAAATAGTTCACTAAAACACCACTAGATAGCGCTAGTCAATTGAATAAAACAATTTTGCACATTGTGTGCGTGTTCACGAAGCATATTGTACGGAACCCTTATTGCGCGAGTTTGACTCACACTTGGCCGGTTTTTTTGTTGAATACTAACTATCATATTTATACAGTAAGCCTATAGATGTAACTCCTTCTAAATATAACATGAGTTGCATCAAATAATAAAAAAAAAAATACAACCCAATTGATAACCTCCTCCTTTCTTGAAGGCGGTTAAAAGGGCTTGTGTGAAATGAAGTGGACAAGAGCCAAGTTGTTGATCTTACTTTCAATATTAACACAGTCAGAGGAGTATGTTTAGGTATATGTAGCGATAACGTCTAAGCTTATCCTAGCAAACAAAAAATAATACAGATCAATATATACAATCTCATCTTCTTAAAATTAACACTAATTACTAAAACCACAAATTAAACATACTTACTATGTGTGTATCCAAAACTAATAACAAGTTCTTAAAAATAAAAAAGTTATTGGATTTGAAATCAAAATTGTAAAAAATGTATTTCCATTGAGCTGAGATTAACCGACAGTGTTTAGGCTAAGTCGGAATAGGTATTCTCTCAATTTCTCAAACAAAGACTGCTCAAATCTTACGAATAAAAACAACAAATATTTTTGAACAATCGCAGCAACGCATAGCTAATGAATTGATTGCGTGCAGGGGTGCGCGGTGCATTCGGATGCATTAGTGCCGTTTCCGGGGCCGCCCTTACTTCCAAAATATTTAATGCGTTATGGATTCAAGGAAACGTGGATATTGTTGCGCTATATTATCTGAGAGTATTTCAGAAAACACTTCCAAGTCCCCTCAAAGGAAAATTATTATGTTTTTACTTCTGTCTGTATGATATCGGAAAGGTTTCTGAAGATTTCTGGGTCTGGTCTGTTCCCATTCAGTCACACCACGATCTGTAACACTGCTACACAACGGTTTCTTTTTTAAATTGTGTAGCAGTAGAAACCGATTTCTGAAATTGGTATCAAGAATACCTATTAGGGACGAAGAATTGATCTAGCCAGGTTTTATCTAGGAAAAATCCGTTGTTACGAGCAAATTTTGACAGCTCTAGAAGTGTTATTATGAAGTATTGAAAAAAGCGGAATTTTTCCTATACTGTGTTTAGTTTTTGTTGTATTTTATGGTTTGCAATAATTTTTTTGGGTAATGAGTATTATATAACGATTCTTTGTGTGTAATAAGTACGATTGATTTGTATTTGGGTACAGGTTTACAAGCATTTCTCGAGAAAAATTGATGCTTTAGCGGTAATAAAAAAAAAACAGAAAAAAAAAACTAATAGAATGTGAATAGGTACTATTTTCACAACTTTAACTTCTTTACTGTTACGAAAATTGCAGTTTCGGGAACCTTTTAAAACACTTTTTATGCATAACTCCGAGCGTACACCTTAACGATAGAAGGGTAGGTAGTGTTTCCTGTTCCTGTGAGAGCCAGGGGGTAGCGGGGGTGAAGTGCGGGGGCTGGTCCTTTTTGTTGCGATAACCGGAAGGCGAGGGTCCTGAGGACCGAGGGTAATGTCAACCGTGAGGTATTTTTAAGTTTCTTCCCTCAGTGTTGATTACTCGACGGTCGTGAGAATTTTTAATATCGTCGCGACGCGGCCCGAAAGTAAATTAGGTGGAAAGTTCCAATTGTTGTGTTGTGCTGATTTTAACCTCCAACAGAGATTATTTGAATGTAGGAATTGTTTATTAAACTTGTAATAAGTCCTTTGAACTATTTGTACTTGCAAGTTAGAGTTAGGTTTTGCGAAAATTTTCCACGGTCTGTGAACTCGTAACACTCTTAAAATAATTCCATAACACAGTATTCTTTCACTGGGAAAAATAAATGATATTAATATACAAACTGGATTGCTGTGTAAGTAAAAACTTAAGAATAAATTATGAAATGGATATAATTGTAAATGGCTATTTCTCGTACAGACAACAGGGTCTGCAAGTGAAACCACCGATCCCGAATCGATACCATTTTGAAGCCCATCCCAAAATGGATATTTGCCTGGTTTCTGTTTATTGTAGTCTAAAAAGGCATAAGTGTAGGTATGTATTTATATCTTAGACTAGTAAGTAAGTAAATATCTCAGTAGTTGATCGAAGCTATATCAATACAAGTCATAGCACATACCGCTAAATGACTACTTTTAGCACCGACAACAATTTTAGTGCGCGAGTGCGCCGATAATGGGACAATTTCCGACGATTAGCCCGTTTTGCGGACACTTGTAAAAATGGACTAATGACGCTGAGTGCACTACTCTTCGTAATGGCCAGAACCAATCATTTAATGTCTGTGAGTGTGTAGATGTTTCGATAGTTCTATTTTGTGGTTGGCATTTTCAGATATGAAAGGCGACATTTCGATAAGTCCCTATAGTCGACAATAAGTTCTTTTTTTAAAATTTACAGTTAAAGAAGGGTATTGATTGCTAGCTTTAGTTTTAAATTTTTTAATATATATTCGGACAAATTGCAGCTTTGCTTATCTTCAGAAATAGAGTAAGTAAGGAATAGAGACATTTCAGCTTACTTACCTTAATCATAAAAACCGTCGTATTAAGCACCTGATTACATGCAACTCAAGTTTTTGGGTGGCTTGCATATTTAATAGGTTTATAAAATATTTTCTGTCCTGCTTCTTATCCCGTTTTGTTTATGGATGACCTGGGTAGATAATTCACCAAATCTGGCTCGTAGCTTAATGCGTAAGATATGATTACAGATCTCTGTAATTTTCTGTACTAGTATATAAACAAAATTTTCATAGCATTATGTTGATGATGATGATTATTTTCAAAGAGTAAAATGCGACGTTTGTATAAACACAACAGAGTCATTCAGGCTATATTTCGGTGAACAAACTTGGTATGTTTTGATGTGTTAATAAATTTGCAAAAAAAACAAACGATTTGTCATTGCGGCAATCCTCGGCGTATCGGCAACGGAAGCCGGCACTCAAGCGACACGACTTATCCATTTATAGGGCGGCCATCCGACGCAACATAAAGGGGTTAAAAATGCCCACTGTTACTTGACCCCTAAGATTTTTATGTTGTTTTATCGTGGTTTATGCTGTTATTTACGTTATATTTTCTTTAATTTATACATAAGATATTATAAAATAGTGATTTGACTACTACTGGAATTATACCTACGTATATGCCAGTAATGTAATCCAAACTTGTAGACAAGGCATATGGTATAAGATACAAATTAAAAAAGAAGGGTCCAAAATACTCCTTTTTAGGGTTCCGTAGTAAACTAGTTTAGGGTTCCGTAGTAAACAAGGAACCCTTATAGTTTCGCCATGTCTGTCTGTGTGTCTGTCTGTCTGTCCGTCCGCGGTTTTACTCAGAGATTATAAGTACTAGAAAGCTGTAATATGGCATGGGTATGTATATTAATCATGGCAAAAAAGTGGTAGAAAAACTCTTGAAAAAAAAAAAATTTTAGGTTATCTCCCATACAAGTAAAGTGGGAGAGTAATTTTTTTTTCTCTACTTACCCATCATGTAGGGTATTGTTAAATAGGTCTTTAAAAAATATTGTGAGGTTGCCAGCACCACTTTTCGATTTAGGGATCCGTTTCCTAATTTTTGTCGTTTCCGAAGTTTGCAACTTTTTGTTAGAGGTAAGTGTCTCCCCCCTCTATCTGCTAAACGGTTATAGGGATACGTGAAAAAAAATTACAGCAGTAGTATATATACTGAAGTTGAAAGGAAAACTATCAAAGCTGAGTACTAAGTGCAAACTAAAAAGTTATACGCAACCAACTTATAAAATGTACTGGAAAATGTAAAATTTCATACAATTTTCATTGTTAGATGTTTTTGGTCGTTAAACTGTGAGGTGCGAGTGTGAACAGTGTGAACTCAAAGTTGTCATTCGTAATTACGGAACCCTACACTGCACGTGGCCTGACACGCACTTGGCCGGTTTTTTGGTGTAATTTTTTGATTTTGTTAATGGTGGTACTCATTTATTACAAGGACGTTAAGCCATACAAAATTAAGTCTATGCAAGAAACAGTTTGTTTAACCTCACAAGAGAAGATGCATGGAAGAGGTTTCATGCGTCCGAATACATCAGACATCTTCCACATATAAGAAGCGTGGTTTTTAAGAGGGTATACTAGCAGTGCGTTTTCCATACAAATGTATTTCTCTATTTTCTCGCTGAAAACTGCTTCTAGAGGCACAATTCTTTTTTTCATAAAATCTATTACTAAAATAGGTATGTCCCTATGTTTTATTTTTTTCTAAAAAGCTGTTTAAAAGAAAAAAAAATTGTACAAATCAGTTTTTTTGGAAAAAGTAAATAATAGGGGCATTCCTATTTTAGTACTAGATTTTATGAAAAAAGAATTGTGGCTCTAGAATCAGTTTTCAGCGAGAAAATAGAGAAATACATTTGTATGGAAACCATATTGAAAAAATACTGCTAGTATACGCTCTTAATATTTAAATATTTTACGGAACCCATAGTTTGTGCAACTCGCACATGGCCGGTTTGTTTTAATTCTATTTGAAAATATGATATGAAATTATGTGATATAGGTCATTTGTGCTAACGAAGTTGTAAATAACTCGTAGAGCTTTCGTAGCACCGTAGCCATCGATCACGTATAAAGTAACACCGTAGCGCATAATTTGGCACCTCGTAGCTTGATTCGTAGCAACAATTTTCATATTGTCTTTGCCTATTCCATCGGCTACGGTATCACCGCAATAATTAGCACAGTTTTAGTTAACTTTTCAGTGCGGTGCGATGTAATTTTAAGTACTTAAAATTACATTGCACCATTATTTAAGACTTCATCCGCGTAATTTATAGTCTGTGCCAGCCACAAATAAATTAGCTTTCTATAGGTCTTTCTTTCTTTCTTTTCGAGTCAAAAAGGCTATATCTCTATAGGTAAAAGAATTTTGAAGATCGGTCCAGTAGTTTCGGAGCCTATTTAATGCATACAATCATTGATTGATAGGCTCCGACAATCAAATCTTTCCTCTTTAGAATATAAGTATAGATTAGTAAGCAAGTGTTATTAATAATAAACGTCATAAAAAATACCAAAACTAAAATTAATTTTGTGCGCAAGAATATCATAATTTAGCAGCCCTACTTTCGAACTTGACTTCTAGACTTTAGCGGTAACAAGTCGTGAACTTATGAATTAGCAAAGTTTGTAGGACTCCCGCTAGTTCGTGGGTTACCTTCAATAACGCGCCAGATATTAAACTGATTATTCAAGTTTGGTTTGGTAACCAAAACATAATAATAAAGTTATTTTAGGTGCAAACATATTGTTACATATTTTGGAACATTGGGATGTCACATATCAAGTTTTATAGATCTAGCCTCAGATTCGAAACCGTTTGTGTAATTTCTTAAAGAATAGGATTTGTATACAAATTGAATATATATTATGGATATAATAAAGAATCGGCCCGGGTTCGATTCGCGGTGTAAGTAAATACTCTTTCCGCTTCACTTTCACAGGTATTTGTCTGTTGTTCTGGATGTATTGTGCAGGATTATTTGCTTGTGGCCAACGGATAAACAGTAATCGTAAATTTATGTATGTACCAGCTAAGTTTACTAAACATTTCGTTTATTTTTTTAATATGGATAACAGGAATGTTTCTCAAAAAAACCTTTTTTAAATAATTATTCCGTCTTATATATTATCGAAAAAAAAAATACATTTCTTTATTATATATTCTTAAGAACATAAAGTTAAAGTGCATCAAAGTGCAGGTGAGGGACTCAAGATATAACAGGCACAGAATAATCGATCAGTATCGTCATGTAAAATTTTAACGGGCTATTATCTTTTTCAATTTTAGTTTGATTGAGTAAAAGAAAAATTGCCTGTCCAATGGTTTTCAATAATCTACCTGAATGGACTCATTATCTGAAAAATAATTTATTTAGGAAACAAGCCTCTATGTTATCGAAGATTTATGACGTAAATATACCTATACGTATAGTATAGTTTTATAATATGTCATTGATTTTCAATTGCGTTACGTAGAGACCATCTATCATCGGGCTTTAAAGGGTGGACGGCGATTGAAGCTTTTCTTATTTATTCCTTGCCCTCTCGGCGTCGAGAATATGGGCTTGACCTCTGTAGGGGAGGGTACGGGATACGATGATCGATTGCCGATGGAAAGCAGGTGAGATGGCGCAAAAAAACAATTTTCACGTGCTACCTCTTTGTCGGGTCCTACTCACCCAGCTAGTTAGAGTAGGCCTAACATGAATATGAAGGAAGTTATTAAATGCTCAGCGGAGAGAGAGAGAGTTCAAGAACACAACACAACACAGATAACGGATTTTAATCAGTTTCACACATGCGTTACACGGTTAGTAGTTTAAAATACAATTAGTAAAATAATATTGTAGGCGAGTGCCTGTAAGCTAGGGTCGAGAGATCACGACCAAACTTAGGAAAGGAATTGAATGGAATGATTGAGTGATGAGGAAGGACTGCGAAGAAGATTTGAAAATGGAATTTGGAATTTAAAATGGAATTTAATTTGGAATTTAAAATGAATTTCGAAATAAAAGTGGACAGGATGATGATGATTGGGAAATGAGGTGAAAAGCAAGATGCAGCATGAAGGTTATCATGCGCATCGTTACATCTTTTTTCATGTGAGAATTTAAGAAAAAGTTAAATTTGGCCGTAGACTCCGACTGACACTATTTTAAGATCTCATCTATCCCGTGAGATCTGCGTGGGTTTATGTTTGTATGTCTGTTCATTAATAGAAAGAAAATAGTATAATGTTCACTTACTAGCTGTAAACCGCGGCTCCGCCTGCGTAATGTATAGCCTATGTGCTTCTCAGTTCCCTAACCTATATGTGTGCAAAATTTCATGATGATCGGTTTAGTAGAAACGGCGTGAAAGCGTGACAAACAAATAAACAAACAAACGAAATGACTTTGTTAGTTAGGATAAGGATTAGGATTGTGTATGGTGAATAAATAAAAACATGAGTACTTTCTTTCTTAAGGTACTTACGTACTTTATCCTATTTGACCATAATATCGTTTGCTTTTGTGAATATGTATAGTTTCAATTTTTTCTTGTTGTATTACCCGATACCGTATGTACCGTATTTCCATGTTTTGCCGCATTTATCACTAGCCTAGTTAGGTACCACGATATTAGGTCGGCACTCGTACATAACCGATACAGCGCCGTGCAAACGGTCCGGCGACTATAACCGTATATCTTCTCTTTGTCCGCCGCTATTTATGGTCACCCTTATTTTTATTTTAATGCTGATGCGACCGGAGCCGCTGCGTCTCGCCGCGACTAATCTTTTGAACACCCTATTGCTGTAAACTTTGTCTTTCCTGTGTCCGTTCCGTAATTTCTTTTGAGTTCAAACCTTATGGTTTTAGGATAAATAAAAATGCCTACATTAGATGTATGTATTTGAATATCTTAAAACTAACAAAACTGAACCGAAGCGAGATTTAAAAAAATGAAACAGATATATGATTGGTAATGAATGTCAGGATAATTAGGTTTCAAGCATAAAGGTAGAAGAACGATGAATTGTTTTTTAAAGCTATGCTTTTAAACATCACCAATTTCATGAGATATTAAAAATATGAGCAATTTCAAAAGTAGATGAATACAGTCAAGAGAAACGATTTTTTTTCTTTATTGAAATCTAATATGAAATGTAAGCTATAAAGAAATATTTTAAACCTAGGCGAGAGACAATATGCCTATATCTACATAAGCATAAACATAAAGCATGCTACTAAAACATGTTCATAATTTCTTCTTTTAAATAAAACAATTCGTAAAATTCAATAGATATTGGCACTCATTTCACATTGTACTCACATTTTCCTTTCCTTGTTCCCAAAGACACTTTTACGACAAAATGTTAATTTTACAGCGCCAACATCTTCAAACTTCTTGACAACAACAAATAGAATTATCCGACCACTACACAAGAAACTTAGGGTTGCCCCCTCAAATATTTCGGCCCATAAGTTTCCGATACATGAATTTTATTAACCCCCACCCTGATGGATGGAGTGTTATAGTATTTGTTTTACGCATCATCAACATTATAAAATAGATATAGAACAGAAATTCGTCGCATACATAAAGGATGGTACAGTCGAGGGCAGGTAAACCAGAAACCCCTACAAAATAAAATCTATTTGTTTTTATCTGTTCTCAACTGCATATTTATATCCCAACTAATATTATAAATGCGAAAGTGAGTTTGTTTGTTTGTTTGTTTGTTTGTTACGCTTTCACGCCGTATCTACTGAACCGATCATCATGAAATTTTGCATACACATAGGTTAGGGTACCGAGAAGGACATAGGCTATAAATTACGCGGGCGAAGCCGCGGGTAACACCTAGTGAAATATATATTTTGCGAGCTTTTGGCCGCAGTCTACGTGTATATTTCGAAATTTGGAGATATACAGTTTGATATTTAATGCAGAGTTAATATTTACAAAAGGTTGTTATTTGTTAAATTCCCACGGATAACTTTTGATCATTTAATCGATATCAAGTAATGTTACGAATAATATGTCGTCCTACATAAAGGGATAAAAAGGCAAAAAGTACCTTTATTCTTGAAAATTTACAGTTTGTGTCCGCTTATCACTTTTTTTTGCTGACGTCACATAGCCTTTTACAATCCGGGGAAAACTACGAATTTATTCACACTCCACATTTCAAAATCGGTCAAGCCGTTTAGGCAACACAACAACAACAGGAAACAATGGAACAGACACACGTACATACCTACATACCAACGCGCGAAAAACATTATCTTCATTCTAGGTGGGTCAGTCGGGTAAAAAGCATGAAGTCTATTGTCACCAGACTCCACCTCTGTAACCCCGTTGTTTTGTGGTTACAGTATTTGTTTTACGCGTCATCAACATGCCGCCAAAAATCGGGGGCAGTGGATTCGATTCCGGTGCAAATGGAATGGCGTGACGAGTCTGTTTTACAACCGATCGTAATTAAATAACTAATTGATTCGTGCATGATTGTGGTTGTCAGCTTGGTAAACAATATTAATTGATTACGTGGTTTTATGATAAATCACTGCGATGCAGGGACATTATTTATAGCTGTACAAAATTAAATAATGTGTATATAAATATGGATTTAAATTATTTCATTAGTATATCCTTGATGAGGGAAATATGGGCAACTTCTTTAATTTATAGCCTTTGTACTTATTTTGATGCATAAGTACACACTAATAACAATATACACTTTCATTAAAATGGTTTTTGCATAAGTGACAAACGTTTACATTTGTAATGGTAGTAGGACAACAATTTTGTACACGATCTAGATATTAAAATAAAATTAATAAGTACCAATTTGTATTTATAAGTTTAAACATGCACAATATGCACATCGTTTAGATCGTAATTAACCAAAGAAACTAAAATGACATTCAGCTTGCATGCATAGGTAAGGTATAGGACTTAAGGCTATAAAGGCATTAGAAAGTTACATTGGCTACATTTTATTACGCAAATATTACCATTTCTAAGGAATTACTTTAAAACAAGCTTGTTAGTAATATCATGGCTCAAAAGAGTCTCCGAACACACCATCTTTGATACTTTCGTCTTAAAGTAAATAAATGACTAACGATTATTAATGAGAGAAAGGCTTTAGCCAGAGCTTTAGCCCATTAGGCTCGGCATTTAATGCTTGAAAGTTTGTAAAGTTTAAAAATAATAATCACATCGCGCTATTGTTCTTAAAATTAATGCGTCGACCAGATTTTTTCTGTAATAAGAGTTTGGAATTGTTTCAAGTTTTTGTTCTTTTGACCTAGTGATAAAATGTCGTAAGTTTTGCCACCGAGTAATGAATTTTATTTCTGCAGTGATTTTATCTGTAATAAAAACTGTGTAATTATGTGCATAGATATTGTAAATCATGGCTTTAGTCTTATTTAGACGTTTTAGAGTCTAAAAAGTGATTTTTAATAAGAATTATAACTGTATTGTCTTCTTCTCGTCGTCTTGTCTGTCTTTAATCGTCTTGTTATCTATATATTTAGTTTTTCTTCGTTTTTGACCATCATAAAACAATAACTAGACAGTTTAAAACAAAAAAAATTGCTTTACATTACTAATAAAAAATCCGGCAAGAATGAAAATCTTATACGCCTATGCACTAGAAATTCCAAATTATTTCAAGCTGCTATTTAGGCTATTAACCGAATTTCCCCTTCAGACCAATAAAATACCGTTGTATTACGTGATATTCACGCAGAGGAAATCGCAGGCTAAAGCTAGTAAATAAAATATTTATTAATCTCGCGCTGTCCGCTCAAGGGTGACTCGAAGAATCTAACTTCGCCGAGGGAAATTGGCTAAAAAATTCCTTAGCAAAATAAAATCGGAAAGCAGCTTCCGAAAGTTATCGAACTTCCCAACAATCCATTACACCGAGTTTCGCAAAAAATTGACTCGCCAAGTCGCGGGACTTATTATTTTGAGTGAAAACATCTTCAACTTTCGTCGCCTGCGAGTTCGCGGCGGTCGGCGGTCGCCCGATAAACATAAACATATTATTCGTGATTGGAAAATGTTTTGTGGGGAAATAACTTATGTTTAAAAGATTATTTTGTTATTTTTTGTGCTTTCTTTAAGATTAAATGAGAAAAGATATGCTAGTGAAGTCATGTCAGTTGTTTTATTTTCTCCCGCAAAAGTAAGTAATTATGATATAGATCAGGAATATAACTGAACCTTTGTATTGAAGTAAATTATGTGTGGTACAGGAATTCATGTCAAGTCTAAGATCATATAGCGGTCTAAGGAGAATATGTAGGTAGAGTCAAGATGCCAAAGGTAGAAGCCCTCTTAGCGACAATCAATAAGTAAAAAATGCACAGGTTTTTTTTTTAAACTAACGATGGGCTAACAAATATAATTACTATTTCAGCGTGCGGTTTCTGTAAGAACATGATTATATTACTCTCTCATACTCGAAAAAAAAATGTAAGTCTGCATTCATTTTATATTCAGAAAATCTTTTCCACGAAAAGCGCAAAGAGGCATTTAAATGTAAAATATTGAAACATTACCGCTCGTTTTATTCAACAGGCAATAACAACCGCTAACGAACGCGATAAACCGTAACAGTCGTCAACGGGCATCTTTGTCGATATCGTGTCATTAGCGCACCTCTAAACACAGGTTGAACAAACTTTACGGACACTAAAACCGCCACTTTTAGTGCCGAGCGGGCACTAAACAGGAGACAAAGCAGCGGCGGCGGGCGGCGGCGTCCGGTCCCCACAAAAGCATTGACGCCGCCATAGTGACACGCTTTTTGCGCCGCTGCCGCTATCGCTCGATGACGTCCCGTAGATCGATAAGAGCCTACTCGACGGGACTGCTCCATTGTACTACTGACACTACGTTGTCTGAGATGTGGAAAATCGTAGCCCTAAAATGCGTGATAACGTGTTGCGTCATGTCTGTCGCGTCGCGACAATGTCGCCGGTGTTGGAGGTTTTGTTGCGTAAATATAGGTTGTTTGAAGGATTGGCGTGAACGACATAGTCTAGTCTAGACAATGGAATCAGCATAGAACAATAATTATTAAGTACCTCATCCGAGCATTTTACCCGTTTGGTTTTTTTTATGTAGAGCATTGGAGCTCGGGATCCGCTGTTATGACAGCATTCATGGACGAAAGATTTTTACAGCTGATGGCTGCGTTCCTGATGCCAACCCTCTTTGGGTAAATTAAGTTTCTACTTTGTTTGCAAATAATCCCTATCAATATAAACATAAGTGTTTACATATCCAATGTCATTTAAGGATATTTTTTTCAGAATCGACGCACCTCTACACTGTGTGCAAAATCAAATTTAGTTTTGGTCAGAATGCTATCTAAATACTCGTAATTTTGAACAAGTAACATAAAAATAAATGCCCCAAAGCTGGGCAGGCGTGTCCCATTCCAGCACACGCTTTATGGAAAATTGCCAGACTTGGTAAATTCAAGAAACGCTGACTGGATTAAGTCAAGGATGATATGCGGACCAATAGTATTACGTCGATCCTGAATACGTATTGTTCCCGGGTGTTGAAGCATCATATCGCTTGGATGAGAGACAGAGAGACTTTTCAAGGGAAAACTCTTTATTGCGTTTCAAAACATAAATTTACGTTTCAACTACAATTTTCAGTCTAAAATTCCCATATCCTAATAGGTCTGTAACAAACAAGGAAGCGTGCTCGTCAATATTTTCCACGCCGCATTGGCGGCCGTGTCAGCTAAGCCGTACGTGACGCTCATACTCATTGGCGGCATAATTAACATAAATAGTTGTTCGTGGCCCGTGAACAACGTGACTCACAGATCTGTATGCGGCTGCAAGCGGGCATAGCCCAGGAGACGTCACCATTTTTTTCCTTCAATATTCTCGAGTTCCTGGTCTTATTATAAGAAGAAGAAGAAAAACGGTATTATTTAGTGCAGCATTTTATTGAACACACACATTCGCTAAGAAAGGATTTTATAAAATTCTCCACCTAAAGAGGTGAAAAAGTATGAAGAAGGGAAAGAAAGAAGAATATCAAGAAAATAAGAAGAGGGCTAAACGAGCAGTGGCTATTGCAAAGGCTAAAGTGCAGGACGATCTGTACAAATTTCTGCAGAAACCTCATGGCCATAAGAATTTGTTCAGATTGGCAAAGGAGAGAGAAAGGACTGCAAAAGATGTAAAATGTATTAAATGTATAAAAGATGAAGAAGGAAAGGTGCTTACGAATGATGAAGAAATTAAAGAACGTTGGAGGAACTATTTTGGAAAGTTAATGAATGAAGAAAATGACTGGAGTGGAACGTTAGATAATGTGAAAGTAAATACAGGAATGGTAATTGAGATTAGTGTGGATGAAGTAAAAGAGGTAATTCAGAATATGAAGAATGGAAAAGCTGTGGGACCTGATGGGATACCAGTAGAGGTGTGGAAGGTACTAAAGGTAGATGGATGGAAGTGGCTGACTTTATTCTTCAATAAGTTGTTGCAGAAGGAGACGATCCCTGACGAATGCTGTACTAGTTTTCTAGTCCCCATATTTAAAAACAAGGGGGATGTGCAGGACTGCAACAACTATCGAGGGATAAAGCTCATGTCACATACTATGAAAGCATGGGAAAGAGTGATTGAGAGACGAATGAGAGCTGAGACTGAAATAGTAGAAAACCAATTTGGGTTTATGCCTGGACGAGGAACGTCGGATGCCATCTTCGCTATTCGCCAACTGTGCGAAAAATATAGACACGCAAATAACAACTTGCACATGGTATTCGTCAACCTCGAGAAAGCGTATGATAGAGTACCTCGAGAGGTCCTTTGGTGGGCACTTAAAGTGAAGAACGTGCCATATAAATACCTGCAGCTTATACGTGCTATGTATAGTCGAGCCAGTACAGCCGTCCGGTCCGAAGCTGGTGTTACCAGCGAGTTCAGTGTGGCGGTGGGCCTGCACCAGGGATCGGCTCTAAGCCCGTATTTGTTCCTCCTGGTAATGGACGCTTTGACATTAGACATACAGGAGGAGGCACCCTGGTGCATGCTCTTTGCGGACGACATTGTCCTCGTTGGAGAAGAGGGAACTGAGGTCCAGAGCAGGCTGGTAAAATGGCAGCAAAGACTGGAGAGTTTTGGCTTCAAAATAAGTAGAACAAAGACCCAGCAGCTGTTCTGTGATTTTGGGGGTCAAGGCAGCTTCTCTCCAGTTGCCTTAGGTGGTGAATCCCTACCAGTCTGCTCCGACTTCCGGTACCTAGGTTCCCTTGTGCAAAACGACGGTGATATAGACCGAGACGTGAAAAGCCGTATAAACGCAGGGTGGATGAAATGGCGGCAAGTCACAGGCGTAACGTGCGACGCTAGAATGCCCCTTAAGCTTAAGGGAATAATCTACAAAGCTATTATAAGACCTGTTATACTATACGGCTCAGAATCGTGGACCACCAAAGCAGTAGATGAAAGACGACTGCATGTTGCGGAAATGAGAATGTTGAGATGGATGTGTGGTGTAACGCGAAAGGACAAAGTAAGAAATGAGTACGTAAGAGGAAGTTTGAAAGTAGCACCCGTGACTGAAAAATTAAAGAGTAATAGGTTAGGTTGGTATGGCCATGTTATGAGGAGGAATGAAAGTCATGTAACGAAAAGAGTTTTGGGAATGGAAGTTAGGGGTCGTAGAAATAGGGGAAGACCAAAGAAAAGGTGGATGGAATGCGTAAGAGAGGACATGTGTAAGAAGTGTGTAACAGAGAGTATGACCAGCGATAGAGTGAAGTGGAAGAAACTGACATGTTGTGCCGACCCCACATAAAGTGGGAAAAGGTGAAGACGAAGAAGAAGAAGACCTAAAGAGGTGAAACAGGGATTCAAAGTTTGTTTATAACGCAAGCAGTAAGTACTCAAAACTATTTTATTGTAATGTTTAATGGTTTTAGATATTATGACAAAAAAATCTGAACAGATCTTGTATCTAGGAAAACGCGACGAAGTGGGTCACCGCGCTTCAACGTTTTATGGCTAGTTAAGGCGCCGCATATAGGTAGCAACATTAGCGCCTTCCAGCAATAAATTATTTTAATCATAAATCATGTCGGATTTAAAAAATCTATTAAGTACTTGCATAACTAGTAAATTACTTGTAGGATTTTGGTATTACTATAAGTTATTTATCACTGCATTATTTAAAGAGAAATACCTCCAAACTTTGGCTAACCGGTTAGCTAACATTTTTCTTTATTTAAACGAATATTCATGAAAAGTAATAACAAAATACTACATACAAGTAATTTACTAGTTATGTACATATTGGATTTTTTTAATTCGGTATGATTTAGTATTAAAAAAATCAATTGCTGGCGCTAATGTTGCTATATACAGCACCTTAACGTTTTATCTATTCTTGCATTTACTATGTCAGGTTCTTGGACTACGTGACAATGTCTCCGCTCACGGACATGTCTTGAGACGTGGACACTGAAAGGTCGCCTTATTTATGTCGCCGACAATTTTTACTTATTTACTCATCGTAATATGAACCTAAATTTGGTAAGTATTTAATAAAAATACTGAACAATATGTGGTGTAGCAGGTAGCAGGTATGTATTCTATTACGAACCGATACAAAATTATATGTAATTTTATAAGTTTTTGAAGTGAAGAATGAACTGATTGCCGTTTATATCTAAGTACTAATTATTTATGAACTATAGTTCTGTTTGTGCGTGTTGGCTATAACACATTTATTTCTGGATTGGAACATAACTGTGTAAGTTGTGCCAAATAGATACCCTATCCGTTACACACGATTGCAATCGTCTAAAACACATTGAAACGAAAAAACTAGCAACACCACATGTAGATAAAAATAAAAGTATATGAGTTTGTTATTACAACAAGTTTAATTCATATACTTGTTATAAACATGCCATAAATGCATAACATATAATAACCTGATGAATTAAAAAAAACTCCTACTAGGTATCTAGAGATGCAAATCAAAAAATAATGTTCATATACTTACTCGAAGGTCTATATGTAACCAGATTGCTATCAAGTTTTCAACTCATCTGGCCAGAGCTCACACTGGCCAGATGAGTTGGAGAGGTCTCTTTGATTTTCTTTTTTGCTTTGTTTAGCTTGTGTTTCCTAAACCGCCTTCTACGAAATCCACGGGAAGACTTGAAGTGGCCGTATTCTTCTTTGCCAGGAATCACACGGCGATACAGGTAGTGTCTCTAGTAATAACCTCGTCAAATCGGGAGCGTCCACAATGATCTCACGAGTCAGGGTCATAGGTACAACTCTCCTCTAATGGACCGTTTAGAGCCATTGTATATCTGCTACCTGCTACTGTATGTATCCTTGATTGCCGATTTATTCGAGTTTAAACTGACAAATTACTACCCATCCACCATCATCCCCGGACAGACCGTTGATGATAACGGTGATAAATCTTCTCTCTTACCTCACAGTATCCTCCGATATACGCATAACGGAAGCTCTATGACCAAATACTAGTTCCGTCCTTCTTCTCCTCATCTGATCGTTTTCAAATATGAATCCTCAGCTGTAATGCTTCTGAGCTTGATGTCGCGATTGATACCGCATTATTGCTGTGGCATGATTTAGCAAAAGTTTTTGCAACCGGCTGCCTGCCTGCGATGCCAACTCTCCTTAGTAGCTCCAGAACCGAATACCTGTGGAAATGAGGAAAAAGTATTTGCACGCGCCTGGAATCAAATTCGGGGTCCCTCACTTAGCAGGGTCACGTTCACCACTGCGCCATGGAGGCCATCAAAGTAATTTAATTTTTACCAGCCATTACTACTTATAGCACACAGTTTATTATATGTGCAATAGCATCTACTTTACCTAAAATAAAATATTCTCTAAGTCAAAATCGCTAAATAAAAACCAGCACAAAGTCATAATCCATATTAATTCACCCTGCTTAATAAAGCAAATCCTATTAAAAATCCAATCAGCCGAGCAAGCGCTCAACAAGAAATTAATTATCGACACATTAAACACATTAAATCCTCCATTTGGGACGTTTTTCCTCACAGCCCAGTTCCCCTCAGTAATAAACTAAATTGACAACCCTGCGAACTACTCAAATACATCGGGTACCTGCCCGGGTTGCTCCCCTTGGGCCCAGTAATTATCATCGAGATTTATTACTCTATCTTAATATTAAAACTTGGCGGGATAAATTCATTATGAAAACACGGCTTTACTCACGTTTTATTACGTCGGATCTACCGACTAGTTTCGGTCTGTTACGAAGACCATCATCGGGGCGAGTGTTAGGGGTGGCGACACGAGGGTTACGCTTCCCTCAAAGCACTGAGGCCCGCCTCGACACCCCTATGACTCGCCATAGACCGAAACTAGTCGGCGGATCCAGCGTAATAAAACGTGAGTAAAGTCATGTTTTCATAATGAACTTTAACTGACTTTGTACGTTGGTAACCCGTATTTATCCTAAAAAAATACCTAGGTTTAGGTGATCGTTGCATATAGACAATTATTATGGATGCTCGATGTTGAATATCAGTGTACTTTCAAATCTAATCTAAGGATTTTTGTTACACTGTAGCAGATAAGAATTTTTGGAATTTATTTAAAAAATTATGTTTAAATAAATAAATAAAATCTAACGTATTACCTAATTATGTTTTCAGCATTTAATTAAAAAGAGAGAGTGCAAATTTCTACCTCATGCATTCGTCAATAAAAATTATAGTCAAAAGAACACCACATTCATTGACTCACACACCTTTCCTAAATATAGTCGATTCAATTTTCTGTTCCTTTATTTAACTTTACTTAATGACATGCAAAAGTGAAATACTTTTATTTGTCAAAGATTTGACTTCCCATTCAAACAAGTTTTTATGGGAAGTCATGTCTTTTTTCCGTCTTTTGATGTGGACGCGTACTCAAGCAGAGGTTGTTCAATATACTGACAATGCCGTTAAAAAGCACTAAGTACTATTTTAATACGGATAAATTATTTTGCCTCTAGGAGCGCGCCCTCTGGCTTTGCGTGAGGAATTCGGAAACTAAACCCGCCCCGCCCCGCGCCATCAACCTTTCAGGATAGTGTCAATCTTCTGAAAAAGGTACATTTTCTTGCATGCCTTAAAATTATCGTCATTGGTTATTTCTGACAAATCACATGACTAATACCTATCCGTTAGGTATAAAGGGAACAAGCCATTACCCGTCTCAATCCAGTGCATTTTAGGAAATTATTTCGCGAGCACATTACGGCGTATTGGTGCCTCGTGGAGCGCGCCCTCTGGCCGTGCGTGAGCGAATTCGGAAACGAAACCCGCCCCGCCCCGCGCCCTTCAGCCTTTCAGGATAGTGTCACTCTTCTCGAGTCGGTACATTTTCCTGGAGGTAGAAAATCATTCCTAGTGGAGTTTGCAAGCCAGAAAGCTAATAAAATTGAGCTTTTTGTACTCTTTTAAACACCTATAAATAATAATATTAAAACTTACGCGAGATAAATTCATTATGAAAACACGGCTTTACTCACGTTTTATTACGTCGGATCCGCCGACTAGTTTCGGTCTGTTACGAAGAGTAAAGCCGTGTTTTCATAATGAACCTATAAATAAATTTCAGAACTCGAAATAATACTAGCCCCCTTATAAATTTAAGGTAAGGGAGAAACGTATGCTACCGTGCTCAAAACTAGCAAGAAAGCATGGTAGCATGCTTCCGTGCTATTTTGTCGACTAGCCTTGGATATAAATAAGCAAGCTACTTAGTAACATGCTCAAAAACCGATCACGGGTCGCGATTAAAAACATGCAAACTGAGGCTAGGTGGAAGGAGGAAGGATATTCATTGAATACCCCACAAACATGCACATTATAGGCCAGTCAAATTAGGAAGATTTGTATCTATGTTTAATTTTATTTAATTACGTATTCATTTGAACATTTCTACAACATATACCTATAAAAATCACGTGGTTATGAATTAGTGCAAGGTTGCAACCTATTTTGATTGGCCTTTTAATGGCATGCTTAGAAGCATGCTCAGAACTAGCATGTGTATCTGTAGCTTCATTCCAAGCTTTTCAGTCTGTCAATAATAGTATCATTCACCACAAGTAGGAGTTCCTGTGGGTACTCTCTTAAGAACTCAAGTTCGTAAAGCTTGTGATTCATGATCTAAAAAATAGACCTACACCACCCACCACGCCTATAAGACTTCCTAGCAAAAGCGTCTCTTTTATTTGATACCCGAAACTTCTCTAAAGAAAGAATTCCTCATTTAGCTTTTTTGCTTTACTTCTAATGGTAATATAGATTTTGGGAAAGTTGCTTGCTTCAGTCTCTACCGCAATATCACTTTTTAAGAGATTTAACACGTATTCATAAACTTCCAGATAATCATCCTTAAAAGTATAAATCCCCAATAGCGCGCCTGCTCCATTATTTATGACAAGACCTAATACATATTAGTTTCCATTGTGGTGGTCGAGTGCGGCGATATTGCTCCAGACTCCGGCCTCTCAAGCCGTCTTATCTAGCCAATAACATAGCAAAAACGCCATTCCGACCCGCTCTGAAGATGATCGTGAAACGTTGTTCTAGCGATATCGCAGGAAGTAATACTGTCTTTACATTTATGTTCTCTCATCATAGTATGGGGATAAGTTACGCTCTTATTTATATTAAAATAAATGTATCACTAATATTGCGTCCCCTTCAACTTCAACATTAATACAAGATCATGATAATATGTTAAGATATTAGTAACCCCATTATCATGATGATGAGTGCGGCGATATTTCTGCAGATATATGCAACACTATCTATGTATGTCAACACACTGAAGACCATCACGAGGCGTGTACGTGGCGAGTGGTCATACTAGTTTGTCATTTTGGATGTCTGCGCCGCACCCGTTGGTACATAATGACCCCCAATTTTGCTATAGTTTTGGTCAAAATTAATTGAAAACTTAAAAAAAAAGTGTAATAAATACAAAATATTTTTAAATCAAGGGTTTTTAAGGGTTTGCGTAGTTTTTTATGGGGATGATAAAATGAAATATACCAGATTTTAGACGTTTTTTTATAGTTTTGCATAGGTACACACCCATAACACCAATGCAATTTTCGCCTATCAACACAAAATACTACACGGAACTGACAGCTCGTAGTTCGAGCCTGGTTTTCCTCGCACGCAAATCCTGGGGCAAACACATCTCCCTGATTAAACACTTGATGTTCCCCACTAGGGTTCTAAATAATCAAACAGAACCCACTTGAAAACTGCAATGACACATGTTATATTTCGCTTTGGGGATTGTTTGCTTGCCTGACTAGTTGGCGATTTGCTGTTTTTAGGGTACCGTTCCCAAAGGGTAAAGACGGGAACCCTATTAAAGAGACTTCGGTGTCCGTCTGTAAGTCTATATATCTGTCACCGGGCTTTATTTCATAAACCGGGATAGCTAGACAGTTGAAGATGGACGAATGCTAAAAAACATAATAAAATAAATATCTGGGTTCAATACAACAAACGTGATTTCTTTACTGTTTGTTGCTTGATTAATAACGACAACAGGAAAACTCTTTTTAAATTTGTTTATTCAATTTTAAAATCAAGAATTAAATCAAAATAAAATAAATATTTAAGGCGACTCCCATATCACAAACATAATTTTTGTCGTTTTTGCTGGTTTTAATGTAATGTATGATAATGGTACGGAAACCTTCCTGCGCGAGTCCGACTCGCATTTGGCCGATAAATGTTCTCTTACCGGAAAAGTCAGCTCAGATCGGACCAGTCAGTCATCATTTTTGTACTTGAGATCGTAAAAAAATATTGTTCCATGTTCTTGCGTGTATATTTTCAAAACTTCTTATATTCATGTCTACTATAATAACCAATATAAAATGTAACAGGTACATTTTTAACTTTTAATGGAAGCACTTGAAAACTACTGAATCGATTAAAAAAGTTGTTTCACGTAATAAAACCTGCACTTTAAATAGTTAACAAAGGCTATAATTTATGCGACTGAACTCGCGAGCAAACAGCTACTAATGAAAGATTAAGGATACAATTCCACCCGAGAAGTGATGACGATCTGAAAAATCCCGCCTCTGATGTTTTATTTTTATAAATTGGACAATAAATATTTCATCCATATCTACAAAGTGTCATTTATACATGTATAGGAAAAGCAAACAATTTAAATTTATTAGCCATACTAGGGTTTCCAGTAAAATCAGCAAAATCTGAACTAGGTACTTAAAGCCAATTGAAAACTCCTAGGCGAATAAAAACCAAAGCGTGCATGAACAAAATTGCCATAGAGCACAGGTACTTAAAAAAAACATAACTCATTTTCAATCGCCGGCGTCGACATCACTCGGCACGCAAACTCTCGGACGCACGCAAAACGAACATTTTCCGAACGGAACGCCCTCTCCACGCAAAACTCTATAAAAACGTCGAAAAAAAATAACAGTAACATGGCGTATAATGACAGCTGGTCCACTTGAGAACAAAAGGGGAGAGCCGAGCCTCGTCGAGAAAAAATACACGAAGAGTTAAAACAACTGCGTGCGTGCGTCCGTTCGCCGCTCATGGCGCGGCACCGGCGCGACGCTCGTCGTCCGCTCGCTAATAAATTTGCAATCGTGTTCGATTCGACGTCGGTCGGCAATCGACTCGCCCGCCCTACCTACTCCATCACGAGTGGACTCGAGCGATACTAGGTACTCCGCAATACTAACGCATTCACGTCGCCCGCCACTACTCTCGACCTGAAAATTAGGTACTGGCTCCGAGAAAACTCGTTACGAATATTGCTATACGTCTCGGGGAGAATAGCGCCGCATTCGAGTTTAAAATGCGGATAATAATCGCGCCATTCATAAAAATCCCGTGCGCGGAATGCAAGGAGCGGCCGTGTTTTACACGTTATAATTTTGTGCCGAAAGCAGGCCTGTGCAACTAGGTAGGCGGTTGTTTTGTGCCGAGTGTAGGCTCGGTTCAAATGCCGCGCACGGACCATTAGTTGATGAGCGCACGTGTACCCGCCCTGCGCCAGACGCGGATTGCGCGCCGAGAAAGAGTAACAATTTTCAGCTAGAATATAAAAATGTTTTGTACCGGGAATACTAAAAATATGTTTTAGTGAAACTACCGCTTTCACGCACAATGGGAGGCTCGCACGGGATTTGATCATTTTTAGAACATTGCTTCAAAAAGCTATTTAGTACGCAGCTTTTTTGTTTCCTTTGGAGAAAATACTATGAATGAAGTAATCTGCGAACTAGTAGTATGTTCATAAATACTTTATACGCACTTTGGGGGGCACTTTATAAATTATAACTTTTAGTAATAGCTAGTTCCGACCATTTTTTTAATCTTACTTCAGTACTTGTATGATAAAAAATGCTTAACAAAAGAAGAAGTTATTTAGGCATCGAAAATTAACTCAAATTAAATAAAGGTACAAATAATTATTAACATTTGTAACCATCAATAAAGAAATAATACCTAGTTGGCCCCCCTTATCTCTTAAATCTAACCTATTTCAATGTGGAAGTTATCAATGAATCTGAACTGTCGATGCCCGCTTTGATCTGCGGGCTTCATCTGAAACGTTAAGAGGGAGCTATTCTTATGATCTGCGAGAAAAATTACGTACGATAAATACAGCACACGCAAGCATCAATTGATAAAACTTTTTTTTAATAATATAATTTCTTTGTGTACCAGACACAAAGAAATTGTATTATTTTGATTCTGATTTCTTACATATCCTATTAATGATATCACTGTAAAGTTTTTGAACATTGTTACTCCTTTAAGCAAAAACTACTGAATAGATATCGAAAACCTTTTATATGCCTTATATATAAATAAAAGTACTTATAGGTTTTTTTGAAATTATTTATTAATCACAAGTGGGTGAACTGGTACAGGTAATTTTTATAGGTACCTCAGTATATCTGCCAAAACAGTCATTGTATGTGGATCCCTAATACTACACCATCAAAAGCACCGGTGTTAAGTATGAGACAGATAAAGAATACCTATACCTACCAAAAAAAATTTGATTTTCTACATTCAAGTGCTAAGTACTATTCTTGTAAGTAGACTAAATACTATTTTTAGTAAGGGTTGAAATTAACACCATTACATTTCAACCTTTAAGACCTATCACAACCCTAAAACCATTAAAGTCACTCCCCTGTAATACTATATCGAATGACACCAATTCGGACCCCAGTACGAAACGATATGTGTTTTATATGAATTAATTCCTCGCCTGACAGGCCTCGAAAGCGTTTTACTCATGGGCCAGATGGCGCTCGGACAGATCAATTTGATGATTGCAAAAAACCTACTAGGTACGGACTTTTTGATGTCGTTTGGCTACGATTCGAGTGCTTGCACGGTATTTCGTTTAATGTCAGTTGAGAATCGCAACCTATTTGGTAATGTTTTATTTATGGCTCTTTTGATATGCAAATGCGTAAACTTGTGGATATTGCTGTGTTTAGTCGGAGGAATGTTTGTCTCTTCCTACAAAGAATTATTTTGTTAGTGGCCAGAAGTTTCTGGTAAGTATATACAGGCACTTTTGTATTCATGCGAGATTATTAGGATCTTGTATTTTTTTAGCAAACACGGGCTGAGAAGGACCATGGCTAAAAGAGAGAAAGAGAGAGAATTATATAGGTACTGATGATTTCTTAAGATAGTTAGATCTTGTTTATTTTTGTGTGTCTTGAGAAATAAAACCGGCCAAGTTCGTACTGAGCCACGCAGTGTATAGGGTTCCGTAGTTGCAAATTATTTTTAAGATGGTCGTCTTCTCTTTGTCCTTTGAACCGTACGTAGATATTTTCCTTTTAACTTCGTTATTTTATGCTACTGCCTTGATTTTTTTTTACAAATCCTGGAGACTGGAGAATAGGAAAAACGTAGAATGTACCAGCTGCTTCACTTCATCATGAGTCATGTCAATAGGCGTTGCGGCTTGCAATTGCAACCCATCACTATTTTATTTCCCTTCTTCACATACAAGCCCGCCAACATGCTAAACGTGGCCTTTAGTTTTGACAAACCAGGCCTCTGTCTGCCCCGAAAGGAAAAAAGACGTAATAGTAAGTAATTCAAACGTATAAAATACTATTTAGTACAAAAAAATGAGAATAAATAATAAATAAATAAATATATACGGACATATCACACAGATTGAGCTAGCCCCAAAGTAAGTTCTTAATAAGACTTGTGTAATGGGATACTAACTCAACGATACTATATTTTATAACAAAAACATATATAGATAAACATCCAAGACCCAGGTCAATCTGAAAAAGATCGTTTTTCATGTTGACCTGACCAGGGATCGAGATGAAAAACGATCTTTTTCAGATTTCAGAACCTGCCATTTTTTGGATTGAAATAAAATTTAATGTTCATGAATTTATATGTATGGCTTCTACACATTTCTTGTGTTATGTATGACATAAAAAGGCTAGAAAATAATATTTTTCTGGAAATATCTGAATTTTTGTGCTTGAGAACACAAAATATGTTCTTCCAACATGAACTTCCATAGAACATGAAATCAAAATGGCTTGAAACATTCACTGAAGTCCCTAACAAGCGTAATGACATACGAACATTTTTCTATTCTCCCCCGATTGAGGGTAGATAGTGTCAGCAAAGAGTGACACGTTTAATAAGCGTTATCTTGTTCTGCCGCTGCCAAAATTATTATTTTAGACGTGTCTCTGTCTTTGAATGAATACGCGTATATGTACATTGCAATGGTACAATGTGCTTACATATGTTCAAATACGTACTTACGACTAAGTACAATGTTCTACGAAACTGTATTACCGAAAAATATTTACTTGCTTACATGTTCCTTTTTCATTTTCAATTGATAGCTATAAATAAAAGTCTTTATACTTTTTCATCTTAAATCTTTAAATAAATACAAAAATAGGCAATATTAATTCCCTAATATTTATTTACAAATCAAACAAATCGAGCTAGCCTAACAGTAAGTTGTGCACTTGTGTCGTAGGATGCTAACTCAACGATACTATATTTAAACATCCAGGATGCAGGCCAATCTGAAAAAGATCGTTTTCAATCATGACCCGGTTATAATTGAAAACTTTGAGTCGAAAGGCAAAAGTAAACATAAGTGTCACAGTGTGAAAATTAGATTGAGGAAGGTTTATTTAATTACTCAGAATAAACTTAATTGTTGTTCCGTAATAATAACATGAGCCAAAAACAACAACGTCCTAAAATTTGGTCCTTATTTCTACCACACTAAAATCCATTCGCCCATATCTGGTACCATACAGAGGTACATTACAGACACACCATAACGCGATATCAAGGTCCGAACCCCTACGGAACCCCGGGATCAGATATCGGCGACGACGTGGCCTGAATTAATCCCAGTGTATGACATCACAACAATAGGTACGCACATAGGTATACGTAGGGTTCTTACACGGAATAGTGGTGTCAATGTACTTGACATCAAATAAGAAGTGAAAAGCGGGGAGAGGAAAACTGGGAGACATTACGCTCCAAATATAGAACTATCGGATTGCGTTGGTGGGGATTATGGTGGGTTCATTAACACTTATAGAGCATATTTTAATCGTGTAAGAAGTTTTGTCTTGGTGTTCAAACTTTTTATCATATGAAAAGTAAAAACGTTTAAAGATGCATCGAGAAAATTACAAATTGGAAAACGTAGTTTCACACTTTGAGAGGTCCATAGATTAAAAAAAAATCGCCTTGAGTATTCCTAGTTCGATGGACAGCTCTAATCGCAGATCAATTGTTTCTCGAACACCATGTGACATTTCTGGTTTTGCATTCATTGTCCCATAGTCAACTCATTCACGGACACTCAATCAGATCATAATCAATTTACATTTACATAAATAGTAATAATACAGGATTGAAAAACTAATAAAAATGGTTGACATATGCCTAACGTCAACCATTGCTATTGCTATAGGTTTATCTGTGAAAATAAACATCCAATTAAAATACTTATTTGAGCTCGCTGGTTATTTCGATTTTGGGTTCGCTTTTGAAACTCTCGTGTGTTGGCGTGGTAGCAACTGCACCAGAGAGGCTGTCACGCATCTACACCTACCTCTCTCTATAAGTATAAATTATCACAAACAGTATAAGCTCCAACGACATTATATATATATCAACGGGTCACTCACGTGCTATTTGTCGGGATTGCCGACTGTAGCTCCAATGTCCTCAATATATTTAGCCTGAAAACTCGATCTTCATCTGGAGAACATCAATCCAAGTTGTTTATAGGTCTACAAAATACTTTGAAGAACCGACTTCTATAGCACAGGCAATAATATATCGAACCGAGTGTGAAAGTTTCAATTGCCTCTAT
Organism: Rhodophaea formosa; assembly: GCA_963082605.1. Taxonomy (NCBI): domain Eukaryota; kingdom Metazoa; phylum Arthropoda; class Insecta; order Lepidoptera; family Pyralidae; genus Rhodophaea; species Rhodophaea formosa. The sequence goes on from OY720205.1 coordinate 17,852,741, forward strand.
CACGACCGACCGTTACTTATAGGTTTCAACTGCCATTTATCAAATCACGGCAACCGTCATTAAGTAATGATTTGTCTTACAAACATTTCGACGATAGAACGTTACGTAATAAATTTCCTCGAAAATAAATCATAACGAGCGGCAACGTCATTGAAATCATGTTTCACAAGCGGACAAGGAGAGGGGAGATCGGGGACAATCGAAAACCCCGATGAAAGTCGCTAAGAGACACGATAACATCGCACTAGACTCGATGGCATGCTACCACTGCCCGTATCGCCCCCATCGCCTCACCAATAATGAGTGTACAAATCGTGACGGAAATTGAAAGAAAAAAACTTCCCAAACGGCAGATCTTATCGCCCGTCCTAAACGCTCTCGTAAAAATATTAATAAAACATAACTTTTTTCACCCAAACCCACATTAAACTCCAATCCCGTAGAATTTTATTGACAATTACGCGTCAATAAGAGGCAATAAAAGCACAAAGCGCCAATGTCCACAGATTTGAATGTCAATTGTACACAATTGTGTAATTTTGTTTTCGTGGAGGCTCATTTTGATTGTGGCACTAGTAATACAATTATAAGTTGACTTCTGCTCGTTTCGTTTCTTTGTCGTTTCCATTAGTATGATAAACATGGCGTTGGGCTATTGTGATGCAATTGAAGCATTAAAAATCGTTTCCGATATCGATATCTCACAATTTGAGTCGTTATTATAAGCACATTATGTTTTGCAAAAAGAGGATTTCCATTTGGGATTTACTCAGAGATGTAATAAATTAAAACGAGGCTGAGAATGTCGTGTACAAACCACTAATAAGAAGAGCTCGCTTAACCTTATCTCCGATCGAGGAAGTCTAAAAAACGGCTGAGGGTTTGAGGGATGGGGAGGCGGGGGGCGGCCGAAGAACAAGAGCCGTCAGTGAAATAGAGATAGATGAACAGTGGGAAATGAAATTCTTTGTGGCATCGCGGTCCCGCAAAAAATGCACAGATTAGATTTTCCCCTCGCCAGGCCGAGGGTAGACGGAGGCAATGATTTTTTACAACATTCGCGGGGATATATAGGAGTTTTAGTGGCGAGATTTGTTGTAACTGCCCCCTGTTTGAGACTTTTAATTTCCTTGATTTGAGGACGTCGTCGTTATAGTCATGCGATAGCCACATTAACAGCCCAACTTCAACATCTTGGATTTTTCTGATAAGATTAACCAAGATTGATGAACGTGAATGTTTTTTGAAAGTTATAATATGCAGAACTCATAACAGCTTTTATTACAAATTGAATTCAATTCACCAAAATGAATTTCCAACACCGATCTTACCGTAGGGCTTTCACTACCTGATCCGGCATCCACCTAACAGAGGATGCTCTAAATTGTTTAGAATTTAATTTATCAAGGACTGCACAGAGACATATTAAGTTGGCAAGAGGCAAACTCGGGGTCGCGAAATTACTCGGCATTAGGGCCGGCTTAAGGGCGCGGATTAGAGCCCTCGGGCCCTCTGTAAAAAACAAGGGATGCGGTTGAACGTGTCGCTTACATCTCCAAGTACGAGTATGTTTTATTGCTTGATCACTACGAACGAAGCTAGGTCATTTCAATTATTGGCATTCACAATAAATCATTCATAATTTCATCCATAGAATTTGTAATGAATCAATTTTCTAGATTTTTTAGGGTTCAGTACCCGACTTCAATGTCTGTCTGTCTGTCACCAGGCTGTATCTCATAAACTGTGATAGTTGACAGTCTTCTCTTCAATTTTCACAGATGATGTATTTCTGTTACTGCTATAACAGCAAATACTAATAATTTAACATATTTTTAACAAAACCTAAAAACCGACCTCAACCCTATCAATTTGTTTGAATAGGCACTAAGAATAAAATGGAAATAAGTGTAAACCAAACGGCATGCGTGTAAAGATTTTTTTGGCTTTTGTGTATTTTTTCAAAAAGCGCTCAACACTTTCCGATAAAAAATTTATGGGCCCATCCAAAAAATTATCTCATCATCAGCAACAACCTAATACTTGTCCACTGCTGGACAAATCGAACAAAAAAGAATTTCTTCTTTAATATTATCTATCGAACAAAAAAAGAATTTCTTAAATCGGTCCAGGCGTCTTTGAAAAATCGGGGAACATACATAAAAAAAAAAGATTACGATGAACTGAGAACCTCCTTCTTTTTGACTTCGGTTAAAAACAGAATAAAATAAATATTTAACTGGGCTCTATAACAATCGTGATTTTTGCTGTATTTTGTCGATTACTCGATAGTCTAATGTTCTAATGTACCTTCAGGTATAGGAACCCATCGTGCTTGAGTCTGACTCGCAATTCACCGACTTTTCATTAATATAGTAATTTTCACAGACGCGGAAATTAAAGATGTACTTCTAAAAGTTTCTATAAAATATTTATACCATACAGATTAGTCAAATAGACAAAGGATAGCTAATACTTTTATAGAAAAGACCACTATCTAAAACGGTACGAGTAGAACGAGGCTCTACAAATACCTCCTTACATTTACGCTGAAAATATTCATTATTCACGAGCACTTAAAAAAATTCGACCGAATACTTACAAAATATAGTATTAAGTAGACTTTTTTACCGTACTATTGTACTATAGGAAAGTACAATTATTTTGGATAATAACCCAGTATAATTTTAATAATAGCCAACAATGGCTAGAAATATAGACTTTTTTCACATAAGATTATACGAAAACAATCTGCAGTCCAAATAATTTTCTCCACAACTTCGGATATTTTCGCGTCTAAGTCTCCAAATAGCAATCAAACTAATCCCCGTTTTTTATCTAAATACGGCTTCGATCGATGTAAGCCGATGCATTGAGGTTGTGTCGCCGGCCGTGTGTCGTTTGGGGAAAATGGAGCTTCGGCGAGCCCCATCAAGTGCCTTAGTAATTTGTTTTGCCACTTCAAAGGCGTTTTTGTCCTCCCACTACAAGCCAAATTAGGTTTCGCTAATTTTGTGGAATCTTTTTTAAAACATTATGTTGTTCTTTTTTGCGTTAATATATTAAGAAAATATGGCATGTCAAAATAGTAGGTACTCGTAATATAAAATCTTTTATCAAGTTTCCTTCTTAATCATTTTAATTATCAACAGATTTTTTGTCACAAAGTCTAATGATAGTAAAAATGTTTATGAAGGAATTTTTTATTAAAAAATCTTGAACATTTTATGCATCGTGTATGTACCAATTAATAATACTCCTGCATTTTTTTCTGGTGAGCCTAAACATGTGAAACTGTAGCACTTTGTTCCAACATGTATAATTCAGTCAGGGAAAAAATATATACTACAAACGCCTCGGGCCACGACTAAATCTCTACAGTATCACGTAACTGTGGACTATAAATTACCTCATTAGCCGTAGACAAGTTGCCCAGGCGCCGAGGAAGCAGGGGAAAAGAGATCGTTTCCTAAAACTAATTACCAAACACGATAATTAAAAAAACAGATTCCTCCGCCGGCCAGGCAATGGGGGAATAAAGAAAATGCAAAGTGTCCGAAATTTCCATGACAAAAACGTTCGTTTTTTGTATCGCCCAAAATATCCATTGTCTCGTGCGCGTTCTCTCCGTTTTTTTTTTTCTTTGACGTGTCTCATTTTCATTTTTATCTCTGACGGCGAGGTTTTTAATAAGGTATGCAAATTTTCGTGACGGCTGGACTCGTCAAACTTTGTTGATAAGCTCCGCTTATTGTTATCGCGTTTCAAAAATATTTAACTTGTCATCAGGTACATTGTGTTTACTCCGAAAATAAATATATTATCTTTAAAATAAAATGGCTCCGTAAACTAAGTAAGTCGCATTTTTTACTTACTATATAGTACTTGAAAAAGATAAATCAAACTTCACATGAAGTAAAGTAAATACGTTTTACTGTTGAAAAATAATGTCATTTAACATTAACAATATGCAAATCAATGAACCAATACACACAAACATTATTGCTTTAAAGAAATATAAGTACCTAGTTTAATTTCATAATGTGACGATTAATTCGGCCCAATTTATTTTAATCTTACCTCTGATTTCACTGGAAATACACTTGATGTAGTTAGCGGATTTATCTTTGCCTAATACAATGAAATAAGTCAGCGAGAGGTTTATTGTTCATTTAAGTAAATAAAAATTCAAATCATACCCGACCCGGGGACAGGATAGAGTCAATTTAAACGCCATTATAAACTATTGTTCTAAAGGTAGTAGTGAGACATCCTGTATGGTAACATCGCAATATTAATTTCCTTTTTAAATAACACACTGTACATCTGTAACCTTGCCTTATTTTAGGGCGTACCTTGACCTACTGATCATACTGAACAACTTTCCTCACTAGGGCGAAGGATGAAAAAAAAAACTATTTAATATGTGAAGACTATTTTTTTTTTCCTATTATGACCTATATTCCTTGGGGTAAGCTGTTCTGTATGATCAGTAAAGGTACGTTAACAATATGACAAGGTTACAGCTTTGAGATGTACTTGGTGTATAGTACAAAACTAATTACAATCGCGAGACGCTGTCTGTCAGTGGCAGGACTGACCCACACTCGAGAGCCGAGGCCGCGTGGGCGACTCTATATCTACGTTAATTACTAAACAATGTAATATTATTTGAAATAGTTCCCGTTAATAAAGCATTGACATGAAAGAAATATACAGCGTATAAACTGACCCTCGATCGATATACCTTTAAAGAGGTGACTCAGCCCGTCAATATGAGCAACTCTTCTTATGGGATCAATACTGGGAACTCAAAAAAAAAAACGATATTTTCGAAAGTCGAAAAAAAATTCGAGTTCCCGCATTGGTTCCATAGGAAAAGTTGTTCATATTGACCTACTGAGTGACCCATTGAAGGGAATGTTGATGGACAAATTAACACGCTGTATAGCTGTTGTTGATTTGCGTCAGATGTGTTTAAGCAAATTTACTAATTTGTCATCAATATTGTGAAAATGATACAAGGAAAATTAATAAAACTTCCGTAACATGGTGAGATTTAATTGTATTTAAACTGTTCGTCTATGTAAAATTGCGCTGTGTTTGTAAAGTTCAAATAAACCAAGCTCTTTCTGGGAAGGTAAATTCTATCGGAATAAACTCCGTAACATCGCTTGAGCCCTCTCTCAGCGGCGAAATCGCGCGGAGATAGTTTATCTCGCCTGACAAAGGCTGCTCTATGGCAATCTGCAGATCTCTTGATAAACACCCTACTTAGGTGAAAGCGATAAATACGTAACCAGTTTTATTCATATAGATTACTAGCTGTTACCCGCGGCTTCGCATGCGTCATTTATAGCCTATGTCCTTCTCAGTACCCTAACCTATATATATGCAAAATTTCATGATGATCGGTCCAGTAGTCACGGCGTGAAAGCGTCACAAACAAACAAACAAACTCCCTTTCGCATTTATAATATTAGTTAGGATTAGGATTAGGATTAGGATAAGTTTTTGGAAGTAAAGCTAAAATCTTCATGTCGAGGATTTAATTGTATTTTGAACTGTCCGTTTATGTAAAATTGCGCTGTGTTTGTAAAGTTCAAATAAACCAAGCTCTTTCTAGTAAGGTAAATTCTATCGGAATAAACTCCGTAACATCGCTCGAGCCCTCTCTCAGTGGCGAAATCGCGCGGATATAGTTTATCTCGCCCGACAAAGGCTCTTCTATGGCAATCTGCAGATCTTTTGATAAACACCCTAGGTGAAAGAGATAAACACGTAACTATTTTTATTTATATAGATTATAAGTTTTTGGAAGTATAACTATTATAAAACCTTCATGGCGAGAATTTAATTGTATTTTAAACTGTTTGTTAATGCAAAATTGCGCTGTGTTTGTGAAGTTCAAATACACCAAGCTCTTTCTTGGAAGGTAAATTCTATCGGAGTAAACTCCGTATCATCGCTTTAGCCCTCTCTCAGCGGCGAAATCGCGCGGAGATAGTTTATCTCGCCCGACAAAGGCTGCTCTATGGCAATCTGCAGATCTTTTCATAAACATCCTAGGTAAAAGCGATAAATATCTACTATTTTTATTCATATAGATAATGAGTTTTTGTTTTGTTCACTTAAAAATACTTCAAACTATTTACAATAAAAATTATAAAAAGATAAAAAAAATATGTATCTAACAAAAAAAAAAACGTTAAAAAACATTTGCGTCGTCCTACTTCTATGGTGAAAAATGTCCCACAGGTCATTGTCACGAGAAAGGGTATCCAGGGTGACAGCATTGCTTACTAAAAGTGGAATAATGAAAGTTTTATTCAAGTTTTCACAAACGTATTGTTTATGATACCGTTCCATATTTTCACACTCAAGCAAAGGAATAATATAGGAGTAAACTGATTTTAATAGTTATCTCTTTACAAAGTCGCGCGGAGATAATATGATAAATGTGTGCAGATATTTCGATAACCGCCGTAGGTAACACAATGAAATTACCCACATAAAGTAGAATAATATTTTTTTTTTAACTTGATTAATTATAGTCATACTATTACGCAACCGTTCTATATCACCAACTTCCAGAAAAATAAATTTATTAACATTGAGCCCTCTTTGCAAAGTGTTGCGAGGATAGCTTATCTCGATCTGGTACAGGTTTCTACTAAAAAATGCGCAGATTTTGCAAGCTGCGTTTTATACACGCCCTAAGTATAAATAGAATGGACTGAAAATAGATTATTACTCTGGTGGCTACTGCATATTTGGTGTTGTTCCTAAAAATATTACCCTCTAAAAATAACTCGACATTTAACTTCTACAAGCAGAATTTTTCCTTTGAACATTATATTTTCCTTTTTTATAAATCAAATAATGTTTTCGTTCATTCTTTCTATAACTTAACTACGAATCGTTTGCGCCTCTCCATGCAGCAAAATCACGCGGAGATAGTTTCAAAAGCACCATTAAAATAATGTAGATCTTATTCTTAAAGAACTAATTAAAAACAGAATATACTTAAAATAATATGATGTTTGTGGCTTGCCCCCAGTTAGTTTTTGCGTACTTTTTCTGAAAAAGATACTTTGTCTAAAACTTTGTGTAAGTCTTCACTATACCAAATCGGCAATAATAATCAGCATACCTATATTTTATAGTTAGCAGAAAGACGTTATACTTGAATAAAACACTATGTTTCGTTTTGTAAAATCTTATAAAAAATATGAGCTTCTGCTTTTATCGAACCGGACATTTCTAGCGAGGTAAATTCTATCGGAAGAAACTCTGTGAGATCGTTTGAGCCCTCTCTTTGCGGCGAAATCGCGCGGAGATAGTTTATCTCACCGTTAACAAAGCACCACTCTGATAATCTGCAAATCGTTTAATACACGCGCTATAAAAGCGCTAATACAAAGAATATTAACGCTTAATATACAAAATATTAACGATAAGTAAAAAAATGCTAGTTTTATGTTATTGTTTAATATTTTCGTTATAGTTCTAGGTACCTAAATTATATAATGTTTTCTAATGTTTTTGCGATTGTTACACATTTAATTAAAATTTTTTAAAACCGTATTAAAATAATTTTATTTGAATACCTAAATTATATATTGAAATGAGCATCATAAGGTGAATGAAGCCCTCTCTTTGCGCGCGGAGATAGTTTATCTCTCCGTCAACAAAGGCACCACTAATAATAATCTACAAATCGATTAAGAGCGTATACTAGCAGTATTTTTTCAATATGGTTTCCATACAAATGTATTTCTCTATTTTCTCGCTGAAAACTGATTCTAGAGCCACAATTCTTTTTTCATAAAATCTAGTACTAAAATAGGAATGCCCCTATTTTTTATTTTTTCCAAAAAATCTGTTTTTGTACATTTTTTTTTCTTTTAAAGAGGTTTTTAGAAAAAAATAAACCATAGGTACATACCTATTTTAGTAATAGATTTTATGTAAAAAGAATTGTGCTTCTAGAAGCTGTTTTCAGCGAGAAAATAGAGAAATACATTTGTATGGAAAACGCACTCGCGCTATATTGAAGCGCTGATATGCATAATATTAACCCTTAATATATAGAATATTAACGCTAAGTATAAAATTGCTTGTTCTTTTAAATACGTTCGTTAGAGTTCTAGGAAGGTACCTAAATTATATTGAAATGAGCACAATAAGATCGAGCTCCGTGGCGCAGCAGTCAACACGCTAGCCTACGACACGGGGGTCCCGGGTTCGATCCCCGGTCAGGTCAAGATGGAAAAAGATCTTTTTCATATTGACCTGTGTCTTGGATGTTTATCTATGTAAGTATATATTATAAAATATAGTATCGTTGAGTTAGTATCCTGCGACACAAGTTCACAACTTACTGTGGGCCTAGCTCAATTTGTGTGATATGTCCACTATATATTTATTTATTTATTATAATTTATTTTAACCCTCTCTTTGCGCGCGGAGATAGTTTATCTCTCCGTCAACAAAGGCACCACTCAGACAATCTGCAAATCGTTTAATACACGCGCTATAAAAGCGCTAAATGTAGAATATTGAAATGAATGCCATGTGATCATTTGAGCTCTCACCTTGCACGCGGAGATAGTTCTTCCAACAAAGTCCTTATAATGATCATCTTTAGATCTTGTACCTACTAAACGAACGAGGCAACAAAGAAATGAACTAAATATGGAAGTTTACTTGTAGCTTGACCCAATTTTATTTATGCCCGACATTCCAATATAAGGTCTTTTTCATACTACTTAGAGCGGTTAGGACGAAACTTACGAAACGTTCTACGAAATATAACATCATAATCATCAGGACATTTAAGGCTCCACTGCAGGAGCATCACCCTCTCTGTACTACCAGAGCCATTAGCCAGAGCAGTCAGAGAATTTGGCCTACACCCTCCATGCTGGTCAGATGGTTTGGAGAGGTATCTTTGATGTTTATAAGCTTTGTTTAGCTTTTGTTTCCTAAGTCGCCTTCTACAACATCTACAGAAAGACTTGGAGTGGTCCAATCCTACTCTGCCGGTTACCACACAGCACTAACAAACAGAAATAAATACTTACTTCCATTCTTGTAAACTGCTTATAGTAACAGAAAATCGCTTATAGCAAAATCTCCCAGCAATCTCTAGAAAATAGTACAAGTCCAAGCCGGCTTAATAAGGGCGGCAGGCGCGGCCACGCGGGCCACAATATTGCGCGCGCCGTGTCCCTACTAATCCCGGGATTCATTTATTTTTGACAACGCAATACGATTTTATCTCACGGCTTCTGATTCTGTTTGCCTCCTGTTATTATGCTCCCATATTCTGGCTACTCATTTATTTATTTAGCGTCCCCTTATGGGGTTTGACTTTTAATACGCGCGTTTAGTGGTACGCTTTATTTTGCCAGCGGATTTAAAATGTTAGTTTAATTTGATTTGGTATCTCAATTGAGGGTGTTGCAATGGTGATAAGAGTGATAATACTTACTCTTTCGAAATTGCATTAGTTTCAGGATAAAAATTATAAGTTAATATATTTCAAAGTATATAGTTCATACTTATACCATATTTTTGTAATAATTATCAAGTTCTAAGTATTTTTCTGACCAATATAATATTTGGTCTGCCTCTAATATTCAAGAGATTAGCTCTTTAAGATGCTATTTTGTGTGATAATTTGTTTTTTTTTTTTTATTGTTATGTTATTTGTATTCTTATTATTAGGGCTGTAATACGGTACGATATTTAAATACAACATTAAAGCAATTACGGGACAGCAATATTAAATTTAATGTCTTCATAATATACAAAATATTCAGCACAAACACAATTTGCATGTAAATTGAATAACATCGTAAAAAATCTTCATTATTGCGCCATTACTCAAACGACGTTAAAAGATATTTAGAACGTTTGAAGACTGTCGAAAGAAACGTGAAAACTGAATAAAAACGTCAAAAACGATAAGGAGTGTGAAAAGGTCGCAATTTATCAATGGAGCGTCAACAGTCGATCGGTGGGCATCATTTTTATCGTATTTGCGTATAAATAGTGGCGTGGCGGCGCTCCGAGCCGCTGCTAATGATACGGAAAATGACATCTTATTTCGACGCGCAAATCGAAGAAAAAATCGCTCATCTCTCGCCCGCCTGCATGAATATTTTATAGGCGCGTCAACAGCGAAATGACAGGTTTTATCGTTTGAAAATTCGCCGAAAATTGCGCGAAATGATGCGTCGATATTTTTTTATTTAGTGAGAACATCCTTCCGCCAATCAGGCGAGCTCATTGTGGCTCACAATGAGCTCCCGGGGGACTTTTCTCCAGTAATTTTTATTTAACTGACGAGCAACAGTTTATTCGTGAACGTTTAGGTTTCATAAAGTTTTTATTTGTTTTCAACAGTTTATTTTTGCGATTGCTTCGAGTTTAATTTGTCGTCGGGAAAATTTCATACTTAAATTAGATTTTGCTTTGCTAAGTTCGAAAATAGTTTTGTATGTCGCAGAAACTCGCTAAGCTGATTATTGTTTTGTAATATTGAATTGGAACATGAACAATTGCAGCCGAGGCTCGATGTCTGCGACTCAGAACTGTCAAACAATGATTACAAATCGATTCTGTTGAGCTTCTCGAGATCAAAGGTTTATTGAAATCTGACTGTATCAATGGTAAATTGGTAGAGTGACGTAAATATCTTTTATTAATCGATTTAATTGCTTATTAACGTCGTGGCGTGTGTCAGGGCAAATTAACGAGAACGGCTTTGATCGGAGGGGGCTTGACGTGTGTTGCTTGCTACTTGGGTTACTAGAGGCCGACTTGTTTAACGCATGTAATCTCGGCGTTTTGATGGGTACACATGTACCGTTTATGGCTGTGTCGATGTAATAATAATAAGTTATTGTTAGTGAGCACGTATGGCAGTCGTCACTTATTGAATCATCACAAGTACTTGAACTAGTATGAGAACGGAAGTAGGTGATTAGGTAAATACTGGCGTATGACATCTAATAACATTACACAAACAACACATTTGCCCACAGCTTTGCTTATGCTTGCTTTCTTGCACAAGAAGCCCTGCGGCCTAGTGATTTTTTTATCTTTTGGCATGTTGATCAGCGAATAAGATTTAGATTACTTGTTCCAAGCTACAACTCACTCATTAAAAGAAGTTCATGTAGTTCAGTAGATGTGCATACTTATGTAAGTCTGGCATATTTTGAATCGAAAAGGCTAATGCCGTAATTTACTTTTCAACAACTTCTCAATATATCAAATTCAACATAAACTGAACAAGAAGCTTCGTGTACTTTAAGTACGTACAATAATGAAATCGATGTGTGATGTGAACACTACTAAAATTGGCTCTCCATCTTAAGCAAATTTCCGCTACTTTTCATTTCCTTAGAAGATAGGAAGTTCCCTTCTTGTCTAAAAAACATAAAACCCAGATTTTTTGTTCCAAACTGCAAACCCCAGTCATGTCAAGCAGTTCAAAGTCGTTCAGCAGATCTGCATAAGTCTGGCATATTCCGTAAATTATATTCGACACGTAGGTACACCTGCCGTAAAGGAAAGCCCGATGTCGTTATATTCCCTTATTTCTTAGCTTTGCACTTAGCTTTCTAAGAAAGATGTAGCACACCTAACAAAACACTTAGTTCTTAAAATATTATTTTTTGTCGCTAGAAGAATTCGGCAATTTTTACGCGCTTAGAAAGTTCTCTTCTAATTTAGAAAATATGTATCTACTCGTTTAATCCAGATTATTTGTTCCAAACTGCAACCCCACTCGTTCCAAGCACTTCCAAGTCGTTCGGCAGATCCGCATAAGTCTGGCATATTCCGTAAATTTGTTTGTCGCCGAAAACACTTGCCGTAAAGATAAGCCGATGTCGTAATATGCCCTAATTTCTTTGAAAGCACTTAGCCTGCTAAGAAATATAAAGTACCTACACCTAAGAAACACTTAGTTCTTAAAGTAGGTATAGGTACTAAATAAGTAAAAAAGTTAGCAAGTTTTTGGAGCCCGATGGTCCAGTGGGTGTGAGCTCTATGAGCGCTTACATATGTTAAGCAACCCCTGGTGCAGTCCCTACTTGGATGGGTGACCGCAAGTGGCATAATTATATCTCGAGCTCCTCCGTGCTTCGGAAGGCACGTTAAGCCGTTGGTCCCGGCTGTCATCGTTTATGGCAGTCGTTAAGCTATGTCAGATGCCTTAAGGCAGCTTGAAAAATCTGACACCAGTGTTGGCCACTTACACATACGAAAAACAAACACAAACAACAGCAAGTTTTTGTCCTCAAAATCCTCAAATTGACTTACAATAAAAATTTACGTAGAATTCGGAAATTTTATTAAGGTGTTTAGAAAGTTCTCTTCCCATTATCAATATAATACTTACATAATCCAGATTATTTGTTCCAAACTGCAACCCCACTCGTTCCAAGCACTTCCAAGTCGTTCGGCAGATCCGCATAAGTCTGGCATATTCCGTAAATTTGTCGCCGAGAACACCTGCCGTAAAGATAAGCCGATGTCGTAATATTCCCCTAAAATAACTTCTTAGTGCCTCCGGCGCTATGGCGACGGCCCCTCTTCCGACGATCGAATCTATGTACCTACCGCTTATGTGCAGCTGATTTACTTGTTTTTTTTTGTGAGGTAAATTATATGATTTGAAGCACAATTTTTTTTTGTTTGCTTTTATTAAAACACATATAAATACACACAAAAATATAGTTTTTAACAAAATGTATAAACGGCATATTTTTGGCTATCTCCTTCTCTCCTTCCTAGTTGGTCCTGAAGTAAAACTTATATGATTTATGGTTATTAGTTTATTCAAGTGGTTTTCGTTTGTTAATTTCGGTCAAATGATTTATTAGGATATTGTAATGCAGCTTAGTTTACCGAACCATTTTTCAAAAAACTTAATATACTTACTAACTGTCCCTTGTATGTATATATTGGAAATATGTAAATTTGTCCGAAGATACCCAGAACTTTAAGAAAAACGGGGAGATGTGGATTCAAAATATCCATTACGGCATAAAAACAAACTGTTGATGCCAATCACTCGTCTACAACTTAGCGCTTCAAGTACCTTAAATATGTCCATAAAGGTCTATAATAAATTACCTAAACAATTGGCCGAAGAACAAAAAGATAAAATATTTTTCAAAAAATTTAAACAATTTCTCTTAAATAGAACTTATTATAATATCAACGAATATATAAATGAAAAACTATAATGTAATTTGTAAATTAATATAATATTTAAATGATTTTACATAATTTAATTAAATTACTTAAATAATATGTACCAATTTATTAATAATCAAAAATATTTAATTGTCTACTAATTCATTAACTTTTTTTAATCAAGTGCGTCCTCCTCTTCTCTAAGTTGCTGTGCCCGACAGGGTCCATAAAAGAACTTATATTTATTTGTCATCTTATCAACTTTATGGTATGCAATAAACTATTGAGTATTGAACTCATTACAAAAAATTAAATTCAATCACCATAGGTATCTAATAATTATTATGTATTCATATCACCTACAAGCTTGCCGCCAAAGCTTTAATAAAGTTATGATGAAACAGGTAGTAAAAGCTATTTGCTATTTATGTCGCATATGAAGCTCGTATATGCCTCGTATATTGCGAATTAATTTAGGAAGTAATTACGATATCAACGCATTAGCTACGAATGTAGGGTTGTCATTTCTACATAAGTGAAAAAAATACTTAATTCTATTTTATAAAATGCGTATTTCGCATTTTATAAAATAGAATGAGATAATAAATGTTATAGATTTAGATAGATATAATAAATCTTAAGTACTCGTATAAAATATTATTCACGTAGATTGATGATAATTCTTCTATTTCTTTGTTTACCATTACGCTAATCATTGCCTTTGGGGCCTTTGGGCCTAGACTCTGTCTACCCTGTAAGAGATAAACACATAATTGTTCGTGTGTAAATTTAGATTATTAAACTAATCGTTTGAACGTAAATTTATAAACTAGTATATCGTCACTGTCCGTATGTAAACAATCCGCGAAACTGGACCTCACATTAACTACCCTACCCTGAACAGATTTCAATTTTAAATTTGCGTACACGTTGTCTGGTACTTACATGGGTTGCTCTCAATGCGACTGACAACGGGAACGGGAAATAGGGAATATTTCATTCTGAAAAAGGTACTGTGAGTGAGGGACAACATTAGGTACCATGAGCAGGTGAATGATCAGACGATAATGTTTGTTTGTTTTTCGTGTGTGTAAGTGGCCAATACTGGTGTCAGATTTTTCAAGCTGCCTAAAGGCATCTGACAAAGCTTAACGACTGCCAGCAGTGATGACAGCCGGGACCAACGGCTTTACGTGCCTTCCGAAGCACGGAGTAGCTCGAGATATTTTTATGCCACTTGCGGTCACCCATCCAAGTGGGGACTGCGCCTAGGGTTGCTTAACATGCGGAAGCGCTTATTATGCTCACGCCCACTAGGCAATATTAAATTCCAATACCGAAAAAGTTGAATCTCATAAAAATCAGCATAAAATTCGACGCACGTGGTGACCCTACACGCATGGCAAATTGGTGGCACAAAGGCTGTTTCCTACTTTCCCGATTTAAAGCAATTCGAGGATTTTGATTAAGCCCCGCGCAGATTACTCCTCACACTCCCTTTCAACGAAGAATGGCGTGAAACACCATGAAAGTGAATTGTATTTTGTAAGCTATTGATTTTATAGAATGTTGACTTAGTTGGAGTCAAATTGTGTTTATTATGAATTTCCTCTTATTTGAATACGATATACGGATAACAAAGCTCCATATTATTCCGGAGAGAAGTAATAGGTATTACTTTTACCTTAAAAATATTCTGCAGATTGATTTATACTATGTTATCGTTGTGTATCTATGTAAGTAGGTATCTAAAAAGCATATGTGTGTAAAATTATTTTCTTAATGCTTAAATTCTCTCATATTTAAAATTTAAAAGTAACAAGCTACTTTTAAGAACTAATACCAGGGTCTTTGTATATTGTAAACTTTATATGACAATATTAAATAAGCAATTCAATACTGAACGTCTAAATATACCGATAATACATACATAAACCATAATTTTACAAAATTTTGTTTCAGATAAGTTTGTATCGAACTACCTATGGACTTTAATAAAACAATTTATATAATATAAATTTATTTTAAATATATAAAAATTATAATTTAAATTTTTGTCCCATCCTGGAATATTCAACCAAGCATCGCATACAGCTTCGACGCGACCACAAACAATAGCAATAGTTAACAGAAACTATGTTCATTAGGCATCTCGGAAGTCCGCATCGCAACTACACAACTGGAATTATTTATTCCGATCACTCGCCGACTGCGGCTTCTATTCAGCGGGGGCTATTTCTCGCCCGATAAGACGTTTGATTTCACCCATTTTCGCCCGACTTTAATTATGGCCGGCGGTTTTGTGTAAAATAGTTGAGACTTAATCGGAATATCAGTATGCGGGGCGCGCGTCGCTACGGGCCCCGGGCGCCAATGAGGAAACTGCACGACTTTAGCAAGATACGTTCGGTAGATTGCGATCTCTATTTAGTTAGTTTTAAGATTGGTATACTTATTTATTTACTTTATTTAATGATATGTTTAGTTATATACCTATTCGTAATTTCGGACAAACAAAATTTACAGCTTATCACAAGAAGGTAGAAAGGCAAAATTATCTCTGATAAGGAGTGAAATCCTTTGAAATAGCGGGTCAATAAAATAGCTAACTATTTAAATCCTTTCTAATGTTGTTTGTTTATTTATTTAGTAAGATTTACGTTTGAAAATAACGCTACTTTCCATATACTTAACCTAGACAAACTTCTGTGTTCTGTGCTCCACTCCTCTCGAAACAATTAAGGCAAAATCTATACATTCTTCGAGTTGAGCTTTGCTATACGCTTGTTGATATTTAATTTGTATTGAAAATATAAACTTCATTACCTTACGTAATTTAAAAACACAAGCAAATATATTAATTTAGAAGTAGGTATGAATAAAAAAGTTCAATATTTTTTTGAGGTTGCTCAATAAAGTATTAGGTTTGTTAACTTGTGAATGTTAAAATTTCTAATTTGAGACCCAAGAGTTGCAAAAGTTATAATATGTTTGGCTGTTTAACCTTAGGTAAGTTTTGGACGTAAACCCCTGTTAGTACTTACAATTGCAACGGTACTTAGCTATAGATATGTTGAGTCAAAAGCTTATGCCTTAAAACGTATTCATTTGTTAATATTTCGCCAAAGTTCCCAAGTAACTCCGAATGGAAATTCTGACCTACATCCAAACAATAATTATTCATGACGAGTGAAAATCACTTCAAAGTGCTTTAACAGCGCCTCGGCAACACCAAAGCATTCTAAATCAAAACTGTAAACGTGTTTTGTTTGCTCCCCAACCACCCTCTCATTTCTTCAGTCGTTGAACTGCATAACTATAAGAAACACAATATAGCGCCGTAAAAAATAAGCGCGCATCAGACTCGAGCATGTAATTCTAGCGCACTCTTCCGGCCCGAACAAAGGAGAGAGGGTAAGAACACGAGTTACTCGACACCCTGCTACCTTACGCAGATTTGTTTCTCACCATCCTTAACCGTATCTCACAAAAACAAACTCTACTCCTCAAAAAATAAACTACATTTCATATTTGCACACGCACTCCTTATACAACATTTTGTAACCGCATACACGCAGGAAATTCGCGATAGTCAAATTGTAGTCTTACAGGGCGTGTTGCCATTAAATTATCACATTCGCAACTGTGTTACCGGAGTATAAGGCATCATTTACATCACAACGGCACGAAGGGTCCTCTAAGCAGGTACGTCGTGAGGACTGCAAAAGAAAAATGTACCTTTAACGACGACGTGAGGATTCTGGGAGTCGAGAGAAGAAATAAGCCGTAACAGGATGTCATTCAGGATAATACCTCTTTCGTTTTATTTTCTTTTCAGACGGTTTAAAGCACCTAGCAGTCGTACAAAACTTTGATGTAATTTTAGAGACGAACAGGCTTTTCTTTTGTGGAAGAAACTCTTTATTACAGTTGATTTTAGTTTTAGAGTAAAAATCATAAATATTGGTCCTTCGTAACTGTACTACAGCTTACGGTCTTTATTTGAGCTCTATTCTCTGCACGTGTGATGTTTTTAAACAACACTCGAGTTTCCTCATTCATGTCTGTTAGCGTAGTCACAAAGGCACAAACACGTCGCGAGCTGGGTCTCAAAGCCGATATATTCCAGCCATTACACCCGCGACTTGCGCAAACTTCGCCAAGTGATCACCCGACTAGACGCCGCCACACAAACACACTGCACGCCCACAAAAACTCGTCTGCAGGTAAAAAAATATCTTTGTGTGTGTCGAAATCGTGTGTGAACGGAGCGCAGCTCTACTTATAGCGACCCTTGGTTATAGCTACTTGTAGGTAAGTAGCTATCGCAACTCCTTTGTTCTAGCAGCTGATTGGAGCCGGGCCCGGAAATGCGTGTCACCCCACCCCCTCATTGGTCCGTTTCATTTTCTTAGCGTGAGAGAGACGCAGCTAGGCTGAAGTGTGTAGTTAAGGATACGGATTTCTGTGTGTAAAACGGTAGGTGACGAGTTGCTTGTTGTGTTGGATGTTTGTGCGGCGCGATCAGGGAAGATAAACTATTTGGCGAGTCGGGCAGAGTTCGCAAATTGTTAGCTTAGAATTGGCCGTGAGGAATTTTGATTTTATCAATTTAGATTTATTGGACGAGCTCAATAGAAGTTGCGGTTTAATATTTAGATAGTTTTACTTTAACGGTAATATTACTGAAAGAAAAAGGACATTAGACGACATAATATCATATCTCTACATACAAGTTGTATACACTGTGTTGTTGACTCTTCAAAATAATTGTCATATTTGAGTTTACAATTTTTTGTTGACGACAATTATTACTTATGGCTAAGTTTAGGCCGCTTCCAAAGCGGAGTGCAGAAGAAAAGTAACCTCAAGAATTGCAATTATACCTTCACGATACAACATCTACCTGTGTAGATATGATAAATGCTTTCCATACTATGTTTGAATTAAATTGGAATATTTTTTTAATGAATTTAATTATAAATAATACCAAATGCACAAAATCTACGATAGAAAAAGTATGTTGTTGCAGCAGACTTAATGATCAACTTGCGAGATAAGTTACTAATAGAATAACCTCCTCCCCAATTGTTTTCCACATCGTGCGCCCATAATGGTTTTAAATGAAATGCTTCCAAGAGCCGCAGAGATGTGGCAGCACGCACGTGTCGCTTGTCTGCGCGTGACAGCGACGTGACAGAGTGCCGATTAGCCCGCTGCCTGTCCCGCTACACCGCTACCATGATATAGTCTAAATATTAGTAGGCTAGTAATATGGCCGAAGTTCGCAGAGAAATTCGTAGAATTTTTGCACTGAAAAAAATCTGTCAGCTTCCTCAACTGAAAAGCTGATAGATTTTTTGTATATTCTGCTAGAGGGTAGTTGTGTAATAAATAAAGTTAATATTCGTTAATTTTTATAAGTTACCTACTCATAGACATCCTGGCTTGTGGGTTCTTGGATTAAAGAATAGCCCGATGAACCCTCTTCTCTTCCACTACTTTTACGGGCAAAAATTTTTAAAATTATACAATAAAAACTTTAAAATTAGTCAATGGCAATTTAATTCACTCATAGAGCCAACTACAATGTCAACTCTCCTGTATGATAAGATCACTCTTACATCTTTGCAAGTATTATTTAACGTCTAAACACCATTTGAGTTGGTCACAGATGGTGACAGTGCGATAGAGAGACGATTAGACCTACTCTGCCTGCTAGCACGCTCTACTGCGAATACTCAATGAAATTATGTTATCGTATTCTGCAAGCTCTTCAGAAGCAGAATACTTTACTTAAATCAGGCATTGTACGGGCATTTTCAACACAAAACCTGAAAAACATTTAGGCAAACAAAAAACAGAAATTACACATTCCATTTACAACATGAGTATATACGAGCTCCGTGGCGCAGCGGTCAACCTGCCTGCCTGCGACACGGATGGTCCCGGGTTCGATCCCCGGTCAGGTCAAGATGGAAAATGATCTTTTTCAGATTGGACTGGGTCTAGGATGTTTATCTATAAAAGTATCTATTATAAAATATAGTATCGTTGAGTTAGTACCCCATAACACAAGTCTCGAACTTACTTTGGGGCTAGCTCAATCTGTGTGATTTGTCCGTATATATTTATTTATTTAATACAATTTTCAAAATTATTTGAAAATCTTAAGTCTCATAAGACTCATAAGCTCATAAAATGAGCTTTCCTTCCCTCTTTAGAATAATTTAGCTTAATTAATAATTCAAGTAAAAATTAATTTTATTTAATAATTCACTACTGTCAAATCCAATACCTACTCATATCTATTATAAATAACTAAAAAATGTAATTGCTAATTCTATTCGCAGTAAATTTTGGCTATAATTGCGACTCTACTGCATTGTGATAAAGGTCTGTTCAAGTCTGTTTGGACTGTTTAGACCGTGTTTACGGTTTGAGTTGGTCGCTGGCGGTGACAGCGCGATAGAGTGCCGATTAGCCTACCGCTGCCTGCATCACGTTTTGCTGTGAATATTCAATTAAATTATGTAATATATTATGTATCTACGACAACAAAACAGAGCACAAAATTTATCTATTAAACATCATAAACAAAATTTATTGCTAACTAAGTATTAAAGAGGGCAGCAAAACCATCCTTCACCTAAATTTGTGGTGATAAGTAACCAAAAAAATCACGTAGATCTATTGACCTATGAAAAATTTGAAACTAACCAACAAACAAATTACATTATTTGAAAAATATAAAGCTGATTTATGTCCGCAAAATTGATTTATGGCTGACGTTACACAGCCTGTGACACTCAGGGGGAGAACACAAAGATGACACCTCATACACTAACAGCAAGTCACTTACTTAAGCTACAGAAGGCAACAATGGAACAGACATAGTTACTTACATATAATACTCTTATTGGGTGGGTCAGATAGGTACTAAAAAGTCCGTTACATAATAAGTGCTATCTGCGTCACCAGGTTAATTTCTAAGCGCCCTGATTTCTTTGCAACCACAAAACTTATGCTTATATAAATTTTTGTTTCCTAACCAAAAGTACAAAAATAATTTCCACAAAACTCTTAAAATACATAAAGTATTCAGTTCCATCCTCAAAATAACGTTTCTGAAAACTTAATTACGTTTCATGAATCTCAAAAAAACTTTATTTGCCCTTGTGTGTCTATGACGCAACCCTAAACAAATTTAATAGAAAGACGCAACATAAAAGACACAATAATAAATCACAACACTTCGTCCCGAAAATCCAAGAAACACTTTTCACCAACACAAAGTGCATAATAACGAGTATCAAACAAATAGCACCCTTAAAATAAACTTTGCCGAAAACTTGCCTAATCAACAATCTCATTACATAACCGTCAATTCACGTGAACAACTAAACCTTTTTAACTTTTAATTGAATTTCCACATTTAGCTTACTTTATTGAAGTTAGGCGCGTATTTTTGACTTGTTGCGAAATTTCGCCGAAAACTGTGCTTAACTTTGCCAGCAATCGTTATATACAATTACGTGACCAACGCGTCACAATTAAATTAAAAACTTACAGATCTATCACTCCATTCAATTCTTAATCTTGTAACGTCTTTCTTGAGTACCAACACCTAAAAGAATTCAAATACATAAGATCATATAAAAAACCGGCTAAGTGTAAGTCGCAGAAATTAAGGGTTCCGTACTATATTTGTCTACAATCTTGTGTGGTTTCTGGTGTATTTATGGACGCATGATAACTGTTCCTTTCTTGCAAGGACTCTATTTTTCTGAATAATCTGTGGCTTAACGTCTCAGTCATAAATTCTAAATTAGTAGCAACTTTGATAGAATCGAGAAATAACACCCAAAAAATAAATTTCTTGAATCGTCAGTTTTTAATTTTATTTTGTTTCCAATATTTGATGTGAAGCGGCTAGATATAATATTACAATTATGTGAAAACTTTAAGTTCCATCTATGACGGTTCAATAGATACCACCTCTCAGACAGACAGATGGGCGACGCAGGCTAAGTAATTGGGTCCCGATTATACTGTTTGGTTACGAAACCCTAAAAATATCTGAAAGAGTCAATCAAGTCTGCATTCCTACAAAAAATCGCTTAGAAAATTCTGGATATTTAGTATTACTAACGTTGACTTGACAAAACCATCCAAAAACAAAACAGTAACGCAGAGAACGTAAGCTTATATGTAGCCGGGGGAGAGAGGGCACATAAGCCTGACTCCCCTACAAACAGATTTTAGATTGTCAGGTTAGGTTTATCTGCTCCCCACTATATGTAAGTAATTTTTTTATACATTAGAAAATATATTTTTTATATACGATCTTACTGTTTCAATTAAAATATGTAAGGAATTTAAATATTTTATTTTTTATAATATTTAAAATGCTTGTCTTGTAATGCTGAATACAAATTAAAAAATATTTTTATCGATTTACTACTCCACCATTTTATTTATAAATTGATTATCAATCCGCAAATAAATAATTTTGAACTGATCACCCATAGCATCGCCTAAATAATCTCGTTTGAGATTTTCATATTTGGATAAAGTAGAGCAAAAATATATATCCCAGATTTATCCAAGAGTTATCCTTCTGTATAACCTATATTATTATTTTTTGGCGACCGTGTCGTCACCAGAGCCTCCTCCAAATTTCTTTGTTTCTAATTATAAGCAGTTATATTTGTTGCCGTAACTTTTTGTAACATTCCTATTACGGACGAAAATGCTTGTGTAATTTTTGTTATCATTAAGTGATTGAACGGCGCAAAACAACTAGATACTTGGCCTCACAAATATTATTTTTATTATCTTTTTGTTTGAGTAGAAACAAATTTTAATCAAAGTAAACCTAAGGACTTGAAAAAAAAACATGTTAAATACAGATGATGCGAAATTATGTCTAGGATAATGTATCAGAAGAATTTTTTCAGCATGCAAAAAATTGCTTAGTTATCAACAGTTTAGAAAAATATAATAGTATAAGACATAAAAAAGAAAAAAATCCTGTTAGACTCAGTTTTTAATGTTATGTTTTTAACAAGTAAATTTTATTGTTAAAAAAATATTCGGACCTCCGTCTTCATTGGATACATTAAATTGTTTTAAATTCATTTATCCATATTTTTTTCGCTTCTTGAAGCCCAATCATTATGTTCATGTCTTTTAAGTTTTCAAAAGTAGTTTATTTTGTTTATAATAATAAATTCTAAGCTAACAAAAAAGTAATTCCTTTCCGAGCTTACATAATTAATTACAAATTTGGTAAACAAAAAAAAAATTAAAACAGAAAAATTATACCGAAATTCCTTTTAAATTTCCTTATAATTTTAATAGGAGCACTAGTTCAAGCGTTATACTTAGTGCAAAAAACATAGCCACATACGTTCAAAAAACGTGTTAACTTACAGACCTTGCTCGCTTCGGTCACTCTCTCAAGTCTATGGTATAAATATAAAATTTTGTAACGATGTATAGAAGCAGTACCTATGAATGACAATTTTTTATGTACCTAGTTAGATATATGTAGCATTACTTCACGTTCAAAACAATTCTGAATAATTTTCATGAAATTTTACAATGATTATATCGATTTTACTCAGAATTCGATCGATTTATATTGGCTCTAAATTATACGAACGTAGTAGTTATTTAAGGTGCTATTTAATAAGCTATAAAATAAATGCTGTGCACATCTATAATTGATGTAAACACTATTACATAGTTTTGTGCATGAATTTTAACAATGTTACGTATTTATATTGTTGGGTGCCTTATAAAATAAAAAATAAATAAATAAAGTAGCGAGATGCCCCTAGTATATGATATAAACGTCTACCACAATTTTCAATTTCCGTACATTTTCAAAATCGCTTAGTGTTAATAGATCTCTATTCTGTCATCCCTCCATTGTCGTCGCCACTCGTGGGAGGTCTTTACATCGATAAAGACGTACTCAATCGATATCGAATACCGATTATCGATGTTTGTACCTGATTATTCATACACAATGGAACCGGTGACTCTCATTGTGGATTTAAAAAAAACAGGTGTTCTTTCGCTTTTGATATGTTTATCAACCCTTTAGATTTCGGGGCGGTTTTTTGAACAATTGGTTTGTGAATGGATGTACGATATTATCGTTACCTTGAGGTCTGTCAGGTGAGATGTCAACCGGGTGAATGGCGATAGCTGATTCAATAGTACGTGGATGTGGTAACTCGATAGCATTGTGTTTTGTCGAAGCTCTTTCATCTAATATTACAGGTAGTTTGGCTTTTTGTGTTTAATTTTAACTATTTTTTATAGTTTTTTATTGAAAACTTATCATTTTGTTTTTAATATCGTTGTCATGAAGAAACTTTCCTCAATAACCTTATGAAGTTATTATTACAATGACAAACACCCGACAGCAATTTTTTCGGTTAGATACGTACATCCATCATCCATCAGGTCTTTTTTAGTCTCCACTGCAGGAGCACGACCCTCTCTGTACTACCACAGCAATATATTAGCCAGAATAGTCAGAGGTTTTGGCCTACACCCTCCACGCTGGCCAGACGGATTGGAGAGGATTTTTTGATGTTTGTAAGCTTTGTTTAGCTTGTGTTTCCTAAGTCGCCTTTTACGACATCCACGGGTTGACTTGGAGTGGTCCTATTCTACTCTGCCGGGAACCACACGGTAATTACGTACGAATACGTACGAGTACATAATTTCATCTTAATATGTCTCGCTCTCAACATTTACAAACCACTACAAACGAATTATGAATCTTAGTAATAAATAAGTACATATATACCTAAAGATACCTACATACATAGAAAAAAAAATCGTTCATCCTTCTATGCATACAATTAAAGTGAGTTCGTACTAAAAATTTGCTTCCTTTGTCCGTTTGATAAATACTAGTAACAATCTTTTTATTGCTCTATTTCTATTCTACGTCTAAATTAAAACTGTTCGTCCAGATTTTCCACCTCTGCGCTGTAACAATTTTCTTGCCAGTGACAGTGCAGCGCGGGAAATAATGAGGTCGGCCATCTTGGAACGGAGACAGATGATGCGTTTGCGGGTACTGGCATACTACTGTTTTCCAACTTTCCATCACTTCTATAAGAGGCAAAACGATTTTTGGACAAATGTATCATATATTTTAAAATACTTCATAGTTTACTAAAATAAAGATGTAAACAGGCCACTTTGCAACACGAGGGTCACTGGGTTCGTTTCCTGGCGCGGGAAAATATGTTCTTCGAACTTCAAGTTCACTTGTATTTGTCTGCTGTTTTGAATCTACTTATTGGGGGTCGGGGTCAGGCAGGTGGCTGGTCATATAAATGCGAAAGTATCGTTGAATTATATCCCAGCATGCATGTTGTCACAACAGTGGACCCTGGAATTCGGTGCATTGCAGCTGAGAATGCAATCGGGGAAACGCTTAGATTAGGAGACATTTACTCTTCCAGCTAGCTTGTAAGGGATTGACAGATGCATACTTTATAAAGGTGCTTTGCCAATGCATGACCCATCTAGAGAATCCTGGTAAACTCCTGACTTCACGATGATCCCTTCGGCGAGCGGGCTGGGGATTCTGTTGGAATCACTCTTACCACACAGTCACATTGTGTTAAGAGTCTAGAGGATTTCATCAAAACTATATAATTCTAGAAGGCAAATTTTAGACACCGAATTAACTAATTTATTTAAAAAGTGTATAAAAATTTTCTTTGGTATTTTGGTGAAGCTATTCTCTACATATATAAATAGTACCATACTAGTGGTAATCACTAAATAAATTGAAAATGAAGGAGCATACAAATCTAAAACTAGCTCGTATAGCTAAGCCTACAGGGTATTTGGAATTCAGTACAAATTACAGCGGGGCATGTCGTTGTATTTACTCCATTACGGGCGAGGCCGGGCCGTATCAACTATTTATAGTGTTTGAGGCGCTTCATAAATATGCAGCGGTAGGCGCTCGCCTTGCCGACACCAGCTATTCAGCGAGGCTTGGAGGC
Source organism: Rhodophaea formosa (assembly GCA_963082605.1). Classification (NCBI taxonomy): domain Eukaryota; kingdom Metazoa; phylum Arthropoda; class Insecta; order Lepidoptera; family Pyralidae; genus Rhodophaea; species Rhodophaea formosa. Next base: position 17,878,006 of record OY720205.1, read on the forward strand.
TCAGCGCAAGTGAAGTGAGATAGCGATTTTGTCCTAACCATTAGGTACCAAAATGTACCCAAAATTAGGATACTTCTTATTTACTCCTTTATGAGCCAGGCCAGGCCGTATCAACTATTTATAGAGTTTGAGACACTTCATAATAGATGAGAAGAGAGAATATATATAATAGAGAGAATAAATATTAAGAGAGAGATAAGCAATTTTGTCATTTTGTAAAATAGTGATTTCTTCTACATAATCCTGGTAGGAAGATAAAGAGAATGTGAGAAAAAAAAATCATGTCTTCGGCAATTTATGAATAATTGCAGAAATTGGATTATATGACTACGCTATTGGAGTCTCTGACATTAAGACCATTGTAAGTTCGCATACGTTTTATACTCATTCTAATATTCTTTAGAATCGTTAAACACCAGTGATACTGAACGTTTGGTTATCAGCACTCCGTTTCTCACTATATGACAGAAATGTGTAATTTAAGGTTTATTTCAACTTTTCAACCGTGATTCGAAACACTGCCGCTCGTCGTTTGACCCGTTTCCTTAGCTCTACGGTTGGTTAGTTGCAGCATTCCGTGCGTTACCCCACTTTCAACAAAAACTTCGCGTTGTATTTTCCAGTGCATTTTTTTAGAGTATCGCCTTTGTAGGCCCAGCTTGTTTTATACTTAAGTTATACGCGGGATTAGTAGTAGATACTTCTTAATAGCTTGGTTAACATCACTCCAAATCTCACTATACATATAATCAAATCCTCGTGTTCCGAAAAGTGTAATTTAACGTTTATTTCAATCACCATTCATCAATCGCTGACGCCCGTCGTTTGACCCGTTTCCTTAGCTCTACGGTTGGTTAGTTGCAGCGTTCCGTGCGTTACCTCACTTTCAACAGAAACTTCGCGATGTATTTTCCAGTGCATTTTTTAGAGTATCGCTTTTGTAGGCCCAGCTTGTTTTATACTAAAGTTACGCGGGATTTTTGTAATGCACTCACAGCTTTTGCTGATAAGTATGTTTTAATGCATTATAATGTTTTGTTTGCACTACATCTTTCTATTTCCTTTCTTTTTGTTTCCTAGTTTCCGGTTAGGTATATGGTTTCTAACGCGATAGTTTCATGAATTGCGAAGTGACCTTTGTATAAGGAAACGATAATAAAATTTCAAGGTGTTATATCATCTTCATCTACTCATTATCATCCCAAAAACATTTTAAAAAAACTGTGTTATATTTTGGATTTATATGTTTTAAATTTTACAAGTTTTATCAACATTAAATTTAAATCAATTGAGTTAATTGGAATATCTATACTAGGTCCATATCAGTATAACCAACGTAAACACTCTAGGCTAGATGACCACCAGGATGATGAAACCATGGCCTTCTTCTTTACCATCTTCTAGTATCTAACTAGGGTGTAAGTGAATATCAAGTACCTACCTATTACAGCGTAGTTATAAAACGAACGAAATTCAATCATTTCTGCAAACTAAAGTAGCCAATATAAACTTAATGCCGTCGAAACACGAACACCAGACCCGCTAGGTATAGCACAGGTCTGCGGTAAGCCGATTCGCTGTTTCAGACATTTATTAAAGGCCTGTAAACCGTCGGCGACCTGCCGAGCCCACGTCGCCGACGCCTGTACCGACCGATATAGCTTAGATAAACGCGCACATAACTATGCAAACTACTTCTCCGAACACAAACTCTAACCCTAACATCCCAACTACAACTTTTCTTCAATAGAAATCAAACTTTATTGCCCTAAAAATTGAGTTCAATTTGAAAGACGCTTATAATGGTACTATTCTCGTTTTCGAATTTGAAAGTCGCCTCACCATTAGCTAGGTACATACCTGTAGGTAAGTGTGGTGAGAACGCGAGGTGAATACAGTATGGCGTTGTAGTGAGCCTTAAAAATTAAAGCCGCAGTCGGCACTTTGAATGCTAAGTAAAGATTTGAATGGCGCGGAACACTCTCTGCAACTTGATGACGGCTTACCGTGTCACGTCTGTGGGTTAATTTTTTTATTCGTAAGTCAGGCGTGCTTGGTAACTTCCTTTCAGACTGAAGGGGAATCGATTAAGACCTATTTAAAATTGTAGTGTAGATGGCCTAAAAATGGACTGTTTAAGTATTTATTTATTTATTCACATACCGTTATAGATTTTGATTGGGTATTCTTTAACATTTGTTTAAAAAAAATTTATAAAAATAAATCAAATATGGACTAAGAGAATAGCATCCCAACTAATATAATAAATGCGAAAGTGAGGTTTCTGTTTGTTGCGCTAACGCTATCTTCTAAACAGATCGTCATAAAATTTTCTATACACATTGTCTGGAGTGCAGATCCTTATCTGCTTATCCCATGTCCTTACATAGGATACCTTTTCATCCCGGAGAAAAGTACTGATTCCGCGGGATCAACAGTAACGCAAGCGGAGCCGCCGGAGTAAGCTAGTAGGTTCATAAAATTGTCTAAAAAAATTATTAGCACATACTAACAATCCCTTCCTCACTTTAAAATATATAGCTAGGTTTATGTACCTATGTTTACACGCAAGTTTCATAAACCAATCCCCGTTCACTAATATCATTTCGGCGCAGACAGAGGGACGGAAAAGCGTATGTGGTTTCAATGCGTGTCTCGTCAATTTTCAGGACATTGTTGCCAACGCCGTACAATTCTGCGGGAGTATTGGATCGCAACGTATGGTTTCGGTACGGTGGGTCAATGTAGAGTGGACGAGTGGGAATTTTCGCGTGGATAGGAAGACTGGGCAAGTGCTAATCTGCGTGGTGTCGCGTGTGATTGGGCAGTGGGCATAGGACGGTGTCCAATTTTCCGGTGGCGACGGCCGGCTTGTGTTAGTTGGACAGCGGTCGATGCTACCAACTGAGTTTTGGACATGTGAATACGAGACTATGTTAAAAATTTTGTGGATATTTTCATACGATTCTTCTTATAATATAGATGAAATGATTTTACAATATGGAGGAAATTAGCGTGACACAGGAGAAAGGAAATATTGTTGATGATTATTTTAGTAGATTGTCATATACAGACACTATGAATGATACTAATGGGTACACAATCACACGTGAGTCTGTAGAATCTGGATAATTTTACGTATAAATTATATTAGCTAATGTAAAAATCACATATAACTTTTTAATTTATGAGTATAACAATATAATACAAACATAATCAAATATTAATCAACTACTAATAACCGTCAAAATATAAAAGCAACTACATCACAAAACCACGTCAAATTTCCGCTCTAAAAACAGCTCTAAACGTCAATTTGTATTCGCAAACAAACCCGCGCGCGCAAACACGGCGCATCTAATGATTGTTTGCGGGTAGTTGCCGGCCGATGCAATATTAATGCAATTCATTAAACTCGGGATGCAGTCCCCGCCCCCGCCTCCTTTCAATTTATTGTTAACTTTTACGAGTAGGAAGAATCTAAGATTGTACGTAAATATAGTACAATCTTATATTAATGAAGTAGTGCGTACTGGTATGTCAGTATGCACTAATTTTACTATACTGAGGATTTTGACAATGTCTGGTCAAAGTTGAAGATGGCAAGATGGCGTTACATCTTTGATGTCTATTATATCTACTTTCAAAATCTATGATGGTTTCGCGAGACAGTTTCACAAAAAAAAATCTTATTCATAAAATCTGTTTCTTTTACTCAAGATTCCGAATTTAAATGTATGTTTTAATAAATCTTATTTTTTTCAAACCTATCCTGGTAATGAGCTCACAAACATCCCCTATGGAAGCGAGTTTTGGAAATCCTGGTGCCCTCACTCACCATGGATAGTGGTCGTATGGCAATTACAAGTTTCTTACTAAAATAAAATCTCTTGCTTATGTTATCAACATTGTTTCAAACTGAACATAAGAGGAAATAATGACGAAATTACAATAATATTATCTACATTCGTTAATGTAGAGATTCGAATTAATAAATCAAAAATCTCTTGTATGAACAGCGAAGTCCTTCAGTCCGTACCAAACAAACAATTTATTTTATTCAACACGCGACTGCAGCGGGGCGAGCGAAATTAATCTCGGACAAATCGGACCGCCTCCGGGCCCCATTACGCGATCAAAGTAAAAATATATGAGGCGAAGGAAAAGAAACCAAACATATGCCCCGCAAATATTTGGCCAGCGCGCCCCGTTAGGGCTGTATTACGTCACATTGTTCTCCACATCGATTAGCTAGCCCGTGACGTCAACTTTCATAACCGTTGCGTTTCATTCCGTAACGCGTTCTAAATTTAAAAGTTTTTATTCCGTCACCATTTCTTCAGTTATGTAACATGAAACGTCGGAATTATATTTTACGATGCGTGCGAAATTATTTGTCAGATTAAAGAAACGTGAGAAATGTTCGCCGATATGACTCCCTCAATGAAAAAATATTTGGCGGCAAAAAATTTACGCTGGCCTCGAGGTATATAATAGTGATTGAACTAACCTGTCAGTCCCATGTTAAGTGGTTTTGATGGAACTAAGAGACCATTGTCCGGGCAACCAGTAGCGTGTTTTCTCGGTAAATGTTTGCGTTGGGAATATTTACTAATCTATGGATATAATGCGGTGTGTGTTTGCGTTAAAAATTTTTGCAGCTTGAAGAAATATTTTCGTAAGTACGACCGCTTGGAAGTAATCCTTTCTCCAGGTAAAACGTTCGCGTAAACATCAACATCTGACGTTGAAAAAAATGCAAAAATACTAGTAGATTTTTGTTGAGCATAGAGGGCAGCTTGATGTCATTACGTGCCAATGGTCTCACAAAAAGGGGTGCAGAAGACCGTGCGAAATTGAAATGAAAAAGCTGGAAAGAGGACCCAGGCTCCGAAGCACTCCAGCTAAGGATGCAACCAGGAACAAATCATATGAGATAAAGAGAAGAGAGCAAAGATAGAGAGCTTTAACTAATAATCTTTGTAGTATTTATTATAATACTGTATATAGTATCGTTAAGTTAGTATCTTACGACACAAATTCAAATTTACTGTAGAGCTAGCTTAATGTTTATGCTTAGTTCCTGTATATTTATTTCTTTATTATTAATTTTATTACGGTCTTTATTCAGATCGAAACAACATGAAAACATATTTGCCATCGAAAATAGGTTAGAGCAAGATTTCCACGCACAACTTGTCGCTCAATAGTGGTAATCAATAAAATCAATGATCATAAATCATTGAAGACATCGCTAATAGATTCAATATAGAGGCAACTCACCTTTCTTGACAGTTCGAATCCCATTTTCTACCGATTCAATTGCGTATGTATGCACTCTTAATCGCACAATGCTTCGTATTCAGTTCACAAAGTTTGTTTAGCTAACTTCTTGTAACATTAACCTACAGAGCTACCTATTTACGAATTGAGCTACAGATTTGTTAATGGCTCTCTCTAAGACAGTGCATAGACAACGATGCATCTATGACAACTCCTCTCTCTAGCATCTTTTTCGAACGCCTATTGAAAACGCATACGCTCATTCTATCGTACAATGCTGCGTACCCGCTGACAAGATTGTTTTGCAAACTTCTAGTAACATTGACCTACAGAACTTCCCTTTTTATAAATTGAGCTACAGGTGTGTTATTGGGTTTGTTTAGAATAGTGCATAGACATTAATGCATCTATGATGTCTCCTTGACAAGTTGCATCCTTTTCTATGCCTATTCAATGGCGCATATACGCTCATTCTATCACACAATGCTGCAGATTCAACTCACAAAGATTGTTTAACTAACTTCTTATAAGATTGATCCAGAGAACTACCTGTTTACAAATCTAGCTTTAGGTGTATGTATGGGTCAGGTTTGTTTAAAGGTCTCTTTAGACAGTGCATAGTCATTGATCATTTGATCAATCTATGCCGACTCCTCGACAAATTGCATCCTTTTCTACACCTATTCAATGCGCATACGCTCATTCTATCACACAATTCTGCGTATTCAGCTCACAAATATTGTTTAGCTAACTTCTTGTAACATTGACCTACAGAACTTCACTTTTTAAAAATTGAGCTACAGGTTTGTTAATGGGTTTCTTTAGACAGTGCATAAATGCAACTATGACGATTCCTCAGCAAGTTGCAGCCTTATCTCCGCCGATTCAATCGCGCATACGCAGATTCTATTGTACAATGCTGCGTATCAGCTCACAAAGATTGTTTAACTAACTTCTTGTAACATTGACCTAGAGAACTTCTCTTTTTACAAATTGAGCTACAGGTATGTTAATGGGTCTCTTTAGACAGTACATAGATGCATTTATGACGACGTCTCGACAAGTTTCATCCCATTCTCCGCAATTCAATCGCTCATGCGCTCTTTGTACCACACAATGCTGCGTATTCATCTAACAAAGTTTGTTTGGCTAACTTCTTGCAACATTGACCCATTGAACCGGGGGACGCAGGTGAGTTTGTTTGGGTGTGTATAAGGAAGTACATGGACATAATTTTATTCCATTATATAACTTTGTTGCACTACTTCCAGATCCGATAAATTTAATTGAAGGTGATTTTCGTATACACCTGCTTTTGTTCGAGGAAAACTACGAGAAACGCGCACAGTAGTTATAAATTGTTCATCGAAGAGCCCGATGGCCTAGTGAGCGTAATATTGACGCGCGCTTACGCATGCTAAGAAACCCCGGGTGCAGTCCTCACTTGGATGGGTGACCGCATGTGGCGTACAATAATCTCGAGCTCCTCCAAGCTTCGGAAGGCATGTGAAGCCGTTGGGGACGAACGGCTTTTACGAGCCATTAAAAACTACCCCAATGTTGGGTAAAGGCCTCTTTCCCGCTTCCATTTGTGTCTGTCAGTTGCTATAATTGTAGCTTTTAAGCTCGTCACACCACCTAGTTCTGGGACTAGTACAGATAGATGATAAAAAGTTTTAAAAGTTAGATATTGTATTATCTAGATTTAAAATTCTCAAGTATAATACAGGTACACACAGGCAAGCAGTTAATTACAAATGCAAGAAATTTGTAAAGAATATGAAATTTTCAACAATTGCAAAAAGTGATGGACCAAGCCCCTCGACAGTCGTGAGAAACCCAGAAACTACACTACTTTCACACGCTTTCGCTACATGTGCCATCACTCATTTTAGCTGTAAACAACGCTCAGCTGTGACTGGTGACACACCTGCGATCTTAGAGCGAGAGAAAATAAGTAGAAAGATTTGAGTCAACTTATATTCAAACCTTTTTTTACCGATTGTCACTATCTTCATCACAATCAGGTCTTTTTTTTCAATCTCCATTTAAAGACCATGATCCTCTCTGTACCACCAAATCCATACATTTGCCAGAGCAGTCAGAGGACTTGACCTCAAAAAAGTAAATATTATTTTTATACAAAAAAAATTGATTTAAAAATCTTCAAAATACATATTTTGAGTATTGGTTTTGTAAAGTAAAAAAATCTATTTTTAAAAATTATTTGTACTTAGTAATCTACGTATTGATTCTTCAATGACATGACAAACTTATAAAATTTTTCTTTAGAACGAAAATCTATTAAAGTTTTGTCTATAAAAGAAAGTACACCCGGTTCCAGGCAGAGTATTATTATTATCATTTTAAAAAAAACAATGCTTTTCATAAAATGACAGTTACCATACAAAATTGCATGTTATTTCAAGAGTACTCCATCAATGGTAATTGTTTCCTGTAATCCGTAATATGTAATTCCTATATTCAAGTTTATGCTTAACGCTAAGCTAGATTTCTAATCACAGTAACAATTAGCTCACAGCTATAACTACTACGACGAGCATGAATTTGCCACAGACGTGCATTACCTATTAATTAATCGCTCTACGCTAATTATACTACACAAGTGCCTACACGAACGGTCAACAACACAAAGGGTCTGGTATACCGATATATTCGTATTAGTACCGTGCTGTATGCGACGCGACATAGGCAGATTTGAGCGAACACTAACATCTGTATAGCACGTTCGCTGTGTTGACTGCACATAGGTATTCAAGACATTGATCTTGGCTCACAATGCTTTGTCCTGGTCAGTGACTGGTGAATGGCCGCTCTCAAAGGAGACCTGCATACAACAAACTGTATTTCTGTGACAAAATTACCTACAGTTCAACGAGAGGCGAATATGATGCCTCTTCATTTAGGAATTGAGGTGCAGTCAGACAGGAAGTCAAATATAAACAAAGCTTAGACTAAAAGCAGAGGCTAGTCTAGAAGCCTGCTATCTTGTACCGTATATGAGTGGCAAATAAATAAATAAATATATACGGACAAATCACACAGATTGAGCTAGCCCCAAAGTAAGCTCTTATGTAAGACTTGTGTTATGGGATACTTACTCAACGATACTATATTTTATAACAAATACATATATAGATAAACATCCAAGACCCAGATCAATCTGAAAAAGATCATTTTTCATCTTGACCTACCGGGGATCGAACACCCATCGGGCTGGAACATCCGTGTCACAAACCGGCGTGTTGACCGCTGCGCCACGGAGCTCGTCTAATGTAATGTGAAAATTGATATCATAATGTAGGTAGATATAAGGGATGAGAAATGAGCTAAAAAAATTTTGTAGTTGAATCCGATATTCAAAAAATCTGCTTAGACAAACTTACCTTTTAAAGGTCCAACATATTCCTAAAAATAACATACAACTTCACCCATTGTACATACATATGTACTTTAGGTAGAGTTTATGTTTTTTAAAAAACAGCCAAAGATATCTAGAGATTAGTAAGTGTTAGTTTTTTACTTTTCATGCAAACCGTAGGTAAGTACCGAAAACAGGAAGTGTAACCTTACATTGCAGATAAGCCATAGATATCAGAATATTTACTTGAGATAAGCGCATTGTCGACTCACGTATGTAAATGAAAGCAAATTTTATGACGTAAGAGACAACTGATAATTGTAAATTAGAAAAAAAAGGGAGTTATTTATAAAACGCCTTCTCTTTATATGAGCGTTTTCTCGGTTGCATCCTCAGCAGTGATGTGTCGGATTATACCGAATTACATAACAGCAAAAAAAAACACTTGTATTTTTTATGCTGTTATGTGATTCGGTAAAAAAATACAGCCGGTCACATACCTGGCCACCTTCGTTAGTCAGAGAAACACAGATAATCCTGAAGAAATGTTTTTTTTTTCGTGTGTGTAAGTGGCCAACACTGATGTCAGATTTTAAACTTGTCTCAAAGCATCTGATACAGCTTAAAGACTGCTATCAGACGACAGCCGGGACCAACAGCTTAACATGCCTTCCAAAGCATGTTAAGCCTGAAGAAATTAAGCACATTATTTGCCTGCACTGAGAATCGAACCTAAAGGCTCTCGTGTAGCAATCAAGCGTGTCACTGCACCCTACGCCATGGATATTTTCGAATTTCTAACAAATTTGTCATACGGCATAATTATAGAGCGGTATAATTTATCTTCTTATTGCTATATTTTTCATATCTGGATTTTTTCCGGGACGGCTGGCTTCCGAGACGCTGGGTCTCCGTCTGTTCTGATGTTTGTACCTGTCTATTGTACAGATTACGACTACGAACAAACGTTCTTGATAATTCATGAATATGAGTAAATATAATTATTTCCTTTAAATATATGGATATTAACGCGTTGCCAGCAAAAAAAATAACGTCAATTCTGTTAGCCATTTCTAGTGATGCGTAACTGGTAAATTCTTGTAAAAGTGTTGGCTTCTGAGTACAGACCGACCGGCGATGAACGATTCTACCAAAATCGAAAACAAACTTTCGTTATGGGTTTCGGCCAAAACCGAAATTTATTTAAATATGTATGTCTATTCACATCATTTGTTTTATGTAAATTTCACAAAATAATTTTTTTGGCTAATATATGTAAATTATATCTCAGTTTTACCAAGTTCAGGCTAACGTCATCTAGTGACAGTAGAAAAGTGTTCCTAGCGCTGTCACCTAACTATGCCGCCTACTTTGATGTATTGTACGTGTTACTACAATTTTTTTGGATTAGGTCGGTAGTCTAAACGTTTTTGTTATATTGTACTAGGAGCACCTCAGCTGGGTTCGGGCATGTATTATACATAAACTTTTCGCTCGGAACACTCTATTTAAAAAACGCATCAAATCCATTGCGTAGTTTTAAAGCTCTAGTCATATGGACAGATAGCGGGAAGCGACTTTGTTTTATGCTATGTACTGATTTACTCAAAGTATAAAGATATTTGCTCGTCCTATCCTCCCCGTTCACCCCAGATTCGCAGCGAAAAATAAGCGCATCCGTAGCAGCTAAACGGTAATGCTCGTTATTATCATAATAATGTGCACAACTGCGACCGAAAAAAGTCCCTGGCTGATAGACGCAGAAGCAGCCTATACGATAGCTTTATATTATACTAGCAGCTTTCCCCTGCTGCGCTCGGCATATACTTATAAACCTTTCTCATGAATAACTCTAATATTGATGACAACCGCATGAAAATCCGTGCATTAGGTTTGAGTTAATCGCCAACAGATGGACGACTTTGTTTTTATAATTTGTGAAGTGATTTTCTCAAAGTATCAAGATATTTGCTCGTCCTATCCTCCCGGTTCACCCCAGATTCGCAGCGAAAAATAAGCGCATCCGTAGCAGCTAAACGGTAATGCTCGTTATTATCATAATAATGTGCACAACTGCGGCCGAAAAAAACTTTCAAACCTGCAATTTTTAGCATACGGCTCGTTTCATCCCGCTGAGTAGACTTTCAGTATGACAGTCATGTAACGCTTTATCTAACTGGTTTTGTTTTGTATGCATAGAGTTATAAATAAGATTCTTCTTTAGGCGCAGTTTTAATATCCAAAAATGTTTCCTTAGTGGTAGTCCTAAGTATAATATTAATAATGCGAAAGTGAGTTTGTTTGTTTGTTACGCTTTCACGCGCTATCTCTGAACCGATCATTATGAAATTTTGCATACACATAGGTTAGGGTACTGAAAAGGACATAGGCTATATATCACGCGGGTGAAGCCGCGGGTAATAGCTAGTATTTTAATAAAAAAGATAATTAATAATTTATTTGTTTTTTTTTCATCATGTAATAAGTTATTAATATTAATTTGGTTAAAATTTAAATATAATTCCTATATTTTCATTAACAATTCTGCAATTACATGGGCAGGTAAGTGTTGTTTAATAAATTAATCCTGAATAAAAAGTGGATAGATTAGGAAAAATATGATTAAAAATATATATCCTAACTATAGGATAGTTAGGATATATATTTCTCCCAACTAATATTATAAATGCGAAAGTGAGTTTGTTTGTTTGTTTGTTACGCTTTCACGCCGTATCTAATGAACCGATCATCATGAGATTTTGCATACACATAGGTTAGGCTACCGAGAAGGACATAGGCTATTAAATAACGCGGGCGAAGTCGCGGGTAACAGCTAGTGACTTAATAAAAATTGTAAAATATTTATAATCATTGTTGATTTATCGATAGTCCTAACTAATATTATAAAAGCGAAAGTGAGTTTTTTTGTTTGTTTGATACGCTTTCACGCCCTATCTACTGAATTGATCATCATGAAATTTTGCATACACATATGTTAGGGTACTGAGAAGGACATAGCCTTGTGTACCGTGTGTCTACTAATGCCATTCATGTAATGGAAAATTTCTCATTCGATCGTAAACTCTAAGCAGGAAGCTTCTCTACCTAGACTAAGCGTGCGTCAATCTCATATTGCATCATAAAATTTAGTTATAAGTAAATCTTTCTTCTTTTTCTTCTTTTTAATCATGGCTTCCACCGAGATTTCAGTGATTCTGCCAATGTCCAGTATAATGAGATACTAAGTATCGGTGTTGTACGGTATGTGGCATCAAAGATGGCGTATGTTCTTTGGCAGCCTCGTTGGAGATTTTGGCGACAAATCTATACGAGTCAATTTAACAGTCTACTTTAACTATTTACAAATTGTTCTCGAGTACGAGCATTTATAACACCAAACTTCACCAATTTCATATTTTAAAGTCCACTTAAATCAATTTGCAAATTTGTGTAAGGCAAACGACAACTGAACCCCTTGACTTCCCACCAAAAACTCCTAAGTAAATCTTCGAACTAACATAAAACAAATAGCTTTAAACTCTTAAGAGGGCCCTTCCCCGATCGACTATCGTCAACGCGAGCATGGTCGAAAAGCTTATTCCGTCCAGCGTAATGTCAGATAAAGAGGCAAAGCAAAAAGAGCCCCTTACCCTCATCTCCCGCACACCTCTTACTGCCACATGGTAACAAGCTAGTGAGTACGCGAAGACATTGAACGAAAAATAATGTGCGGAAATTTCATTTAATTTGTTTCAAGAAATACGTGTTTATTAGTAAGCCTTACAAGTTTTTGAAAAAAAAAACTTTGTACAACCAGAATCTCCATTACATTTGCAAGGTTTTTAAAGAAATATTTTCTTTACTGTTACAATTAATGAGTACATTATAAACGCCCAAAGTTCACATAAAATTGGTGCAAAAAAGCGGATTTTTGGAGGCCAATACTGGAGTTGTTTCTCCAAATTATGATTTTCGTTTCAGTAGAAACCTAGATATAGTGCACAAAATACCTATTAGTCGAAAAGCTTCAAAGAAAGTTTTGTTACACCGCCATAATCACGTACGGGCGTTTGTATGAAAAGAAAGACGGGTTGGCCGCCCTTAAAGACGATCGACACAACGATGACATAATTTTTTTCCAATTCAATTTTTATCATGACATTTAATTAAAACAATGCACACTCAGTCCACATATATATAAGTAGTTTATAAGGTCTAACTAGAATTGTGAGTTGACGTCGCTTGGAGAAAATGCGCTGTGCAGTTTGTTGCCGCTTCTTCTGCACTCCGCTTTGGAAGCGGCCTAAACTTAGCCATAAGTAATTATTGACGTCAACAAAAATTTTTTGTTGTAAAAATTTTAAACAGAAATATGACAATTAATAAGTGTTCAAAGAAACCTATATTAAATAAACGATTGAATCTTTTGAAATCTTTTGATCTTTTGCGGTCAAAATAGCCAATATAACAAAGAATAATATCCTCTAATGTGTTTCATTTTTTTACATTCGCTTCAATTTTACATTTTGCCACCGCAGGTCCCAGGTCCCATCCGGATCAGGTTTAGGTGGAAAATGATCTTTTTCAGATTGATATAATATTCCATGACAAAAGTCTCGAACTAACTTTGTGTTCAACTCAATTAGTGAAATTTGCCCGAAAATATTTATTTATTATTTAGGTATTCTTGTCATACTTAGCGTCATAAAATACAAAGACTGAGCAGGTAAGTTTTTCCTGGAACATATACAGGAAATTCTGATAGAAATATTTTTTTTATGTTTTCCTATACCCGTCATGACTTTAATGATATTTTGCGAAACATTTTCAATGGCAATGAACTTGTACTTAGAAGTGACTTGTGGTTGTGAACATCGAATCCCGCAATCAAGAGACGGCGTGACGGGCCATCACTCGCAGCGTACGATCAAAGCATTCAGCCGGATTAAGAATAATTAGCCAATTTGTCATTTTAATGTCACATGCCATCACGTTCACAAGGAATAAAAATTATTTAATCCAAGTTAAGTGTATCGTAAAAACTACAAGTCGGCATAACTCATGTGCCTTTGCCTTTTGTGTGGTAAAATAAAAAATGAGGATTTAAAAAAGGAATATGGTTCGCGCTGCGGATCAGTCATCCGCCGGGCGCGGCGAGCAACACGTCTCTCTTTTCAATGCGTGCTTTGCCGAAGTTGTTTACTTCTTGACGCATGAACTAATGACGATTTGATTTTGACCTTTCAAGCAAGAATTTTCGTTTTGTTGTTATCCGTATTTGTCGACCTCCTTGGCGCAGCGGTCAACACGCTAGTCTGCGACACGGGGGTCCCAGGTTCGATCCCCGGTCAGGTCAAGATGGAAAAAGATCTTTTTCATATTGACCTGGGTCTTGGATGTTTATTTATATAAGTATCCTAATCCTAATCTAACTAATATTATAAATGCGAAAGTGGGTTTGTTTGTTTATTTGTTTGTTTGTTTGTTTCGCTTTCACGCCGTATCTACAGAACTGATCATCATGAAATTTGGCATACACATAGGTGAGGGTGCCGAAAAAGACATAGGCTATATTTTACGCGGGCGAAGCCGCGGGTAACAGCTAGTATATTATAAAATATAGTATCGTTGAGTTAGTATCCTGCGACACAAGTTCACAACTTACTGTGGGGCTAGCTCAATTTGTGTGATATGTCCCTATATATATATTTATTTATTTAACTCCAAGACTATTTGCACACTTGGCCCATAATTTCGTTTAGAAATATATGAAATTCACTGAGTGATTGACGTTAAAAATTTAATTTCATCTCAGGAAACTTTTTGTATGCACTTCGACTCTACAATGCGCAACCTCTTATACCTAAGAGCTTCCGTCTCTATTCCATTTTATCTAGTAAGTAATTAAAATTAAAAATCTTTTACATGCTTATCTACATCGAATCAGATGAATGTTTTTTTGTTTGCTTCCAGCAAAGAAAATAACGTTCATTTTATTCGGTGTCCTAGCTTTAATGAAGGTGATGGTGTGTGTAATCATCTGCTGACTCCTATATATTGATGATGTTTCTGAAGTTAGTAAATTTCAATTGCTGATTGAAATAAATCCTAACTCATATTATAAATGCGAAAGTGAGTTTGTTTGTTTATTTGTTTGTTTGTTTGTTACGCTTTCACGCCGAATCTACTGAACCGATCATCATGAAATTTTGCATACACATAGGTTCTTTAATTGTCTCCATTTGTTATACTCCAATTTTGGAGAAAATGTAGTGTGGTGGTTTCTCCACTTGCCTTCCACACCGTGGTTTACCTGCCGGAGCCGATAATTTCTAACAAAGACCCTTCCGGAATCATTTTCCATGGGCTCTCTGCCAGTACTAGTACCGCCACTGCGCAGCACTAGGGGAAGACTTATTAAATGGCGGTCTATAGTCGCCATGTCACAGCGCTGTCAACGGACTCTTGTGGCACTTTATAGGTAAGCTCGGCCCACCAAGCTTCCCGCCACGTCCTCGTAACGCTGCCGCTGATTGGTCGGGGACTGCTTATTCAATATATTCGCAGCTGCCCACCATATCTGGTGGCACGTTCACTATCCGCCACCTGTGACCCCGAGGGTAGCCTACAGCTCAGCCCCCTCCTTATATATAGGTTAGGGTACTGAGAAGGACATAGGGTATACCACGCGGGTGAAGCCGCGGGTAACAGCTAGTTAGTCATAAATAATAAGTCCCCACACATGCAATCTAATATATTTCTAGAGTTTACATAATAAAGGGTCACTATGGATCCTGGGAGTGGATATTATATCCATATAATAATTAATTAATAATATATAATCTGCAACCTTGCTTGCCGTGTTGTTCCCGGCAGAGTAGAATAGGACGACTCCAAGTCATCCCGTGGATGTCGTAAAAGGCGACTAAGGAAACACAAGCTAAAGAAAGCTTATTAACATCAAAGATACCTCTCCAACCCGTCTGGCCAGCGTGGAGAGTGTAGGCCAAATCCTCTGACTTCTCAGGCTAGTATATGGCTCTGGTAGTACAGAGAGGGTCTAGCTCCTGCAGTGGAGACTAGAAAGACCTGATGATGAATCTGCAAACTTCCTTTCGACTTCGTAATAGCTTAGTCATCTCGAACTGCAAGATACCTAACTGGCTAGGTGTCATCCAATGCAACAAATAAAACTATTAAGGCAGCCTTATGTACCGGCGAGGCTACAAAGCGTCTACCTCAACCACCCACGAGCGTCCGTCACTCGTCCAGTTCGTCAACTAATGATTAATACCGACTCTCGACTCATTAACTGAAGGGCTTAGCAACGTCCCGAGGTACTTAATCACTCGAACAAAGCACTACCTACTCGCGCGAGCAGCCGAAAGCATCATTCTTCGTCAGGAATGTGCTGATGCGGTGTAACGGAAAAGCAGAAGCGATTTTAGTAAGATCAGTGCAAGAAAGTTCTGAAATAGCGTAAATGAATTTGACTATGCCATAGAAAAAGGGTTTCTGATGAGTACGAAACTACTTATAGTCGGAAATCTCAACAATGCACGTTATTGACCCGTTGTTATATATAATGAAATCTTACTAATATTGAGTACTAAAAGCGGACACCGCGATCCTTTGCATCAGCTGAGATGCTTTCGCGAAAATGCTTAGCTAGATGAGAGAGAGGTTTGAAATAAATTAAACATGTTCATGAAACAAAACGAAATAAAGCTCGAGTACATATTAAATTTTACTTGATTAAAAGAAAATAACTTAAACACTGTATTGTATTGTATGTAAATTCTAATGTAAAATGTTTATAACAAACTTTTATTTATTACGATATGTGCATGGGAATTATAGGACCTATATATGCTTCGATTTAATAAACTATATTGTAAGCTCATTATTATTTAAAGTCAACGGAGTCAATCACAAAACGACTAGGTGTGACAACAGTTCAGTTAGTTAGTTTAGTTAGTTGGCAAATAAATGATTATGATTATGAAAAAAAACATACAGTCACAATGCAAGCCAATGATAAACTTGACACTAAAGCCTCAGGTACACGCGTAGAGCAAACGTTAGAGTATATAATAGCTTATAGTTAGCAGCAAAGTTAGTACTCTAGTTTACTCTAGACAGTAGATACTCGTACCTAACTAACATTGCTGCTACTAGTAAGTACTCTATCGTCTTATTTACCGTCCACTCTACCGTATACCTACCGTTTACTTTTTGCCTGTACCGGATGGTTAATAGAAATAAAAGGCCGATACGACGATTTCTTATAACTTAAACCCTATCATTAAAACGTGCAGGACGGAGAAGCGCACCGAGAGCACATACGAGCTCTGAATATATCTAAGTACTGTCTACATAAAGTGCTAATGTTTATTTTTCAAAAGATTTTTTAACGCGAACATCCACGCCGACGCGCCATAATCAATCTTCATATCAAGTCTTATTTATCTATTTTCTGAACGGACGAATCGTTACACTTTTACGTTGCGAGCTTGCTTCGTTATTTGTATCATTGCGTTTTATTAGTTTTTAATGAAGGCACTATTTGAAAAGTCATCGTATTTAGCCGTGGATTTAATTTTTTATTTAAATATAATAAGAAAAAACCGGCCATGCGCGTGTGTGGCCATGCGCAGTGTAGGGTTCCGTAGTTGCGTGCGAATAAGAACTCTGAGTTCACACTCGCACCTCACAGCTTAACGACCAAAAACATCTAACAACGAAAATTGTATGAAAGTTTACATTTTCGAGTACATTTTATAAGTTGGTTGCCTATAACTTTTTAGTTTATACTTAGTACTCAGCTCTGATAGTTTGCCTTTCAACTTCAGTATATATTTTATTTTTATTAACAATACCCAACACGATGGGTTTGTATAGAAAAAAAATATTACTACCTATTTACGTGTATGGGAGCTACCCTAAAAAAATTTTTTCAAGATTTTTTCTACCACTTTTTTGGCATGATTAATATACATACCAATACCAAATCACAGCTTTCTAGTACTTATAGTCTCTGAGTAAAACCGCGAACGGACAGACAGACAGACATAGCGAAACTATAAGGGTTCCTAGTTTAATACGGAACCCTAAAAATGGTGAATGTCAATATCATCTCTACAATTAAATATTTGTGAATAATAGCTTATCATATAATCATCATTATATGAAAAAAAAACAAATAGTATCATAAAAAGTATAAGTAAATAGGGACAAATTAGACGGATTGACCTAGCCTCACAGCTTACTCAACGATATAATATTTTCCAATAAGTACGTATATAGATAAACATTCAATACCCAGGCCGACCTGAAAAATATGGCTTTCCATCTTGACCTAACCGGGGATTAGTATTTTAGTGGATGCGGTAAAGTTTTCTCTTTATTTTATATTTCACCAGTACTTTCTTCTACTACTCATTAAAATACTTATTTGAATAAGTAATACTTTTGGAAGTAATAAGAAGTCACGTAGTAAATCAGTTTCTGCTACGTGATATTTTATATTTGGAATGCGTATTTCTTCCACGCTAGACTGGGAGAAAAGAAAAAACTTAGAATGTTTCAGCTGCTTGCTTATCTTCTCGCGTAGATTGTAAATGCCGATCCAGAATCATGTCAATAGACCCATTACTATTTTGATTCCGTTCTCACCTACAAGCCCACCAACACTAACCGAGGCCTTAAGGTTTTACAGACCTGGGCTCTGTCTACCCCGCAAGGGAAAAAGACGTGATAATATGTATGTATATATGGGTTATTTGTAGGTATTTAGGGCAAAAACCTATAGGTTTTTGCCCTAAAATTTAGGTTATTTTTAGTTTTAATTATATTTTAAATATCTACAAATCCCCTATAAGGGATGTGGGGTCAAATCCTATCTATTAGTTCATTTTCATCACATATTTAAATTTTTATAACTCAGATAATTAGAATAAATCTTACTCTTGAAAAACAAACTATAAAAGAAATGGAATGGTGGACTCTATCTTACCATGTATGTTCC
Source organism: Rhodophaea formosa (assembly GCA_963082605.1). NCBI lineage: Eukaryota > Metazoa > Arthropoda > Insecta > Lepidoptera > Pyralidae > Rhodophaea > Rhodophaea formosa. The sequence continues at coordinate 17,896,698 of OY720205.1, forward strand.
CAGTTGCATCCTCCGCTGGTTTTGGAGGTGACAGCTATGTAAACAACATTTTCCGAGTTTTTCTGAAATACATAAAGTTCACATGCCTGAAACCTCCATATTTACTAATACCATTTTTATTTTACTATTTTTCATTAGTTTACAGGTATTAAGTGTTTCCAATGTCACGCCACCAACGCTAAATAGTTTGTGAAGAGTGTTTACCAGGACCGTACGGTGATTCGTAACTGTCTCAGAACAAAAAGAGGCGGCGTGGCTTACATTACAAGAATGATTGATATCGCGGGATGATAGCGGACGATCAAAAATCTGGTTTACTCGCCTTAGACTTGATGATTTGATCCTAGAAAAAAAAAAACATAAAATGTACTAGCTGATTTTCTTCTCGCGGTTCTCTTCAGTTGTATAATTAGAAACATAATCAAGTATTCAGTTGTATGCTTGCTTCAATGATATAGACAATATATGAATTTGACGTGATATTTGTATGTCTGTCTGTGGAATCGTCGTAACCAAATTGCCAAACCAGTTTTATAATTAAATAGAAAACATAAAAATTAAATTTAACATTTAATTTGTATATTTGTTGAAGCCATCATCTTGATCCGATTATATTCCTAGTTTTATCTTCAGCAGTAACGTTTCGAAGCATGGGATCTACTAATTTTTTTTTTTAATTTTTTTTTTTATGTGACTTCATCTGAACTCCACAACGTGAAATAGACCAGAACAAATCCTAAGATAGGTTTTAACAAACGCTAGATAGCGTTTGGGTCCCACCGCTTAACGTGTTTTCGAAGCACTGAATCATCTTTCGTTTCAAAAAATCAGGTGAGTCAAGCCTTCAATATACATGCCAGATGGAAACAACTTTCACAAATTGTACTTCCCAGTGGGATTCGAACCCACGACCGCCAGGTCATTAGGCAAATGCCTTGTCCTCTGACACTGTCAGATGCAGTTTTTTGTATCTAAGAAATGTTGTTTGCTCTCTCTACTGGATCTAACTAGGAGAAGCAACAGGAACACATAAAAAAACATTTCCTAATGACAGGCCTTTAAAATATAGGATATGATACTCGTCACCTCGCACTAATGGCGTCGATATGTTACTGACATCCATCGCCTATTCTGCTCGCGTCGGCTCTGCGGGATCTAATTAATTATGGCAATTAAACACTACGTACGGTTACATGTTGGTTAGACGTAGACTTACGTGTTTGAAGGTAAAACGCTGTTGTATATTTTCTTTACTAATTCTACAAAGTGAGGAATCATTTCACTTTGCCAATATGAGTTAAAAGTTATATTATTTACTAATTCTAATTTTTTTGTGTTACTTAGTAAACAAAGAACAACTGACCGAATTCCTTTCACGCTGTTGACAACGCGTGCCTTGAGGGTTACTATCAGTAGCCACTCAACAAGCCAAAGCAATAGCTCAGTTTGTAAGAAAATTATAGTATGCAGGTAAAGTTTGGTTCCTACCAGAGATTACTTTTCACTTTTTCCGCTTACACGCCCGGGAATGAACGTTCAGAAGTTTAGAGAATAAGTCCAAAAGTAAGAAATTTTCAGTAGGCACAAACTTTTTAAAAATAAATACCTACTGACTCCTAGGACAGAGTGTTGTGTTAAATATCCCTAAATATTATTAACAACAAACCGAATTCATAGCCCGTTCCTATAGCGTAACTATCAGCAGGCACTCACCGAGCCCTATAGGATATTGAATAACTCTGTAAGAAAATGATAGTAGGCAAAGGACTTGCTAAAATTAATGTCTGATACTTACCAAAGAAGTTAACAAACATTTTCCGTACACGACAAAATGCTTTCACACTTGGTATACAAACTTCAGAAAATAAAGATATCTAGTCCAAAAGTCAGAAAACAAGAACTGGTTTCTGACACTGAATCGATACGACATTGGAACCTTCAAAAAACGAGTGTATGTTTTCTCAGCCGTGATGTGGTTCCCGGCATAGCCGTGTGGTTCCCGGCAGAGTAGAATAGGACCACTCCAAGTCATCTCGTGAATTTCGTAAAAGGCGACTAAGGAAACACAAGCTAAACTAAGCTTATTAACATCAAAGAGACCTCTCCAACCCGTCTGGCCAGCGTGGAGAGTGTAGGCCAAATCCTCTGACTACTCAGGCTAGTATATGGCTCTGGTAGTACAGAGAGGGTCGTGCTCCTGCAGTGGAGACTAGAAAGACCTGATGATGATGTTTTCTCAAAAGGCCGGCAAGGCTCTTGTCACACCCTTGGTGTTGCAATTTTCAATGGGCATTGGCGGTTTGCCGTCCTATAAAACAGAACAGAGTGTTATAGGCATTTTCCCTAAATATTATTAACAACTGACCGAATTCCTTTCACGCCAGTGACAGCCCGTGCCTTGAGCGTGACTAGCGCCCGCCAGCGACCTGCCTCGCAATTTCCGCACGACTATTAATCATTTCTTCGGCTTCTTTCCATTACTCTAAGTTTCAATTTTCATTAGCTGAATGTTTGTATTCAGAGTTCAATGACGGGGCCGTTTCAGGTGAAACCTTGTTACTTGGTAAATTTGAGCAGCTTTGGTTTAATAGATAGTTATATAGCATAGGTTAATAAGCTTTTATTTAAATGGCGGTGTCAGTATTTTTGGGACACATGTAGAAAGCTGAAATACTTAGAATCATTTTCTGTCACTTAATTTGTTTTTAATTAAGGAAACTGTTATCAATTGAATGATAATGTTATATTATGGAGCTGTCCTGTTATTAAATATGAGATCAGCTTCATGATTCCATAAATAAAACTGATAACAAAATGTCATCAAAAACGTAATTATCTAAAAATAGAAAAAAAAAATTAAATAAACCTATGAATTAAAAGTGTGGTATAGTTATAACCGAATATGATTGCATTTTTTAAGAGGATACTTTTTGAAGTCCGGTGCTGCTCCATTTTGAAATAAATTATCATAAAAAAGGAGCTGCTACTAAAAAAATCCCTTATGAGGTGAATGACTAAACTATTTTATAAAATATTAAAAATATTATAAAATATCAAAGTTTTAGGCTATCCTTCTCGCCAAAATGGCCGTCCTGAAACGATTGTTTGTAAAAGTTAGTTACTCTCTACTTAGCAATATGTTCATTAACAGTATTACTCACAACATAAATTAATATAGAAATATCAGCATGTTTAACAAGGAACAACACTATCGGAACAAATCTCCCACATGCGTTCAAGTAGGACAAAATGCAGTAATGTTAGAGACACAAAATAAAGGTTGTAGAGAAGAAGTGAATCTCGCGAGATTTGCTTCCGGCAGGAGTTTATGTAACATTAAACATTTCAATGAACGTACGTATATTTCGATGATTTATTACTAAAATGGCAAAGGTAAAACTTTGCCATTTTAGTAATAAATCATCGAAATACACGTGCGTTCATTGTTCTCAAGATACATACATTTCAAAGATATTTTTATTTTCTCATTCACCTTCATTTGAGTATTCATAATGCATGAGCTTACTTCTTAAATGTTTGTCCTGCACTGAAGTAAATATAGAGATGAAAAATTCAGCACGTTTATATCGAGGAGATGTGTCAGTTGCCGTACCACCTGCACGCTGAATATACAACGTGTTTATAAATAAGCGCAAAACCACTTAGGTGGTGATTGTGCTTATGAATATGATCAATTTTTACTATTCCATATATTCTGGTCGAGTAGGTATTGACAATTTGTATGAAACAGCAGATTTTTTGTCGAGTTGCAGAGTCGGCCCCATAGTAAAAATTGTTCATATTCTTAAGCACAATCACCACCCAAGAGGTTTTGCGCTTATTCATTAATACGTTGTATAGCGTCTAAATTGACCCTCGATATTTCCTTAAAGATATTATTCAGACCGTCAATACGACTAACTTTTTCTATGAGACCAATGGTGGGAACTCGAAAGTTTTTTTGACTTTCCCATACTAATTGCCCGAGCAAATGAACACTCAGCTCTTGTATGAAAATTACGAAAAAAAATTTTGAGGTCGCAGCATTAATCCCTTAGAAAAATTTGTTTATATTGATGGTCTAAGTTACCTCATTACAAATATGTCAAGGGTCTCTTAACACGTTGTATATTGCTGAAAGTTACAATCGCCGTGCGTCGTCATGATTGAATAACTGTAATCGGCTCTAAAACTCTTCACAGTCCACCTTTTCTACACATTCTATATTTTGTGTATGAAGTGGGAACAAAATGCAGTAATGGCGTAGTGGGCTCAATTAGCGACGCAGGGCGGCACGCGTGCCCTCAAGTACGAGCTTGTGGTCGCTGATTGCCTTATTGATATGCTTCGACAGTACATTTGTAGGCAATTTTGTTATTTTAATAAAATTTGCAAAGTTTTGATAACCAATATCTTTGGCTTCAGAAACAGTATGTTGGTAAGTAACGTAGACATCCGATGTTTTTTGCTGTTTATGTTTCTATGCTGGGCAAAAGCATCCTGTTGATTTCTCCAAGTGTATCTGCCCCTAGTTGTCTACGTCTAGTCTCTCTCACATTAAATTGGTATAATTCATCCGACTACTTCGTTCTGGGTCTTCTTTACTTTTTTTCCGCCTGTCGGATTCCAAAAGGTAGCGATATGGGCCCATCGTTTCTGCTGATTACAGCAGGCTAGGCCTGCCCAGTCCCATTTTAGATAGTTAACGTGACTTACTTGAAAATTACTCAAGAGCGCTGGTGACCAATGGGCATCCGTTATGCACATAAGATACCTCATTACCAATCCAACGTGTACTTTATACGATATCCAAAATAAATATATTCAAATACTTGGTATTGGGCGTATATGTGCCTTATCACGATTATTTACATGGTGATTACGATGTATCGCTGATTTTCGTCTGCGCTGGCAAGTAATGTGCGTCCGGTATGCATAAGAGACCCTTACAACGTGTACTGTAAGTCTTTATTTTATTATAGAAAGAAAAAAGTAAAAATAATTATAATGAAATACTTGGTATTGGGCGTAAATGTGCCTCATCACGGTTATTACGCGGTGATTACGATATATCGCTGATTTCAGTCTACGCTGATGAGTAATGCGTGTCTAATATGTAAGTACATAGGTGACCCCTCCTGCGTGTTCTATATGTTAAGTCGTTATTTTTTCATAGAAAGAAAAAATATATATTAAAATTCTTAGTATTGGGCGTAAATGTGCCTTATCACGGTTATTTACGCGGTGATTACGATATATCGCTGATTTCCGCCCGCGCTGGCGAGTAATGCGCGTCCGGTACGCCCAGGAGACGCCCTCCAACGTGTAACATAAATTATGACCGTCTTGCTGGACGGAAGGAATATGGGGATAGATGAATGTCTTTGTTTGTTTCATAAGGTATGTATATGAGAATAGTCTTCGTTAAATATTAGGTCTAATCTATAGGGAAGTATTTATATAATGTCCAGTTATTGCTGCAGCAATTTTTTTGTAAAAACAAATATTTCTCCTCTTCCTCGCAAGGAAAAAAGACAAGACATAGTGTATGTATGTATGATTTTTATGTACGTATAACATCTTGAATAAGATTAGTTGAAGGAATGAACCACCTGCGATGTTTTTAGCCGAATTGTTTATTTTTTATTATTTTTTAAATCAAGACTTATTAAAGCGGCCAATCAGCCTATCGCTTATTCTAATGTGCAGTACCTACCAAATAAATGTAATGTAAAATGTTACGTAGCTTTTTTTTATTTCAAAAGGAACTGAAAAGAAAATAAAAAGAAAAAAAAAATGTGAAGACTAATTTCCACAAATTTCGTTGTACCAGTTCCCCAAACAAAGGTCCCGCTCCTTGGCTCACGATGTATGTTTACTGGCATCCAGGGTATCATTAGCCGGGGCCGCGATGGACCACGACATTTATTTTACGGCATCTGGCAATAAAAGTGATCCACTGCCTGCATTCTGCAGTGTTGCCCATTGGCCTGCGCCAAGAGGTAGAAATGCTGGAAATGGTTTGCAAAAAATGAATTGATTCGGGCGTTACTTTGCAGAAGGCAAGGGTACATAAACACCAGTAGTGGATGGGCGCTTGCCAGCAATAGTTCGCTAAATTAACTGATGATAGTAATTGTGTGCTTCCATCCTCAGATAATATTTTGAATCAAATCTACAGTTAAATTTTTAAACAGGTAAACATACTACTTATACCTACTATAAAACATCACAAGATGTATGCTCATTTGAATACAAATACATATTGAAGTGAAAGTAATTATAAATTAAAAACACTTAGAAACGCTTTTGACAAGCAGTTAAACAAACTAGGTTGAAATTTACGAAGCATCTACTTTTTCTTGGCACAATAAATGTTTGGAATATAAAAAGGTAAAGTGTTGCAAATTAAAAGGCTTTGAAGATGATTCATACCTACGAAAGATAGACAAAACCTACGAAAACTAACAATGACATCTAATAATTTTACAGCCTACTTACAGCTTTAAAACTTACCTCGTGAATATTTATAGCTGCACGCTACATTTTACTATGCATGACTACACACAAAACAATAACATTACAGAATTCGCTATCGATAAAGAGATTTATCACTATCACTACATATTATAAAACAAAGTCCTTCGCCGCGTCGATTCCATGAAAAAGGTTTATAGGTATAAAACATGCCCAGGCGCAGCCGGGGAGGGCTGCTAGTATAACTGTAAAACAATATCAAACATGACACATCTAGTAACAGCGCATCTATGCAAGCTGGCCATAGCCCCTGACCCCACGGAAGTGATAAAGCTTTTTGGCTAAAAAAGCATTTCGGTGGCGATGGCTCGGAAGCGGAGACACCAGCCCAGGACCTTAGTGCGGTGCAACCCTGCCGGGTGGAACGATAACTTTTTATAGGTTACTTTATTAGGCGTACGCTGATTTCTCAATCACTACCTTTCGCCCGCGGCTCCGCTCGCGTTAGTGTCGATTCTCGGGAACAGTACTTTTCTCCGGGAATAGCCTATGTCCTTCTCCGTACTCCAGACAACGTGTATGCAAAATTTCATGATGATTGGTTCAACAAATTGGGCGTGAAAACTTAAAAAACAAACTTGCGCATTTAAAAAATTAGTTGGGAAGTTTTAGATGTTGGAAATATAGTACGATAATATCGGCTAGTTTAGTTGAAACAATGACTTGTCAATGGCCCAAGGTTCAACTGTAATAAAATAAAATACTATAAAGTTTTCTTACAATAATGTTTGACATGAATTTACATGAATAACATCATGTGATAATAGTATCATATGAGTGTAATATACAGTTGCATACAAGACTTAATCTACACTCATGATATGGATCCTTTATGAAAGGTTCGGAAACCATATGGTGTTGTACAGTGTTGTAAGAACTCTATGTAAAGTAATGATAGTACAAGTGCTAGGGCTAGAAATGGATGCCAACATCGTAGGCAAAGTTATTTAAAAACTTTACATACACAAACACTATCACAAAATAAAGACACACATTGCGCCCAAAATAACTACACAAAAAGTCTGAGAGCTTCGGCCAAGTGGGAAGTTATGTTTATCCTTTCAAAAAGGTAGTATAGCAAATTATTCTATCTAAATCAGTATCTCTTTTAAAAACTAGACTAAGTACGACTAGCTAAGTTATCTTTTTACTAAATAGATGAATAAAGCTATTATTACTTACCAATCCTTTAAAAGTACACTCAACGATATTAAAATCAATCAACAAATTAGGCGGTGTCTATACCAAACTACATTGACAAATGAATGAGTAAAAAGGAAATGAATCTGATTCCACGGAAATAGGACATTGATTCAATTGAGGCCATTGTCAGTGAACCGGCGCGGTCAGTTTTGTGCATCTCTTATTGAAATTAATTATACCTACTTCGAAGTTGTATGTAGGTAGATTTTTCTTTTTATGTCAGCTGATTATTTAGCTTATTGTGTCAAATATGGTAATATTTTTTTTCAAATATGTGATATTCATGCAATGCAAATATCATCAGTTTTTTTAAGCAACCCTGGGCGGAGTCCCCACTTGGATAGAACACCAGTGGCATAAAAATATGTTGAGCTTCTCCGTGCTTCGGGGGGCACGTTAAACCGTTGTTCCCGGCTGACATTGATGGCAGTCGTTAAGGCAGCTCAAAAAATCTGGCACTAGGGTAGGCCACTTATAGGTATCACACGAAAAACAAGAACAACAAACCAGTTTTTTAAATTATGTAATTTGTTCTATCATCTTTAGTTCCTCCATGCAATCAAATATATAAAAGACAGTAAGTAAATTCATTGACTTTAGTAATAAAAATATACTTATCTATAGCTTATAAAGTATTACTTACAAGTACGTGTAATGTTGATGTGACAATCCACATCTGAAACAAAGAAAAGCAAAGATTATAAGAAAACTTGCACATTGACGGATTGTTTACTATGTAGCTAGTGACCTGTGAACTGGCGAGGCGTAATTTTTTTAGGCCTTTAAAGAGCTTGGTTGATATATATAAGATGAGACAAATGAAAATGAAGAATAAAAGTTGATCAAGAACCACTTATACTTATATTAGGTAACAACCATTTTAATTGTTATTTTTCAGCGAGAAGCCATTGAATTCTGAGTTTACAACTAGCTGCATTCCTGCGGTTTTATCCACATAATATATACAGGGTTACTTATAAAACGACAACAACGTCGTAGAACTAGATAGCTAACACCATAAACAACATCTTTCCATTATGGGGTCTGTACGATGCATGCAGCGTACATTTTGCTTGTGTCAGCAGTTTACGTGCGCCGCGCCGTGACTCAATAAGTACACCATTATCATTCATTGCTTGCACTCATATCGTATATAAATAATCAATAAAATCTGTCATTATCAGTATCAATCGTATCAATTATCAAACTATCATTTAAAGGTGTTTGGTTTAGAAATAGACCCTACATCTTTATGGGCGTGGTAGTATTTGTGCATTCACGTTTTTCATCGCTCGAATCTCGCATAAAAACTAAATTTCCAATTTTATGCAAAAAGTATCAAAATATAGTTTTTTTTTTGTTTTCCCGGCATTGACCCCAAAGGAAAAGTTGTTTATTTTGACTGGTTAGTTTAATAGTTTGAACGTTGTGACATGTATGTGACAGCTATAAAATAAAAATATTTTACTAAAATTTAGGTATCTATTAAAGATTGGTTGAGTTTGTGGTGGGAAGTCAAGGGGTACAGTTGAAGTTTGCCTTAGACAATTTTGCAAATTTATTTTAGTGGACTTTATAATATGAAATTGGTGTAGTTTGGTGTTATAAATGCTCATGAACAATTTGTGAAATAGTTAAAGTGGACTGATAAATGGACTCGTATAGATTTGCCGCCCCAAGCTGCCACGAGGCGTCAAAGAACATACGCCATCTTTGATGCTACTTGGAAAAACTTTACCGTACAACACCGATACTTAGTATCTCATTATACTGGACATTGGCAGAATCACTGAAATTTCGGTGGAAGCCATAATATAAAACAGAAGAAGAAGAAGAAAGATTGGTTATGGAATAAAACCTATCCATACAAACTTTCACATTAATAGAAAGACATTACATACTATCGTAACTAATCAATATGTAAAATACGGGTCACTCACGTATGAAGTCAGCTACAGGCCGACATGTTTCATTTCAACCTCATCCGGAGGTCTTCCTCAGGGCGAATGTGAACCGAGATGCGCGCACGAAGTCGTCCCAGTCCGCACATACGTCTGACTTCATACGTGAGTGACCCGTGAACATCTCACGTTAGTTTTAATCAAAAAATATCGTAACTTAAATGAAAATTATAATTAACGTTTCATTAATTAACTATCTCTGCTACTGGCAGCACCAGCAAAGTAGACTTATCAAATACTACGAAAATATTTTCACCAAAAATTAATCAGCGACCGCGTGTCGTGCGCTCCCCTATTAGAAAATGATTTAGTCGGGAGTCCATCGAACCCCACTTTCCCTGCAATTAGTTCCCGGGACAATGTGCAGTGATTTTTAAATGATCGCCCCTAGCGACATCTGGCGTGCTCGGTCAATGCTCACTACTCAGTAATATTGGTAATTGCGTCTAGGTCCCGCTCCCGTTAGCGAAATTAAAAATCGCGGAGATTTTAAATAATTGGACGTTTATGGTGTGGCAACTGGGTAATTGTCAAAACTGGGTAGATATCAGCAGCCTAGATTTTATAGTATGGTACAAGGTACAAACAATAAATGGTGACACATTATTGTATTTATTGGATGTAATTATTATTAGAAAAATACGGATATTGATCTATATGTAGTACAAAGGTATATTTAATTATTACAGCTTTTTAAAAGGAAAAGTTGTTCTATATAATAAAATATATTTTGGTATACTAGTTGTTGTGTATTAAATGTTGTTATGTGGATGTTAAATTCATTAGAAATTAATATGGTACGACCATAAAAGAAAACTACGAAATCTACGATGCTACGACGCTACGACCGCTACGATCTGCGAGCACGCTCGGTAAAAATCGTGCCACGGTTTTAAATAGAAAGAAAAACAGACTCAAAATGGGCATATTGACTAAAATTTTTTTCGTGTTGCTATGTAAAGACCTGCCAAAAATAAACACAATAGTGACAGAAATACATTTCTAAACAAAAAACTCTTTTAGATATAAAAGTTTTAAAGACACATGTTTTTAGACGTGAAAACGCGCCTCTGAAATGCCTACATATTTGTGACTCAAAAGATTCAAAAGATTCAAAACGTTTATTCAGAAAATAGGCCCTTGCAGGCACTTTTTCACGTCAAATCACATTTAAAATTATCTTATTAAATATTATGCATTTACTCATTATTGTTCAAAAGCTACAGACTACTAGCATTTCGGAACCGATCACTGCAGAGAAGAAATGCCGAAAGAAACTCTTTTCAACAGTATAGGTCGCCTACTCGCCTGAAGGGCTTTGTATGATTAATGATTATATTATATTTCTTTCTTTTTTACTTTTCTTTTTTTTTCATCTGTTTTCATTTAACAATATTATTATACATTCATTATTTTTGGAACATGTTTATGTTTACGATCGAGTGAGCAAATCAAAAAAAAAACAACAGAACATGTAGTAGTCTCAAAGAGGCCGACCAGACCAGTCCCCACTGGCAGCACCCGTTCACGAGTTGACGTATGGGTCAGCCATCGTTAAACTCAACCATATTAGAGGGAACTCAACGACGTCACAAGCTTGTGTGTGTGAAGTCACAAAGTGTTCTTTATAGTGTTTTTAGATAGAAATTAGTATGATTGGAAACAAATTTTATATAATCTTAACATTAGGCAAGTACTGTATTCCGCGTAGTAATAGAAACATCTTAGCGTTAATTTGAGGAGAATCTGATGTAAAACATGTAATTCTTACTTGCACTAGTAAATTTCTTGCAAATAGGTATTTTTTGGTTTTACTTTTTAATAATTATTTTCGTTTGATAAATTAGTTATGAGATTATCTGGTTTAACGCTACTTATAACTAGCTATTTTTTGTACCTTTTGGCCTGGCTTAATTAATGAAGAGTTAATTTTCAATGTGAACATCCATGCCCAACTGGCAACCGCAGATAAATAAACTTATGAACTAGCTGATATTTTAAAAAATAATTCAATATTGCTAGATCACTGCATTGTTCAAATAATCTTCTCTTTAAAGGCTCTTTAAAGGCCTAAAAAAACTGCATTTTCAATTATATAACCCAAGCCTTAATTTAACAGATCTATCAGATATTTTAATATGAAAGTTTACCTACACTCAACTAGCTAGGTACCTCTTGCAAAAGCTACGATATTTATTTATGAGTAATGTATTTTTCGATTTAACTCTACATAGCTAGTTTCTAAGAAAATCATTTCCCTGGACAATTTTTCTCTAACTCCTACCTCCTGAATAAAAATTATCTATACTGATACATTTCAATGAAACATCCTACAAAAATAAATTCAAATGAAAACGTAAATATGCTTAAGGCGCTTACACCAGCCAACTAGCGCCACCCCTGGTGTTATTTCTTTTACTATTATATAAAATCAAATTGAAAAAATCTAAGTAAGTACTTCACTAGTTATTGCGAACTCTTTAGAGTATTCTTTATTTTAAATTATATTTTTAACCTTTTGTTTTGAAAGTATGTACTTCACTCTAATTCGTGTTATTAAGTCTAGTAAATATTCGTGATCCCAAAGCGTTTCTCATTTATATTTCTATTTAAAAGAACCTTTTAATAGCGAAAATAAATATCGATTGGTAATCTAGTAAATGACTTTAAGTATTTTTTGTATTGCTTTTCATTATTTTGCATTTGATAAATCAAGAGAACTAGTAATTAACGCCAAAAGCGGCTACTTTTGGCGGTAATGAGTAGATCTCTCAATCTGAAATGATGATATTGATGAAAAGTTGTGTAACTACTAAGGAAGTACTTACGTAGATTTTCTCAATTTGTTCATATTTCGGAGTACAAGAATTAAATAACGGGTGTCGCTAGTTTTGGTGGTGTAAGTCTCTTAATAACTAACGCCCGAAGACTCAAAGGCATCTGAAGCATCGCAACTAAAACGTTCTCAAATCTTGTTCTCTCTCTGTTTAGATAACCAAGTAAGACAAAGATAGCCTAAGATTTAAGAATGTCATTAGTTAAGATTATTTTGTGCATTCAAGGAGAAGGTTTTCAATTTACTTGAATAAGGATATTTTATTAACCATCCCAACACGTAGAGCTTCATTCATATTTTACTCAATTGTATTTCCAAAACTTTACAAATCAATCCACCAGTTATATCCGAAATAAAGCAATATCCTTCACCTAATGATAAGGTATATTATGATATATAGCTACCCTTTAATATTAGACTAGATTGTCGTAGGTGATCAAATACGCTTATATTATTATGTTTTTTACCTCCCATCTCATCAAACGTTGTCGTGGTGACGCATTATCACTTAATCTAAATATATATAACTCAAAGGTGACTGACTGACTGACATAGTGATCTATCAACGCACAGCCCAAACCATTAGACGGATCGGGCTGAAATTTGGCATGCAGGTAGATCTTATGATGTAGGCATCCGCTAAGAAAGGATTTTGAACAATTCGACTTCTTAACGCGAGCGAAGCCGCGGGCAAAAGCTAGTAGTAAATAATTTGAGTAGTTATTCAATAGCAACGTGTTCAATTTACTCGTGTATATCTTATTAACCATCAAGCTGTATTCATATTTTACTCAAATATATTTCGAAAATTTTACAAATCAATCCACCAGCCAATCCGAATTAAAGCAATATCCTTCAACCGGCGCCGGCGGAATATAACAATTAAAACTCGCACATTAAAGGCAGTCTTAATTCGCATTACGGCGTCGCTCATCAGTGAGGAATTAATATTCGATATGAAAGTTCACGCTCAACTAGCCACCCTTCATACTAGATTGTCGCAGGTGATCAAATACGCTTATATTATTATGTTTTTTACCTCCCATCTCATCAAACGTTGTCGTGGTGATGGATTATCACTCGAGCGGCAAATATTTCTTGTTTGTAGTTTGTAGTAGACGAAATTTTCGAATCTATGGAGTGAAAGATGAAAGAAGAATTTACGCTTTTGAAGATCGAGAAGATTTTGGGTATTAATAAGCTGATTTTAGAACAGACTAGCTTATTCACGCGACTTCTTGTTATTTTTCTTTTGAAGGTATTGTTTTTCTATAGTTGAAAGAATTATTTACATCGGTTTAGTAGAGTCATTACAAACAAATACACGAAAAATCGAATTTTCCCATTTTATAATATTAGTACCTATAGATTAAGTTTTATAAAAAAATAATATGTATATTTATTTAAGCTATTTCTTGTCTATCGTTCAATAAGTTTATTTACTATTAAAGTGGTAGGTATATATTTACTTACATAAAATGTATGGTTATTTTTCATAACATAAGTGAAATTGGAATAGAATTACTGAAAAAAAAATCTGATTACAAATTCATCAAACTCATTACCTCTCAATTTCTAAGCATATCGTTAGTATTTCACACACGATTTCAATAATACTGTTAACAAACAATAATAATATTATGTCATCCATCAGAAATATATTAGAAAATAATTGCAGTGTTATTAGCTAATTAATGATTTCCGGAAGTCATCGACGCGTCATCGAGCGAATCAACAAACACGTCAAGCGCGGATGTTTTCCGCCAACAATGAATTCAAATTCAGTTAGCATATATAGCAGGGTTATGCCTTTACTGTATCCGTGAATCACAGAAAGAAACAGACAGTTATGTTTCTGTATTCATGTATGATTGTAAGTTTGTGATTTTCTTTTTCCACCATAACCTCTAAGTATCCTAATAGATTTGAATGTATGTATCAGGTATGAATCCTTGCCTTATCCCCAGTGACAATGTGAGTTTTTATTCCTTGATTACTTATTTCGCGTAACTCTAGGTATAATTAAATCGAAATGCAAATTGCAGATAGCACATGGATTATTGTATTCTCTACTCTATTTCTATCTCCTCATTTCCATGACCCGCGCCTACGTCTGTGAGCAGTAAGCACCTATTAATTTCTGAATGCGAGGTTAATCCGCAATTACCGCCTAGTTATCGCCGGAAGACGCGGAGATAGTTAGGGAACGGAAAATATTCCGTTCACTAATTATTCCGCGTAATTAAACGGGAATATTATCGCGCCGCCGCCGCCACCTGCCCTCATTGTGCGCGCGTGATTTACTGCGATCCTGCCGCGATTCCGTTGCGATTCCATTGCGGATCCCCGGCTCTTTTTGCACCAATTAATTATCGAATTGCTCGTATTTAATAATTGCTAAAATTAATGTGAAAACCATTGATGAGTTACGGTTGGAATTAAGCTAGTTTTAGCAGTCGCACGTTGATGGTTCGAACTACATGTATGATAACTGGGACTAATCGACAAATACGTAGAATAATTTCTTCTCTTATATAGGTGTAGTTTCTGTTAGTCACAAACTATTGGAAATCGTAATTTTATCAAATCATAAAAAATATAATGAAATAGTGATGCAACGGATTATTTTCATTAACATCAAAATAGCTAATTAAAGGTGGCGGTGGAGGTACGTAATAAAAACCGGCGTTATATATAATAGATCTTAGGTATTCCATCATCATTTTAGCTTCCTGGTCCCGGTTGCATCCTCAGAGCAGTATGGAAGCAATACGAGGAATTGTATGTACCCACACAGCCCCACCCGATTTTTTTCATTATTCTGGACATTCTTGTATATGTTTATGGAATTAAGTGGTTTTCCATATACATATTTATATATTTTACAGGAAAATACATTAAAAATTATTCTTAGTTATAAATGTCAATATATTAATCATCATTGTCATTGTAAGATGCATTTAAATTTAAGCTTAAATTAATTTAATGGAGTGTAGGCCACTAATACATACAAATACCGAAACGAGACGGGTTAATTACCATCTAACCAAGCTAAGGAAACGTACCTTAGCAAGTATTAGTACATAATTATAGAGGTATAGGTAGCTCACTAGTAATTAGGGAGGGCTGAGGGCTGCAACGGACGTGGCTAAATATTTTCCCGCCCCGTAATTAAAGCTGGGAAATCAAAAATTATTGCCCACGCATTTTCTTCGGCTGCCGGCGAATATTTTCGCCGAAATGTTTATTAGACTTACGTTTAAGATATTGTACCTTCTCAATAAGAGCATGAAAGAAAATCGTACTGCGACTAAAAATGAATATTAAAATATTTCAAGAGAGTGTTGGCCACTAACACATACAAATAACGAAACGAAACGCGTTATTTAACATAGCAATCAAGCTGAAAAAATGTACCCTAGCAAGTCATCATCATCATCATCAGGTCTTTCTAGTCTCCATTGCAGGAGCACGCGCGACCCTCTCTGTACTACCAGAGCCATATACTAGCCTGCGTAGTCAGAAGATTTGGCCTACACTCTCCACTCTGGCCAGCCGGGTTGGAGAGGTCTCTTTGATGTTAATAAGCTTTGTTTAGCTTGTGTTTCCTTAGTCGCCTTTTACGACATCCACGGGATGACTTGGAGGGGTCCTATTCTACTCTATACCGGGAACCACACGGCGAACCCTAGCAAGTATTAGTACACAATTACATAGGTAGGTAGCTCATTAGTAATTAGGGAGGGCTGAGGGCTGCAACGGACATGGCTAAATATTTTCCCGCCCCGTAATTAAAGCTGAGAAATTAAAAAATTATTGTCCACGCATTTTCTTCGGCTGCCGGCGAATATTTTCGCCGAAATGATAATTAGTCTTATGCTGAAGATATCGTACTCAATAAGAGCATGATGAAAAGAAATACTGCGACTAAAAATGAATATTAAAATGTTTCAATGGAGTGTTGGCCACTAACACATACAAATACCGAAACGAAAGGCGTTGTTTAACATAGCAATCAAGCTGAAGAAATGTACCCTAGCAAGTCATCATCAACATCATCAGGTCTTTCTAGTCTCCACTGCTGGAGCACGACCCTCTCTGTACTACCAGACCATATACCAGCCTGCATAGTCAGAAGATTTGGCCTACACTCTCCACTCTGGCCAGCCGGGTTGGAGAGGTCTCTTTGATGTTAATAAGCTTTGTTTAGCTTGTGTTTCCTTAATCGCCTTTTACGACATCCACGGGATGACTTGGAGTGGTCCTATTCTACTCTACCGGGAACCACATGGCGAACCCTAGCAAGTATTAGTACACAATTACATAGGTAGGTAGCTCATTAGTAATTAGGGAGGGCTGAGGGCTGCAACGGACATGGCTAAATATTTTCCTGCCCCGTAATTAAAGCTAGGAAATTAAAAAATTATTGTCCACGCATTTTCTTCGGCTGCCGGCGAATATTTTCGCTGAAATGATAATTAGTCTTATGCTGAAGATATCGTACTCAATAAGAGCATGAAGGAAAGAAATACTGCGACTAAAAATGAATATTAAAATGTTTCAATGGAGTGATGGCCACTAACACATACAAATACCGAAACAAAACGCGTTATTTATCATAGCAACCAAGCTGAAGAAACATACCCTTGCAAGTATTAGTACATAATTATATAATTAGGTAGCTCATTAGTAATTAGGGAGGGCTGAGGGCTGCAACGGACGTGGCTAAATATTTTCCCGCCCCGTAATTAAAGCCGGGAAATCAAAAATTATTGTCCACGCATTTTCTTCGGCTGCCGGCAAATATTTTCGCCGAAATGTTTATGAGACTTATGCTGAAGATATCGTACTCAATAAGAGCTCAGAGCAATAAATAGAATGGACAAAAAAAGAATATTATTGCGTAGTATTTTTGACAAAAATAAAAGACATTGGTTAGTCTCCTGATGATTTAATGTTGTCAAACGTTTCAAGCTGCCTTATGTTTAAGCAGCACACTAATAGATTGTTCACTAGTGAGTGAAGTGGAGGACGCAATAGTAAACCACTCCCTTATGGCCACCAAAATATGTAAGTACCTATTGAGTGCGTTTATTTCCACACAATTATACCGTCAGGAGCAATTGTTAGAGGACTATGGAGATACATATATGTATGTATACACATATGTATATAAAATATGCTTAGGTGTGCCTGTTTTAAGTCGGAATAACACAGATGAAAATATCAATTGATGATTTTTCACAAATAATCAAATTGTCACAATGTACCTACCAAGGAAAACTATGTAAATCTTTACAATTTAACTAGAAACACAAACTGCAAGTACACTCACCCACAAAAATCATAACGACAACCACATTATTTCTTTAATGACGTAAAAACAAAGCCAAGTGGCACGTCATTACAGCGTGGAGCGGGGCGTGCGGCGTGCCACAAAGGCGCTGAATTAGTGACACCTCGTGCAAAGCCGAGATGAGTTATTTTGAAGAGGAAAAGGCGAACGTGGAGTGTGGTTGTTCTACCGGCGTTTTGTTCGAACTAACGAGGTCAATAGTGGAGGTTCACGGCTGGAGGCTTCGCGGTAACAAGTTGTCGCTGTTACGAGTACCTTTGTAACTCAACTTGAACTTGGCTCTTGGTTATGTGTGTATTGATATTTTTATTTTGACTAATTGATAAATTTGCCTGAATAGTCTGGGGTACTATTTGTGAAAGCTTGACGAGCTCCGTGGCGCAGCGGTCAACACGCCTGCCTGCGACACGGATGGTCCCGGGTTCGATCCCCGGTCAGGTCAAGATGGAAAATGATCTTTTTCAGATTGACCTGGGTCTTGGATGTTTATCTTTATAAGTATCTATTATAAAATATAGTATCGTTGAGCTAGTATCCCATAACACAAGTCTCGAACTTACTTTGGGGCTAGCTCAATCTGTGTGATTTGTCCGTATATATTTATTTATTTTATTTATTTATTATTTATTTATTTGACTCGCAAGGCAAGTGATTTTTCTATTTACAAAAATCAGTGGCGAGTAAACACATTTGCCGCACTTATTCTATTTGAATATTACCGCCTCCATTAATAAATAGGGCGAAGGGCCGAAAGCATTATTTTGCAGTCCCTCCAAACGCTTTAGGCTTCAGCCGATACTCATCCTATTGGTAAATCCACCACTGTCCAAAAACATCTATTGTCGAGTTGTCATCCGTTCAAAAATAGTCCCCCTCATTCGTTCGGTGACCAATTTTTAATGCAAATTTCAAAGAGACAAAAAAGTTTTCATAGTTTTATCGATCGTTTCGAGCTGTCAGACCAACAGCTCAGAAAGTTAATGAAGAGTGTGGAGTGTGTATATATGTGTGAATATTTACAGTCTAAAGACTGTAAATATTGATGACCTCTCTATGTAGTGAAATCCAAAAAGCAAAAAGTTTTAATAATAGATAAGGGATGAATTCCATTCATTCCATTATTGTCAAGTGGCCAATTTTATTGAGTATCGAACTTACTTTTATGAGCACATAACAGCCACACAAATCAAAAACTACTTGAAATCACACGTTACATTTCTTAAAAAGAGAGGTTACTCCATTTAAAGTGATTAGTTACAAATACATATTTGAGTACACCCTAAACTAGATACCTAATTTTAGCACTCTCAACTCAATACCCCAAATGCAGTGAAAGTGGAAGCGGTTGTATGCTTTCACATTCCAGCTTCGCTCTCCGATGCGGCTTCTCTACATATCTAGAGTATGTATATCAGTGTCACGCGACAACAAACTTTTGTTGACTCTTTTTGAACTAAACAAATGCTTGGTCCATTTCCGCTTAAATGTATTTAACTCTAGGCGTATACTACCGGCTTCGCTCACGATATTATTCATAATGATGGATATTAAGTAGGTATTTTCGATGTTCCTCCTCTTATTGCGTACAATTTAAATTATGTATGTACTTAATTTACTATTGGATTTAGATCTCTTAAGGATTCCTCTGACTGCTCTGGCTATATGGCTCAGGGTCATGCTCCTGCAGTAGAGACTAAAAAAGACCTGATGATGATGATGATGAATTGATGATGATGGGATACAAAAATGTGCCTCACTATATAAGCGCATTTGGGATTCGAATCTGACGCATTATAGAGATAAATTCATTATAGAAAACCCGGCTACTCAAGTTTTATTTTCACCGAATTTGCCAACTAGTTTCATCCAGTTTTTCTAGGGAATAAGATGTACCCGTCGTACTTCCACCTCTAATGATGGTCTTGGATACAGACCGCGAAACTAGACGGCGAATCCGAAGAAAATAAAACCTGAGTAAAGCCGGGTTTCTTTAATGAATTCATCCCATCATCATCATCAGCCTTCCATAATCCACTGCTGGGCATAAGCCTCACTTTGTCTGTGCCATCTTTCTCTATCTCTAGCCTTCGCAATCCAGTTCTTTCCTGAAATCTGTTTTATGTCGTCGGCCTACCTCGCATTCATCTCGCATAACTTTAAATATTACTACTGCGTCAACACATTTTACCGTGTACAGTACAGTACAGTATTTACCGTGTGTTATACTAAAAAAAGCAAGAACCACAGTTTCATTGACAAATTAAAAATTGAGTCAAATCTATTCATAAAACATTCAATATTTTTCTTAAGTTTTGTTGGCTTCATCTTTCCCACGCGCTGCCTTTTCCACTTTTTTTTCTCAGGAACACGTCACTTGAAGCTCGCAGCTATCAGCTCGCTCCGTATCGCGTATCGCAAACGCATCTCGGTTTTCTTTTAAAAAATCCTTAGTAAGCTTCCGAGTATAGTGATGAACTAAAGGTGGTTCAGTACATTTTTTATGAGTATTTTAGTAAAAACTGAATTAGTTGTTGCCAAATGTAACTAGATCCTTTGGGGAATTCGCTATTTTTGGTTTTCGTAGTCTGATGGAAAAAAAATGTTCGTCATATCTATCTGTCTGTATGGGTGAAATTGGCTGTATGAGCTAGATTCCTTGCCTTCTCTTTACAAATGGCATGTTAGGGTACGGATAATGGAAAATTACAAGTGTCTACCTATTACGATAAACTTTTTAAAAAAAACTTTGTTTTTTGTGCAAATATATTTGCACTGTTGATATAACTCAATCAGTTGTTATATTTCTATTATCATCATCATCATCATCATCAAATTTAAAAGTTGGGCTCTTGTCGGTGGAGCTTCTTCCATTCTTCTTTTTCTTCCGCCAGTTGTTTCACTTCTCTGTAAGAAGCAACATTAAGTTTTTCTTTTATTTGTTTCATGAAGGTATGTCTCGGCCTTCCCGGTCCCCTTTTTCCTTCTGTTTCCTATATAAAATTTATATATTTATTCATAATTTAATTATTAAATCTTTTTGATAAATTGACGAATATTCCAACGTCAAAAAGCGAGAGCTGCAAAATTTTTTTTTATAAATTTTTTTTCTACTTTTATAGTACCGATTTTCCAAATAAAAACAAATATAAAACCTAAATTCTAGATTCAACCCACAGGCCACAAAACAACGTGGATCTGTCATTTATTTACGTAAGTAGCGAACCCTAGTAATTAAAAAATATGGTAAAGTATAAGGTTGATCAGAGCCCGATAGCGCTACCGTTTACGCGTCTTTTGTCCCACAACAAAGCCGACAATGCCCCATCGGCCTCAGACACGCACTTCAGTGATATAACGTGTACCGCACTTATTGCGTTCCCATGCATGTCAGGTTTTTTGTGGTCGATAGTGTGTCCAACAATATTTTTGTTAAAAAATGTTTTAAGTTCAAGCAAACATAAAAAAGCTGACAAACAGAAATTTGGTAAATACAGCTTTTAACTTGAGTCTCGACATACTTCAAAGGATTGACTTAGCCCGTCAATATGAACAACTTTACTATGGGATAAATGCTGAAAAATTAAAAAAAAAAAAGACTTTTATACTCAAGACTTCAGCCGTAAGCGCCGTAACATCCCAAATACCTTTATCCCGTAGCATCCCAAATGTCACCCGTTCTAAAAACTCATATCTTTAACTCGGTTAATAAAACTATTTTGATAAGCAGCAGCGTTAATACCAATATAAGAAGCTATATTAACTGCGCTCACCAACCCGATTGCCCAATCGGCAAAACTCCCCATGATAAAAATTCTTTGGCGGAAGCCTGTGTCCTGCAGTCGACTCCATGCCGCTGAGACAATGATGATACATATTTAAGTGATGTATTTTATAACATGCACATAATTTACTTTACATAGATCTATCTTCCTTTTACAAAACATTAAGGAGTCAACGAGTGAATGTAAGAACGCTCCAACAGCTCTACCATTTTTTACGTTCTTTATAAATGCCAAACTAAAGCCCTAGTTTACCTTCATGGCAGTCAAATTAAACGTAATGCGTAATAGCACGTACTACAGACGTAACTTAGCACTAAAAGGTATTAAGACGTCTGAAGGTCACGACGAGAATCACACGTGCATTATGTCACCCTCGATTGTGTGACGGCGAAAAAATCACATATCGCTCCCGGACTAATGAATGTACATTCGTGCGGAAAAATGTCGCGTTTAATATTGCTAGGTTTCTACGAAATCGGAAAATGATTTGCGTGTCTCGTCACGTCGCTGTCGCCATTGAATGTTTTCTAATATTAATAGTCTTTTTTTTTTGTTAATGTTCTTGACCTAACTGATAGCAAAACCGAACGAAACGTACCTAAGTATGTCAGCCAATGCCATGTCAAATAGATAAGTATTTATTTCGAAATAAATGATTATTGCAAACTGTCACTATTTTTTTTCTTTGATTCTTTTGTTCTATCATCTTGCTCAAACGGATCTCCGAATCTAGCGGATAAAGGGACAGTTTGTATACTATTTCTATAATAAATAAAATTCCGGGTTCAACCTGTAAGCAGGTTTTTATATGTTAAATAAAATGGGTTTTACAATAAACTGAATTCATTTAATAGCTGTAACTTAATCAAAATAGCCCAACAACTTTGATTCGTATGTTAATCAAACAGCAAACTCCGTCAATTATACATGTACAATTGGTCATCCATATTAATTTTGTTGGCTCGCGTCGCGTAAAAAAATTATAAAAGTTTGAACGCCGACTGTACCGTCGCGCACCTGGGTCGCCGGGGGCTCTCATTCAAATGCAAATCAAATGTTCCATTTTTAAAATCTACCATCTCGACACTCCTTGCTTCCGGAACGACTTATGTCCAATAGCTACCAACCAGAGCACCCAAAGCTAATCGAAAGGCAATCTTACTGCTTTAAATTTTGGTCTAATTTTACATGAAAATATTTGTGATTTACAACATTTTAATGTCAAAGAGGCGTGTCGTTTGGGACCTTTTAGGGCAAATTTCGAGTACCCAGGTGTGCTCCCGATCCGGTTAAGGGAAGCGTCCTTGTTAGGGATTCTCGTATAAAATCGTTTAATGGTTTGTTTTTAATTTCAATTTTAACATTCACTGGCGCGATGTTGTAAATTATTGATAATAAAATGGTAGGGTTTTATTGGGACTTATTGTAATTCTATCAGTTTGTGAGCTTCTTATATTATGAGGGAAGAGTTTCTTTATTTTTGAAGAAGGATTATTAAAATAAAATCATTTTAAATTGATTGAATGAATTTTATTGCTTAATATGCGTAAAATGACTGTTTATACACATAATTGGTGCAAAACTTTGATAGCCTAAGAAAATAATTACACAGGTATTCATCATCATCATCATTTCGTGTAGGTGACACAGTCAGTCGACCATGCACACCCTGGTGTCAGAGTTCTGCGGAACCGCCTCTCGGCCTCTGACGTCGTTTCTTTAACGACTACCAGATGGCAGCCGGGACCACCGGCTTAACGTGCCTTCCGAAGCACGGAATCATTGGTATTAAAAATGACGTACTGCCTTTTAGAGTGTAACTATTGTCTCTTGATAATTTATTGTTTGATTGACCGAAGAAAATATACATGTCCAATATTTTTGTACTTACATCTCACTAACGGACTTATTAGAAAAAAACATCTAATTCATAAAACCATTACTAGTGTGTAAAGAATACAGCAGACAGCGTGGCACCTATCGTATCTCATCATCTAAATGGCCAACACAATCATTGGCCCAACATCTATAACCCGGCGAAACAATACCTTTCCAGCGGCACCTCTAAGAGAGTTGGAACAAACGTTGGATCCAACGGATTCCAGACCACCCATGCTACTCGTAAATTTTATTTTAAATACATACAAAAGTTGCGTTTTCGCATATTTTTGAATAGAAGAAGATTAGGACTCGGATGAGTTAATTTAGAGACAGTTACGGTAGTTATGTTATTGTTAATGATACATATTTTATATGAAATAAATTATATTCGGAAAAATTTATGACACATTGCACTATATTGCCTTAGTATTGATTAATTAACTGAATTTATATATTTACGTACGAATTTTGATTTCAAAACTAGGTATGAGTATTTTTAAGAGGACTTACGATCAGAAGTCCATTAAAAAATAAGTATAATAAATACTAATTAGGTGAGTGATGGATTCGGTTTTTTTTACAATAAATTCTTAAATATACTTCTACTATTCCTCACACCTTCGCAATTTCTTACGGATAAAATACAGTCATAATCACGCTCCATAAGTATAGCAGTAAAAAACGAAATATATTTTATGCGAAGTTGAGAGCAAAAATACTTATACATTTATAATACTAGAAAGAAATACGCAACTCCTTCACCCAAAATAACACAAATAAATAACTTAAGTTTTTAGAACATAGTTCAGAAGTTCCTAAATATCGTTATAAATCAAACAAGTTTATGATAATTCATCCCCGATTATCCACGCAAATCACGACGATCGAGTCGCCAATAAAAAACATCTCGGACGAACGCACAAAGGCCTGTAGTTCGCCAATAATAATAGCTAATAGTTCTCGTATTCTATACAAAGATGATTTAGTGCGCTCAAAAGTCAGGCAGTAAATCAAATTGCTATCTCACATGAGCAATATTCGAGCCAATAATGAAACGAAGGACACGTGCTTTCTCATTATTTGAGGTTATTTCCAGTCGTGATTTAAAATAAATAAATTTTATTACGCCATCTGTCATAAGAGAGATAAAACTCGTAATGGCTCGCAGGAGTCAA
The DNA here is from genome assembly GCA_963082605.1 of Rhodophaea formosa. Classification (NCBI taxonomy): domain Eukaryota; kingdom Metazoa; phylum Arthropoda; class Insecta; order Lepidoptera; family Pyralidae; genus Rhodophaea; species Rhodophaea formosa. The sequence goes on from OY720205.1 coordinate 17,921,429, forward strand.
CTCGCGCCGGGATTCATTCTGCTTGACATTTAGTGTCGATGGGCTTAAGTTAGTGTTAATGCTGAGTCCATGGTTGTATTTAGGCAATGGCTAGAAAGGCCGCAACCCAGGGCCTAAGTATAAAGGGCGGCGCCAGCTCTACAATCATTCTGCCTGACATTAAGTGTCGATGTGCTTAAGTTAGTGTTAAGTCTTAGTCCATGGTTGTATTTAGGCAATGGCTAGAAAGGCCGCAACCCAGGGCCTAAGTATAAAGGGCGGCGCCAGCTCTACAATCATTCTGCCTGACATTAAGTGTCGATGTGCTTAAGTTAGTGTTAATTCTTAGTCCATGGTTGTATTTAGGCAATGGCTAGAAAGGCCGCAACCCAGGGCCTTAGTATAAAGGGCGGCGCCAGCTCTACAATCATTCTGCCTGACATTTAGTGTCGATGGGCTTAAGTTAGAGTTAATGCTGAGTTCATGGTTGTATTTAGGCAATGGCTAGAAAGGCCGCAACCCAGGGCCTAAGTATAAAGGGCGGTGCCAGCTCTACACTTATTCTGCCTGACATTTAGTGTCGATGTCCTTAAGTTAGTGTTAATGCTGAGTCCATGGTTGTATTTAGGCAAAGGCTAGAAAGGCCGCAACCCAGGGCATAAGTGTTAAAGGCGGCGCCAGCTTCACAAGCATTCGGCCTGACATTTAGTGTCAGTGGGCTCCAGTGCTGCCCACATTTAAATAATCATTTGAAAGAAAACTGAAGGTATTTAAAATTTTGTTCTATGAAGCCCTAGTCACCTTTTAAATTTATTTTATAAACAACTGTTTACATTTTAAAAGTGTGAACTTGAAGCTTTACTAACCATGCTTTACTTATGCAGAATTCGTGGCCGTATTTATTTAACAAAGGGTAAGAAAGCTGCAGATTAGTGCTCACACCAAGATAGATTCTACCTTACATATAGTGACGATGAGCAAGTTAGTGTTAATGCTGAGTTCATTGTGTCTGCTAAAGTTTTTATTTGGGCCTACGTAACTTTTTTCTGATAATTATTTTAAGTTTTAAAATTCTAGAATTTTTATAATGTCAACTTATTGACCAACAATCATGTTATTAACCGACATGTCCACTGTTTCATGGATCAAGCCCTAGCACACCAAACTATTAAAATACGCCGCCGTGTGGCCATCCGCAATTTATTACTCATCAAATTTAACTCGCTGTTTATCACTAAATATCGTCATGACCCACGTTAATTTAATACTCATCAGGATTGGAATCTCCGTAAATTAACAGAGTTCTTCATATGTACCTATTCTACACATACATAAATATTATCACGTCTTTTTCCCTTGCGTGGTAGACAGAGCCGAGGTCTTTGGGACCTAAAGCCACGTTTAGCATGTTGGTGGGCGTTAGGTGAAAAATGGAATCAAAATAGTGATGGGTTGCTAGCCGCATCGCCTATTAACATGATTCCTAACATTTTTGCCCATTCCCTCGATCGGCTCTTACGATCTGCACGGGAAGAGAAGCAGCTGGTACATTCTACGTTTTTTCCTTTCTCCCAGACCAGCGTACCTGTTCTATAACGTATAATTTCAATATCAATTTTCAAATGTTTGTAGGTCTCACTTAGCGACCGTGTTCTATCTGATTGATCTGGTTTAAGCTCCAAAAATTAATTTCCGTTATTCATACATATTTAATTAGCTATGACTGTGAATATTTTGCCTGATTTAAAGTGTGGTCAAAAAATTGAGTTGCTCTACCAATTCATTGCCCAGGGCGCCTTTATTCTAAATACGCCACAACCGTGAGCAATGGGCGATGATGGCTTCCTCATTACAGCGGCCGATTTATTACTCCTCAAATTTAACTTGTCATGAAATGTTCCTCAGACGTTTATTTTTCAAATTTGTTCATTAATAAAATAAACTGTGAAGTAACTATTATTTTGGCCGTGAACCCTAAAAATGACCCGTAGTTTCGACGTTAGTGTGACGAAACTCTAATTCGGCGTGGTGACGTATCCGCACGCTTTGACTTGCCAGTCCCCTTGGTGTCGCTGTAAAATATTTAATTCGGATTGAGAGTACATACAATGGGCATGTTGACTAAAAATTTTTTCGTGTTGCTATGTAAAGACCTGCCAAAAATAAACACAATAGTGACAGAAATACATTTCTAAACATAAAACTCTTTCAGATATAAAAGTTTTAAAGACACATGTTTTTAGACGTTAATTTTTAGACGTGAAAACGCGCCTCTGAAATGCCTACATATTTGTGACGTCACAAGCTTGTATTTTGTATGGGTGGCGTGAGAACTTTGTTTGGTAGCTATACGAAATATTTCGTTTGTGGTTATGGTTTCATAATAAAAGTTGCTATAAATTTAACGGACAACAATACAGTATAATTGCATTAAGTCCGCCTTTTGTACGATGTATTTTTTATATATGTGCAATAAAGTTTAAATAAATAAATAAATAAAAATAGACCTGAAATAATTTTCGACAGTAGATCACGACCGTGCATCAAGAATCAAAACGTAACTTCAAACTCGTATATATCATTTACTGCACAATTTTATAATTTCCGCTCCATTAAACGGTGGACATTAAATTATTTTAGGACCTAAACCTAAAATAATTTTATTAGAACCTAAAATAATTTCATGTCACGTGGCAAAGGTATCCTACCCCAAAATAATAAATTATTAGCATAAACTGGTCCACATGTAAAGAACTGAAAGCAAATAAGTAAGACCGTCCGCGAATTATACATATTAGCACTCAAGAACCTCACGACCAACAATAAGAAGTGATCAGAAGCTTGTAAGATCATGGTCCAAACACCACTTGAAAACTCAATAACGCGCCCAAAAGCAAACAACAGGGTTGCCACTCGAAAACCCATCCAGGTAAATTAAATTTATACACGGAAAGTAATAACAGCGGGCATCAAAAGGCCTCGTCTGTCCGAATGAAGCTTTCCTTTTAATTAGACCCTAAGTACTCGTTAAAAAACGGGATCCTCCCGAGCAGACAAAGCTGCCGTACTAACAAACAGTGCGACTGTAAAAACGTTGGATAAATAAGTGGAAAAATACAGGTAAGTCCGAGGGTTTTGTACGGACGGCCGGCCACTTAGGTCATCCTGCGAAATAAAGGCCCGAAGTTTTTTATATCGCTTTTAAATGCGAGGCCCGTGCCCGCCTCATCCCCCGACGATCATGTGAAAGGAAACAAACGAAAGAAAATGTTTGCGAGTGCCGTTCACTTTTATTGAACAGCTCTTTTACTAGTTTCGATTGCAAATAGTTCGTGTAATTCAGTTAGCTCTAATGAAACGGATAAGTTGGGCGCTGTGAAATCACAGGTATTTTTTGCTCTTAGATAGTCTGGGGAAAAGAAAAAACGAGAAATATATCAACTGCGCGCAGTCTGTAGAAATGGGTGAAAATATAAGGAAATATGGCTAGCTTCCCATCACTATTTTATTTCCGGTTCCATCGATACGTCTAAAATGAGCCAAATGTGGCCTTTAGGTCATGTGACTCTAGGCTTTGCCTGCTCCGTGAGGAATATAGATGTATGTATTTTTACCGGGCAAGCGGCGTATTTGCAAATCGCCGAGACGCGTAACGACATTATGCTGGTTCGTGGAAAACGGCTTCGGCGTCGCGCCATTGTTTGTGTATACGCTGCGTGAAATGCTTTGCATCTCTTTAGCGACACCGCTTTACGTACTAGAATCATTAATGTACCGACAAAGTAAAAATAACACACTTTCAAAATAATGTACTTAGCTTTAGTTAGCTATGATTTTACGTCTTTCCCCGCTATGTGTTTTATTACCTTGGCGACGCTTAGGTACATAAACCTAGATTACATATAACATTTGCTAAAAGCTTAATATTTCAGGAAGAAATTTACTCATATAATCTATATCTGCATTACTAGAGGTACTTATATTCATTTTTGAATAGGCTCTGAAACTACAGGACAGGTTTTGAAAATTCTTTTCCTAATTTACGTAATTGCTAATTTAATTGCGGGTAAAATAGACTATAATTAACGTGAACAAAGTCGCGAGAAAATTTTTACTCATATAATTTTGTATAAATAATTGAGCGTCAACTTAACATATTCAATCTTTTTTTAATAAGTATTTTCTTGATTAAAGTCGTGTTTGTAATGTAAAGATAAGTATTTATTTGTCCCTCTCCCAAATTCGAGTTTTCTAGACTTTGTTGGTTTGGCTGCATTGTAATTTAAGTACGTACCTATGAATATCCACAGGTATTTATATATAAAAATATTTAAGGAATTTAATATTTTTTGCAAGGCTTCTCAACTTTTTCTATTAAAAAAGTCGAGTGAGGTACCAAAATCAAATAATTCAACCGCCGCATTCCATCCCATAAACCACTAGCGCCCTCTACACATTCCGAATTTAAATAAATCTTGCCTTGTTTAGTCCCTCCTATTGGGAATGGCGTAGCTATAGAGCAATATATTGCGTGTGTGAAGGTACTATACATTTTCAATTTGGGCAGCGGGTTACGACACAAAATATAAATGTTACGGAACAATAAATTTTAAAGTAACGGCTTCTTTATAATTTCATGTTTAAGTACATTCACTGGGATGTTTTGTTCAATACTCAGTTTCTTTCTGCAGTAAGACTTATTACTTGCATGCAAATTAACATATCATATTGTTTTGAAGCAGACGCTATGATAAGAGACTCAATACTTTAGGATGTAACCGGGAACACGTTTAAATGAGAGAGAGAGCTTTGTTATTGTTCATGTGCTTCGAGCAACACGCCTTTCTGGTACAGAAGCCGTGTTGCTCGAAGTTCATGTGCAATTGGAGTTGTTTTGTTAAAAAATTCTTTTTATAAATACTTTAATAGAATTAAACTTAAAAGAAAATAAGCACAATGTTCAGTCAAACAGTTGTGTATTTAATATTGTTGAATTGCTTACATAATACCGACTAGTAAATTTCTTGTGACTTCGTCCGCGTAATTTAGAGTCTATGTCAACCGCAGATAATTTAGCTTACTTTATGTGAAAGAATTTTGAAAATCAGTGCAGTAGTGTGTAGCCTATTCAAGGCAAACAATCAAATATTTTCTCTTTATAATATAAGTATTAATTAAATAGATCACTTTTTTTTAAACGTGTCATTTCTGTAGTCTTTGTATATTGTTATTGCGGGTAGTGCGGGCCTGGCGAGGGCTGTTTGAGGCAGTGATTAGTAATGTGAGGGGATTATGCCGAAATAATCTTAGTGAGACCTTAATGAGAAAACATTCCGCTGGCCGGGACGTTTACAATTAATTAATTTTTATTTTAATCACAAGTTTTAGTTATTATCCTATTTTCTTTATTAAAAAGTGATTTGTTAAAAGAATATGGAAAATAATTGGGTTTTTTATTTGGTCAAGCATAGATAAACACAATAAAATACAAGCGTATTCATACAAAAATATGGCTTGGATATATTTTGTGAATAGTGCTTTTATTTCTTTCTATGATGGATAGGAAGTTTTGACGCAACCTATGGCGACATCTCTGAGCCGTTGTCTCAACATATGTTACCAATTAGAAGTTGGGACTACATAGTATAGAGAAGCAAGGCAAAGGAGTGAAAATAAGGTAAGTGTTTCCGAAAAGCAAAATAATTCTAGGTTAGTATACAAAGTACTCGAAAAGCTCAGCGTATATTATGTCTTAAAGCGAGCTTTCTAAATACTTTTAATTCTTAATTAAACTTTATCAACCTACCTCATTACTAAACGTAATTCAGAAATAGTCTCTGAAAATCCAAGTCGTTAAAACAATCAAGAACCTCTTAACTTGGAAAAATCATAATTCGTCTTAACTTTTTCTTACAACTGTCAAAATTGTTATTAAAAACTTATTCATTCATAAGTTATTCATCCGAACTAAAAATCCTAATCCAAAACAAGTTGAATGTCGATTAAACAGAAGTCGCCGGCTACAAAACTCTTTCATTTGTTCCTACATTGGATCTATTGATAAAGTTTCACAGAAGTTCTTGAGAACAACAAAAGTCGACTAAACATTGTGCCCTTTACTTGTCTTGTAGTGACATTGTATGGACGTTCACCTTTGTCGAAATTTCCATTTTCAGGTTGTAATTACGAGCGGTCATTATTACGTTTCGTATACGTGTGATTAGTAAGTGAAATGCTATCGAGTTAGATATGTTATGTATTATAAATTCGAGTGATGGGAGCCCTATACGACCCACAATCTACTCACTTTTGTGATACACTTAACTGAGATCTCATCTTATCTTAATTGGGCCCGATTATGAATCGGAAGCACGTCTAACCTTTAGGTTATTTTGTACTCACCCCATGCCTTACTCATCCACGCGGTGATTCCTAAAGAAGGACTGCATGAGCTTCAGAATATCACCTGGTGCGTAGTGCCTGTAGTCCTCCAGATCAGGATAAGCCGATCCAACTGAGATACTATCACACCTTTAGGTAATTCCTACTACCTAGAGACCTACGGCCCAACGGGATTTCTTAAGAGCGTATACTAGCAGTATTTTTTCAATATGGTTTCCATACAAATGTATTTCTCTATTTTCTCGCTGAAAACTGATTCTAGAGTCACAATTCTTTTTTCATAAAATCTAGTACTAAAATAAGAATGCCCCTATTTTTTATTTTTTCCAAAAAACCTATATTTGTACAATTTTTTTTTCTTATAAACAGGTTTTTAGAAAAAAATAAAACATAGGGTCATACCTTTTTTAGTAATAGATTGTATGTAAAAAGAATTGTGCCTCTAGAAGCAGTTTTCAGCGAGAAAATAGAGAAATACATTTGTATGGAAAACGCACTGCTAGTATACCCTCTATATATATGGATAGGCACTTCAATGTCCAATTTCTTACATTTAGATAGGAAGCGTACAGAAGTTATGGCAGTTTGAAAATTTTCAAGATTTAATAAAAATATTTTGGATTGATTATGTTTAAATTCTTATAGGCACGATCGGCAGTATTGTTCCCAGTAGTTTAGGCCTATGTCTGTCACAGTTTCAGAAGCTATTTTATGTACATGGGTACATATAATAGTCTCCAAACCCTATCTTATACATAAGTAAATCGCGTTGGGATGACGGTCTATACTACGAATAAGTAATAAGTCTTATTACTAATTCGTAGGGTATATAAAGCATTGGCAAACTACTTTATTATATTTTTGCACAAAATAAACATTGCATCAGTTTTTCTCCGCAGAATCACCAAAGCATTTACAAGAGGACTAACGTAGTACTCTAAATACTTTTCAAAGAAAAAACCCGTATCGATTTAACCTATAAAAAATCTGCATTATGTAATTTTTTTGTGAGAGTCGGCGTCATGCACGTGACCGGCTGTAAAATTTGCTAAATCATATACAACAATGCTGTCATAACTCATACTTAATATACCTGGACACCTGTCTTTCCAACGCACCTTAGCTGAGGATGCAATCGGGAAAACTCTCAAATAAGGAGATTTGTATTTAAATAACCACAGAAAGTATACCTGCCTTTATGCTTCAGGTCAGTGATATCAGCACTTCGGTCTGTAGCTGTAGTAAGGATAAAAACCTTCACTATCACTGAAACAACTTCAAGTGAAAACTGAGTATCAGTTTTATCTTATATACCGTTTATTGTACGACATAGTGTACAATTATTTTGTATACTAACTGATTCCCCACGACTTCTTCCACGTAAATTATAGCCTTTGTTATTCACGCATATCGTAGCTTTCATTAACTGACATTAATTTTGAAGTAAAAACATTGAATTGATTGACAAAGTGCTTACACACACAAAGCACTTTTTGGGTGAACAACAAGATACTTAGTTTCCACTTCTATCGGTAGTTCCCAAAGAGTTTAGCATCTAAATAGTTTTTAAGTTAATTATACCTGCATTACAAACATACAATCTATAGGCCTAAAATACGCCACCTACTTATAGTAATTCGGATACATGCCCTCAGTCACCTTTGCAAAAGGTTAATCACAAAGGAGCACATTTTGTAGGTTTGTTATTGTGCGCAAGTTTGTAGCCGGCATCCACTATAAGTTCTCAAGTTAGCCGTAACAATTTGATTGTTTATCGACGGATGAGTTGAGAACTAACTTGGAGATTTGTTGTTTCGTGAAAAAGCAGCAATGACAAGGTGAGTTATCGTTAAGTTGAGAGTTGAATGAGTTGTTGAGTCGAGTCACGAAGCCATATGTTATACCCTGGGTGGACCCATCTGTGACAAATTGCATTATGTACTTACTTCAATCGCAGTTCTATGCCATCGCTGTAAGTACAGCTGATCTGTCTACATCGGTATTCTATATGATAGTTTATTATTTGGTTTCGTATTGAGTTTTATGGGGCCAACAGCAAGTCCCATAGAACGAACACTATATTGAGTTAAATAATAATGGCAGGTTTTTTGCTGTCCAACATATCAAATATTTAGGAATCATGGAAAGGACAAAAACCATCACATAAGGCAATGGTGTCTAGCAGCACGCAATTTTGCATATATAATATTGATTCAAATAACGAAATTATAATGCAAATGGACATTCTCTTCACACATAGGGACAAATGAATGAATGAATAAATAAATAAATATAAATGTATAGGGACAAATCATCCAAATTGAGCTAGCCCCACAGTAAGTTGTGAACTTGTGTTGTAGGATGTACGATACTTTATGTTTTAATAGATACATATATAGAAAAAGACCCAAGACCCTGAATACGCTGAAAAAGATCGTTTCCCTTCATGACTTAACCAGGGATCGAACCCGGGACCACTCGTGTTGCAGCCTGGCGTATTAACCGCTGCGCCACGAAGGTCGTCTATATGTTATAAGTAAACAAACAGACTGCGCTGTAATTCTTATTTTCAAACGCTGCAGGCCATAAGGCTATAACTAGTAATTCTAATAATTAACAGTCGCCGCGTAGAAAGTTGCAAATTAAAAATTCTAGCAGAATAAAGTCGCAGCATTCTGCGAGTGGAGGCGCGCGATAACAACACAATGGGAATTTGCCGTGCGCTGCCCTCTCTTTAACCTAATTACAACTTAGTTGCCTAAGTGATAAAGCCTATTATTACGTGCGTTAAAACGGCAAAAATACGGACTAAATGCAGACAGAGTTGCTCGCAGCGGCATTACATCGAAAATCCTTTTCGGAGTAATGCTGTTAAAAACTTTGCACAAGATAGCAGTTATTTGATTACCTACATAGAGGAGTTATATGAGTTTCAAGTATAAGATGAATACAAAGTAGTTAAAATTTCGCTTTAAGTTTCGTGAAAACAAAAGTTAAAAAACTTGGTGTTCTCAATTTTTTAGGCACGTAAAGGAAATTTTATGGTGCTATTGAGGACCTATTTACAATTCTGATACTAGTTTAGGCCATTTACACTACGAAAACCAAAAGCAAATATTCACCTCCGTACAAGGGGTGTTTTGTCTATTTTTTCCTTGGTGATGGGTAAAAAGCATGATGCATAATTGTCAGGAGTGGTATGTAGGTAGCCCGCGGCTCGACTCACGTGAATATAGATCCCTCAGGAACAGTATACTATTCCTGAATAAAACGTAACCTATGTACTTCATTATGCCTCAAACTACCTCCATATTAAATGTCATCCAAATGAGTTCAGTCGTTAAAGGATAAAGAGCCAACAGGCAAACAGATTTACTACTTTTGCATGTACTCTACGTATAGAACAAAGGAGCCGAATTCTTCGTTCTATACGTATAGAGTTTTGTAATCTTTAAATAGGTATATTTATTTTCTCATATTTCATTGATGCTTCAGTATACTGATCTTTTTAGGTGGTTCTTTATGATAAATATCCGTAAAAAAATCACTGTTTATCACGCAAAGTGCACCATCTGCGTTTACTTAAAGTGCGACTTATTATTAGGTGGCAAAATTAAATCAAAACCTACACACGCAACATAAGACAGCGTAATTAACATTTTTCCCATTTGCCGGATTCGATGGCATTGAAAGGCGCCAGTCGGAAGGGTGTGCAATGGTGCATCGCCGCGGTCATAGGAGCCAGTGATGTGTTGTCGACGCTCCATCACGTCCCAGTGAGCATTAGCCTTTAGGCTCCAATTATGTATCTAGCGTAGAAATATTTCGTATGCATGATTTAGCTGCTTTTTTATATTTTTATTTGTAAATTTTTTAAATTTTATTTTATTGTTTAAATCTATAAAAATTAAATCTTTTTATTTTCTTGTACACAGATTTCGTAACTCCATCTGTTGATTTAGAACGTGTTTGTTTTGTGTGTGAGTGCTAGTTTTGTAGGTTCGTAGATTACATTGCTAAGAGACGCTTCATCACGCCCCAGTGAGTATTGGCCTTTAGGCTACAATTATGTATATCCATCCAACGTAGAAATATTTCGTGTGCACCATTCAGTCTTTTTTTAGTTAATTATATCTTTTGTAAAATTTAGATGACAGCTTTTATCCAGATTTTTGTTACTCCATCTGCTGATTTGGTACGAGATTTCTTTGATAGTACTAGTTACGTAGGCTAGCAGACTACAGTGATGTGTTGAGGGACGCTTATTTTCATCTCAGTGAGCAAAAAGCCTTAGGTTTCAATCGGGCATGTAACGCATAAATATTTCATATGCCACTTTGACTTCTTTTATTTAATTAAGGACAATTTTTAAAGTCCTTAATTAAATAAAAGAAATCAGCAGATTGAGATTGACCGATTATTTAATTAAAGACTTTAAAAAAGCCGGCCAAGTGCGTGTCAGGCCACGCGCAGTGTAGGGTTCCGTAGTTGCGAATGATAACTTTGAGTTCACACTGTTCACATTCGCACATCACAGTTTAACGACCAAAAAATGTTACAATGAAAATGTATGAAATTTTACATTTTCGAGTACATTTTATAAGTTTGTTGCCTATAACTTTTTAGTTTGTACTTAGTACTCAGCTCTGATAGTTTTCCTTTCAACTTCAGTGTATGTACTACTGCTGTAATTTTTTTCACATATCCATATATAACTGTTTAGTAGATAGAGGGGGGGGGGGGGAACACGTACCTCTAACAAAAATTGGCACTTTAAAACCAAATATTTTGGAAACGGATCCCTAAATCGAAAAATGGTGTTCTCAACCTCACAATATTTTTTAAAGACCTATCTAACAATACCCAACACGATGGGTTTGTATAGAAAAAAAAATATTACACACTCTTTACTTGTATGGGAGTTACCCTAAAAAAAATTTTTTTTCAAGATTTTTTTCTACCACTTTTTTGACATAATTAATATACATACCCATACCAAATTTTCAGCTTTCTAGTACTTATAGTCTCTGCGTAAAACCGCGGACGGACAGACAGACAGGCAGTCAGACAGACAGACATGGCGAAACTATAAGGGTTCCTAGTTTACTACGGAACCCTAAAAAATTGTTAGAATCTGCAGGTGATTATAAACAAGCTTATCAAGATAACCTTACCGCTGATCTTTATAAGTCTTTTCTCATCTTATTTTTGAAGATTATTTTCTAAGATTTGCCTTTTTTGTGATGGAAATGTACAGGAAAATAAGAAAAACTATTATTTTAAAAATTTCAGTTACAATTTTTGTTCTTACTTATTTACCTTTTATCTGCTATGGATTATTATCCCTCTATTAAAGATTCTAAACATAATATATGGTTAAGCAATAAACAAATAAATATCACACAAATGAGCTAGGCCCAATAAGTTGTGAACTTGTGATGCAAGTAACTTAGCGGTATTACATTTTATAATATAAACTTATATATATATATATACATCCAAGACCAGGCTAATCTGAAAAAGATTGTTTTCCATTATATCCTTACCGGGAATCGAACCCACAATAGACATTTCAATAAATGAAATTACCAAAAACTCTTAAAACTTAAGTTGTAATTTTCGTTCTTACTTATTTCCCTTTTTATCTGCTCGTCGTCAATACAAACATGGATTGTTTTTCCCATAATATAATATACGGTCAAGAAATAGAAGTTTCTGGAAAAGAAATTACCAAAAATCAATTTCCAATCATCAATCCAACCGTTCCATCAAATCTAGAAACCAGCATTGTAAAGGCGAGTATACACGTTACAGAATTTTTCCTCAATTTCTCCGAGCACTTGATTAGCTCTGCCGATCGTAATTATTTTCCCGTCCCCGTGGCCGCGGGGGATTTGTATAATCCTGATTAGGTACGTATTGCGATCCGATGAAGTGTGCCGCCGCACGTGTCTACTCGGCTTTATCTCACTTTGGGACGGATGATGCCCAATGTTTGATAGACGGAATTGAAAGTAGTTGATTGAGTCGTTATTTCATTAAGTAATGCTGTGTTTGATAGGTCTTAGAAATTGATTCGTGTGAGGTTATTTTTTCCAACCGCAATTTGCTGTAGGAAAAAACCTGGTAAGTTATTTAAATGTGAAATGGAAGGTAAAACCCGTTACGACAATTATTTATTTAATTTATTTATGTTTTATTGCACAATTTAAAAAATATGTACAAAAGGTGGACTTAATGCCGTATGGCATTCTCTTCCAACCAAACCTTTGGACCAAAAAGAGAATTAACATGGGTGGTGGTGCGATAAAATGCCAATAATAAAAGCATCAACATCATCATTTATGCGCTTAAAATTAGTATCATTATGATTATTAAAATAATTGTTAAACAATAAAGTTATAGGCGTGAAACTTATAGAACCCCTCTTTTTCGGTCATGGATTAAAACGAAGCGTCCATTTTCGACAAGGACTAATTCCTTCGCGTTTGAATAGGAAAGCTAACGTTTAAAATAGAGCAACTGAATAAAATATATCCAAATATTCGTGAGGATTTTGATACTCGTGCTATACTGACTCATACAAGCAAGTTATAGGCGTGAAACTTACAGAACCACTCTTTTTTGGTCGCAGAATAAAAAGGAACCGTCCATTTTCCACGAGGACCAATCCTCTGCCTTTGAATAGAAAACATTTAAAATACAGCTCTGAATAGAGGACATCCGCATTCGCAGGACTCCTCCGATCGTGTCCACTTCAAGTTTGGACCACGTGCTTTTTGTTTACTATTGAAGGGATATGTTCGAGTAAAGTGGGCGCAGGGTTGCTACAACGGATACTTAAGATAATATTTTCATACATACATACATGCCTTTTTCCTTTGCGGGGTAGACAGAGCTCAGGTCTGTAAAAACTAAAGGCAACGTTTAGCATGTTGGTGGGCTTGTAGGTGGAGAACGGAAACGAAATAGTTATGGGTTGCTAGCCGCATCGCCTATTGACATGATTCCTCAGGCCTATTCCCTCGATCGGCTTTTACGATCTACGTGGGAAGAAAAGCAGCTGGTACATTCTGTTTTTTTTATTTTCTCCCAGACCAGCGTGGAAGAATATGATATTTTCTTAACTACGAAATATTACTAAAAATTTAAAAGGTAAGTAAAAAGAGTGATAATCTCGTAATCAAAAAATTGCATTTTAAATAGGTATTTGAAATTTCAAAAAGCTTTATTTCTTAATCATGCCGTAATTGAAACACTTTATTATTGAGAAAAGCGTAGTAAAAATCGACAATTGATTTTTCATCCAACTTTGCAGACTTGCTAGGAGAGATTTTGTTTATCTATTTTGTATTTTTATTGTTGGATTTAGAAATAAAATGGCTTTAAATAGGCATAATATATTTTTCTTGATATACAAGAAAAAACTAGCTCAGTCATATACAGCGTGTAATTTGTACCTCGACATCCACTTAAATGGGTAACTTAGACCGTCAATATGAACCACTTTTTCAAAGTTCTTGACTTTCCCATACAAGACTCGCAAAGTTTTTAGCTTTCCCATACAAATTGCCCGGGCAAAAAATGTCGAAATTTTTTCATAGTTCTCTTCTCAGCATTGATCCCATAGGAAAAATTGTGCTGAGTGCAATTGTGATGTGCTGAGTCACCGCTCTTAGAGTACATCGAGGATCAATTTAATATTTTTTCTGTCTCCAAAAAGCCATTTTATTTCTAAATCCAACAATAAAAATACAAAAAGACAGGCCTTTATCACATTGCTGCGTGTAACAACCCTAGCAAACAGGGTAAGTCCCGTCAACCAATTACTTTGAGAGACTCGTAGTACGGTGGTATTTCAATTTGCCTTATTGGCCCATACGCCTCGATTTTTGACAACGTTTCCTCGTCCGCGACTCATTTAAGTATTCCCATTTCATCAATCTGCCATTTATTTGGGAACAAATTACTTTTGGACTAGGCCAAACGTTATCAAACTAAGTAAGGGATAAAAAAGCACAAAATTTTTATTTTTTATTTTATTTGATAATGTTGTATAATATCTTGATATTATTCTCTCTTCCATGTTTGTCTGGTAGAAAGGAAAAACAATGGAATAATGTCTACTTTAAACAGATATTTGGGTCTTATTTCTCTAGTTTGTGTCTATCTCATAAGGAATATACTTTGATATTGATAATATACCCCAGTCTTCTGTACAAAAAATAAATTCATATAAGAGTTGGACCTATACTTTTAAATCACACTATAAAATAGATAGGTAACGCTGCAATCCTGTTTTTGTTACCCATGTAGTTACTACCTATTTATAGAATAAGTAATTACTACTACTATTTATTAATTTTAATAAAATCTCTAAATACCTACATACACTTCTTGACCATTCTAGTACGAAATAATAACGGCATTTTTTCAACAATTTTTTCCGAAAACATTTTTACAAATCAAAGCTAATTCGCGGTGCATCGCGAGTTAAGCGGCGTGCACACGGGTCACGCTATCGCCGTTCTAGTTCATTAGGCGGGCGGCCGCGCGACGATATCGCCGCGAACCACTCATTTTTCACGCAAGTGCGGGATTCCGGCGCGCTGGCCCGGCAATGAGAAAAGCCCTTTACAATTTTGTATTTAGAACAGTTCTTTCTTTTTCATTTCTGGCCAATATGTAACAATTTGATTAGGTACTTGACATGATAGTAAACTAATAGAGACGTAAAGCGACCATTATGTCTCTACAATATTCTGATATCTATGGTCTCTACCATACATTTTTACGAGTGAGCATCAACTAAATAGATCACCCATGAGTCAACATAAGAAAAAATCCATAAAGTCAAAAAAAAAATATTTGCTTTTTTTTTCTTAAATACCACAAAACAAACATTAAGTGAAAAAAATACACTTCGTTAATTGCAAGCTAGTTTCAAGCAAGACACCTTACTATAAAATTTATTTTCCTGAAATTTTAGTAATATGTACTTATCTAGAAAGTATAGGCAAGGTTTAAGTAAAGGAAAGAAAAGGAAGTATTTTATTTTGTATTATATATTTTGTAACATAACTTTCAATACTGAAATATCTTTGTTTATTTACGTTATAGAGGTATAGCCCTTTTATATGAGATAAATTAGTTTTACGAAAAAATAATAAATAATTAACCAGCTGCTAAAAATATTTACACCCCAAAATTAATTAAAATATCTACCAAATTATACCTACACGTATATTAGTACACCTGCACAGCGGGCGCGATTTAATTTACACTACCCCCCGCCAATCGGGGACAATATTCAAATAAGGCTTCATCTATTAACGAACCCCGTCGCGACATGTTCTATTATCTATCACTTCCATCTGCAAGACCCTCCGCCTTACCCTTGCCTGAGGACGGTTTACATTTGAAGACTTTTTGGTACTCATCAAACCACCGAACGCAGTCAATTGTTTTAAATTTCGAATAGGATAGGTAGAGAAGAGGTAGAGCTAATCAAGGGCGTTTGGTTTGTGTGTCGGAAAGGCGGTCCGCTGCTGTAAGAACTTCACCATTCTGAACTAACTTACTATGATAATAGCTCCAGACTGCTAAGGATGATTTGTTTATTTAAAAGACTAGCAACGCTCTAGTCACTTTCCTGGTTCATGGGCAGCGGTGATCACTTGCCACATCAGGTAACCCGCTTGCTCGATAGCCGTCCTATATGACGTGGAGAAATACAGTTCCGGCCTAGATCACTTGGTATTCCTAAACATGTTGCTCGCGACGAACAAAGGATAGTTCTAAAGTCATACTTAAGGTAGGACAATTGGCTGGCCTTAAAATTTTGATGAATAGTAACGCGCAAGGCGGCCCTCAGTGCTTTGAGGGACGCGGAACCATCGTGTTGCCACCCCCAATACTCGCCCTGATGATGGTTTTCGACCGAAACTAGTCGGCAATTTAGCCGAACAAAACGTAAGTAAAACCGTGATTCTATAATGAATAGTAAATCGGTGGGAGACTAAGATTAACACAATCTAGAGATATTCGGAAAACTGAGAATGAGAGGCCTACAGCTACGACTATATAATTATAATGGGTAGTAATAAACTGGAGCCGAGTTTTGGCTCCAATGCGTAGAATGAGGTGAAGATGCAATTTCAATTCCAATCAGAGGAAGATAAAAGCATATCATAGTTAGGGAAAGTTCAGTACTTAAATCCATATCAAAAATTGTATTATTGAACAATATTATAGAAACTAACTAGTATGAATGTATAAAATGCGCATTAGCATGAAATAATGTACTGAATGTGCACACAGTCAGACATTCAAACACGAGTATCCGTTAATCTTGCAAGCACCGGCGACTGAACCTCACGTAGGTTCGTGGTGAAGCATAAATACTAGTCATATGTTCTATGTTTCCTTTTTCTTGAATGCAAGAATTCGTAAAATACTCGTATGCATTTAACCTACTCAATTTCAAGGCATTGACCGTACCTACTGGCTCTTTAACATAGCAATTCTGCCTACCAGTACGCTTTACTACTTCAGCCGATCTTACCATGTCTTGTATGAAAAAAGGTAGATATTATTATTATTTTCAGTTTGTCTGGTAATTGATGCAATTATCGAAACTCTAGCTTTTGTTTGCGATTTGTTCTCGAAAGAAAGTACCCAGTGTTTAAATCCAGGTTTTTACCAAACGTACTTATGCAGTTGATGGTGCCTATAAGTTGATAAACTGATTCATGAATAGGCATACAAGTAGAAACGGGTTATTTTAATCTATGTGGATAGGTTTTTAGATATCCTTTATTTACAATTTTAAAACGAAAAGGTTCAGAAATGAAAACAAAAAATATGAATCATTCTAAATTCAAACAAATCGCAATCACTGCCAGCCAGTATCGATTTGACGCAATCTCAAGCCGTACAACATAAAAGCCCTCGCCCCAATCTGCGGTAGAACAAGGCGGGCCGGTGGCAGTAGTTTTTTTTTTTCAATAACCCTTGAGCGTCCCGCTGGGCTGCTCAACACATGACCGTGTCAATCACGGCATCACGGCGTTCCCCGGGCGTGCTCGTGACATCTTTATGATTTCTATGGTAGTATTGAACAAATAGTTTTAAACGAGTTGTTTTGAATTTTATTTAATTGCTCAGCGGTTTGTCCGCTTACCGGTCGTAGAATGAAACTTTAGGTTTTGTAGGGCGGAATTTTTTTATAGCAGGAGAGAAGCTATTTTTTCAATTGCTGCTATATTTTTGTAACAATATTACGTATAGAGTAAGATATTTCACGCCACATACTCTCTATCGGCGTGAGTTAAAGACTCATGTTAATCATTGGCAGTCAACTCTATAATACCCATTGGTTTTGTTCACTAGACGTAATTGATTTGGCTATAATTGCCCCGTATGTCATCCATAGGATTTTTTTTTTCATAAACCATCACTTCGTTTAATAAATCTAATGTAAACATACAACTCAACAAGTTCTAATAGAACACGACCTAGAAATGAGTTGGTAGAATATCTGAAAATCCCATGAAAAACTTTAAGCCAAAATATCCGCTTAGCAACGTAATAAATCAGCCCCGAGTTCCCATCACACCGGTTTTAATATACATTCCGATCGTCCATAGAGTTCAAACACAGCGTCAATAGTTTCAGCGCGACTTACTTTAATTTCAGTTTTAATTTCTACGTCCCTGATTTGATGGCTGGGATAGGGCTGGCAACCGGATAGTTCCGATTCCAAAATTATTGGGAAATTCCCCTACAGTTGAAGTTGAATAATGAAACCTGGGATACGCGTTTCTAAATATTATGGTCCTTCTTTACCTACATATAACAAGAAATGCTGTTGGTACCAGTTACAATAGATAATAAATATATGCGGAAGCATCACTCAGATTGAGCTAGCCCCAAAGTAAATTCGAGACTCGTGTAATGGGATACTGACTCAACTATAGTATCTTTTAAAAATACATATATAGCTTTAGATAAACATCCAACACCTACCTAGAGCAATCTGAAAAAACCCATTTACCATCTTGACCTGACCCGGGCTCGAACCCAGGAGGTCACTAAGCCTCCGAGGTCATCATTATGTTCCCACAAAGATCGTAAAAACCGCAGAAACAGGCGAAAATCTGAAGAATCATGTAGAAAGGCGATACAGCTAGCAACCCCTCAGATTTTATAGGTAGGTACCTATTAACTGTAGCTCAACGTCAACATCTTAATCACCTGCTGCCAACGAGTAACTAATGAACTTGCAATCCAGGTCTAACGTCCAATCTGAAGGAAGGTTAACAGGTTACAATATGCAAGTGCAGTTATGATAGAATTGCAGCGTAGTTGGAAGAAAAATAAATTACAGTACGTAGATCTCGATTTTCGGCATCTATCTGATCTCCCAGCCCTACTCTGGCACCCGGGTGCACGGATCATTGGACGCTGCACTTTATATTTTTCATCTGTGCCCAGCTACAATCGACAATGGCGACGATTTAAAATATTGCGCGGGATTTTTTTTTAACTTGTCTTAAGTTGTCTCTTGTAGTTAAAAAGTCCGAATCGTTTTTTTTCTTTATTAGAAGTTATTGTTAACTCTGTTAAAATCATGACATCTTTTTTTTCTTCATAGAGGTGTATGTCCCACTATTTGGCAAAAGCCAAAAAATATATTATTCGCATAATTAAATATCCTACATATATAATACAATGTTAGATAAATTGATATATCGAGGCGAAGGGTAAATTTGATCCCTTCATAACCTACGAAGACAATATTAGCTAACTTTTCTTATGGTTAAATCTGAGGGTTAAATTTGAATGATTTGTTTTTTATCACACGTACAGCCATCGTACAGCACATTAAAGAGTTAAAAGCCAGTAAGTACTTAAATACATGTTTTTATGTTTATCAGTGAAAGCGTTCGTAATAAAAAAAGTCATGTTTCAAAATATATTAACAGTGGACAAAAGGTATAATATAATAATATGTTCTTCTCAGTTTTCCTAACAACAGGTATGTTATTAAAATACGTAACAACGGGTTAAACACATAAATTGTCAGCTACTGGCCGACATGTTTCGACTTCATCCGGAGGTCTTCTCAGGGCAAATGTAAATTGAGACGCGCGCACGATGTCGTCCCAATCCGCACACACAGTGCGTGTGACTATTTACGTGAGTAACCCGTTGTTACGTATTTTCATAATGTCTATATCTAACGTTAGTTTAAATAAAAAAACAGGTATGTTTGCAAAATTTCATACCCATTGGTACACAAACTCACTCTCACTTTTTATAAAATTTTATATAATTCAAGTAAGGATAATTTACAAACATCCAGCCCAAACTTCAACGTCAACATTTTGCATATCTCCATTATATACAAAATATCTAAACTCGGCAGTTGTCAATGAAGTTACTGAATCAACTTGACAAAACAAGGGTGAATGAAACAATGGCACATCAGCCCCTGCACCCTCGCAAGCCACAGGAGAATATCATAAACGCGGCTTAAACACTCGTCTCGGAGGATATTAAGTAAATAAAAACATAATAAAATAATAAATTCCACGCAACATATGGCAGAAGGCAGATTTTGTGGATCAGTAGGGTTCGGAACGATTTGTTGCGAGACTAGTTTAGCGATTTGTAGTTCTGAAGAAGTACTTTTATACAAATAGCAGTCTGTGAAGCGACTGAGAAACAAAAGTTGTTTCTGAAAAGCTAAGCTGAAATCTTATAAATACAAAATTTCTACGAATAGTTAAAGTGTTTATGTTATGTAATGATGTTTACTACAAACCCGCCTATTTATATTGGAATATAAAGCCAATCATATGAAAAGCATATTAAATATTTTACTTCACCAGTAACGAAATTGCATTTCTTAATGCTAGCCTGCTCAAATTATAATTTCTATGATTCTATATAAGTCTTAAACTAATGAACACTTTCGCATGGACCTACCATTCAAATGACTGGCTAAAACAATTTCTTAGCATAATAAGTGTAGATAGTTAGTATAGGGACTTAGGGTCTTCCTTCCTTGACGTAATAATACAGGGTTACATTTCAAAACACCAACCTCAAAGGACTAGAGATCATAAAAAAGCAACGTTTGTTTTACGACTTTTGTTAATTTGTTATTTTATCTTTCATACAAAAATAATTATTAATTTAACTTTCTACTCTATGCGCAGTGTATTCGCGCCCCAGTGTCAAGTCGTCATTTCGTACGAATTAAACATGTTTATGTCATGACAGGACAAGAAACAAATCACGTATCTCACCTCTACCAGCCCCTGTTTATGAATAGTGATTCAACCGATCTATTGACCAACAAATCGAACAGACCGTACATCGCCACTACTGCGGCTCTACTAATGCAGCTCCCGCGTCGCATCGAGTGGTGTATCGAAATCGCGACTCGAGTAATAATCGAACCCTCGCCGCGCGGTGTCCCGCACCTAATCTCGGGATTTGTACCACGGTGAATCCCACCACTATCAAACATACGAAATCCTATTTTACCCCAACGTAATAAGGCCATTATGACTGTAAAGAAAAGCTGGCTTGTCGACACCCTGTATAGGGGTGACAATCGAAAGAGCGGACGGTTATTGAATTTCTTTGCATTTTTGATTTGTCTTTACTTTGGTTTGTTGATCAATCACAACTTCAGCTTTACAAGGCAAAGTAGAATTGCTATGAATACATAAGTATAAATTATAAAATTATTTCTCGTTGTTTTCAATTTATATTTCCTTCCATGAAAGTACGCTGTCAGGCAGGACTGAAAAAAACTAAGCAGACACTTATAGCCTAAATGTATTTAAGTAGCAACTTTTATGGTATCAATAGTAAGTAGGAGAGTTGTGAAAAGATGGAAGCCCCAGTTTTAGAAGGAATATATTTGTTAACATATCTATAACCCTGATAACCCTTCGAATAAGTAAGCTATAAATAGCCCCTTAAACTTCTTAATCATTTCTTTTCCCAAATCCAGAAATCAGGAACAAAGTTACATTAAACAAATAATAAAAAAATTCGAAAATCTTTCTTTTAAATTCTCACGTCACATATAATCGGTGGGAGTGGTGCTTGCGGCGCGGCGCGCGGCACGTGCGGTGCGCCCGCACGCGCCGCCCGCCACTCCATTACCGCGGTCGCCTCGCTGACGATGTGCCAAAATATTAGCAAAGACTAACTAATATGGACAGATAGAAAGAAAAAATATGTTGTTTAAATGACGATTATAAGAACGATAACGTCACTTAAATGTTAATAATCATGATGCGCAAAAATCACGCTCAGTCCATTACTTGTATCGATAATATACGACAAGAAGACACCGATGTTTAACAAAGAACAGTGTAAGAGATTCTTCTCATGTTAATCATCGCCATTAAAAAAAATATATTTGTGTATTTTATTATTATTTTTCGCATAGAAATATTAAATATCTCTTCTACAAAAACGTGTAGATGCGACGGGGCGTCACTCAATCAAGCATTTACGGTGTGTTTGCATCTGCGTGGAACATCAGGCAGCATTGATGCGATTGCATTGCTAGTGCACAAGCAAATCGCCGCGTAATCCGCTACTTGTATCACAAAATAAGACACTGCTATAACTTTTACAAAAACTATATCCATTGAACCTTCTGTACCGAGTGTTTCCATCTACGTCCAACATCAGGCAGCATTGATGCGATTGCATTGCTAGTGCACAAGCAAATCGCCGCGTAATCCGCTACTTGTATCGCAAAATAAGGCACTGCTATAACTTTACTAAAACTAAATCCATTGAACCTTCTGTACCGAGTGTTTCCGTCTATGTCCAACATCAGGCAGCATTGATGCGATTGCATTGCTAGTGCACAAGCAAATCGCCGCGTAATACGCTACTTGTATCGCAAAATAAGGCACTGCTATAACTTTACTAAAACGAAATCCATTGAACCTTCTGTACCGAGAGTTTCCGTCTATGTCCAACATCAGGCAGCATTGATGCGATTGCATTGCTAGTGCACAAGCAAATCGCCGCGTAATCCGCTACTTGTATCGCAAAATCGAGATATAGCGGAATTAATATCAGCCGCTCGTAATTGAAAATGTAGACTTGACGTGCCGCTTGTGGCATGTGAGTGATGCTTGATGTTGTGTGATAGTAGAGGACAAAATTCTCAAATCAATAGAAAATCACTTCAGTCTAGATTAACATTAATGAACACAGAGTAAAAATACTTGTGTATTGCGTGTGCCTACACATACGCTGGTATCTATGGGGATAAAACGCAACGGAAGCGTAATGTAGTCCCACTTAGCTGGTGATCATAGGTCAGTAGGTTAAAAAGGTCGCATTAAATGCTGGATCCGCTTTCAATCATTGGTTGATTGACAAAACCCTGGACCTGTTACTAATAATGAAAGTGATGATGATTAGTCTGAATTTTCACCAGATACCTATATGAACGACACTCAAAAATCAGTTTATATTTTCTATAAACGGGCGATTGATAAGAAAACAAGGCATTATGCCTATGACTAGTATGCCATTGGGGTTTTAAAATCTTTGGCGAAAATATTTGGGTATGTGCATCAATGTATCGTGATATCCCCCATAGGATGTGCGATCAAACCCCTGTTCCCCTGTGATGATGTAGGCAAAGACCTGTAACCACTTATACTACTAAAGTGATGATGATTGGTTTGAATTTTCATGAGGTATATAAACTACAATTAAAAACAAGTTTTTATTTTTCTGTATGCAGACAATTGATAAGAAAACATAGGCATTATGAGGGTATAAAAATCTTTGACGAAAATCGTCACGTATGTGCATCGCGACTTCCCCCATAGGATGTGCGATCGAACAGTTGCCAATCGCCCCTGTTTCCCCCCTGTGATGATGTAAGCAGTGGACCTGTTACCACTTATCCCACTAAACTGATGATGATTGGTTTGAATTTTCATGAGGTATATAAACTACAATTAAAAACAAGTTTATATTTTTCTTTATGCAGACAATTGATAAGAAAACATAAGCATTATGGGGGTATAAAAATCTTTGGTGAAAATATTCGCGTATGTGCATCAATACATCGTGACATCCCCCATAGGATGTGCGATCGAACAGTCGCCAATCGCCCCTATTCCCGGCGGGCGCGTAAGGCCCATTTACACAGGATAGCGTAGGGAAATGATGTGATTTTCTAACTAATATACTGCATTGTAAAGTCTTTGATTTAATAGTATGTTATTTGCTTAAATTTGTTTTGATTCGAAGAAAATGTGTGTTTTCTCGCTGCTCTACCGTGACAGCCTACTTAAAAAAAAGGAGGAGGTTCTCAATTCATAGGAATATTTTTTTCTTTTTATATGGAAAACCCTCATCTAACTGGCTTGTATATGGCTCTAGTAGTAGGTACAGAGCTCCTGTAGTGGAGACTAAATAACACCCGATGATGATAATATGGGAAATATTTTTAGACCTAATCAAAAAAGTAGTAGTATAGTAGTCAACTCAGCTTGTGATAAAGTTTGGGCGACGCGTTGAAAAAAGGGTAACTCGTCCTCAATTACACGAATTACAAAAAATAACATTTTACATGAAAAATTTACAATTAAAGTACAATATTAGTTATTTTCCTTGTATTATACAAGGAAAATAACATATCGCTGATCACTAATTATTCGTATTCCATGGCTGGAAGCTTCTTGTAAGCCTATGGTAATAAAACGTGAATCTATGTATTAAAACAAAAATGGTGTATTTAATGAAGCCAGAAGCCACAAGTTTCTATAACATTATGCACTAAATTGATCCTGAAAAATGAAAACCTGAAAATAACAATAACCAAACACCCAAAACCGCGTCGTCAACTATGATAAACTGCAAATATCGCCGCAAAATACCTGTATCGAGCCGCGACCGGGCGAAAAGTAATATTTAGGTGTCAACTGCAGCGATAATCGCGGGGTAAAAAATAGCTGCGACGAACTATTTCCACCCTTGCCGTCGCCGGTGGTATCTCGCCGTTTATCGGCCGATAGCATCTGAGTGAGACATCGCTGGTGACGTTTGAAATATGATCGTGGTGGTCCCCAGGGCAGAGTCACGTGCGCCGAATATTCAAATCAGAATAGCACGCGGCGGACCCCCGTGTTGGCTAAATACAGCCGACGCACCGCCCGGCCCACCCACTTACCAAGGGTCGGCCCTATGTAATCGAATTTGAAAATTATTCTAAAACACTGAATAATGTATTTCGGAGGGCCGCACGCCGGAGGCGAGTCGCTCCGATTTTTTAAATAAATTAAACTTAATCAAGTGGGTTCGCGCACCTAAACGGATTAACTTGGCGCTGATTTGACTTCAACTGTTTGCTTAGTACATGAGGGGTGACGGCTTAAAGGTTATTTGGAACAGTATCGCAGTAACATCGTTTAGCTGACGGCCATGTGAAATGCGACCGTGACGTGACTCGATCGGCTTGAGTGCCATGGGGACAATCAATCTGTGTTTCAATCGAACTACTCTATTTTAAAATACATGTTTTGTTAGATTTATTCGAGAAGGCGATAGGTAATTGTAATACCTTTATGTACTAATCATATTTTTTTTTTGTAATTAAAAAAAATACTTTCTTTTTCATAGGCAAATTAAAGATTTTTTTAGACTAGGTAGAGAGATTTGTTACGAAGAGTAGAGAAATATACATCAAATATTTTTTAATTGATCAAACATTATGGAAGTTCTCTATGCATTTGAACTGTTGACGTACTATTTCTTTCACTGCATCTCAGCATCATCTTCAGGTCCTTTTTAATCGCCACTGCAGGAGCATTACCCTCTCTGTACTACCAGAGCCAAAAACCAAAGCAGTCAGAGGATTTAGCCTACTCTCTACATGCTGGCCAGACGGGTTGGAGAGTTCTTTCACTTTACTATATTTTATTCAACAAGTCAATATATCGACGGAATAGATGAATGATAAAGTCATTACTATTTCGCTACACTTTGGAGTGACAAACAGACAAACTCTATAATGTACCGCGAATGTTCAAATAAAATTCAATCAGAATTAATATACTATCGTGTGATTGATACCAATAAGCATTATTACAATATTGACGACCTCTAATCGACACGAGTCGTCCCAGGTTCGATTCCCAGCAAAGTCATGATGGAAAAAACATTTATCACAACCAACTTGTTACAATCATCATCATCATTTCGTGTAGGTGACACGGTCAGTCGACCATGCACACCCTGGTGTCAGAGTTTTGCGAAACCGCCTCTCGCATAAAACTTGTTACAATATGTTAATATGTTGTTTATTTAAACGAAAAAGAGCACATCGATTTATTAAGGCCAAAACACAACCTCAAAGAAACCCGTCCCTCCAATAAAGTTCATGAATCGCAAATATTGCCCAAATTCATATTTGAAAATTAAATATTGAATAAGACAATATTAGTTCAATCGCTACATTAAGTTTTATTGCACCATGAATACATTTCGCCCGGCGCAGCGATTCGGCACGCAGGGCTGCGCGCCATTATCGCTCGATATGAAATTAAAATTAAAATATATAAAAAACGCAGCACCACTTTCGACAGACCATTGCGGGACAACCCTAAAAATTTAACCCCACAGAAATGAATGGAGTCGCCTTTAATGTTGAATTTATTTTCAAGAACTAATATTGGTTAACTTACAAATGTACTTGGGTAGTCCACTTCTCAAAATTACTTAATCGAGTTACTTATGTGTTACATATTTAGCTTTGTGTAGCACATTTAGCTTTACAATTTTCATGGCTGCCACTCCTAAACATAATAACTAAATATGCACAGAATATACTTAGACGTTTGTTATTAAGCAGTAATAGCTTTTATATAATAGCTTTTAGTAATGGCGATTTTTGATTTGAATGTGTTTTACATTCAAATCAAAAATAGATCACTTTATTATAAAGAAACTTTTTGTCTTTTTTATACAGTACTCGTATGTTAATAAAACCCCGTCTGATCCTTATAGTGGCGACCCAGCCCGTCAATATGATCAACTTTCCCTGAAGGACTATAGCTAGTAATCCGAAAAAAATTACATTTTCAATACAAAAGTGTGCAGCCGGCCAGGCAGTTTGTATGAAAATGATGTTTTTTTTTATTTCCAGCATTAGTCCCATATAAAAAGTTTTCATATTGACAGGCTACATAATCTCGTAAGATTGGACAGAGTTTTATATTGTAAATCGCATAGCAACTCCTTAGTTTTTCCACCAACTATCATGTAGCGGTGTACAGTAGGGGTGCCACTCGATGATTTGGTTTTACGATTCGTTACGCCGTCAAACTACCCCTCGAATATGTTCCCTCGCCTTGAATATTATTTATACGTTTGTTAAGTGGAGTTGCGAGAGGATTATAGCCTCCGGAGCTCAGCACTTCAACAAACATTGGTTATGATTTCAAATATCGATTGGAGTTTTAACGATTGAAGTATTTGGTAAGAGGTATCCGGAACTATTGCTCGAGGTTGACAACCCTAATGATCTGGACGGTGTTTGACACCAAACTATAAAGTGTCACATGTTATTTTTAAGATATAAAGTATAAGTAATAAAATAAGTATTAAGATAAAATATAGGTGAAATCTATTTTATTGAGGTCAAAAACATAATCTTTGATATAATATACTTGAAAATTTCCCGCGTCTTCGTCCACGTAAATTATAGCCTATGTCACCTGCACATATTCGCTTTCTATAAGTATTAAGTACCTATATAGCAGAAAATTTTGCAAATCAGTCCAGTAGTTTCGAAGCATATCCAATGCAAACTAACAAACGTACGTCAGATGCATTACGGACGCCACGGACTAATCTTTACGTAACTATTTCACCAATATTCTTTTTTAAACTTTCGCGCTTTGAACACCGAGACTGCTCTCACTCGCTGCGACCACGATGGGTGTAACCCCATGGAAACGTCAGCGGAAACAAATAAATATAATGTTCGTGCTAAGTCCTGTTTATATAAATAATTATGTATTTTACCAATATACAACACCCAGTGATGCTAACTAAAAATAATATAAGTAACTAAATATAATGGATTCACTCAGAAATTACTTTTTTTAGGACGCACAATTTAACTACCCGCATTGCTTTGATTTTCTTCCATTTCATCGGTCTGCTTTCATCATCATCAACATCAGGTCTTTTTTATTCTCCACTGCAGGAGCATGACCCTCTCTGATCACCAGAGTTATTATAATTAGCCAGAGCAATCAGAAGATTTGGCCTAGCGATCTGCTTTAAGGAGCTGTTATATACTAGGTAAGTACGTTTCTTTTAAACAGACGGCCAAAAAAAATATTTTTGAATACACGAAGTACTTTAAAAGTAAGACGGATATTTTCGTGTAAAAAAACACGTGAAGGAAAATGCGCTGTCCCTAGAGCGAGTAGATAGGTCTGCAAAGCCAACATAATTTTCTCCCGAGACTAGAGCGGGAAACAAACAGTGGACGCTGCGTCATAGGTCATAGGCTTGTTAAGCAACGTTTTCTTAGGTTCTTAGTTTCAAAACATCAAGATTTAACTACTACGTACTAGAGGAGACACCGCAAATCCTTACTTTGCCCCGTTCAACTGCGGCGATCGCGCCGCAACTCACTCGCTTGTGGTACTTCCCACGATTAATAAACAAAACATGGTAAAAATCATTAAAATCAAATTGTAAATGTAATTTCGAAGAATGGAACAATGTCAATATTTAACGTAGCTCCTCTAGTACGTAGTACATATATCTCGAAGTTTCAAAATATTTAATTTATTTGTTGAAACTGAGAACTCTTTGCTGAGTAAAATTTTATGAATATTTTACGGCGCTGGTGCTTTTTACTATGTTACCGCATTATTGTGGCTTTAGAACACTCGCGGTTAATACGCTGTCTTATTTGTGAAAACTCGTTAATTCAGGAATCACTTTACAAGGTTTTTTGAAATATTTATAAATAAAGAGAGTTGCCATACAAGATACTTGCTTTTTAGGGTTCCGTACAAAAGTTGAAAAACGGAACCCTTATAGGATCACTCGAGCGTCTGTCTGTCCGTCCGTCCGTCTGTCACAGCCGCTTTTCTTCGAATCTACTGAACCAAATTAGGTGAAATTTGGTAAGATAGTGTAATCCTATGACCCAAAACACGGATGTGCAAAGTAAATAAAGATTTTTTTGAAATAAGGGTCATTTTGAGGGGCCCAATTACAAAATTTAAAAAAAAAGTTTTGTAATCCTTACTGTGTCATATATATCAAATGAAAGGGCTCATTATGAGGATCTCCCCCCCCCCCCCCCCCTCTTGATCTACGAAACTACTGGGCCGAACATTTTGAAAAAATTACAAAATATAGTTCATTCCTTGAAGATTGCAGGAAAAATAATAAGAATTCTATCACTTGAAAATTAAGTGGTAAACTCACAATAATAAGTTCATCTAGGGAAATAGTTCACTAAAACACCACTAGATGGCGCTAGTCAATTGAATAAAACATTTTTTGCACATTGTGTGTGTGTGTTCACGAAGCATATTGTACGGAACCCTCATTGCGCGAGTTTGACTCACACTTGGCCGGTTTTTTTGGTGATATTTCTCAAGTCTGTCAATTTTATTACTCTTTTAGATTGCCTCTATAGCTCAGAGGGACCACAAGTGCCTCAGAATTGCAGGGTTCGCGAATCGATCCCCAGCCAAGTCAAGATGTAAATATATTTTTTTCAGTTTGGCCTGGTTCTTGGATGTTTCTTTCTGCGTAGTCAGGTATGATATGTTTCTAATACAATTTAATTTTCTTAAGATTTCTAATATTTAAAATCCTATGCATTTTGAAACCACTTACAACAGCATTTTGACAACGGTTGTTTATGCATAAATTAGGTACCTAAGTAGTCCAGTATAGTCTATCCCTTCTATCGATCATCGCTCGCCACTTATCATCCTCTGTAGTAGTTTGTAATAGCTATACTTACTAACAGATCTTAATATTATTATTTATCTTTTTCTCGCTCCAATATTTAAGAGCTTGGTTCTTATAGGTATCATAGTATGTCATGGTGTGGAAAGAAACGCACACAATTACTATTTTTGGCAGGAATAATAGAGTAGCTTGCCATTGCCTTCTCCATTTCACACATTAGGGAACAATTCACTAGTTTGCAGGTCACAATGTTTTCGTGCAAGTTGCCTCACAACATAGAAGTATGAATCGATTTTTTTTTTAAATCTATGCCTCACAATGTTTTCCTTCGCCGGAAACACATAGGTAGAGAAATGATTGTACTTAAGTCAGATTGGACTACAAACTCAAGGTTGGGCCGCACTCTTAGCCTCTAACCTCTAACCTCCGAGCCATTACGATTGCAATCAAAACTTCATGTCCCTATAAATACTGAGCAAGATATTTTATCTAGGAAAACATGTACCTTAAGCAAAACAAGCGCTCTCCCTACGAGCGAGCCTTAGTCAGGTATGCAAAGCCAACATATTTTCTCTAGAGACTAGCGGCGAGCAAACAGTGGCCGTTAGGAAGGTTGGCTGTGTTTGTCGACTCTGCGTCGCATGCCTCTTATATTAAACAAGGCCGGCCTTCTGATATTCGCTCCACCCCATGCATACATACTGCCACTAAAACAACTGAGACATAACCTTATAAATTATAGCTTTACACAAAACGCTCACAATCAGAGTAATGAATCCATTTTTCAGCAATTTTACATTCGCATAAAAATAAGGTCGTGGCAGTTAACACGTTTATCGGGCGCTCATTAAAGCGGAGGGCGATCTTGCTTCGGAGTCGTTAAGCGCGCAATAGTTCGCGAGATCCTCGTAAAAAATATCTCGCAACCGACTTTACGAGCGCCCTTTGTGAATGCATCATTAAATTTCCATCTAAATTTAAATTACGAACGGTGCAATTCGACGCACTCTCTCCCACGTGTTTCTGTTTTCCTAGTCCGTGGAAATGTTATAATTGCTGCACACTGAACGTAGCCGAGTCGAGAATTTGAAAAAAGATGACGTCAGTCGGAATTATCTTCAGCGCAGCGCAATTGAAACGGCTTTGCGACGGGCTTAGTGAAAAAGTTGGCGTTCGTTTTAATAATTCCCAGCTCCGGCGCCTCGTCAGAATGCCGTTGTCACTTCGCGGATTAAGCTCCGACACGGTTGAGTTGCGATTTGAGAGTTATTTTAATTTGCATTTTTCGTAATTTGAAGGAAAATGCAACGGTTTCTTTTTAACAAACAACTATGTTTATACAGCGCAAAGTTTACGAGTTTTGGATGGACGGAGACGGGGGCCGACGTCGTTTGTATGCGATGCAGGCTTCCCGGGAAAGGCATAAAGTCGGCAGGTGAGGAGAGGGCACCGCGCGGTCACGCTATTTAGATAAGGGCATTTTCGTGACCTCTCCCTCCCCCCAAACGATAAGGGCTTTGAGTGTTTTTCACGACATGGCTACAAACGTTGCATACCTATGGCTACACATAGCTTCAATTTGTTTTACAAACACGAGGAAATCAATGCAAATATTTACGGAAAAATAAGGAAAAAGCATTGAACAAATAAGGTCATTCGATTAAGCGGAATGATTTGCGAATCACTTAAAAATCCAAATGCCACCGTTCGAGTCCCTCCCGACTTGTGGCGTAGGAATGGCGAATGAGCCTGAGTTTAGAATAAATTGTGCGACTGGATAAAGCAATATTTGTTCATCTACCCCCGCATTACGGCGGCGGCAGCCATTAGCGGGATGCAAATAACGTCTTGTCATTTTTACTTCTTTATTTTTCCTCATTGCCAGCCGCTTCCCCCTCCCACGGATGTCGCTGCGATATGGAAATAAGATTCACTTAAGGATGTTCTTTATGCCTCGCGTTTATTCGGAAATAATGGTGATCTTCGGATCGAAGGCTGAGCGCTGTTCTGTTGGCTTTTCAATGTACAAATTGAATGACATAACAAGTTAATTGGAACCTTGGCATTACATTGCTTTGGTTATGATCAGTTCTATGATTAATCATCTTGTATCAGTTGGTCTTCCCTACATTTATTTTACTAATACGACAGATGTTTACCTTGGCTAGTATATGTCGTTAATGACGAAGATATGCCGATACTTATAATAGCAGTCTAGGTTTAATACTTCTAGAACTTTCATGCACGACTAAACCTTTCTTCTTCATCTTTACAAAATAATTCTTACCTTTCGAAATCACCTTTTCATATATTTTTCCTTTTTTTTCTAAAATGATTTATAAAGGTGTGTAATAAGGCAAGAACGTATAATCTGTAGCTCCTCGATGACAAATCAACGGTATGTGATAAATTCGTAGGTACATCAGAAGTAGGTATTTGTTAAACACTACTTACACTACTTCTCGAAATCCCTACACAATATGCCTAAGGTAAAAGGAACATCCGAATGTGTTTCAGTCCGACGTACTGTATTTTTAGGGTTCCGTAGTAAACAAGGAACCCTTATAGTTTCGCCATGTCTGTCTGTCTGTCTGTCTGTCCGTCCGCGGTTTTACGCAGAGACTATAAGTACTAGAAAGCTGTAATTTGGTATGGGTATGTATATTAATCATGGCAAAAAAGTAGTAGAATAAAATCTTGAAAAAAAATTTTTTTTAGGGTAGCTCCCATACAAGTAAAGAGGGGGAGGATTTTTTTTTCTCTATTTACCCATCGTGTGGGGTATTGTTAAATAGATCTTTCAAAAATATTGTGAGGTTGAGAACACCATTTTTCGATTTAGGGATCCGTTTCCGAAATATTTGGTTTTAAAGTGCGAATTTTTGTTAGAGGTAAGTGTCCCCCCCCCCCCTCTATCTGCTAAACGGTTATATATAGATACGTGAAAAAAATTACAGCAGTAGTATATATACTGAAGTTGAAAGGAAAACTATCAGAGCTGAGTACTAAGTACAAACTAAAAAGTTATAGGCAATCAACTTATAAACTGTAAAATTTCATACTATTTTCATTGTTAGATGTTTTTGGTCGTTAAACTGTAAGGTGCGAGTGTGAATAGTGTGAACTCAAAGTTGTCATTCGCAACTACGGAACCCTACACTACGCGTGGCCCGACACGCACTTGGCCGGTTTTTTAAAGCTGTCATTTAATGTCAGTGATGTAATTCAATGCAAAGATGTTATACTTAATTCAACTACACGCAAGTAATGTAAATCTTTCACCGCACTTGTAGCCATTTTGTTATAAATTCTTTGATGCTAATAGAGCTACTTGTCTTTCGTCACTTGGCTCTGGGAATCCCTACAAAATGTATCTTAGCTAAAAATTCTACTATTTGAACACTCAAGCAAGTTTTGGGGACATATGTTCAGACGACAGCATAAAAATATCTTGTCATACAAATATCATACGTCTTGGCGAAGTCACCCGTTCAAAAATAGTACCCCACTTACTGCAGCGTAAATAGTAAATACACCACAATCTGGTTTGCAAATGCAAACCAGAATACCTAGCGTAGAAAACGTTATTTATAGGGTGCCGTTATTAAAATTTTGAATAGCAATCGGGGCTGATTTAAAATGAATTTACTGTTTATGCTATAATTTATTTGCCGTGACAAATACCTTGTAAATAAAATGTTTTCTAATGTTTTTGCGATTGTTACACTTTTAAATAAAATTACTTTTGATATGTTTATATCGCGTTCCTTCTTCTTCTTCTTCTTTCTACAGCTCATAACGTCCACTGCAGGATATTATCTATCGCGTTTATTACATTATTTATACACCTATCAATATATATAGCTAAAATTTTAACCTGGTCTACCGGCGAACACGAACACTGTACAGTTTTCAAAACGTTAGGTGTTTAAATAATTTAAAAAACGCTAGAAAACCTTATTAAAAGTAAATTAAAACACAAATTAAAATATTTAGAAGCAATAGCCGATACAAATAAATAAATAAAAAATAATTTTAAAAAATAGCAGTGTAATAATAATTTTCTTATCAACTACGTCACATGTTTTATTTTATCAACCTATACCTTAACAAAAAGCAGCTAATTACTTAGTCGAACTTAGTCGATTAACATTACACACGAGGAAAAAAGCCTTTACAATGTAGTCTAGAACAAACAAATATGGCGTATAAAAAATGCATATTTTTTATTATGCCATAAGCCCTCTTACTCTTTTGTCATCCTTATATCATCGATTTTGTAAATTATGCATAAACAACATTCCACATAAGAAACTCTTTAGATAGGACACAAGCTAAGTACGTATAAACTCGCTGAACACTCGAACTTGGATATGTTTACGATCTCATAAACAGCAGTGTGCTGGGAGCCACTGCATATCAGTTTTAAATAAGGCATTAAATTCGCTGTACAAAAGACTCTAGGTCTTTATTTGCTCTATAACAAGTCTACAGATAGTGATTTAAATGTCTTTAGCATCAATAATTGAAACCAAATACAAAATAAGTCAAAGGAATTAGAAATATGTAACAACATCCAATAGAACTAAAAACTACACAGTTAATCATCATCATCATCATTTCGTGTATGTGACAAGGTCAATCGAACTTGAACCTGGTGTCAGAGTTCTTCGGAACCGCCTCTCGGCCTCTGACGTGGTTCCTTTAACGACTACCAGATGGCAGCCGGGACCACCGGCTTAACGTGCCTACCGAAGCACGGAATTCTTTTCTTTCTTATCAGACAATCAGGGGATTCATGCCTGCAATGTCCTAACCAAACTGGAAACAACTTAACTAAACGAACCCACGACCCCCGGGTCATCAAAGCAAACGCCTTAACCACTGGATAACGGAGGCAGTTCATTATATCTACCTATGTGTATTGAAAACTAAAATGAGTTTTCGGCTATTATCTATGGATATATAAAACTTCTCTAGTCTGATCAAGTAACTACTGCAGATGTAGGTCTTTCACTTGTTAACGTACTCACTAGAATTTTTTATTTTTTTATGGAGGATTTTCTTTTACCGGATGAAATCATTATTTCAGGTAAATTATATCTGCAATGATAAGATATGTCTATACGCTTTAGACATTAAAAATATCGCCATTT
The DNA here is from genome assembly GCA_963082605.1 of Rhodophaea formosa. Lineage (NCBI taxonomy): Eukaryota > Metazoa > Arthropoda > Insecta > Lepidoptera > Pyralidae > Rhodophaea > Rhodophaea formosa. The sequence continues at coordinate 17,955,979 of OY720205.1, forward strand.
TATTTTCTAAGATATAATAGGTATATATTAACTACGTAGGGGATTACCATAATTTTACAATGTAGGTACTGCAAACCAGGAAGGACACGACCTACGTCACATGCTTATGAATGAAATAGCCATTCATTTTCAGTGGCAGGACATAGCTATGTGCAAAGCGGAATCATAATTCCATGCATATTAAAACGCCAAGTTATCTCTTTTAAAAAGGCGTTATGCAAATGCAATAAACGTTTATTTAAGTTTATTGAAAGCCTTAAATAGTCTTAATTATTTCTTTCGCATATGAAATCAATATCTCCTTTATTTATCTTTTCAGTGTGAGCTTTTCAGCGAGGGTTCAAAGACAAAGCAGGAAAGGTTGCACTGGGTGGGAGCGTCAACGCGCCCGTGAAACATCGCTCGTAACGAGACGCGCACGTTGATTTTTGTCGTTTCAATATTAGTACCGTTTGCGTCTGGAGCAGGGCCACTGTCAGGCACAATCTCAGCGAGGCGCCCGGGTTGCGTCCGTTGTGACCTTAACTCACGTGCACGCTTTAGTGACGTTTCAATGTTAGTACCGTTTGCTACTGGGGCACGGCCACTGTCAGGCACGGGGTACAGCGAGGCGCCTGGTTACGCGTAGGCCATCATAACTCGTGCGCAACAAGACGCGTATACTGTAGTGGCGTTTCAATGTTAGTACCGTTTGGTACTGGGGCACGGCCGCTGTCAGGCGCAGGGCACAGCGAGGCGCCCGGGGTGCGTGGGCGGCCATAACTCGCGCGCAACAAGACGCGCACGCCACCACTAACTACCGTCGCCTGATTATACAGGGTGCTCTACTGCTCCCTTTATATCAGTAGCCAGTGGTGTCCGTATATATATATAATATGAACCCATAAGCTTCGAGGTTATAGAGACTGAAGATATACCTAGAGGGTTTTCAGCAATCTATTAGGTAGATATATAAATAAATAAATAAATCACACAGATTGAGCTAGCCCCAAAGTAAGTTCTTATGTAAGACTTGTGTTATGGGATACTAACTCAACGATACTATATTTTATAACAAATACATATATAAATAAACATCCAAGACCCAGGTCAATCTGAAAAAGATCATTTTTCATCTTGACCTTACCGGGGATCGAACCCGGGACCATCCGTGTCACAGACCGGCGTGTTGACCGCTGCGCCACGGAGCTCGTCATGTACATGCAAACTTTTCCGATAAAGTATTCTTATTGGTAATGAAAACTTCGTGAAGAAACCCTAATAGTTCCTGTGATTACCTTACCCATTAGACTTAATACACACACGGAACCTGCAATATATTGACTGATAAATACCGATATCATTTCAACAATATAAATTATCAACCGGTTCACTATCAAATCAACAGCATAACAACTAAACAAAAGCAAGCTTTTATGGCCTATAAATGTGTAATTCACGCCACCTTAATTCGACCCTGGTCGAAGAAATCAAGATTAGCCGAAGAAGTTATCATTTTCCCTAATATCCTAGATCTTTTGATTAGCTGCGTAAGTATACGCACAAAAATCTACATCGCACTCCCAGCAACACAAAAATAAAACATCAGCCCGTATACCACCAAACAAACTACCAAACGCACAGGTACAGTACGCCACCGGATCACTCTTTATGGCCTAGAAATAAGTAATTTACGCCACCTTAATCCGGCCCTGGTCAAATAAATCTGGATTTGTCACAGAAGTAATCATGTACCCTAAGATTCTAGCTTTTTTAATTAGTTACGTAAACACACAACAATCATCGCCCTCCCGGCAGACACAAGAATAAAACATCAGCCCGTATACCACCAAACGGCATAACTACTAAACGCACAGGTACAGCACGCCACCGGATCACTCTTTATGGCCTATAAATGTGTAATTCACGCCACCTTAATCCGGCCCTGGTCGAATAAATCTGGATTAGCCGGCCCTGGCGCGATTGTGCGATATCTCCTGATTATGCCGTTAACAATTGTAATTGAAAAATAAAATGTTACAGACCCTTAACTGGGTACAGATTCCTTGGACGTTTAACAAGAGGATAAGACATTGTAGTTTATTACTTAACTGCTATCTGTACTAAATTTAATGTATGAGAGGTTATCATCATAATTTTTGCCTTTTTCAATTTTGTGGTAGGCTCTGTATGTCATTTCTCTTATCCCATTTAATACACTCATACTAGGTATTTTTGGATCTTTCCGTTTCTCTGAAGCCTTTTCAGGTGAGCCCTTTTTTGCCAGATGTTCGGCATCTCTTCTCATAACAAGGCAATAGCTTTGTAACAACTCTACTATAGGTGTCTTCAAACTCTATTTAATATATTCATTCAGGATCTTATCACTGGATTCCATGCAGGTGATAGTTTGTATCCATCTTCCCTGTCGAAAGTCTTGTATTTCTTTATTTCAACAGCTTCCCGTACTATTCTTTTGTAATAGTGACGGTCAGTAGATAATACCTTTGGCTGGTGTAATTCAATCCAGTGATTGTAATCGGTATCCATAAGGTGTTCTGCAATAGCGGACTTATTAGATTGTCGGTTCTACTCCATGAAAACTCCATAGAAACGTCAGCGAAAATAAATAAGTAAAAGATTCGTGCTAACTCCTGTTACTAAGAATAGCATCACTAACGTCTAACATAGGCAATATTTACACCCGTGTGAAATCGGGGATTTAGACCTTTAATTTTGTTTAACTTCATAACAGATATTTACTCCTAAAACTAATTGGCTAATAGACAAGAATACACGAAGTCGGTACCTATTTTTCTAAATAAGTAACTACTACATTTTCAGTTTCATTTAGAAACTCTAAACCTTCTCTAAACTATACCTAGGTATTGGTAGTTAAATCTACCAAACAAATATATCATATACCTACCTAGCAAACTATTCCACTACTGTAATAGTGAGCGTCAACCTGAATACCGCCCAAACGCAGGCATTCCCAAAGTTCACACAGCTCGATATTCGAGTCCCGCCATATTTCACACGCAGCCTCCGCAGGAATGTACCAAGTGCGAGGACTTCTGATTTCACACATAGAGCCACTGGAAGTGACTGGAAGGGAACAAGAATTTTGATTTGCATCAGGCAAGCAATTAAGAAGACTTAGCATGAACCCTATTATTTATTTATTTCCGCTTATGTTTGGAGTTACACCCATCGTGGTCGCAGCGAGACTCCATGGTAGCTTTTCCAGATAATTTTACAGCATGAAAAGAAAACATTTCAAACTAACATGCTGAATATCAGATAGTAGTTCCAAAATGTAGGTAAGGATGCAATTGAAACACGCCCCAATGATGAAAGAGCAATTAGAGCTACAGTTAGAGCCTTCTCGAATCCATTAATTTTCTAAAACAAGCTGCAGGGTGCGCCCAGTTAATAAAAAAATATAGTAGTTAGAAGCCTAGAAACATGTTTGATACACGTTACGTTCACACCTCACAAAAAGACTAAGTAGTGGCACATCCAGAACATTTTGCCTCACCTAATTGAAACGAAAACGTAGTAGTTTACTATCTACGTCATCTCACCAATATATCGTTGATGGCAGTCGTTAAGCTATGTCAGATGCCTTAAGGCAGCTTGAAAAATCTGACACCAGTGTTGGCCACTTACACATACGAAAAACAAACAAACAAGCCAATATAATTTTAACATCTAGTACATTTTGATCCCGTTTGCCTCACCTTGCCAAAGCCATAAATTACCTAAAACAAGCAGCAGATGCCGTGGGGGGCGCCCGGTAATGGAGCATTAGCTTGTGGCATCGTGGTTATTTCTACGTCATCTCATCCAATATAATTCTAACTTAGCACATCTAGTACACCTTGATCCTGTTCGCCTCACCTTGCCGAAGCCATAAATTACCTAAAACAAGCGGCAGATGCCGTGGGGGGCGCCCGGTAATGGAGCATTAGCAGCACTAATGGCCTGGCCGGCGACGTTTACACATAAATTCGCGTCAAATTTAGGACGCGAGATGTCTGCGATGTGTGCCGTAGATTTGTTGGGTTTAGGCCGGGTGATGCGGATTTGGGGTAAATGGGCTTTTATGAATACTAGCGATCAACCTCGTTTCTCGTGGGGTTAAAGTGTTGTACATAATTAATCTGTTGCCTTAAAACAAACTGAAAAACAAAGTAGCGTTCATAAGAACTTCCAAAGAGATCCCTGAAAACCTTTGGCATAGTCAGGTAATATTTCATAACCGAAAAAAAATATCTTTTTTTGTCTAACTACTTAAATCTATAACTAATTAATACTCATTGATAAGTCGATTAATATACGAGTGAATCCAAATGAAATAAATCTTGAATCTGAATGGATTTCATGCGAAATTTACCCACATTAATCAAAAAATGCACACATTTTTATTTCCGCAACGATTCATTTCCAACACTTTTACATCATGGCCATTCCCCCGCGAATAAATCGTACACACGAGAGCAAAAAAAGATAATAAATCAATAAACATACGGATTCGTGAGAAAGTATCTCCCCCACCCTAAAACAAAGTTACGCCGGCCGGGCGCACTAAAAATTCCTCATAATTGAATGAATCTATTCCAGCGCCATTAAATCGAGTTACCGAGCATATTGGGTGGGCAAATTTATTTAGCTAATAACCCCTGTTGTAGGAGGCTTATCCCTTCGTCTTACGTGCGCCGAGTGGGTAGAATTTATCTTCTTTTGTGTGGCCACGATATGGCAACCGTTTCTGGCGAAAATAAAAAAAATATCTATATAAGTAGTTATTGATTTATTCTAGTTGGTATAAGCCAATGTTGTTATATATAGTACTAGCTGTTACCCGCGGCTCCGCCCGCGTGATATATGTATATAGCCTATGTCCTTCTCATTACCCTAACCTATGTGTATGCAAAATTTCATGATGATCGATTCAGTAGATACGACGTGAAAGCGTAACAAACAAATAAACAAACAAACAAACTCACTTTCGCATTTATAATAGTAGTTAGGAAGTTACGATTAGGATTGCGTTTTCTATCTACGGTGTTGGGTAGAGAAAGCCAAGGAACCTATATCTTACATTAAGCAGTAGGTGCAGATATGAGTGAAATACGAGATGTGAATGTGAATTACCTAACCGACAGTAATGGTGTAAAATTATGTTCTAAAAATGTAATAAGTAAACTTGATGTGAATGTAATACGCACTCAAGAATCGTAACAATAAAAAAAATCGTTCCTTAGTTTTATTAATGGCAACACAATTGAATTATTCAATTACATTATTACTTTGTAGTCACGATGCAGTGAGACGTCTAAAAAACGTGCATAATCAAGATTTTTCAAGACATACTTCTCACTATATCCAACCTAACCTCTAAGAACACTCCTAGCACGTAAATCCTAGTAATCAGCCCTCACATGCATCTGGCATCCGAATGCGCTGGCGTCTTCCGATTTATTAGTTTAGTGAAGTGATTGCGCCGGGACTCGCCGCGCGCGTGCCCTGAAACTCTAGTAGGCGGCTACGGAAAGGCTCTTTAGTAAGCCCTTATGTAGGAAAGGATTTTAATGTAAATTTAGTCTTTTTTTCGTTCGTGAAGGTTTTGGTACGTATTACACGGGAGTATTTTTGTCTCCATTAGCATTTTCATTTTCTGTGTAAAGTATTGACCCGCAAAAAAAAAATGTAATAGTATTAGATTTATCAAGCTACCTATCAAAGGACCGAAAGTCACATTTTGATTCCGTCCACATTAAGCAAAAACGATGTTACGGACAAAAACAGAATGTCACACAGAGAGACAAACGCATGAAACTGTGAAAGTGTCTAATTATACTTTTTTTGTTAGTCACTTTTATAGCAGTATAATGAGTGTCTCACCTCTGCCTACCACCTCCCGCTATCTTCAACACCGTCCTGCAAATTGCTAAGCTGCTGGGGCCGCCTGCTGCTTTATGCGGCCATTAGAGCGGCTCTTCCGCGGATTTGTACCTCGTTTGTACGACTGTCTCAAGGCGGCTGCAAACTTTCTCAGTTTGCTCCCTACAGCTCTCGTTGTCCGACTGTTTAGATAATATCAGGTAGTTATTGAAGATTAAGTATCTTAAGGGTATTTTTCTCACCAGTGTTAGTTCCGAAACGCTAGTAGATTTTCGATGTTGTATATAAAAAACCGGCTAAGTGCGTGTCGGGCCACGCGCAGTGTAGGGTTCCGTAGTTGCGAATGACAACTTTGAGTTCACACTGTTCACACTGACACCTCACAGTTTACCGACCAAAAACATCAAACAATGAAAATTGTATGAAATTTTACATTTTCCATTGGTTGCCTATAACTTTTTAGTTTGTACTTAGTACTCAGCTCTGATAGTTTTCCTTTCAACTTTTGTATATATACTACTGCTGTAATTTTTTTCACGTATCCATATATAACCGGTTAGCAGATAGAGGGGACTTACCTCTCACAAAAATTTGCAAAAATTTTGCCAATTATTTCGTAAAGGCATCCACAATTCGGAACAATATACCACACGATGGGTTAATAGAGAAAAAAAAAATTACTCCCACTTTACATGTATGGGAGCTACCTTAAAAAAAAATTTTCATGATTTTTTTCTACCACTTTTTGGCCTAACTATTATTCATACCCATACCAAATTATAGCTTTCTAGTACTTATAGTCTCTGAGTAAAACCGCAGACAGACGGACAGACAGACATGGCGAAACTATAAGGGTTCCTTGTTTACTACGGAACCCTAAAAAATAAGAAAAAAAAATATTATGTTCAAAAAGGGATACATGTACCTAACCATTTGAATAAAAAAATCTTTGACTTTTTCAGGCTAATAATTCACTGAACGTAATACTGTACACTTCTTCGATATTAATATCATAGAGAAGAAAGATTTGATTGTTTGCATCAAGTAGGCTCCGAAACTACTGGATCGTTTTTTAAAATTCTTTCAACTATACAAATCTAATTTATCTGCGGTTAACATGAGCTATAATTTGCCTGGACAAAGTCGCAGGAAAATTGGAACTACTCTATTAAAAAGTTTGATTTTGTACATCTGACCATTTTTTACATACATACATACCTAAGTGTGTACATAAATTGTGACTACCGCGTTTTTTACCCTCATATCCAGCAGGAGTGACTTAAATAAGCGAAGTCCTGTTTTTAATGCATGAAGTATTAAGTATATAACGGGACGTCGGGAAGCCGGGAGCTCGCCTGGGGCTCGCGTAAACCATTGCCAACACCGGAATCCATCATGGGCGTTATATCCCAGGAAACTCAAAAATAAACACACTGCCACTTAGTCTGATCACTATTTTAATTAACACACAACTTGCACTATTTAATTAATGTAGGATTACAACAATAAACTTCGATTTGAAAGCCAATGGGTTTGCACATGTAATGTCGTGCGACCGCCATTAATGTCAAAGAACGAATGACGCTCGCCCGGCACGGCACGTACAACTCCATTCGGTGTTACCCGCTCTCAAAAAAATAATTTAACGCAAACAAACTTCTAAAAATAATTCGATTTTGAAAGTAATTTAATGTCGCGCCGTTACGGCCGTCCTGCCTGTTCACACGTCCTCGGGTGAATGGGCAACCTCATCATCTGTAAACAACCAAAGGCAACACCTCAAGTAAGCCACGTAGCGCTTGGTCATTCTGACCCTTAATAAAACACACAGATTAACGAGCACCTCAAGTTTAACTCTACTACTCAGTGGTATCACACAGACCAGTCTCCGCTACACAGTTTCGCCACCACACTATTTCGCTACCTCGCAGATGAGTGCCACACAGGCTAGTGCCACACAGGCTAGTGCCACACAGGCTAGTGCCACACAGGCTAGTGCCACACAGGCTAGTGCCACACAGGCTAGCGCCACACAGGCTCGTGCCACACAGGCTGGTCGCTACATAGTCTATCTACCCCACACATTGATGATACATTCTGAGTTCTAATGACAAGATAAGGATTACCAAACTAGCTATTTGTTAACTCACCTGCGCCGTTGGCGGCACATTCTGACTCTAGCACGTTTGTGGGAGCTTCCAAGCCTACATTCAACTCTAATGGGACGTAACACTCAGGCATAGGTCGTATGCGGTCGTGTGCATACTTGTACGTCCGATTCGAGTTCAATGCTTTCAGTAAATACCTGTCTCCATCTAATACCTCAGCCACCTGGTATGGTCCCTTAAATTTAGGTTCTAATTTTGTTTTATTGCGCTCATGGTTTTCTAACAAAACGTAGTCGCCTACTTTGAAATTCCTAACTATCGCTTTATTACTGTCAAATCTAGCTTTTTCTATAACGGCATTCTTCTTTATCTCCTGTGCTGCGTGCTCTCTAACCAAATCTAAGTCTACATTTGTCTCATCCGTATCTAGTGTCATAAGTTGTAAGGGTCTAGCAACTTTACCTATAAGAAGCTCAAGAGGACTCGCTTTGGTTGTGCGGCTCATTGTGCAATTAATAGCCAATTGCACTTCCGGTAGTGCAGCTTGCCACGACTTATGGTTACCGGTTTCAACTGCCGTTAACATATTTTTTAATGTGGACATTACACGCTCCACTTGGCCGTTAGCACGACTAGATCCTGTAGCGATGAGATGGAGGCTAATGTTATGTCCTGCACAAAAGTCCCTAAATTCTTTTCCAGCAAAACATCGCCCTTGGTCAGCAATTACGCGTGTGGGCGGTCCAAATAACGACACACTTGATTGTAGTGCTTTTATGGCACTATTAGCATCTATGTTCATAGTATGGTAGAGAAGGACATATTTTGTAAAAGCATCAATTGACACAAAAACATACTCTTTGGAGTCTCGCTTGCCACTGAGCTTGCCAGTCGCATCCATGTGAATAGTGTGCCATGGAATCGTTACTTTGGGTATTGGATGTAGCTCTGCTTGAACTTTTCCTGAATGGGATTTAGCTACTCTACACGTAATACAATTTTCTACGAATTTCCTAACATATTTGTTCATATTAGGAAACCAATAGTGACAATAAGCTTTTTCCAACGTTTTCTCCCAGCCTAAGTGCATTACATTTTCATGAATGTGATTAATAATAGACCATTGGAATGCCCTTGGCACTATTGGTAACCAGATACTCCTATTGTTACGCTCTATTTTTCTATGTAAAACTCCGCGTCTGATTTCGTAAGTTCTACAGAGATCTTGGTCAAATTCGTTATCATGAAGTTTAGCTATAATGGAATTTATTTCACTATCTTTTTCCTGCTCAGCCTGTATCCATGTGTCAGATATCTCAGTTAATTGCACTCGTTTTTGCGCTACTTTTTGAACCGTCATCGGTACACTAGTTAAGGGTAAAGGATTGCGTGACAAAAAATCAACGTGTCCCATATTTTTACCGAGACGGTGCTCGATGTCGAACTCAAACGTCTGCAAGAAACACCACCATCTGTGCACGCGCGCAGTTAAGTCTACCTTTGATTTAGAAGCTTTGACTGCATTGCAATCAGTTACTACAGTAAATTTGCGCCCATGCAGATAGTGACGAAAGTGTTTCACAGCATTAACAACAGCAAGGGTTTCGAGCTCGTAAGAGTGATATCTAGACTCAGCGCTGGAGGTTCGACGGCTATAGTATTCAACAACGTGTAATTTATTATCAATTTTCTGCATCAATATAGCGCCATAACCTTCAGCGCTGGCGTCAGTATGTAACTCGATTTGCCTGACCGGATCAAAGATAGTCAACACTGGTGTATCCGTCAATAAGGCAATAATTTCCTGTCTTATAGCCTCGAGAGCTGGCGTCCAATTAACTTTTCCTTTCCCAGAGGTGAGACGGTAAAGAGGTGCAGACTTTTGTGAAAATCCTTGAATGAATTGTCTAAAATAAGAAGCTAATCCTATAAATTGTCGCAACTGGGTAACCGTTTCGGGTGGTGGAAGCTCGGTCAAAGCCTTAATTTTACGTGGATTAGGTCTAATTTCCCCGGCTGACACATGATAACCAAGAAATTCAATTTCCGTCTTTAGAAAAGCACACTTATTGAGGTTAAGCGAAAAACCGGCGTTTGTCAAAGCTTCCAAAACCTGACGTAAGCGATCAAGACCTTCCTCTACATTTCGAGATGGAATAATGACGTCATCGATGTAAACCACTGCAAATGACTCTATCAAAGGTCCAAGAGCTTTATTTATTGCTCTCTGGTACACTGAAGGAGCGTTTCGCAGACCAAACGGCATGGACAAGTATTCATACTGACCCTCTGGACATACGAAAGCAGTACGCTCTATGGATGCCTCTTCTACCGGTATCTGATGATAGCCACTGGCCATATCAAGGGAGGTGAAGTAGTTTGCCCCAACCAAGCGTCCTATCTGATCTGATATTAAAGGTAACGGATAACGATCTGGGATAGTATTACTGTTTAGCTCGCGATAATCGACACAAAGACGATCTGTACCATCTTTCTTCTTCACCAATATTATTGGTGACGCGAAAGGCGAACAACTCTCGCGAATGATATTAGCCTCTAGGAGTTCTTTGATTTTAGCGCGTACAGATTCTCTCTCTTCTGTGCTCAGGCGGTAAGGCCGCCGTTGTACTGTGCGATTTGGATCAGCTAACCTAATCTCCAATTGACCCGTTGACACTCTACCAGTTGGCGTACCCTCTACAAAATTTTCCGAATACTTCTCAAGTAACAAAATTAACTGTTCTCTATACACAGTGGGAATATCAGTAGTGATAGAGTTAAAATTATTTATTTTCTGACCTATATCACAAGTTAAAATGGTTCTAGTTTTCCTTAAAACAAGTTGGCTCTCACAAATTTCAACCGAAAATCCCATAGAGAGCAAGTCTCTACCAATCATTATTGCATCGGAAATACTATAATCTGGCACTACATGAAATAAAAGCTGTACTGAGTATCCCTGTATGAACACCGTTGATAATATTTGAATATTACACTTGACGTTAGATTGACCTATACCTAGTAAATTAACAAAGTTATTACGACGTTTTCCGGGAAACCGACCCGCTAAACTTTCTTTAATTAAAGAGCACTCGGCACCAGAGTCAAAACAAAATGAAAATCTCTCACCGGATTCTATCGCTAGGTGGTCTGTGGCTGGCTTGATGGTACAGGCATTCACCCGATGCTCGACGCTCCCGCTGCTTGTGCCGGCTTCCTTCTTCGGGCAGCGAGTGGCGATGTGACCTGGCTCGTTGCAGTAGTAGCATGTTGGTTGTGGCATCTTGTTTGGTGCGCTACTCTCCTGGGCTTGATGAGGCTTGTTTGTAGCTGAAAACTGAGGTTTCGAATTAGTACCTCCATTGCGTGAATCTTTGGCTAGGCATTCATTTGCAATATGGCCTAGTTTGCCACAATTATAACATTTCTTTAGATCGAATCGAGGCTTTTTGGCATCACTTTGAATATTGGACTTTTCTTGCGTAGGAGGACCTCTTTTTCGATAAGCACAGGCCATTAATTCTTGTTGTAATTTTACTCGCGTATCAATGGTTTCAGTGTATGCTAATCTCTGCAATCGTGGTTCAATTTTAACTGCGTGAGCCAGAGTAACGGCGATTGCAATTTGTTCAGTGGATAGCGAGTGCCACTGATTCATTAATGTACCGAGAAATCGGCTGGCATAGGACGACATGCACTCTCCATCTTTAGGGCTTTCGCTAAAAAGCCTACATAATGTGGCAGCTGGAGTCTCAACAAAATCGAAACGAGCCAGAAATAAATCCTTTAACTGCGGCCAAGTTACCCCAGCAAAGCTGTTTTGAGTTAACCATGAAGCTGCGGCGCCTTTCAATGCTTTACTTAAGGCGATAATCAAAGTACCACTAGATAATTGTTTTTCTTGCATGCATAAGTCGACAGTATTACACCATGACCGCGCATCAGCATCCCGCGAGTCTGGATTGAACTCAGGAAAAGCTAGTTTCGTATCAACCGAATTTGGTTCCCTCATGGCACGAATCAATTCCATCATGCTCCGCTGTTGCATTTCAAACAACGTTTTCCAGCGTTCGTTTTCATTATTTAGGTTAGTAACAATACTCTGACCTGTTTGATTATCCTGGGAATATCCTGGTAATCCCACTTCTGATAACGGGACGTCGGGAAGCCGGGAGCTCGCCTGGGGCTCGCCTAAACCATTGCCAACACCGGAATCCATCATGGGCGTTATATCCCAGGAAACTCAAAAATAAACACACTGCCACTTAGTCTGATCACTATTTTAATTAACACACAACTTGCACTATTTAATTAATGTAGGATTACAACAATAAACTTCGATTTGAAAGCCAATGGGTTTGCACATGTAATGTCGTGCGACCGCCATTAATGTCAAAGAACGAATGACGCTCGCCCGGCACGGCACGTACAACTCCATTCGGTGTTACCCGCTCTCAAAAAAATAATTTAACGCAAACAAACTTCTAAAAATAATTCGATTTTGAAAGTAATTTAATGTCGCGCCGTTATATACGAAAATCCTTGTATCTCTTCGTTTGTTTTGATTTGAAATTTCCTAAAACCCTTTATTTTTGCGTTGCGCTTTGCTAGCGTTTCTAATCAAGAAAGCAAATCTTTATCCCAACTAATATTATAAATGCGAAAGTGAGTTTGTTTGTTTGTTTGTTACGCTTTCACGCCGTATCTACTGAACCGATCATCATGAAATTTTGCATACACATAGGTTAGGGTACCGAGCAGGACATAGGCTATAAAATACGCGGGCGAAGCCGCGGGTAACAGCTAGTTTTTTTTAATAATTTTTACTCTTTATTCTAATACAAGATATATTTTATTTTAAGTTGTATTTGAAGCAAATCAAATGGGGCCAGTTGGAATACACCAAACTTTGCAGTGTTATGGCAAATTCATGTCAGGTATTAATTTACGTTAGTTGTCGCTTCGCAAGTTTGTTCCCAGTTCGGCGACACAAGTTGGCCGACGTTCTTCGGATTAAATATTTATACGAGCTTCGAGACACCGCCCGATTGGCTGCTTGGAACTGGAGTTTGTGTAATTAAATTACTTAAAGTATACTTATGTACCTATAGAGCTCTATTACTTTTCAATTTCGTTTTCTTTCTCTTTCTTTCATTATAAACCATCTGGCCATTTGAATCGAAATTTTATTTTATTTATTTCACTTTATACACATGCAGGTGTAATGGACGTAAAATGGCTTTCTATGCCATTTCACTGGTGATGTTGAGAATGATTGGGGTAGTGCAAAGTTATTAAAAATGAAGCATAGAGAGAAAAAACACATAAGAAACAAACTATAAATTAATAAACTACATACAAATATACACGCTAGTTAATATTGCTCTCATACATAGATAAAATACGAACATATTATTACGAAAATTTTTATTTTGTATATATCGAATGTTTCATATAATCTAAGGAACATTTATTTTCCTACAATAATAAAGAACAAAGAAAGATCATTTAAAACCATACTAAATAAAACTAATAACCGTTGTCAAAAGCCCAAAAAACATCCAAACTCACAACGAACAGAAAATACTTCACAAGAGATGGCCATCCATCGTGAGGATACAGTCAATTTATCACTGGGAAAATGAAAAACCCGGGGCCATTAAAAATAGTCGCAGCATAGTCGCATGACCCATAAAACGGGGTGAAAGCAAAACGTGGCTGGAAAAAATCGCTGCCTCGCCCGTCGACGGTGGTCAAAAAGAAAACCAATTTGAGCGCTTGAAAAGATTCTATCCAATCGCTCGCCGTATCCACTCATTCGATATTTTCACTCGATATTCGTTCTCGATATAGAACAAATTACAAACTGTCGATTTATTCGCTTTATTAGAAGCTATTTATTTTTCTGTCACCTGCCAGTGTCGGAGGGATTAAATATGGAAATAGGTTGCTTGCGTTTGAAGTTTTCCGATTAACGCCCATCATTGGGCTCTTTTATGACTTAAAATTCATAATTTACAAAGTTGGGCGTTTTTCGAGGAACTGATTTCCTCAACGGATATTAGCAAGTAGAAATGGCACATGAAATAAATGTAAGTTACGCAATAAATATTGTTATTTAAGAAATGATAATAAACTTGTTCAGAAATTCATTAAATTCCAAACATAAGGGCGACTTAGGCGGATTCCACATCACCACAAAACAATTTCCTCTCCCATAAGTAGCTATCATAAATATGTATTTAAATATCAATATCGTCCTGTCTGCTCCCCTCCGTTGCTATAGCAACGGCGTCATCCCTAAGCTCAGGAAGAAACGTAAATTTTGAGCCACATGGAATCAATTAGATATGCGTAAGTCTGTCTACTAGGTACGATATTCAAAGTGAAGTAGGTATATAGTAAGTCGTCATAGAAACGATAATGACAAATGTTTTTAGACTTTTGCCTTGCATGCCTGCCCCTCAATGGTGGTTTGTTACATATGTACGTAGAGATAAGATTGTTAAGGTTTGAAAGCTACGAATTTGAAACGCTATTTATTTTAAAAGAACATATCTATAAATTAGGAAGTTTGACTTCTAAATACATGACGAAACTATTTGTCTATAAAACAAATTATACTAAGTACTAATAAAATTTGTTTTTAGTCAAAAAGCTGGTGGCCACAAACACGGTTGTTTGTGGTAGTCGAGGTGGGTAAAAACAATTTTTTTCCCAAAATACTACAGTTCGACTTTTGTATTTTTCTTACTATACAGCAAATCGATCCTTTACTATGACAACTTAAGTCGGGTGCAAAGATTTTACAAAAAATATTTTGCACAATATTATTTACGAGAATTTCAGTTTGCAGTCTGTACCTGTTGGTTAATGAGAGGCTGGCCGTATTTCAGCGGCAGTCGATAAATCATGCGGGCAAGATTGATGCGACTGAAAGGGAAACGATTTGATTTGTGTGCGCGGGACAATGGCTGACGTCACGACCGCGCCGCCGGGCTGCTAAATAGAAACACGCTGTATAGAGTGGGCTTGCGGATAATTCTACGTCGTTACGTGAACTTTACAAAGTTTTTTTAGTTTCATTTTTTTATTTATTTATTTAAAAACTTATCGAGCATAAAAAGCTACAGTACGTGGACTTAATGCTAAGAGCATTCTTTCCCAGTCAACCTCGAGAATATTATTATATATTTTTATTACTGTATTTATATTTTTTACACACATAATTTGAGGTCTTACGGCCAAGATTGATGCGACTGAAAGGGAACGATTTGATTTGTGTGCGCGGGACAATGGCTGACGTCAGGGCCGCGCCGCCGGGCTGCTAAATAGAAATAGAAACACGCTGTATAGACTAGGCTTGCTGATAATTCTACGTCGTTACGTGAACTTTATTTGGCTTTCATAATTTTTTTATTAATATGCATTAAGTTCTTTACATACTTAGAGGTCTTACGGGCAAGATTGATGTAACTGAAAGGGAAACGATTTGATTTGTGTGCGCGGGACAGTGGCTAACGTCACGGCCGCGTTGCCACCACCAGGTTGCTAAATAGAAATAGAAACACGCTGTATAGAGTGGGCTTGCTGATAATTTTACGTCGTTGCGTGAACTTTACTTGTTTATTTTTTATTACGATATGTTATTTTACGTAATTGAGGTCTTACGGGCAAAATTGATGTAACTGAAAGGGAAACGATTTGATTTGTGTGCGCGGGACAATGGCTGACGTCATGGCCGGCTGCTAAATAGTAATAGAAACACGCTGTATAGAGTGGGCTTGCTGATAATTATACGTCGTTGCGTGAACTTTACTTGGCTTTCATTATTTTTTATTAATATGCAATATGTTCTTTACATACCTACTAAGAGGTCTTACGCGCAAGATTGATGTAACTGAAAGGAAAACGATTTGATTTTTGTGCACGTGACAATGGCTGACATCACGGCCATGCCGCCCGACTGCTAAATAGAAAAAATCGATTTTCTCTCTGAAACTTAAGAAATAAAAATTAATGTAATGTATGCATCCATATTTCATATTTTAATATCATCTTTAAATACGTAAGTCTCAAGACCATTATTAAAAATATTTAATCACATTGAATAGATTTCATGTTAATAATAGGTATTAACATTCACGGCACTCGAAGCGAAGTACTACTTAAATGTAATAAGAAATTGAAATATACAGGCCGACAATAAAACAGCGTAATACGTACGTAGTGTGTGGACGACAAAAGATGAGAAAATGATTTCTAGAAATTTCATTAAAATTCCGCTTCGTCAAGTCCGAGGGCGGTCTGCACAGGGTTGACAGTGTTACGTTGCTACTTATAAGTGACAAGCCATTTTCCCATGACTTTGTCCGCGTAAACTAAAGACTATAAATAAATAAATAAATATACAGGGACATATCACACAAATTGAGCTAGCCCCACAGTAAGTTGTGAACTTGTGTCGCAGGATACTAAGTCAACGATACTATATTTTATAATATATACTTATATAGATTAACATCCAAGACCCAAGTCAATATGAAAAAGATCTTTTTCCATCTTGACCTGACCGGGGATCGAACCCGGGACCCCCGTGTCGCAGGCTAGCGTGTTGACCGCTGCGCCACAGAGCTCGACTATGTCACCCGCTAATAATTAAGCTTTCTATAAGTGAAGGAATTTTTAAAAACGGTCCAGTAGTTTCGGAGCCTATTCAATGCAAACAAATAATCAATCCTTTTTTGACGTATTAGTACAGACAAAAGTTTTGAATTTTTAAAAAATTGCACCTTGTTTATTTAAGAATTAATCTAATAAAAAAGTGCAAACTTGGGACCCTTGTGAAGAATAATATACCTTGTTTACGCTTTTTCTTCAACTCCAAATATTATTCGCAATAAAAAAAATCCCTATTATTATTTGAATATTAACCAACAACTTTTTGGTGTGCGTGCTGCCGAATATATGACTGTTACATAATGCATTTCTAGGAAATCAAGCCTAGCGCAATTCAGAAAAACTTTATTCAATATAAACCTTAATTAATTAGTAGATATACATCAGAGAATAGATTACCAGATGAAAAGAAGACGCGACGAATGGCGGAGTGGTTTGCGTAAGAGTTTATATACATGAGAAACTCTGGGTTCAAGTACCAGCGCGAGCAAATACTTCAATTTCATAATCACAGGTATTTGTCTGCGGTTCTGGAGCTATCTAAGAAGGCGGAGGAGAGGCCACGACGAATCATAAAAGTCACTTTAATATCCGACCAAAAAATACACCGCTACCGCGCGTACTGAGTAAAATGAAGTTCTAACCGTTGACATGATATGAAAAGAAACGCATTTCAGTTGTTATATATTATTTAAATAAACAAACACTAAATAGCCGTCGTTACGTATATTTTTCGCGTACCACTTTACTTGCAAACTCCAAGAAATAAGCGAACCCAATTTTGAGAATTTCTGGATCTTCTATTTTGCAGCATTGTTATATCTTTGATGTATCACATTTGCCGGACCTCCCATGACCGTCAACTTTATTTTGTTTAATTTTATCGAATCATATAAACCATTCTGTGTGAAAATCCGAAATAACATTTCGCTGCCAGCCCTAAAGCGCAAGAAGGGCCTGAGGTGTGGGAGGAGGGATTTGTCGTGGCCCGGAAACGGCTGGGAATTCATTTGGGCGTAATAGGTTTCCTGCGCCCGCGTCCGCCCGTCCGGGTCCGTCCGGCACGCAACGGAAGCAACGCGCTTGTACGAAGACATTTCGAAAATCTTGCCGTTCTTATTTTAAATATTTTGCTGCTCCATTTTTTAATACTTTGTTCTTTTAATTTGAAATGTTCGTTTGTTTATTCGAACTATGTTTATTATTTTATTGTATAAGAGCAAAGAGATTCAATATTACTTACTTATTTTAATGATCTCTTTGTATGAAAGGATTTTCGGTACCTATTCAAAAAAATAAATTACCAAAACTACAATAAAATATTATTTCACTTGATATCAACTTTAAACGTCACGAAGTGAGGTTCAAAGTAGAATAATAAAGATGTAATCTTATACCTGTGTTTCACTTCCTTATTTTTCTGCTTTTATTTTATCAGTACTTCAAGTATATTCCCTCTATGTATTATAAAATAATAAAATAAAATAAAAAAGCCTTTATTCAACCAAAGTATAAATACATTTACTTTTACCTAAACTAATCGCTAAAAAAAAAGAAAAAAAACACTAGTTATTTTCCTCTTTGGATGTCGCCTCTGCGGCGTAGGCCTCCCCCTGTTTTTTCCACTCTTTTCTGTCCTTTGCCTGTCTCATCCAGTCTGGTCCACATCTCTTGTTAAAAATATCTCTCCAGCGCGTTTTTGGTCTACCTGGCTTTCTCTTCCCATCTCTAGGTGTCCATTCTGTAACTCTCTTTGTCCATCTATCGTTCTCTAATCTGCATACATGGCCGGCCCATTTCCATTTAAGACTCCGTATTCTTTCTACTACATCAGTAATTTTAGTTTTTTTTCTTATTGACTCGTTAGTTTGTCTATCAGCTAACCTTATACCCAACATGCTTCTTTCCATTTTCCTCTGATGCACGGCTAGTCTGTCTTCATCTTCTTTTCGTAGAGCCCATGTTTGGCACCCATACGTTACACATGGGAGTATTGTGGTTTCGTAGAGCTTACTTTTAATGTTTATGTCTATGTTTGTACTCTTCATAATTTCCCTTAGACTCCAATATTTTTTCCAGGAAGTAGCTATTCTTCTATTGATTTCGCTCTCGGTGGTGTCCTTAAGCGCAATCAATTGTCCCAGATAGATATATTCTTCTACGTATTCTATTTCCTTGCCATCCACTGTAATTGATTGTCTCTTTTCATTCGTTAGTATTTTTGTTTTTGTGGCATTTAGCATGAGACCGACTTTTTTACTTTCAATTACCAACTCGTTTATCATACTTTCTAGCTGTTGTGGCCCTTCTGAAAAAATGACAACATCGTCAGCAAAACGTAAGTGGCTTAGGTATTCACCATTAACCTTTATACCTTTATTTTGCCAATCAAGGTTTCTAAATACCATCTCCAAAACAGAAGAGAACAGCTTTGGGGATATTGGGTCTCCCTGTCTTACTCCCTTCTCGATAGGAAACTCTGGTCCTTCTAATTCTAGTTTTATTTTTGCAGTGCACTTAGAGTAGATGTCGCGTAGCAGGTCTATATACCGTACATTAACCCCTTGCTGAAGAAGGGCTTTCCAAATGCAATCATGTTTCAAGGAGTCGAAAGCCTTGCTGTAGTCGATGAAACATAGGTAGAGAGGTTTATTATATTCATTTGACTTCTCTATCACTTGAGTTACGACCTGTATATGATCGAGTGTAGAGAAGTTTTTTCGAAACCCAGCTTGTTCTCGAGGTTGGTTTTCATCTAAAGTTTTTGTTAGTCTGCCTAGTAACATTTTTGAAAATATTTTATATATGTTTGTCATGATACTTATGGGTCTATAGTTTCCAAGATTTGCAGGGTCACCTTTTTTATATAAAAGTATTATTGTTGATTTCGACCATTGTTCTGGTGTGAGCCCTTGTTCCATTATATAGGTAAATAACTTTTGTAATGGTAACTGTAGTGGTTTGCATAGAGCTTGAAGCACTTCGTTAGTAATATTGTCGCTTCCAGGAGATTTTTCCTTCTTTTGGGAACAAATAGCATTTTCTATTTCAGACTTGAGTACAGGAAGTATTACAGAGTCCTCACGAAATGAGATGCAGTAATAGTTATCCATGCTTACTGTACTGTATGACTCATCATTATTAACATTTTTATACAGTTCTTCATAGTAATTTGTGGCTTCTTTAATCATGTTTGGGCGTATCGAGATGAGGTTGCCTTTTTTTCCTTTTAACTCTATGGCCCAATCTGACTTTTCCTTAAGTTCTTTATAGGCCCTGCGAATAGCACCCGAGTTTTTTATATGTTTTTCCAATACTTCTTGTCGCTTAATTTTTTTTTCTTGTTTTAATTTTCTATTAATTAGCTTGCTTAATTTTGATATTTTTATTTTATTTACCTTTGATCTTTTTTCTTTGTACAATAGTTTTCTTTCCTCGAAAAGGTTTTCTATTTCCCGACTTACAATGTTATCTGTTTTTTCCTTTCTTGGTATTTGTTTTACAAAAAGTTTTATTGTAGATTCTAGCTCGTTGTACTGATCTTTTATTGTTGTGGAAGAATTGACTGACTCTATTAATTGGGTTTCCCAATAATTTGCATTTTCTTCTGTAATATCAGATATTTGTCTTAAATTAGGTAAAGGTTTAATGTGTTTTCTGTTTTTTCTCACCTCAATGTACAACTCGCATCTTATCATTCTATGATCTGTTTTAAAGTTCAATTTCTTTATTATATCAAATTTTTTTACTTGAGCAGGTCTATTGGTGAGAATGTAGTCTATTTCGGTCCGTATTTTTCCACCTGGAGATTTCCACGTCCATTTCTTGTGAGGTTTTTGTTTGAATAGACTATTAACAATTTTAAAGTTCTTCTCTAAAGCAAACTCTACCATTGGTTGGCCATGCTTACTTCTTTCGCCAAAGCCGTATTTGCCAAAAATTTTATCCTCACCTCTTTGCATTTTTCCCACTCTTGCGTTGAAATCTCCTGAGACAATTATGTTCTTTGATTGAATGTAATTTAATGCAGTTTCTACTGACTGATAAAAAGCTTCGATGTCTGTGTCCTTATACTCTTCAGTAGGGGCATATACTTGTATTAATGACCAGGTGTTATTGTCTGATGTTTGTATTTCTAAAATGCCTACTCTATCAGATATTGATTTAAAGCCTAAAATGTATTTTTTTAAATATTTTTTAATCAGGAATCCGACACCATTTCTTCCTGTAGTTCCAGGTGTATGATACAGGATAAAGTCAGCGTATTCTTCTATCTTTACGCCGTATCTCCTCGTTTCACACAGGCCCAGGATGTCCCATTTAACGTTCTTGATAGCATACATTAATTCAGTAAGGTTGCTGTGCGAAAATAGAGTATTCACATTAAGACTAGCCACGTAAAGTGCGTTCTGTGATTTCATATTATTGTTTTTTCCGTATTTAGGGGGGTTTTGGTCTACTTCCACCGCGGTGACCAGCCGACTTGGGGAAGGTGGAGGGGGGGCACTTAGTTTTTTAACACGTTTTTGGCGTTAATAGGATTGGGAGAATCAGTGGGGTCCGGTGGGGATGGCGATGATGTGGAAGTGTGAGCTTGTGTAGGTCTCATATAACTGGCTATATTTCTAGTTTTGTTCTTTTTATTGGGTTGTTTGTTACTCTTTTCAGCCTTCGTTTCAGCCCCAACAATCTCTGGTGACTGAGATAGTAATCTTTTGTTTGGATTTTGATAATTTTTCCTTGAAGATTCATAAGTAGCGTTGAGAGTAATGATTTTATCGTATTTTAAGTAAGCGGTTTTCCCAGACTCTCTTATGCTTTTTAGTTCCTCCTGAAGTTCCCTTCGTTTTTGTAGTATTTCAGGAGGAAAGTCTTCGCTTATGTAGATATTAGTACCTGCTAAAGATTTTTTCTTTTTTAGCAATTCAATTCTACGACTAAAAGTTGTGATTGTTACTACCACTGGTCTGATTTTTCCATTCTTTTTCCCTTTCCTTTGCACATTTTCTATTTCCCATCTTTGGCATTTTATTTCCATTCTGCTATTTATTATATCAAAAATGATTGTAACTAGTCCCTCGTAGTTGTGCTCCGACTCTTCCACTCCAAAAAATATTAAATTCTTCTTCCTTAATTGTTTTTCTAAATGGTTTATAGTCTTCTGTTGTTTTTCCACTATTTCTTCTAATATTTCTGTTCTATTTTCTATTCTAGAGAACTTTTCGTCTATGTTTCCATTAATAGAACCTTTTATATTTTCCTCCATTTCCTTCAGCTCTTTCCTTTGATTTGCTAGTTCCCCTCGCATTTCTTGAAGAATATTCTTAACCTCTTCCATTGTCTTGCTAGCGCCCTCTAGCGGTGAGTAACTTCAACTATTTAGTTCCACTACTCGACAATAGATGGCGTTGTTTTTTTTTTAAAAAATGTTGTAGGGCAGTCGCAGATTTTTGTATATTTGGCTAAATTTAATCTAACTCTTCTAAAATGGAATAAATTTTTGCAGTTGGTAGGTACTATGTGCAAGCACTCACCGTCTGTAGTGTTGCTTTGTGGTCAACTCTCAGCGCACCGTCTTTTCCTGGCTGACTTTTGTTGGAGTTAGTAGCTCTTTGATTTTTATAAAACTTCTTTCTAAACACTAGTATTATGCAGTCTTTTACTTCTGAGTGTCCATCAACAGAGTCAAAACACGTATAACACTATAAAAATGATTGTAAGTCAATCTACTAATTTTCGCAATTTTTTAACACAGGAGTCGAAGTATATGGTAGCACAGTAGCGCCCTCTCTCCCTCTATGTATTACCTTTCCCAAACAATTTCTATATCCCTTTTTATTTTTTATCAATTCATCAGTCAAGTGTAAAAAAATAACTGTTAACTATAGATAGGCAGAAATACCAAGTTAGTTTTTAATTGTAGATTTAAATTATTAACATATAAAATTAAATATTAAAATTGACGAGCTCTATCAAAAGACAAAGTAATTCCTCAGAGTAATTCTTTTATATTTAGTTGGGTAGTTGGAAGATTCTTAGGGGGACTCAAAACAGATAATCTTTTCCCATTATTTTTAAACATTATCTTCACAGCGAAGTATGTAGGTTAGTATATAAGTGGTCCATTCTAACCTAACCACTTACCTCACTTAGCACAAACTACGCAACTCAGACGCGTGCTAACGCAAGATTAAATAATGAATTTCGAACTTCCAAGTTATTCATAAGTACACGTCTTTGCTTTTTCGCTCAGTAACTCTGAATTATGATTTGAATATTAATAATTACACGAATGCTGGCTTAATGACACGTCACACAACTTTTAATGAAACTGCCTCTCGTCTGCAAAGTTACGAGGAAATTAAGATTTTGCAAAATGGATTTTCTATCGAAATTCTTGTTTTCGGGTTGTGTTTAGTGTGCTTGATTAATTTTGGTGGTAGGAAAGTTGCAAGGTTGAGATACTTAAAGTCTATTATGTCTACTGATTAATGTACGATTAAGGTCTGTTCAAAATATTATGTATAATTATGAATTAGAATTATGTACTCACTTATAAAATATGATTAACCTAACAGAAATAAATGATACCAAGTTTAAAACATTTTAAAAAATATTTAGTTTTTAATGCGTAAATAAACTTTTTCACTAGTGTAAAGTTAAAATAAGAAAATATAAAAATTCAGTAAACAATCTTTTTCAATGCCTTTATTTAAACCATTTTATTTACAGCCAAAAATATTAAACTCACTCAATTTTCATGTATCATTGTAAAAACAACAATTCCACTAGTTTTAAGTACTTGTATCTACTATATGATAGAGGACTGTTAAAATTTACCTAACTAGCAATTTCCCGCGACTTCATTTGCGTATATTTTATCCTATGTCATCCACAGATCAATTAGCTTTCTACAGGATAACGAATTTTAAAATTTGGTCCAGTAATTTCAGAGCGTATTCAATGCTTATAAACAAACAATCATATCTTTCGTGTTTATAATATAAGTATAGATTAAAAAAGTTAATTTTTGGTAAACGCCCTTTTTAAACACCTCTATTGACACCATAGACTCAGCAGCAAAAATAATAAACCCACTCAATTTTCGTTCAGCGTGCAAAAATAAAAAAAAACGCAGTAGGCGCGTCGCCCGCGGGCCAGGCTGTAATTCCTCCAGATTTTCATATTTCACGTAGACGCCCTACGGCTACGAGCTACGCCGTAGACGCGCGCTGTTTATTTTTTAAATCGTTTATGATGCAATTTTCACATTATATTGTGTAGACTGTAGATTGTTATACTTTTTTAAAATATAAATGTTATCTTTCTTGATTATAATATTCCATCGTTTTTTCGTTTGAAATAGTGAATCTCGTTATAAATAAAACTATACTTATAATTTTTACATATAAAAGGCTCTCCGCATTTGACTTATAATCAACATATTTAATTTGTAAAATAAATTTTATATTTAAAATAAGTCGCCTAAAAAGGTACACATTCATCAAAACAATACACCTTTTTTATAATTAAAATACCTATTACCAACAACATATCAAGGACATTGACCTTACACATTCAACGAATAGCAGGTACGTCACGTAATGGGAGTTTGAAAAGCAAACTCATTTAACATACGACTCTTTTTGTTCTGCACAAAAACGGGGTATTTTTACACGTGTTCACTGGTTTGTGTTGTTCTAAATATGTTTGAACAAGAGTTAAAACTCTGCCCACAAGTTGTTAGGTCAGGCTAGGGTCAGGCGATTAATTCAACAGGTTTATTTTAGGATAGGTATATTGTCAATGATTTTGAAATATAACTTTGTTAGCTTCCACTGCAGGAGCACAACCCTCTCAGTATTACCAGAGCCATATATTAGCCAGAGCAGTCAGAGGATTTGGCCTACACGCTGGCCAGGGGTCCATATTCGAATGCATAAAATTAAATTGCACATATTAATGTTGCATAAATTTTTTGGAATTATCATCATTTCGCATAAAGATAATTATGAATAAATTTATTGGCATAACTTATTTTAGCACTATGAATTTTATCATAACAATATATTAGACTAGTAAATATTTGCATTAATTAATTTACTATAATGGCAACTAATCATAATTTTTTTTTGACATTGAAACTTAAGACACATATATTACAAAGCATAAAATACAATTGCTATATATTATGGTGCTGGGTTTGGCTACAAAACACTTCAGAATAACGCGGCAATTTCGTTTCTGGCGCTTCGGCGGCCGCTGCCGCGGCAGGCTCGCTTCGCTCGCTCGCCTCGCGCATGCTTGGTTCATGTAGAACCTAACGCTCGTCGCTTCGCTCCTCGCAACCTACCCCTAGTTTTCGTTAACCAGTTCCTTTCTAACACCATATTCCTTTCTCTCACTCCATTTTTAAATGTTTTGCGGAAAACCTTAACTAACTAAAATAAATTTATCAGTGAGACAAAACATTAAGTAAGAATGAGCTAACAATTCATGCAAACCTGAGAGTTTCCAGCGTTCCTTGTGTGTTCCAATTTCAAATGTTTTGCGGAAAATCTTTAGTTTAGTTTATAACTAAAATATATTTAACAGTGATGTAGAGTTTTCACGCCATGAGTGCCGTTTCACATTAACACCTGTCCATATTTCGCGACATATGTGACGTTTATGTCCACAGCGTTCCTATTTTAAACTTTATGCTAAAAAATATAAGTTGAACCGTGAAACAAAACATGTAGTAAGAATGAGCTAACAATTCATGCAAACCTGAGAGTTTTCACTCTACGTGTTCCGTTTCACGGTAACACGTGTCCGCGATTCGCGACACATGTAAGGTTCATGTCGACAGTGTTCCTTGCGGCAACCGTGTTCCTATTTAAAAGTTATACGGAAAATTGTACGTACAAAAGTTTTTCAGTAGAACAATCTTAGGTACATTGGTTTGATGTCGACGCGCATAATTTTGAATAACATAACATGTTATTGTCATTAAATTAAAGATCGTTTAGGATAATAGTGTTTTAGGAAGATATCTTTAGGATGTAATCTATACTTTGCACAATTTTGAATGGCATTACATATAATTGTCATAATTTAGTGTATCGATATTTTTATGCCAAAGAATCACACCTCTAATCATATTATATCTCTTGCCATTATAAGCTAAGATAATTTTATTTTATCAAAAATGTATTTACTGTAATATAAATTTGCTAGTAGCTCAGTCTTTACATATTTGTCAAGCTTATGTAATGCATGAAGCGTAAACAATCAAAAACCACAACCATAATAACTCTACAATAAAAGAACTACTCGTAAATGCTGTTCATAATCGAAAACAAAATTGAAAAGTAAAAGATTCTGAACCCATGCATTAGAATACTTAACCAACAAAACAAGCAACAAAAAGTTAACTAACTTTAAGCTTAAGGTAATAAAATAAAACAACAATAAGGTCACGATCAACACACATAAAACATTGGAGTTACATCAGCATTATTCGCAAAATTCATAGCAGCGAGTTAAAGTCAGATATTAATCTCTCAGCGGCACCCGAGCGCTGGATTCGCCATTTTGCGCCTAAATATGATAAACTTTCCCCCAAATTTCTTCATTCCCCCCCTTTCTTGGCGAAGAATGCCCCCCCGGCCCCTCCAAGTCTTACGCCCTGCTTTTAAACTAAGCTCGTTAATTAATTACAGCCAAGTCGACGAGGGTACTGCCTTACACAGCTATGTGCCAATTTAATATTGCACCGCGTTATATAACTCGGAGTATATGTCGGGAATTATGGGATTCGGTGACTTTAAATTAAATTAATTCGCGTGAAATGGGATTAGTAATGTGTGGCGTGTGCGAAATAATGTGCTGGTGTTATACTGTCGCGGAGATGGCATATTTCCTAGTATTTCAGATTGTTTTAGGCAGAAAGTAGTAATAATATCTCCAAAAGACTACCTACATAAAAGTTATTTCGTTAGGAGGCTCTATATGTATATTGGTAGTCAGAAAATAAATGTACAGGGACAAATACACAGATAGCAGAGATAGCCCTACAGTTATGAGAAACTTGTGTCGTAGGATACAACCTCAACGATATATAGGGTGATATGAAAATAAGTATTGGACCTCTCATACAAATTTACCAATCAGCTGGTCAAATTTCTATTTGAAGTCCATTTTTAGGGTTCCGTAGTAAACTAGGAACCCTTATAGTTTCGCCATGTCTGTCTGTCTGTCTGTCCGTCCGCGGTTTTACTCAGAGACTATAAGTACTAGAAAGCTGTAATTTTGTATGAGTATGTATATTAACATTGGCAAAAAAGTCGTAGAAAAAAATCTTGAAAAAAAATTTTTTTTTGGGTAGCTCCCATACAAGTAAAGTGGGAGAGTAATTTTTTTTTCTCTACTTACCCATCGTGTGGGGTATCGTTAAAAAGGTTTTTGAAAAATATTGTGAGGTTGACAGCACCATTTTTCGATTTAGGGATCCGTTTCCGAAATATTTGGTTTTAAAGTGAAAATTTTTGTTAGAGGTACGTGTCCCCCCCCCCCTCTATCTGCTAAACGGTTATATATGGATACGTGAAAAAAATTACAGCAGTAGTATATATACTGAAGTTGAAAGGAAAACTATCAGAGCTGGGTACTAAGTGCAAACTAAAAAGTTATAGGCAACCAACTTATAAAATGTACTGGAAAATGTAAAATTTTATACAATCTTTATTGTTAGATGTTTTTGGTCGTTAAACTGTGAGGTGTGAGTGTAAACAATGTGAACTCAAAGTTGTCATTCGCAACTACGGAACCCTATACTGCGCGTGGCCCGACACGCACTTGGCCGGTTTTTTTTCTTTTTTCTAGCGTATTAATAATAAAATTCTATTAGGGATTCTAATTCCAACGTTTAAATATTACCTGATTATTCAGAATCACCTGTATATAGGAACAATAATCTTTAAAAATATTAATCATGTTAGGCCAATATGTTGTCAGGCCATACATGAGTTTCACTGGTCCAGTGATATGGGCCAGGCTTCGTAGAACAAAATTTTTTAACTTTTGTTCCTCTAGGTCATTTGTTCTGTAAGGTTTTCTTTTAACTGATTTTTTATAAATAGGAGCAGCACTGCATCCGTACAATTTATGAATGGCCTCAATAAAATTACCAACTATAAAAAAACTTAAACTTAAGTCTCAACTACACACATCAACGTTACGTATTGAGATAAAGCTTACGTAGTGTTGATTTCGTCAATAGAAATGGCTTACCTGCAACAGAAAAAAAGTGATAATAACATTAAAATCCCACCAATAAAACAGACTGAAACCAAGATTCTACTTATAAAGAAATTGTGATTTACAAAATTACAAAACAATTGGCTGTTAACAGCTTTAGGTTTTCTGCAAATCTATTTCAAAAAAATATTCTAGAAAATGTTTCATAACAAAAACTAAAGAGTAACATATCACATACAAATACAAAAATAAATTATAGTTAGGTAAGTAAGTACAATTAATTTTTTCCTTTTAGACAATAACGAGAAATTAATTCATCGTAAGAAACGCATAAGACAAACGCACTCGAAGACGAGTTCCATCGACCCCAGCAATAGTAAATCATGAAATTATTCACAATATATTAATTACAAAATCACGGGTCGAGTACTAAGAACACTTCCTCGCTTCTATAATTAATTGCTACTAAATTCGCCCCAATTTGAATCCGGTTACCAAGTCCGCAAAGAAACTTACGACGTACATAAGACTTAAGGGCAGGGCCGGCCGGAAGGAGGGTAAAATGGCGTCGGAGGGCACGACCCTCCTGGGGGGCGAGGGGGGGTGTGCGGGTCGCGGGTAGAGGAAGGACGTGAGATTTACTCTAAGTAATTGCAGTAATAAACACGCAAATATATCAGCGCGGGTAATGAGAGGAAGCGGCGAAAATTGCCCGCGCAAATTGCGTGTGTGAGATAAGCAAATTTTTTTGTTCGGCTGTCGACGAGTGCCTGTTTCGGCTTTGTTTTTCTGCTTCCGTTGCTTCCGAATTAATTGAGATAAACTTTTATTTGCGAACGAATATGTATTTTGTGTGCCTGTTAATTGAAATTTCGGCTTTTTGGATCGGTTTTCTGAAATAGATAAAACTTCTCGCATAATAAGTATGGTGTTTTTAATTTCGGTTGTTAAGTTGTGTGACTCTTACTCGTAAACATAATTTAACAATAACGCATAATTAAAAATTGCGTCTGTGATTTAACGTGGAATGATGTTGCATGATGCTATTCATCTCATTATCCCGTCCACCTTTATTTAGAAACTATATTCCATTTTAAAATATTTGTCACAACCATTCCTCATCATCTGACTGATCCTATCTCTAACCTTTCACGAGAATTCTACGCATACTCCAGAACACGCGTTTGGAAGATCAATAGAGTTGTATGTTTTATCACAATTTTATGTCAGTGACAAAAGTGAATTAATAATACGGTAGTTGCCTAATGTTAAGATTGTATAAAATTTGTTTCTAATGAGACTAATTTCTATCTAAAAACACTATAAAGAACACTTTTAATTTGATATCGATTCGTTAAGTGATCTTAAAGCTTCTTTGAAGTTGGGTGAATAGGACCATTTTTTAAAGTATGAAAATCTTCAATAACAATTATACTGTATTTTAGTCTGCAAAATTTATAGCAACTTTTATTATTAAACCATTACCATAAACGAAATATTTCGTATAGCTACCAAACAAAGTTCTCATGCCACCCATACAAAATACAAGCTTGTGACGTTACAAATATGTAGGCATTTCAGCGGCGCGTTTTCACGTCTAAAAATTTACGTCTAAAAACATGTGTCTTAAAAAGTTTTATAACTGAAAGAGTTTTTTGTTTAGACATATATTCTGTCACTATTGTGTTTTTTCTGGCAGGTCTTTACATAGCAACATGAAAAAAAGTTTAGTCAACATGCCCATTACATGTACTTCGTGCTCTGTTCCTTTGTGCGTTTTGATTTCCTGCCTGCTACTCCTGTACTCTCTGCTGAGCGACCACCATCTACTTCTTTATCTACTTTATTTGAGTCCCGCTCTATAAGTCTGTCAAACGTATATAATCCCTCATATTTCGCCCAAGTCCAAAGACGGTTTTTTCGATTTACGTCAGAGAAAAGATGCAGGTAT
The DNA here is from genome assembly GCA_963082605.1 of Rhodophaea formosa. Classification (NCBI taxonomy): domain Eukaryota; kingdom Metazoa; phylum Arthropoda; class Insecta; order Lepidoptera; family Pyralidae; genus Rhodophaea; species Rhodophaea formosa. Next base: position 17,985,847 of record OY720205.1, read on the forward strand.
ATTCTAAGTTTTTTTCTTTTTTTCCAGGCCAACATATATATTAGTTTATATCCAATCTAAATTATAATAATTTTTACAAAACGCAAGCTGGACAAACTGGAGTTTTATCAGAAAGTTCGCTTCGAAAACTTATTTCCAGCCACTCGTAGTTGCATGTCCTGTTTGTTATAAATTTGTTCGTTGCTAATACTTTTATGTTACTGACACGTTTACACTGAGACATCTTTAGAACACGATTTTAATGATATGACATGAAAATTTTATTCTTGCTTATTTGGTCTAGTTTTGCCATTTTTTTTTTAAATCTATGAGTTTTGCACTAACGGCTGTTTTGTTACTCTTTCAGACAGTTATTTTTTATTATTGTTCAAAAGCTACAGACTACTATCGTTTTAGAACAGACGACTGCAAAGAAGAAACGCCTAAAGAAATTTTTTTAACAGTATTGGTCATCCAGTTCACTTCAGATCAGCCTCTAGTACACGCGTTGTGTAAATGGTAGAGCACACTAGCTAACTATACTACTCTACCAATTCGGGTATTCTACCAGTTTGTGGTAAGTTGATATCCACACATTTGAATTTGAATTACTAGTAGAGTTAAAACGCGCAGTTGTCACTAGCGCTCGAACTTTACTTAGCGTAACCAGAAATTGGTAGAGTACATTGTAGACTGGATGCAATACTATTATTATCACTACGGGATTTACCGCGCTTATTTTTAAGAGGCAATAGTGGGGAATGCATGTAGTAAAGTAGCTTGCCACGTTGCTAGTCACTCTTATATAGATATATGCCTATTAACACTGATATAGTCAGCGCATAGTAAGTACCCTACCGTATACTTTACCGACCACTGAAAAAAGTCTTTTCCGATTATTTTCCTGGCCCGGGACAACAGGGATTGAACCTGGGACCCTGCGAATCAAAGGAACTTGCGATATCACTCAGCCACAGCAGTCAAATTACAGCAAAATGATATCGAGTTCTTGGATCACTCGCCATTGCAGTGAAAATGCTGTAACTTGAACAAATTGCCGCAGCCGAAACTAGCCAATTTGGCGATACGATAATTCTTGGCAACAAAACAGGTCGCGACACGAGAAGCGATGCCGCATTAATTATTCGACCGAGACAAGAAAAGGGGCCCATTTCCAATATTTATGTGTTGTCGATGACTACGCGAAAATATCGGGCGTCGACTGCTTTTTAAAACGAAGAAAGGGCAAGAAAGGCCGGGAAACCGTGCCTCCTTAATGCACAAACAACACTCTGCCTCACCTGCCTTGATTTATTGGGCCCCTTTGTTCGCCGCTCGTTACAAGCTTGTTGTTGCGTTTTTAATTTATTTCCTTGGCGAAAATTCGCGTTAATATTTAGTTAGATAATAACGCGCCGTAATGGGGAAATCGCTGAGCGCTGACGGTGGTTATCGGCCGTTTTTCGCCTTAGCGCTTTTGTTGGTATTTTATTAGTTATTTTAATGCCTTAAATCTTGTAATACTACATACGTGGGTGATTTAATAGGTTTAGTTTTAAATATAAATAAACCGGGTATACTTTAAAAGTTATCTACTAGGTATGATTTTGGTCATCATTTATAGCACTCGATAAGCTATGTCAGACAGATGCCTGCCAAAATCGGATTCCATGGTGACCACTTACTTAAAAATTAATACGTGCATATTATCACATCTTTATCCCTGGCGGGGTAGACAGTGCCCAAGGTCATAAAACCTAAAGGTCACATTTAGCGTGTTAGTGGGCGGTGGAAAGCGGAATAAAAATATAACATGATTCTTTAGATTTTCGCCCAATCAATTAACCGGCTTTTACAATCTACACAGGAAGAAAAGCAACTGGTATATTCTATGCTTATCCTCTTCTCCCAAAACATTAAATTCAGCATTAAATTAAGTTCAAGCGAATAAAAAACTTCCTTCACCAAAAAGCTTACAGACTAGGCTAAATCAAACCACCAGAAGCCAGCAGCAGCTCTACATTCAAATTACGAACACATTACCAAGGCGATAGGAGCAACAACCGACGCTTCCAATCGGCCGTGAATGAATGCGAATTGGTGTCGCCGCAAACGGCCGCTGCCCGATTGTCGCCGTCTCATTGCCGATTCACGGCGAATTCGAATTTACAAACTGGCTGGATTCAATTTGGCAGAAAAAATATTTTCTCTTTGTCTGTGATTAATTGTAATATTTGAGCAGAATACAACGTTCCAAATAGGCATGTATCCACTAAGAACAAATGGGTTGGATTAAGGTGTGTAAAAAATAATTATGATATGTAGATAAGGAAAAATCAATCTATTCAACAAAATAATTTACGATTGTTGATATTTTCATAAAACAAATTATGAAAATAAAGGCATCAGGTCATGTGACCGGGAACACCAATCACAAAGCGTTACGTCACCCCGTGGAAAACATAATTGTTGTTGTTGACATTTTCATAGAAAAGTGTGTTACAAGCTATTATTTTACGGTTTTATCTTTTGTCGTCACCTTTATTAAGTTATTTAAAGTATTATACTGTGAAAGAACACCATGAAATCTAGATTTATGAAAGGAAATAACAATAACTTGCTCAAAATTGGCAAAATTTTAGCATCAAACAGCGACTTTTGTTCATCGCAATTTCGCAATGTTAAAACTTCAATGTAAGTATACATGTGATAAAACTATAATAAGCTAAAATCCCAATTTCTCAGTCTTGAAACCTTAATATATGTGTTAATTTATTGATTATGTTTTGACCACAGTTTTGATATAGGTATTTTGAGGTTAAATATACAAAGTAAAACAGAAATGATATTTTTAATAACTTATGAAAGTTATTAAAAATATCATTTCTGTTTTACTTTGTATTTGTTAATAGATAAACATGAGCCTATCTAGTAACAAAAATAACTATAGAATGTATGTACCAGCTGCTTACTTTAACGCACAGATTGTAAAAGTCAATCCTAGGTACGGATAAATATTTCAGAAATCATGATAAAGGCAATAATACTAGCCAATCTTAAATTGACTAACGTGGCTTTTTGTTATCCTGTTAAAAGATTAATGTACTTAAATGAATAAACTCAATTTCAGGGCCACCACGAGATTTTTATGGAGATGATGTTGTTGTTGATCTGCAAGTTAAGCGAGAGGGTAAACTATGTACTGAGAAGTGTAAAATATGTCCAAGCAAAATTCATCTGTGTTGTTATAATTATGTTTTCGCTGAATTACATTTTGTTAAATATACTTAAATGAAAATGATCTTCACACTAATATATTCTAAATTTGTTGATAAACAATGTGCATCATTCCTCCTTGCAAGTGTTTTTTCCATATTTTCCGCATTTCTTGTTGCTTGGGACAAATATAAATAATTTGTTTGGTATTTTAATGCTTCTGCTCTCCCCCTGGGGCACCATATAGTACTTGTAATACGAAGGATTCATTTTTAATCACAAAACATTTACAATCGCCATACACAAACAGCTGTGTTTCGCACAGGGTGACGTAACACAAGACGCCATGACAGTTTTAAGCGTTTTCGGGAGAAATTTAATGTCATTTCTTTAAATGTGAAATACAAGTTGAAAATCAATATATTTATTAAAAAAAATATTTTTCTCATGTGTAATGTATAATAAGGTATATTGTCTAACTATCAATCAAATTTAGGCAACTAGCCTATTCAAATCTGTTGTGTGTGAATGCGAATTGGTGTTGCGTACACGGCTGTTGGTCCGGTTATAGCGTCTAATTTTGAGTTTACAAACCTGTTTGATACAAATTGATAAAAATAAAATTGTTGTTGTTGAATAAACTTGTCTATGACTAGTGCCGTCATCATATTCAGAATTCACTGCGTTTTTGGATTGAGTAGCTTAATTAAATTGAATAGTAATTTTTTCTATGTTTAGTAGATTAAATAAATTCCAAATCCTCCGTTAAATTTTACTTCAATCGGAAAAGGCCACTGTATAGAGGATGTTAGGTTATGGTAAACTCGTTGTCCCTCAACCCATCAAATTTTGATGCGCTGGTTTGGTTCGGTTAGGTGAGTGAATCTTGTTGTAGGGACCTAGTCAGATTGTTTTACTTTAAAGTTATCAAATCATTCATTCTCTCAATTCATTATCACAAAATAATAATAATATTATAAAATCTGACCCTCAAATGTTATTATTATCTCCTCAAACGATTCAATTATCAAACATCAATATCCCTATATAACGAGCTAACAAAAATAATGGAAGCATTCAATGGGACAATGGCGCGATTGCGGAATCTAAGACGCGGTTAGGGCGACCACATATTTGCATGTACGCGGACGCTCGTACCGCGTTAGCATCACAATGCATGTCGATATTATTGGCATTGGATTTATTGGCATTGGACATTTAGGCAAAATTATTGGCTGCGACGATTATGGTTTGATGTGAAAGATTGCGGGCATTTCCTAGAAGTTAGAAGTAGGAAGGAAATACAAAAAAATAGTCAAACCAACTACGTAGGTTAACTACTTAAATAAGCTGTATCGCATTCAATGGTCTTTTAGATAGGCAGTTTTTATGTTTCCGTGGTAAACAAGGAACTCTTATAATTTCGCCATTTCCGTCCGCGGTTTAGCTTTTTTTTATATAACTAAGTGGGCAAATAGGCATCCGGCTCACCTGATGGAAAGCGGTTACCATTACCTATGGGCGCCTATAACACCAGGGGTTCCACTTGCGCGTTGCTGGCCAAGACTTAGCTCAGAGACCATTAGTACTAGAAAGCTGTAATTTGTCTGGCATAGATATTTATATATACTAATTTTTAAGTATAGTATAGTATAACAAACATTAATAGATTATAGGTGTCTAAACTCCATTTTTTGATTCAGGGTCACGTTTGTAAAGTATGAAGTCTAAAAAAGTGCTTATATTTTTTGGAGTCCAGTGTTCCCTCTGCTAGTTAACTGTTTGTTTTATAAAAATGGATTATAGTATCTAAAACGCAGTTACAATGAAAACTATCACGGCTTAGTAGGGTCTACAAACAAATGAGTTATAGTTGATCTCTAATATTTTTTAAGACGGTATACTTTAATCAGCTTAAACGCACAAACTACAAATAGCACTATTTTATGTTGGCATTCGTGATGTGCAACAACGAGACCCTTACACCGCACGTGGTCATATAATTAACCTTTTTTATTATTGTTACTATGTAGTATTAAAAGTTTACCCAATATTCCCAAATTCTTTAATTACTACGTCAAACATAAATATTCCAATAAAATATCCAACAAATAATACTGCGCCCAACGGGACAATGGCGAGGCTGCGGAACCCAAGACGCGGTTAGGGTGGCCACACATTTGCATACGCGGACGCCGTTAGCATCACAATGCGCATCGATATTTAGGCAAAATGATTGGCCGCGACGATTGTAGGTAGGTATATAACGTATGTGAAGATTATTGAAGGCAAGACTTTTTATGTAGAAAGCAAAATTTATGTCAACTAAATAAACATAAAAATGCGAACGTTTCACTTTAAAATAAAGATTCCAAATTAATTGTTATTGATAGGGATTTAATTGAACCGAGGATAATTTTAACTTTTACATGAGCAACTTTATGAACTAAAGGTAAATACACATAATAGCGAAGTCAAAATATAAGACCTAAGACATAATTTTAAAACAGCACATCTAAATAGGGCAAATACAACCACCTGACTGCTATAATTTATTATGACTTAGAGATAACGGATATTCACAAAATTTAACTCGATGGATTAAAAACAAATGATTTACTGGTTGGTTCAGAATTATTCTTAATTAACTTAAAAATAACATAAACAAACAATATAAAACATCTATGATGCGTAAGCGATGGCCGATTCATAATCGATTCAGTGTGGCGTTATGGCTACGCTGATCCGACGTCTAATGACGTAAAAAGTAAGTCCCTGCGTAACGCCGGACGAGGACGATATGTAGAGTAGCTTGCATTAGGTACAGAAGGGACAGCCTGTATGCACAAAAGATGTAGAGTGTTTGGAAGGTTCATAATCAATTCAGCGTATAACGCTGATCAGATTTTCAATGACATAAAAGGTATGTCCCTGCGTAACGCCGGATGATATAGCATGCATTATGTACAAAAAGGACGAAGTAGATAGCAACACAGCAGCATTTTTATAAGAGTAACATTTATGTAAAGGTACTATAACATGTTATAAGTTTGCATGCACCACTGTAGTCATTAAATTAATGGAACAATGTTTTCTGCAATAAATCGTTCGCTTCGCTTAAATTAATGGAACAATGTTTTCTGAAAAAAAGTGTATGTAAATCATAAGTCGAAAAAGAAAATGCTCTGGTATATTAAATACTTACAAAAGTTCTCTCGAACACTACTGACAGAATCATTAACACCCTAAATTAGTACCAAAAACAGCTTTCTGTTTTTGGTGGTCGACGTCTATACATTATCACAGTATCTTCTAGAGATATTAGGCATAGTCATCGACTTCTTATCTAACTTAGCAAAGCTGCTCTTTAACGTTCGACTACAAACAACCAAGGGTCGTGAAAACGTCGTCATCGTCATCCAATGGCAATTTAAATGCGACCACTTAACCGTGTGACGGCGATGCCCTGTAACACATCATAATCCTCAATAACTCTCAGAGACAGATGACATAGGCATCAACTCCCTAATTTAGCAAAGCTGATCTTTGGCGCTCGACCACAGACAACCGGGGGTCGTGAAAGCACGTCGTCCTCCAATGGCACTTTGAATGCGACCGCCTAGCCATGTGACGGCGATGCACTATTACAGATCATAATCATCAATACCTCTCTGAGACAACCGTCATAGGCATTGACTTCCTAATTTAGCAAAGCTGATCTTTGGCGCTCGACCACAGACAACCAGGGGTCGTGAAAGCACGTCGTCATCCAATGGCAATTTGAATGCGACCGCTTAGCCGTGTGACGGCGATGACTGATGAGGGAAGGGTAAAATCGCCTGATCGCGGCTTGTCACCCTGTATATCATTTTGCATGTCGCCAAATACCGCCTATCTTTTGAGGTGCTAAAATGGCGATACGGTTGTGAGTTACGTTTTAGCGCTGCGAGGGTAAGAAATGTATTGATTGATGTATATCGAGTATTATATTATCCCAACTAATATTACAAATGCGAAAGTGAGTTTGTTTGTTTGTTTGTTTGTTAAACTGTCACACCCGGTTTACTGAACCGATTATCTTGCAACTTTGGCAAACACGTTGTCTAAACTACAGAAAAGGACATAGGCTACTTTTCATCTAGGAGAGTAATACTGTTCCCGAGGGATCGACACTAACGCGAGCGAAGCCGCGGACGAAAGCTAGTAATAAAATAAAAATAAGCCAGTCTTCAAAGCGGGGCACGCGTATTCCTTACGAAATCTGAAAATGGTACCTTATATTGAAATTATAAAAACGGATGAAAAAACAATATAAGAAAGTTTGTTTGTTTTTCGTATGTATAAGTGGTTAACACTAGTTTCAGAATTTTTTAACTGGCCTAAATGTCTAACGACTTTTATCTTATGTATATTTGATTCATTTTAGGAAGGTAGCCATAGCATTGACAATTTAATATGTTTTAAGATTAACTCTACTTTTAATGTGAAAATGATTCTGTTGTATTCTAGTCTGATAAAAGTGGCCGTGGGGCTTTGTGATAAGATATAAATTTTCTGATAAGAGACTTATCATCAACTTTTCAAATTACCAACCATCGCAGTTCAGTAATTTGTATGATGTAGTAGATCTACCTAGAATTTAGTTCATCATCAGGTCTTTTTTAATCTCCACTGCAGGAGCACGACCTCCTCTGTACTACCAGAGCCATATATTAGGTAGAAGTAGTCAGAGGGTTTGGCCTACACTCTCCACGCTGGCCAGACGGGTTAGAGAGATCTTTTTGATGTTAATTATAAGCTTTCTTTAGCTTGTGTTTCCTAAGTCGTCTTCTACGACATCCACAGGAAGACTTGTAGTAATATTATTCTAATTTGCCAGGAATCACACGGTTTACTACGAAAGTTAAAGTTCGCAGAAGTTAGTTAATTAAGTAAAAAATATTTTTCATTATTGTGCAAATATTGAAACGAACGTCCTATAATAAAGACTGTATTGGTAATTGCTAACCCAATATGCATGCAAAAATCAAATTAAAAATCGCGCATTTTTATATGTAAATAATAAACTACGTAAATGAAACCCAGTTATATGACAACAATTGCAGACAGACGTATCCACCGCCACATCATTGAAAACGAAACGGAAACGCGGCAATAAACATTCATTTCGAAATTAAACACAACTACCTGTGTTTACCATCACGAAATCACTAAATGAATAAAACAGTGAGGAATTGGACGCCGTAAATTCGTATTCGACGAATATCAATTTGGTGGAGAGCGGGTGGGGGTGTCGATAAATAAAAATATATAAAATACAGTACGCAACATGAAAGCGGTGAATGGCACTTGTGAAAAATGGACTTGCCGCGCTTCCAGAGAAGCAATCATTCAAACGGCCCGTTGTCTGTTTGCGCCTGCTCTTTTGCCGGATATTTTTTGCAATTTTTTCGGCAATGTCATTCGCAGAGTTCAGGTGTGGGGACACGTGGTCCCTAACAAAGAAACAAATATTAATAACTGGCATTTTTTAAAGTCCTTCGCCTGGGGCTATGGTTATTGTTGTCGATATTTCGTAAATGATTCGAGTGTGACGCGGCGTTTTAGGCGCCTTCCGCTTTGTTCGGGGGCTGCTAGCGCGAACTTACTTTGTGTTTATTTAGCACCTAATGGACAGGTTTCGGTAGCAACGAATTTTATATTAACAACCTGTAAATGGCTTTGAAGTCGGTTAATTTGAATGACACTAATTTTTGCTAAGTGATTTCGGTTTAGGTAATACACAGAAAACTAAAATATTCATCGCTATTAGGAAAGTATTTTGTAGAATTAAACAATAATTTAGAAACCTACAAAAAAAACGGGCCAAGTGCATGTCGGGCCACGCGCAGTGTAGGGTTCCGTAGTTGCGAATGACAACTTTCACACTCGCACCTCACAGTTTAACGACCAAAAACATCTAACAAGGAAAATTGTATGAAATTTTACATTTTCCCGTACATTTTATAAGTTGGTTGACTATAACTTTTTAGTTTGTACTTAGTACTCAGCTCTGATAGTTTTCCTTTCAACTTCAGTATGTATACTACTGCTGTAATTTTTTCACGTTTCCATTTATATAACCGTTTAGCAGATAGAGGGGGGGGGGACACTTACCTCTAGCAAAAATTTTCACTTTAAAACCAAATATCCCTAATCGGATCCCTAAATCGAAAAATGGTGTTTTCAACCTCACAATATTGTTCAAAGACCTTTTTAACGATACCCCACACGATGGGTAAATAGAGAAAAAAAATACTCCCCCACTTTACTTGTATGGGAGCTACCCTAAAAAAATTTTTTCAAGATTTTTTCTACCACTTTTTTGCCATGATAAATATACATACCCATACCAAATTACAGCTTTCTCTAGTACTTATAGTCTCTGAGTAAAACCGCGGACGGACAGACAGACAGACATGGCGAAACTATAAGGGTTCCTAGTTTACTACGGAACCCTAAAAATCAATTCAACAGTAATGTACATACTTTCAGTGATAACACGTCATTTTACTTTTACGAGGTAGACAGAGCCACGTCTTATAGGTTAAAACCTGGTCACGTTCAGAGTGTTCGTATGCTGCATGGTTCCCGGCAGAGTAGAATAGTTCCACTCCAAGTCTTCCCCTGCATAAGACCAAACACAAGCAAAACAATGCTTAGAAACATCAAAGAGACCTCTCCAACCCGTCAGGCCAGCGTGGAGAATGTAGACCAAATGCCTGTTCTGGCTAATATTTGGCTCTGGTAGTATAGAGAGGGTGATGCTCCTGTAGTGGAGATTTAAAAGACCTGATGATGATGAAATTGTCGGTGAGCGCATAGGCAGAATAAAAACTGTGATGGCTTTGCCGCATCGGCTGTTAAGATGATTCTTTAGATTTTTTACACATTTCTTACACCGGCATCTATACCTAGTCATCTGGGAATAAAAAGTAGTTGGTATACTTATTCTATGTTTTTCTTCTTCCAAGTCAGCTAAAAGTTGGCTTGACTTTTAATAAAATAGTTCTTAAACTCGAACAATACTTATAAAACCAACGCGTACATAAGCGATATATGCTCATTGAGTAATCAAGGGCAATTTATACCCTGTTGTAGCCCAGCACCCCTCAGCTGCGAGCTATCCTAATTAAAATAATACCTGCTTCCCCCACTCATTAACAAATGTGGTGAAATAAACGCAAAGCCCGAGAGGCCGCTTCCATTACAAAATATGGCGATTTTTTCGACATTGTCTCGTGTTTTCTCATTTTCCGCTATTTAAAGAGACACTTTGTTAACAACATTAACAAGCTAAATTTAATTTCGTTAATTTCGATTTTTAATTAACTGCACTTTTGGGACTTCTGTCAATTAGATACTTATAACAATTTATCCTTTTATCTAAAGACTTCACTTTAATGGACTTATTTTTAATTACTTGGAAATTAAGAACCACAAATTTATGTAGACAATTTGGTTATAGTATCACTGGAGAGAGTTTCTTTCATGGTAAGTATCATTCGCAAGCTGTGCTGTGACTTTGAGTTAATTAATCGTGAAACTACCAAAAGAGCTGTGTGTAGCCTTTGTTTGTTTATTTATTTTTGGGTCCCTTGTGGTGTAAAGTGAAAGATCAAATGATATAAAACGACAAAAACTCTTGAAGGTGCTAAAAACAAATATTACAAAATTATTTCTAAAATAAATTAAAGGAAAGTAATTTAAATTCTAAATTGAATAAAAAAATATTTTGGCTGTTACTTAGTAGAAAATATAAGCTACTAGCTATTACCTGCGGCTTCGCTCGCGTGATATAAAGCCTATGTCCTTCTCGGTACGTGATAATATGCAAAATTTCACGATGATCGGATTAGTAGATACGGCGTAAAAGCGTAACAAACAAACAAACTCACTTTCTCATTTATAATATTAGTTAGGATTAGGATTTAACTAAATAAACAACTCATAATTAATCTTGTCGTTATCTAGAGCTCACGACCAAACTAAGTTTTTCATAAAACCCATTGAAGCAACATGCACGACTTTATCGCAACGCAAAATTATCTCTGAATATTTTCCATTTTTGCGTCGCCTCGACCTTACATTTAACCCGAATTCTAGCAAACTGCATAATTTCGCCACTAATGAGAAGAGAGTCGGCGTTCGTCTAATTAGCGAATAAGACGCCCTCTAAATAGAGGCTGGAAGGCGAGGTGGCTAGAGGCGGGGGTGGGGAAGGTGGGGAGGCTGGAGCGTCGCTCACCTAATGAAGTGTTTCGCTTTGACACGCGTGTTCGTTAGCAGACCACTTGTCGACTGCAACGAGTTGCAGATGATGGCTTCCTCGAATTTACCACTTAAGTGGCGTGCGATGCCACCGCTGTTAGTGCACAGTTACTTATCAAGGTGAACTGTTAGTGCACCACTGCCATATTTTTTGTTATCAATGCTGAGGAAACTATCCGTGATTTATTTTAATTTTGGCTACAATTTTTACATCAATGCAGTCGTCCTGGACTTTATAAATGCTAATTAGTTGACCACAGAGTTTACCGAAGACTTATTAAATTATTTTTTCAGTCTAAAAATTAAGAACAATAACCGTTGATCTTAATTTTCCACATGTTTTACGCGCAAAATACAGATTACGCGTAAACAGTTCGATAAAAAGGTATTTACGTAAGGTAATCGCTATTTTGCTTAAGAACCAAATTCCTTATTTAAAAAAAAACAGGACTGAAACAAGAAAATAAGTTCTCATCTTCAGATTCACTAAAATAAAGCTGAAAATCGGAAAGTCTTGATTGAAGCTTGGGAAGAACCCTAACGAAATTCGGCAATATTTAATCTTTGCGCCTCTGCTAGCTAAATCCCAACTATCCCAATTCCAACCTTATATTCTATCTAATAAAAATCCTAATATTATAAATGCGAAAGTAAGCTTGTTTGTTTGTTTGTTATTTTTGTTATACTTAATGATGTATCTACTGAACCGATCATCATGAAATTTTGCATACACATAGGGTACTCAGAAGGTCATAGGATATATATCACGCGGGTAAAGCCGCGGGTAACAACTTGTCATCTATAAAGAATAACGGAAGATCGTTCTGCCAATAGCTAAAACTGCATATCCGGAATAAGTGATGCGATTCTACTCGTATGTAAGCGGATCTGCGAAAACTGAGAACTGGTGATTGGCAAGGTAATACATAGAAAAAACACGTGGTATAAGTGGAGAGGCATTCTCTTCACTCGTACCTCTTTTTATGGGACATTGTTCTTTAAAACTTTTAACACAATAGGAAGGTCTGCTACTCGTACAATTTGAGTAAAGATAATAGAATCCGTAGGACCATCGATGTCAGTTTCCGTGCTGCCAGATGTACGAGTAATTCAACCCAACATTCAATTTACTTAATACGGACTTTAGGGTTGTAATCATCAAATCGACCAGTTTTGAAATTAAAATTAACATATTTCAAATTTGGATTCTCAAAATAATGTCCCAATCATAATTATCGCAAACTGCAGCCAAACAACCCGTCGCAAACAAAGAAAGAAGCAGACGCGAAGAAATAATGAAATATCTCCATCCAACCCTTCTAATTAATAGCCATCAGTGTCTGCAGCACTCGGAGGCTTCAAGTTTTTTAATATGCTTCCTCACCTCCGTAAAACAGAGAGGGATAATTGCTTTTTTCCACTGGCAACTCCAAGTTCTCCCCTGGCGTAAATCTCTACAATTAGGAAAGTTGGCAATGTTTAATGTGACGATTTCGGTGCTTCAAACTTTGTATCGTATTTTTAAGCATTAAAGAGATTCTTGTACGAGTTTGGAGTTTTTGGAGTTAGTGCGAATAATGTTTTTATATAAGATTTAAGTTGGAATTTAATGAAAATAAAATTATATTTGAACAATATGTTTCTGGTAGTTTCATATCATACTAGCAATTTCCCCGCAACTTCGTCCGCGTAAAACTTCACCTCCTTTTGGGTTGAATTTCTAATATTTTTTATTACATTGTGTTACCATAAAATTTAGTTTTGAATTGAAATAGAATAATATTAGGTTGAATTTATAATAATCCATTCTTAGTGCTCACTTACAGCATGAAAGGAACCCCTGTACCAAATTTTAGGTTTCTAGGTACAAAACTGTTGCCTATGCGTTGATATATAAGTCAGTGAGTTAGTCAGGGTTGACTTTTATACATAGTAAGTAGGTTTATATAGGTAAGGGACACTTACCATACCTTTAAGGTGGAACGTCCGATTTTTTTAAAGATTTGTTCTAGCAATGCTAAGGCACACAGAGTCACAGAGGGCGCCATAGGTTTTGTCACAGCTTTCCCATATTATTAGAACTATTCTTGATACCTATCATGTATTATTTTTATAATTAAAAAGTGTATTTTCAACGTAAGTATATTTAAAAATTATATCTCATATTTAGCAAGTTTAGACTGATGCCATCTAGAAAAAAGTGGAAATCAGGATTGTAGTCCCTTACCACTCACAGTGGCAGATGTGGCAACTATCACAACGGAGGTGACTTGTTTGGTCTAATAACTAGTGGAACAGCGAGTACAAGTTTTCGATACGAAACTTCAAATCGCTGTAATTTTGTATAGGTATTTTTTTTAAATTGAAATCTGATTATAAACATCAATATGCCTTATCCGGTCGTATGTACGGAATTTGGTTAAGATTGGCTTAACTGTTGTAAAACTAAAACGAAACTACGTTTGTATGGGATTGCGGCTTTACGTGGGACCCTTAAGTTGAGCCAATATTTTTGTATGAGGTTGAAAGTCCATACATTAGTATTATGTTGTCTTTGGCAGGATTAAGAATGTTTTCTTAGGAGAAGACATTTTAAATAAATATTTTTTATCTTAAAAATGAGTGCGGAATTATTACAGAAATAGCGGTATAAAACAATATTAGATAATCTTCGGTAGCTATAAAGCTATAAATTCTTATATTACCTAGCTAACAACTGGCCGCATTATGCTATTCTTATTTAAATCTTTTAACAATAAGTTATAATTATAGAATTCAAAAAACCTGTGAAAAAGTATTTTAAAAATATATTTAAGAAATACATAGTACGTTTTTCACCCAACCACTTCATAGTTAATAAAACAGGTTTCTCTAGGACCTAATCAATTCCTTTGATCGACTCTCACAATCCGCTCTAAGCTAAATTAATTCCCTTCAAATTGTATTCCTAACAATTTAGTAAAGCAAACAATATAAAGCAAAGAGTTTAAACTTTTGTCTTTAGTCCAGTCTGAGCGAATTAAACTCTGATGGCATGGAAAAAAGTGCTTACGGACTTCGTTTGAAATTGGGTGTTACGTAAGGAATCTAATTAAGACTGTAAGGTCGAATATCCCGTGTGCAATATTGGCAATAACTGCTTGTAGCGGATGAATGGAGAGATAAAAAGCGTAAGACGCGCGCACAATCCTTTTTGGCTGAAAATTGTATAGTTGGATTACGCGACCTACGGGGGAGTATCAGGGCTGACAGATCACAAAAAGTTATTATATTTTTATGCGTTTGTTCTTTTTTTTACAACAGTTCCAAATTTAATTATTTAGTGCAGAACACAACTATCTAGACAGAAGTTAGTTTAAATAGTTTAGATTTTAGTCAGCTAGCTCATCGAAGGCTAGCTCAATTCATTTGTTATAATTTAGCAATGTTGCCATTTTTAGGGTTCCGTACAAAAGTTGAAAAACGGAACCCTTATAGGATCACTCGAGCGTCTGTCTGTCCGTCCGTCCGTCTGTCACAGCCGATTTTCTCCGAATCTACTGAACCAAATAAAATGAAATTTGGTAAGATAGTGTAATCCTATGACCCAAACACGGATGTGCAAAGTAAATAAAGATTTTTTTTAAATAAGGGTCATTTTGAGGGGCCCAATTACAAAATTTTAAAAGAAAGTTTTGCAAACCTTACTGTGTCATATATCAAATGAAAGGGCTCATTATAAGGATCTCAAAAATATTTTTTTTTTTTGTTCGGGTAAAATCAATACTTTTGATTTTATTCACGAAAGAAGGCAAAATTTGACCATTCCCCCCCCCCCCCCCCCCCCCCCCTGATCTCCGAAACTACTGGGCCGAAAATTTTGAAAAAATTACAAAATATAGTTCATTCCTTGAAGATTACAGGAAAAATAATAAGAATTCTATCACTTGAAAATTAAGTGGTAAACTCACAATATAAGTTCATCTAGGGAAATAGTTCACTAAAACACCACTAGATGGCGCCAGTCAATTGAATAAAACATTTTTTGCACATTGTGTGTGTTCACGAAGCATATTGTACGGAACCCTCATTGCGCGAGTTTGACTCACACTTGGCCGGTTTTTTGTATATAATACTCATACAGTGTGGCGAATCTTAGAAATAGAACTCTTATAAGACAAACGATTTTAGAAGTTTTAAGATTTAAAAAAAATTCAGTGTTAGTGAAGAAATCTCGTCATAAGGGCAACATTCTTAATTCGTTACTCTGAACTTGTAGTCCAATCTGACTGGACTGCCGCTTTCCGTAATCAGTAGCGGTTGATACTTCGACCTGCTTCGGTGAAGAAATCATCGTGAGGAAAACCTATACACTACCTAGTTGGTATGAAAAGGAAGGAGACATGCCTAGTATAAATTTCTTTCCACACAAGGAATGAGTGCCGTGTCGTTCCCGGTAGAGTAAAATAGGACTACTCCAACCCGTCTGGCGAGCGTTGATTCTCTGACAGCTCTGGCTAATATATCGCTCTGATAGTACCTAAAGGGTCGTGCTCCTGCAGTGGAGGCTTAAAAAGAACTGATGATGATAACGCAGGAGCCTAGCTAATATTATCAAAAAGTATTTGTAAGGTTGTTACAACTTTGTCGACGCTATGGTAGAACTACGAGTAGAGATGAATAGCCCTACAAGTACATGTCAATATTGTCGGCAGATAAGCGGCTTGATCACTTGCACTATTATGAAAATGGCACGCAACAAAGATTAGAAATTGTTCGCAGTTTTTGACCTATGTATACCTAGATTCACCTCTTTGCTTTGCTTTAAAGCAAAAAATCTTATTGGAGTTGTTTTCTCATAGGTCAAAAACTAGCTGATGCCCGCAACTTCGTTCGCGTGGACTATATGACTCCGGCGTATTAATATAACTTAATACGAACTAAACATATATAAGAAAAAATACTTGTAGCAGATAAAATTGCATTGGCTGCTGCTAAATACTGGACCATTATGGTTTTGCATGAGGTGTTCCAAATCTCTGATTTTTTTATACTTCAACAAAAATGCTCATCAGGCTTAATAAATTTTGCTAAGGCTCCACTTTTATATTTCTTATAGTTCAGCTGTATCATTATGATGCTGCATCAGGTGTTCCATTTTTCAAAATTGTTTCTCCCTTATATGTTGCCCCGGCTTAATAGCTATATAGGAAAAAAAGTTTAATTTGAATCTGTCCAATATTTCCGGAAATAAACGCGATCATAAATACAGACAGACAGACAAGAAATTCTAAAAAAAAATTTTTGCTCTCTATTATTCTATTTAAGTGTCCCTCTATCCATTTCAGTCAAAAATACAAAATGTACAAATAAAATATTTTTACTGTTTTATTATATGTATAGTATAGTCATAGAAAGTCAAAATATGATAACGAAGGAAGAAAAAATATGCATGTGTTTCAAATGTACATTTACATTATAAATAAAAATTAAATATATGGATGTCGACTTTTTCCGCTTTTTCCTAACACAACAAATTTATTTATTGTGTTAGGAAAAAGCGGAAAAAGTAGACATTCATTTTCCCTTAGATTATCGATTTAAAGCATATTGATAATCTAAGTTTATATCCTTTTTAGGGTTCCGTAAAGGAACCCTTATAGTTTCGCCATGTCTGTCTGTCTGTCTTTCTGTCCTTTTACGCAGAGACTATAAGTACTAGAAAGCTGTAATTTGGTATGGATATGTATATTAATCATGTCAAAAAAGTGGTAGAAGAAAATCTTGAAAAAAAATTTTTTTAGTATAGCTCCCATACAAGTAAAGTGGGGGAGTATTTTTTTTCTTTATTTACCCATCGTGTGGGGTGTCGTTAAATAGGTCTTTGAACAATATTGTGAGGTTGAGAACACCATTTTTCGATTTAGGGATCTGTTTCCGAAATATTTGGTTTTAAAGTGCAAATTTTTGTTAGAGGTAAGTGTCTCCCCCCTTTATCTGCTAAACGGTTATATATAGATACGTGAAAAAAATTACAGCAGTAGTATATATACTGAAGTTGAAAGGAAAACTATCAGAGTTGAGTACTAAGTACAAACTAAAAAGTTATAGGCAACCAACTTATAAAATGTACTGGAAAATGTAAAATTTCATACAATTTTCATTGTTACATGTTTTTGGTCGTTAAACTATGAGGTGCGAGTGTGAACAGTGTGAACTCAAAGTTGTCATTCGTAACTACGGAACCCTACACTGCGCTTGGCCCGACACGCACTTGGCCGGTTTTTTATCATACATATTCACAACAGAAGATAGCAAGATTTACAAGATAGAAAGGAATATATTAATAACAACAAATACAGAGCATCTCTATGTGCTATTTATAACAGTAACTCGAATATCTACGATGATTTTAAAAGAATATCACAAAGTGAACTCATGTCACAACCGTCGTATGCTTTAGCTAAAGTTACTGTAGCAAATAGCACTAAAGATGCTCTGTATGTGTTGTTATTAATACATGCCGACATATTGTCACGTCTTTCTATCTTGCAGAATAGAAAGAGCCCAAGTTTAGAAGACCTAAACGTCACGCACGTTTAACTTGTTGGTGGGCGTGTAGGTGGAAAACGGAATTAAAATAGTGATGGGTTGCTAGCCGCATCGCATTATTGACAAGATTCCTGAAGCCCTGAAATGAAGATTCCTCAGATTTAGCCCATTCTCTCAGCCGGTTTCTATCTTCTGCTTGAAGTCCTCTCGTCCCATTGCAATGCCTGACAAGGTGCATATGTATTTAGACTAAATATATAATATATTTATGAGTTGAACCATATGTAATGCAATGTAATAAATAAAAGTTTATTAGGATAACTTAATTATCATAAACTTCTGGAAGAACACAGAATACTGTTTTAATAATTCAATTACAAACTGGTGCTGATGAAATATCTTTACGGCCTAACACCGAACGAAACAATACTAAATCAGGATTACACTTTCATAAAATCTAGACGCCGCAAAACGCGGGGAATACAATAATTTGATTGATCTCCTAATGAATATGCAGATGTGTTAAGTGCCGCCGCGCCGCAGGTCCCAAAGGAGTGATTGCCGGCGCCTACCGACTGCGCTAGATTTTAATCTCAGATAAGTGCGAGCACAACAGTTTACATAAATTCTAGAGTTAGCGCCTTGTTAACAAACTGCACGTTTGATTATGAGATCGCTTGATAAGTGGATCGGGGTTTGTTTCTAGCGCAGCTGATATTTTTGCCATTAAATAGAGGTTTTGTGAGGAAATTTTACGGTAAAATTATTGGCAATAGAAACAGAGCATCTCAATGTATACTAATGTAATCAAGCAAAAGCATACGAAAAAATATACAGATCTATGCAAACGACGGTTGTGATACAAACACAGATCTGTAGGTATGTATGTTTACCCTTAATGATTTCTTCGTCAAAATATCTATCAATAGTCGACGCGGCTAGCAACCTATCACTATTATGTTTTTATTTTCCACGGTGACGCCCACTAACATGCTAGCTTGGCCCTAAGCTCTGTCTATCCTGTTAGGCATATAAAGACGTGATAACATGTCGTATGTATGTTATAACGTCACACTATATTTATTGTCTCCTATAGGTTTTTTAAATTAGTTTCGTCTCGGCTTCAAAGTAAAAAATTACCAATATATTTAAACGTGATTCCCTAACATTTGAAACGTTTTGCGTATTCCCTTTGACAAAGCGTATCGAATGTCCTAAAAAGTGTCGTCAAAGACAAGTGCTTGTACGAGCATTGTCTCTGGCAGTCTATGGTCCCGACTGCCGCCCACCGAGACTGGCAACAAAAGATTTTTGTTTCGCCCATTCACAAACTCGATCATTGATTGTTTTAAACAGACTCCACGTCGCCGTCCCATACTCGGATCCAGATCGTATTTTCTTCCATTGTGCTGCGAAATCGCGTTTGCGACGGACCTCTATCAATCAGGGTTGGACCCCCGGGGCCCGTTTCCGACCAGGTGTCCTTTTGGAATTTGCGCCGAAAAACTGCGCTTCACTTGGATTTTTAGAAAAAATCTATTGTGCGTTTCCGCGTAGTGAGGTAAGTGCGCAGGTAGGCGGCCGCTTTACGAGTTTTGGAATTGCGGACAACTAGCGCCGTAAATTCATAAGTTGTGGCCTTAACTAGCTGGGGAAACTAGAACACCTTACCTATAACGAAAGTTTATAAACACAAAGTTGTCCTACTATTAAATCTAATTGCACATTTTTGATGCCTTCAAACGTGACGAACGATGTTTGTTTGTTTTTCCTGTGTGTAAGTAGCCAACACTGGTGTCAGATTTTTCAGTATCCAGCGAAGTTCTTAAAGTAATTTCCATCTGATTACTTTATGTTCCAACTAAAAAATCACAGTCAGCGAAATCAATTGAAAAACACATGTTTACTTAAATAAATAAAAAACATGCATACGTTTTCAGCAACACGCTTAACGTGGCCCAGTGGCCAATGTGATTAGACTTAAAGTCTAATCACATTGAGCTCTTTCTGCCTCGCAACCGATAAAGAAGTGAATATACACAGGGAACAAAGGGAACATTGTCTGCAGGCAAAACCATTACAATATTTGTCTTCGAGCTACACTTAGGACGATAAAGAACGCTGATAAGTCTTACACAGGCAACGGCCAAAGCAGAGGTCCTCTCTCCTACAGTTGATATTGCCTAAGTAGTAAGTAAGAGTAAGCTCTTTTAAAAAAGTGAGTTTGCTTGTTTGTTACGCTTTCACGGCCTACCTGCTGAACCGATCATCATGAAATTTTGCATACATATAGGTTAGGGTACTGAGAAGGACATAGGCATATATCACGCGCGTGAAGCCGCGGGTAACAGCTAGTACGTCTATAAATAGACAGGTATTTTTAATTTCTTTAAATCAATAAACGCTACGTCGTAAACTTGTGAAATACAACCTGCGGAACATTTGAGCAACGATTTAAAATCAATTGAAGACATTGCAAGACTAAAAACATAGCCAAATCTAACAATCGTAATTTAATCTTTATTTCCGAAGCTATAAGGTACATGTTTATGCTGTTTATAGCCGTAGTCTATAAATCACATAGCCCAGTTCATAAACAGGTAAAGAACCATTGTTGCAGTGCGTGATCTATGAATGAGTTTTGAGAATGCATTGCATGGATTGCCGAATTTTGTGCAAGGAGATTTAATAGTTTTCTGGAACTGGTTGTTGTGTGGCCAGTCCCAGTAACAATGAAGATAAAGTTCCTCAATTAAAATTAACTGATTTATAGTTACGAGCATTCCCAGACGTAGTGTCTAGTCTAGCCTAGTGTATCATAATCATGTACCTAGTATAAAAGATTTTAAATTAGTATTTGCTAAAACAAGAACAAAGTTTTATTCAAAGAAATAAAGAGAGGCCTGCCCTGCCAAATTATAGCCTATGTAACTTGCGTGGGGTGTAAGGCTTCTAAAGATGCCCTCTATGTCCAATTCGGTGAATTCCATTGAGATATTTATAAGATTATCGAGCAGCTCGATGGCTTAGTAAGCACTTACGCATGTAAAGTAACCTCGCACACGGCTACCACTTGGATAACAAGTGGTATAAAATATCTCAATCACCTCGGTGACCCGACTATTATTTTGAATGGAAATTTCACTTTATAAGGATCAGACAAACTTAGCCATGATCACAAAGTTGATACCTATATGAGAGTGAAAACTTATAATCCGATTTTTGTTCTGAAATAAATTCAAGCTTATTTGCGTGATTTGCGTCAGCATCTTTTAGCTGAACTTCGCCACGGTCATAAAACAAATATCCGATAAACACGGTGGCAAACATAAACCTTCAGGACACCATGATTGATTAACCAATAAACCTATTGTAACACATCCTGGACAATAGACAGGTGTACAGTGTCCAAGACACAGGGATGTCACAATGGCGCATCTAAATATTTCTTAAATCAATGCGCGGGGAAGACCGTACAATAGGAATTTGCGGCATCCTTTGTGCACGCTATTATCTTTGGCCACGTGGGACAGGTGAGATCTGCGCACGCGCACAGCTGCTCCTAACAAAAGACACCGAAGCTTGCGCAAGATTTTAATCGATTTTTTTATATCAAAACGATGACAGTTCGCTAGATATTTCGCGCCTAACGGCTCCCCGCGGTTCGAAGCAGATGTGTGATTTTTTTCTCAAATATTTCTCCGTTTATCTTATAATTATCGTTTACTGTTGTCGTCACGGTTTCATCTATCGGTCGACTCACTATATTGTAAAAAACAAGAGCCTCCCGAAATTTAATTACTTACGTCAAAGAAGGTGTTGATGTTTAATTTTCTTGTTTTTCATACGTTGCGAAATTGCTCTATCTACCGCTGCAATTAGTCTAGCGTAAAAATAAGTATCTTCCTTGTGAAATAACAAGCTTCTTTGTATTATAGAATACATAGACTTTATCCGAAGGGTTGCCGTCTTATTTGAAATCCCTTAATTAAGTGCATATTTTTATTTTAAACCTTATCATTTTGCATAGAATAAGTAGCGACAAAATTACATATTATGGTTTGGCGCTAAAGGTACCCAATTGTTGTAATTAGAAAACTCAAAAGTATTTATTTAAATTCGAATCACATGTATCACTTTTAGAGCGTCAAATTATTTTATTCTTTTGTTATATGTACAACATAGACAAACTAGGTACTTACACCATAACGTCCCTCACCCGAATACTCAAAGGCATCTCGATGCATGTTAACTTAAATCGTTTTAATTTTTTTTTGTCACTCTCTAGATACGCAAGCCAAGCAGCAAGTTAAAGACAGTCTGAGATTTAAGATTGTCATTAGTTAAGATCATTTTGTAAGTTCGGGGTTTACAAAATCATAATACAATAATTTTGTGCTCACCTAAAACTGTATACAAGCACATACCTAACACATAGCTAATAAATACGCTCAAAGGCCGGCGAGCACAATAGGCAGTGTAGCAGGTTGCATGCACGTCATTTTGAAAGTCCGGGGTATTACAAAATCACAATACAATAATTTTGTGCTCACCTAAAACTGTATACAAGCACATACCTAACACATAGCTAATAAATACGCTGAAAGGCCGGCGAGCACATTAGGCAGTGTCGCGGGTGGCATGCGCGTCACGTCACTCCTTATTGCCTGTATAGTGCCAGCCGCTGATTTGAAATATTTCCACGGAACCACTTATTCGCACCTCGCAAACAGGATCGTAAGGTGGAAGACGAGGTTTTGATACTTTCTTAAAACAAAGTGTTTTTATTAGCGGTCTCTTTGGAACTGCTGATTGATTTCATTATACTTTACACAGATAGAAATACTTATCACTAACTAGATTTTATAAGCGACGCCGCCAGCGTGATTGTAGCTCCCTTCGGAAAAGTACCTTTACCGAGATGTAAGGTCCCTATGTCCTTACCTGGGCCTCCAACCATCTCCATACCAAATTTTATCTAAATAACTTTAATCATGGAGAAGTTATAGACATAGTAACTTTCGCATTTTTGGCAGGTATATGCCTGACTTATAATATAAATTATGAACATATATTTTGAGGTATCATAAGAATTTTTGCACTTATCTAATGTGACAAATACTACAAGTCTTTGTCACACTAGATAAGTGCAAACAAGTTCAGGACAGTGGTGTCTGTTGAATTTTTTTTTATTGATAAAGTTTATTAAAGAAAGTTTTGCAGAAAATCATTAAGCAAATCGGAAATAAGATATTGTGGAAGCTGTAGGTAAGTATGAGTGTTATGACGTATTTATTTCTTACACGGAGTACGAAAAATACCTAAAGAGTATTTAGGTAAATCCGTACCTAACTTTTACAATCGAAATGTTACAGAAATAATAGGTGGGAACTTTTATCCTTCCGAGTATGTAGGAGTAGGATTTTAGGATCTTAAAATAAGTATACCTACGTAGATTTTGTGCGCTTACACAAGCTATAATCTACGGAATTAGTTTGGGGTTAGAACTTTAACTAAAGTCTCCTTAAAAGGTAGTTATTCAGAGGCTGAACCACAATTTTCAAAAACATGATTCGATCGAAACCAATCTTATGATGAAACACGTACCTACTCATATAAGTACTAACCTAATAATTTTCTAACTCTCGGCACCTCAAAAGTATCAAATCCGTCAGTCGTAGTACCCGCGACATCCGCAAAGCATGGATCTCACACGAGAGGGTAATCGCTCCATAGTCGAGTTTTGTGCCTCATTGTGCCACGCCACGCCACGTATTCCCGCCGCGTGCCTATTCTAAAGGCACTGTTATACGATCAATTCTTCGACTGTGCCACTCTTAAGTTGAATAGCTGTCGTGTTAAATCGTAATGTTAATTTGAGTATCGGTGCGCGTGACGGCTCAAATGCGACAAGTATTTATTGCGAATAGATTTGCAATATTCGGAGAAGTAGA
Organism: Rhodophaea formosa; assembly: GCA_963082605.1. Taxonomy (NCBI): domain Eukaryota; kingdom Metazoa; phylum Arthropoda; class Insecta; order Lepidoptera; family Pyralidae; genus Rhodophaea; species Rhodophaea formosa. The sequence continues at coordinate 18,009,837 of OY720205.1, forward strand.
GTGGATAGGTACTTGTACGACGCTCACAGCTTCTGTCGCCGAACAGATATTGTACACATAGTTTGTGACTCGTTTTAAAGGCCAAGAAAAGTTAATAAAACTGGCTATTGTGATATGTCATGTTGTGTCTGCCGCTGAACGTTGTGTAATAGTTACTGAAGAACAGTGGGCCATATAAAAAGTATACTATCCTAATACATTGATACCACTGTACGAGTATTATTGGTGGTATACTTTTCTATGTGGTCCACTGTACATGAACGATGGAGACGCTTATCAAAAGCTGAATCATATTTTACTTTTGCTCGCAAAGTGTTAACTAGAGTCCGTATATATATTTTTTTTATATTTTCACCAAAACCTTGTATTGCGCTAATCACTGTTAATGAAGTACAATAGTGTAGTATTAACTTAGAATGAAGTCTATCTTCAAATCATTACTTACTACACCTCAAACAAAACACTAAGATATTGTGACAGACGGAGAAATCAAACACAATATTCAAACATAGAGGCTTGCGAAATTTGCTTCACGCAACATTTACTCACGTATAAAAATGTTGTATAAAACCAATTAGTAACAAACCACCACCGGACAGCGCTCAGAATCTCATTACAGTCCGAGGTATGCGCGCGGGCACGGAAATGTGTGCCATGCCGAACATCCCAAAGCACCGAAATACCGAAAGGCCAAAATACCGAAATGCCGTAAAGCCGAATGGTCCCGCTCGGTGACATATTGGAATGTGACTCCATTTATCCCCACTTCCTATTGGAATCCGGAGTGACGGGCCAAATTGGAAATTGCGGTTCCATTTTTGGCGTTATTGATAGATAATGCCACTTGTAACTGAAAACGCAAGTAATGCTGGTAAAGTGTTTTAAAAGGATGGGGAAATGGGAGCGTTTGGATGATCAACAGCTGGGGAGATTCGTTATTTTATCGAAAAGTATCTAACCTAAAAATAATAAAAAGTAGTTAAGTAATATGTCTTTGAAATGAGTATTACATAAATAACTTCACTTAACTTGACTTACTGTGCCTAAAGTTTCTTCATCAAAATAAAATATAGAAAGCATTTTAGCATAGAAGTATGAATACTCTCTAGAATGTGAATATTGCTTGATCTGTCCTACGACTTATACTCGTAAAACATACACGCGGCTTTCTCGCGACCCCAGTCATCTGACGTCTGTCGAAGTGCAAATATCAGAACGAAATTAATTGTTTATAGCCGTAAACATGCCTAGTTGTGCAGTGAAATCCTGCAAAAATACTGACAGAAATATTAAAATGTTATCCCGACCTGTTACTTTTCACATGTAAGTAAGGCAATGTATGTTTTATTTAAAATAATTAAATGTATTTATACGCCATTTTAAATGTCAAAATCCTTAGTAAGTAAGAGAAGATAGTACGAATAGTGATTACTTACTCTTACAATATATCGATAAACAATGTACATGAATACGACATGAGTACAAAGGAGCGTACCAGAAGTATAATTGTGACCCGATTCTACTAACTCATAAAACAGACCATGTCTTACCTCTATATCCTGTCAATCCTTGATTTCAAAATATTTCTAATGCAATGCCTTTAATTTTTGCTAGTTTTCATTATTCTTTTTTCTTAGAAACATATATTTAATTTTTCGTATTTCTCCTTTTTTTGACAATGTCAAATAATCAAAGTAAAAGTAATTTTATTTTTAAAATCCTAACCGGCCTTTTAGTAAACTTCTTTATAGACAGTACTTCTTCTTCATATTTTTGCCAAATTATATATTGGCATGAATGCCTTAATACGCTCAGATTATGATGATATACCTATACAACATGTTACCAGTTACACTTGTTTGTCCTTAAAGTGTCAAGATAAAATAGTTTGTTTCTAATGTTTGGATGGTTTAAGGGGTGTGATTTACAAATAACTTCAATTTTGGGATCCAAGATTGCGGGCACCGCCTATGAAAATTCGATAGGGGTGTAGTTTTAGAGTTGTTTTGAGGTATAGATCGCAGATATAAAAAAAATTTTGACTAATCTTTCTCAGCCTCACCTTTAATAATAAGCACAGATACTGAAAGAGCTTAGACAAAAATGAACATCGTTTCACAGTGTGAATTCTCCTTCACTTTATAACTAACGCGGTTAAAATAATGACCTCAAACTACTCAGCCTAGTGAAGTTTTGTCGTGTAGCAGACAAGCAAGAGAGGGTACCAGATTCGATGTCTGGCGCGGCTAAATATTTCAACTTAAATTTCACATGTGTATGTCCGCCGTTCTGAAGCTACCCACGGAGATACAACCCACAACATACATACATACAATCATATAATCACGTCTGTTTCCCTTACAAGCAGCCAGAGCTCAAGGTCGGACCCAAATGCTACGTTTAGCATGTTTGTATATAGGTGGAAAATGGAATTTAAAAAGTGATAAGTTGCAAGCCGCATCATCTTTTGATATTGTTTAATATATTTTCGCCCTTTCCCTTTGCCGGCTTTTACTTTCTTTGCACATTCTACATCTTTTTCATTTCTCCCATAAAAGCCGTAAAAACTTTGCAAATTCTTATATTACCGCACAAATACGGTCATAATAGCGGAACAACAAAGCTTATGATGCTATTAGGAAATAGCTCAGACAATGATGACTAATAAACTAATTTTGATGGTATTTGCACTCTTAGGTAGCTACGCAATGATAATAAAAACATAATTTCACATTCAAAAACCTTTGTTTTCTAAATTGCAACCGCTGATCTGTAAACCTACATTAAATCTGTGATTGCAACAAAATGGTTTGTTTTGTGTTTTCGATATCGATATTACGCGGTGTTAATACATCACTTGTGACAGCAGTGTCAAAAGTCATGAGTGCTATTTTCAAACTGGCGACTAAATACGCTGGTTTAAATTTCGGTTGTTTGAAAAATCAAACGAACGATTTCTATGTAAATTTTTGTACGTCTTCATGATATCACCCGTTCAAAAATAGCACCCCTATCAACCCGGCCCCCTTTCCTCTTTTTCACACCCCCCCGGCTCGACATTCTAGGTTTTCATACAAAAATGGCTTTATGCGACATCTATTCAGAGTGACGAAAATTTTTTTTTTTAATCTATGCATTTTAGTATGTAACTAATATGTGTATAGGTGCAAAATCTAATTAGTATTAAGGTAAAAATAATACAAAGATGTATCCTTACGTCCACAAAAACCATCACGTTCACATCCAAAAAATAGAACGAATTGTACTTTCAAACAACAATGTAAAAAAAACTGGCCAAGTGCGTGCCGGGCCACGCGCAGTATAGGGTTCCGTAGTTGCGAATGACAACTTTGAGTTCACACTGTTTACACTCGCACCTCACAGTTTAACGACCAAAAACATCTAACAATAAAGATTGTACGAAATTTTACATTTTCCAGTACATTTTATAAGTTGGTTGCCTATAACTTTTTAGTTTGTACTTAGTACCCAGCTCTGATAGTTTTCCTTTCAATTTCAGTATATATGCTACTGCTGTAATTTTTTTTCACGTATCTATATATAACCGTTTAGCAGATAGACGGGGGGACACGTACCTCTAACAAAAATTTGCACTTTAAAACCAAATATTTCGGAAACGGATCCCTAAATCAAAAATTGGTGTTCTCAGCCTCACAATATTTTTCAAAGACCTTTTTAACGATACCCCACACGATGGGTAAGTAGAGAAAAAAAAATTACTCCCCCATTGTACTTGTATGGGAGCTACCCAAAAAAAAATTTTTTTCAAGATTTTTTTCTACGTCTTTTTTGCCATGATTAATATACATACTTATACCAAATTACAGCTTTCTAGTACTTATAGTCTCTGAGTAAAACCGCGGACGGACAGACAGACAGACAGACAGACATGGCGAAACTATAAGGGTTCCTAGTTTACTACGGAACCCTAAAAATCTGCCTAAAAATCGCAACCAATATTATAAATACGAAAGTGAGTTTGTTTGTTTGTTACGCTTTCTCGCCCTATCTACGGAACCGATCATCGTGAAATTGTGCATAGGTACACGTCGTCTTGAGTACGTAGAAGGACATCGGCTACCTGTTATCCCGGAAAAATATACTGTTCCCGAGGGATCGACATAAATAAAAGTGTTCTTACCTAAACAATTTTCAACGAATTTTGTACAGTATCTTTGTTCTAATTTGAAAATTCGCAAATGAAGTTTTTCTTACTGGAAAGTACCTTTTTTAAATAAAATTGCCGTAAAAACTTGTTAGAATAACTTTGATAAAGATATTTTTTATAGTGATAGCCGGCAGAGCAGAAAAGAACCACTCTCCTCTCTCGAAGTCTTCCCGTGGATGTAGCGACTTAGGAAACACGAGCTAAACAAAGCTTATAAGCACCAAAGAATCCTCTCGAAGCTACAGATTTTCATGGTCTTTACAGTCTGCTCGGATTTTCCAACAAAAATTACCAAGTACGCAAACGCAAATTGAACATCCATTCTTCATTGAAAACGTGATAATTTCATCTACTCTAAACGAAACCGAAAAACCCCATGTATCTGTAATATATGTAGTATGAACCGTCTCTATCTACGAACAGCCGAATGCACCGGACCTCACGCATCAGCCGTCAAAGCGGCCCTAGCGAGTATTAAATCACATTTTGACAAGCGTACCGTGGCGAATTAATCGAGTATCGTGAAAAAACATGGCATTTTGGGCCCCGGGCGCAAAGGTCAGCGGGCAGCCGCTCGTGAAATGTCTCGCCCTCCGGACTGTGGCGACTTCCAGGGGAATTGCGAGCACTGACAATTCTAGTGTTTCGTAGGTATGGAAAAATGCTTAACTTTTGCTACTTAGATAATAAAGTAAAATGAGCAGTTCGGTAGTTCTCGTCACTGGTAAACAAATTATGGGTAAGTAATATATTTTTAATTAGTATGGTTCCTGAAAGATGGGCATGTTCAAAAACTAAATGAATTTCTGCAAAAAGCGTTAAGTGGAAGCGGAAAATGAAATGGAAAGGCCAATTATGTGCAATTATTGAGGAATGGCAAGAAATGGCACTGGACGGTACTATGTAAAGTAGTTGGACCTAAAATAGCAAGAAAGAATAAGTAAGTAGGTATATTTTAAAGCCAGCCTTTGCTGTGTGGTTCCCAGCTGAGTAGAATAGGATCACTCCAAGTCTTCCCGTGGATGTCGTTGAAGGCGACTTAGGAAACACAAGCTAAACAAAATTTATACATAGGGACCTTCTCGAACCCATCTGGCCAGCCTGGAGAGTGTAGACCGAATTCTCTGACTGCTCTGGCTAATATATGGCTCTGCTGGTAATCCAGAGAAGGTCAGGCTCCTTCAGTGGAGACTAAAAAAAGACCTGATGATGATGAAACCAGTAAGTATCTGTTCTTTTAGCCAGATGTTAGTCGTTAAAGCATCAAATGCCTTCAACTCCTTCCAACCCACCAAAGCCAACAACAGCCTTCAAAACTAATCAGCGATCTTAATAAACGTGGGCAAAAACGTGATTATTCTCGCGTAAGCGTTTTAACGCTAATAATCTATCACGTTGTTTATAATAAGTATTAAAATAGCTAATTATTAAATAAACAAATTAGTTTGTTCATAATAAAAAGTTCACACAAACGCTACCTAGATACTATGTAAGTTATTAGTAGAAGGAAACGTAACAATTCATTCTAACACACAAACACTTGTCTACGATAACAATAATTAGTGCTATAATTCACACAACCATTACTATGATAAACGAGGATCCGTAATTAAAGGGGGTGCAAACCCTTATAGTCACAACACTGATCCAACACGTCATAATGCAATTAATCTACAGTTTTACCCGCCGTGAGAAAACGCACTTGCGTAAAAAACAAGAGTTTTAAGTACAGTGGACCAACGATCAAACCTAGCAGTTTTACTTTTGCATAGTCTTTGTCTGGTCTGGGAGAAAAGAAAAAATGTAGGATTTACCTGCTTCTCTTCCCGTGCAGATCGTAAAAGCCAGTCGAGGGAATGGGCGTGAGGAATCATGTCAAAAGGTGACGTGGCTAGCAACCCATCACTAATTTTAATTCCGTTCTCCACCTACAAGCCCATTAACATGCTAAACGTGGCCTTTAGATTTTATAGACTGGGCTCTGTCTACCCTGCAAGGGAAAAAGACGTGATTGTATATATAGTCCTTGTTTATTATATACAGGCCAATCCAGTGCAGGTAGTTTGCATGGGCATGTCCATAAGCACATTGAAGATATGAGATCTTTTTTTATTTAGGTATAGTTTTTATCCAAGTATGTAGCTACTCTTTAAATAAAAGCTTGTAAACACTTTGGTTTATGGATATTTTACAATAATTTATTTAAATCACCAATTAGTCTTAAAAATAAATTAAGCGGCAGCAAAATAGAGCTAATAACATAAATGTACGATCGATGGGCACATGCACATCCAAAGCAAGTTTTAAAAAACAATGGATCCGTGGCTGACTTTATAGTCGTTTTTAAAACTGCAGTGTTACGGCCGATGTGTCGCCGATAATACTTTTGTAACAGAGATCCATCACAACAGATTACTGCTTTGATGTATGTTTCACATTAGAAGGTCGATTTGTGTGGAACTTTCATGCTTTTCTATCGACAACTGATGACGAACTTCGAATCGGGAAAAAATCTGATGTTTCCTCACAGGGATTTATCCTATAGAGAAACTTGGTTACATTAATGAGTGTATACTTATTGACCTTCGGTTTATACTTACAAACTTTGTTTTTGATCTTCATAACGTCAATTAGCTACGTAGGAATACTTAAGCATAAAAATAATACACACACAGGATTTGCGGGATCCCAGGTCCAGATCAGATACAAAACCGCAGAATGAAGCTTTTCCTCATCGCATACATATATTTATTAGGATTATAATTTGACATTAATGTCACTCGTTCTAGCTTAAAGTAGAGTAGGCTTTGTGAAGCTTCTTTTTTTTATTTATTTACTTAGGGTTAACAAACAGTTCCTGAACAAGCTCCCTGAAAAGTTCTCGTAGACATTGAATGTAAAGCTTTTTGCTTTAAGTTATTGTTCCCTGATCCAAAGGCCAATATTTATTTTATAAATTTAAACCTACACCAATTTTATACAACAACAAAAAATACACTACCAAAATATACAGTAACCTGACCCGAACCACATAGGTATGAATCAACAAAACACAATCGCACATTAATTTAATTAACAGACATACCTACCCGGGGCGGCTCGTTATCTATTATTCGGGTAATTCCGCACTACTGATCAGCATACGCTAATAAAGGTCTCAGCCCATTCAGCCGTGGCCGATATTGTCTCGTCTAATTGGCATTAAAACGCAAAGAGTGTGCGGTTGTGCGGTCACCCCGCGCCGCACCGCACCGCACAGTACCGCTTATCGCACATCGGTGCGCTAAGTCCGCATCTGCAGCTAATGAATACATAGCCCCAGGTATTATTGTGTGCCTCGTTGGAAATGATCACCCTTGGCCTATACAAATTGTTTCGCTTATATAAACAATTCTAAGAGATTTTTAACAGGTCAGGTTATTTATAACGAGAATAGTATAATCACAAGGATATGACTCTTTTTAAGATTTAATATGGGTATTCGGTATTGATTTGATTGAATGCGTTTGTCTGTCTCCTACTTATTTTGTTGTATATTCTAACACGTGAAAATTAAGTTCTTCGTTGGCAAGATTATATCCAATAGTTAAATTATATTTATTCATATTTTTAACATTTTTTTACAATCATGCAAAGACATTTCATTACAAGGCTGATTAAGTTTTTTTGAGAGTATCCCGTAAGTAAATATACTTACGGGATACTCTCAAAAAAACTATTGATTTAAATTTGGAGTCTTAATAATAATTTAGACTCCAAATTTAAATCAGTACGTAAAAAAATACATTTTACAATAGATAGATTCTACCTAGCCAAAGATATAAGAATAAACTGTCTACCTAGCCAAAGAGTCTAGACTGCACACTCCATTCGAACTACGCGAGAGAAATAAAAACTTCAAAGTGAATTTGAAACTGAAACTAAACACATTCCAAATTCAATTAAAACTTTAAAGTCGGAGCGACGTGCTCGCGGTCGTATAGTTATAAATTTTATTGTTCGTGCCCAAACCGAATTGACGTAATCTTGATAATTGACGTTTGGACGAGAGTTTCGTAGCAACGAGGTACAATGCAGACAAACAGATCTGTAACATAAACGATGGTTTTATTTATCAACCCTTATTCTAATTAATATGCGAGGGGAACGTCAAAATACGAAGTTATCTCTTTGTTGCCGAAATATTATAGGGACCTAACTAGCCGACTCATCCCACCCAACTTCACATGGTTATGAAAAATTTAAGTATAGATAAGAAGGTTCCTACTTCTATTTGACGAGCTCCGTGGCGCAGTGTTCACCACGTCAGCCTGTGACACGGGGGTCCCGGGTTCGATCCCCGGTCAGGTCATGATGGGAAATGAACTTTTTCAGATTGACCTGGGTCTTGGATGTTTATCTATATAGGTAAGTATATATTTAAAAAAATAGTATCGTTGAGTTAGTATCCTGCGACACAAGTTCACAACTTACTGTGGGGCTAGCTCAATTTGTGTGATATGTCCCTATATATTTATTTATTTATATTTATACTCATATTATAAAGAAGAAAAAATTTATTGTTTGTTTGAATTGAATAGAGTCTTAAACTACTTGACCTTTTTTCAAAATTCTTTCACTAATAGAAAGCTTAGTTATCTACGGGTGACATAAGCTATAATTTATGTCATGCCTTGCCTACTGCATTTCAAAACTTCTTTATTTTCATTTAACCTAAAATTCAAACTTAAAAATACAGTAATCATAAGCACGCTGTATTATACGAACTTACTTTTACTGACATTACATCATTTCGTATAGGTGACACGGTCAGTCGACTATGCACACCCTGATGTCAGAGTTCTTCAGAACCGCCTCTCGGCCTCTGACGTGGTTCCTTTAACGGCTACCAGATAGCAGCTGGGACCGGGACCAACGGCTTAACGTGCCTTCCGAAGCTCGGAATCATCTTTCTTATCAGACAATCAGGTGATTCATGCCTGCAATGTCCTAACCAAACTGGAAACAAGTTAACAAAGTATGCTTCCCGTGGAAATCGAACCCACCACCCGGGTCAACAGGCAAACGCCTTAACCACTTGACTACGGAGGGTGTACGGTAGAGCTTTTAATGTCGCGAAATCTATTATTTTCAATAAACCTAAAATTCAAACTTAAACACGCATCTGATCCAATATCCAATCAACAGCACAGACGTCACATGCAAATAACAGTAATCGTAAGTGCGTTATATTATAACGGGGTTCTGATAATAGATAATTATAGTTAGGGTTGCCGCTGCTGATGAGTGATTTGGGTATTAATTGCGCTTTATTTTGGGACCGCAGATCTCAATATGTGGTATCAATTAGATAAGTTCACACGATTCCGAGAAAAAGGCTCTTGACAAACAAATAGATGGACAAAGAAGTGTTCCTATAAGGGTTCCCTTTTACCATTTCTGGTACGGAACCCTAAAAGTCATAAAAAAAGGTAAAATGAGTTGCAATATATACGATTACAATATCGTAATAGCCATCTAATACAATGTCCCAAAATCTATTATTTTCAATCCTAAATAAAATTCAAACTTAAACACGCATCCCATCCAATCACAGCACAGACGTCACATGCAAATAACAGTAATCGTAAGTGCGTTATATTATAGCGGGGGCTTTGATTATAGATAATTATAGTTAGGGTTGCCGCTGATGAGCGATTTGGGTATTATTTGCGCTTTATTTTGGTATTTATTGCGCTTGAGTGACGACGCAGATCTGCCGGGTTATAATACGCATCCCTTGAGGGCTTCCACCCTTCGCTTTGTACGTGGACATCGATTTTGCGAGGGTATTTAATTTTTAAGATGTTGTAAACATCATAAATGATGGCTGTTTGTGAATATTTAAGAGTTTTGTATTTGCCTGGAACGAGTTTTTTGTATAATGAGGTCGCTCTGACAATTTATTAGCGAGATTTTCGACTAACAGTGACAATATATAAAATTTAAATGTTATGTCATATTAAAATTTGCTAGACCACAATTTTTTTTTATTTTCTAGCGTTGGTCCCATAGTAAAAGTTATTCATATCGACGGACTGAAATTTTAATTGGCTTGGAATTTTAAAGGAATGACCTTTAAGGTTCCAAGCCAATCAAACTTTCACCATGAATATTTTGGTCATCAAACCTTGAACGAAGTCCAATTCCTCGATCATTTGGAAGATGAAGCTATCATTTCGAACAAACTTTGTATAACGGGTTACTTGCTCAAGAATGAAAGCTGGTTGACCGATGATGCCTAGTAATCCAAAGTTATTTGCTCGAACGACCGGTTGGCCGAAGTTCCTGATCATCAGGGTACCTACCACAATTTCGAACGTGCGCTTCGCTATAGTGACAAACGATATTTCAATCCGGCCCATCACATTGGTTGATACTCTACAAAACTCAGTACGGCCGCATATGGAGTATTGTTCTCATCTCTAGGCTGAAGCACAACTCTATCAGCTTTTACCATGTGATCGAATTTAAAAAAAAGCTGTTCAATATCCGTTTTCTACCGGCATGATTGAGTCTAGAGAGTATACCTAATCAAAATTTGAAAGGCCAACAGCGCTCTGACAAGAACTCTGATTTTGCAGATGTTTATGGGCGATGATGACACTTAAGTACCATGTGTGTCCCGGGTTTCATACTCACCTGTAAAGATCCAGGACATGGGGCCGCTTTTTCGGATTTTTAGTAGATTTTAGAAACTAAATCTTGTCATGTGTAATGAAGCTGATATTGTGCAATTGCTAGTTTAGGTGTATCATGTTTATCATGGATGATTGCCTTGATGTCTCGAATATAAAAAAAGATATGTAAAGTAGGAAAACAGGCCAAAAGTTGTTCGTTTGTTTTTTTTATTTTCGTATGTGCACCTAAGTAGCCAACATTCGTGTCAAAATTTTTCAAACTCACTAAAGGCATCTGACATAGCTTCGACTGCCATCAATGAAGCCGGAAGTTAAAATTGGTCTTAAATACCCAAACTCTACATTGCACACCACGCGTGATTTATAGGTATAAACGAAATAATTCAAAACAGGACAGTGTATTTCCAAAAAATACGTACATTTTGGTGGTTTTCTCGCCATAAATTACTGGCAACAGAGGGCTGGTGACCCCGACCTCCAGTCGATTAAGCATCAGCCTTCAATTTCATATTTATAAACGGGCTTACGTAAAAATGCCAGTGTAATGGATCACCTACTGGACTCTAGGGCGGCGTTCCACTTGTGTCCTCTTACTTCGACCCTCCTTCTTATGTCTATTTTGACAAGTGGTCTACTAGAGAACAATTTTTTCTTACCATGGCACAAAGATGGCGCCACAAGTCTTAACTTTGAATCATCTCCTATTTTATGAGTTAAAAAGCACAAAATATGTCTTATTTAAAATGAAAACATATATCCTGACTAATATTATAAATGCGAAAGTGAGTTTGTTAGTTTATTACGCTTTTACGCCCTATCTACTGAACCAATCATCATGAAATTTTGCATACACATAGGTTAGGGTACTGAAAAGGACATAGGCTATATATCACGCAGGTGAAGCCGCGGGTAGCAGCTAGTTTTCTTATAGGTATTTATAGCCCTGGGGTAACCTCGTCACCATAAACGGTTGACGTTATGTGACAGTTTACATACACACATATTATCACGTCTTTATCACTTGCGGGGTAGACAGAGCCCAAGGCCATAAAACCTTACGGCCACGTTTAGTGTGTTTGAAGGGCGTTAAGGTGCAAAGTGGAATCAAAATAGTGATGGTTGCTAGCCGCATCGCTTATAGTAAATATTCTGATATCTATGCTTATAACGTAATTTCTCAGATTTTTGCCCAATACCTTGATCGGCTTTTACGGTCTGCGCGGGAAGAAAAGCAGTAGGTATATTTTATGTGTTTTCTCCCAAACCAGCATGGAAGCGAAGAAGTTTCACAAAAAAATGTTTTCGTCTACAGTAGAACATTATCACTGTGGGGTCAAAATAGAAGGCACAACAAGAACTCATCGACTTAGGCCGCTGTTGTGGACGGTCCAAGGGGGGGTGAGGAAGGCAAATTTCCGAGGGAGGGGCGAAGGGTCTGATCGCAGGGCTCATCCATCACGGGCCTCGCCATGTGAATTGGAGCGTTTTATCTGAGATAGTCGCGGCCTATTTAAATATTGCGTCGCTTAGTCCCGTAGGTAACGCTAATGGTGACGTTATGTGATAGTTTATGTTAAAGAAAATATTTAGGCCTTGACTATATACTCTCTAGACGCCGTCATACCTTTATTTCAATGATTAAAAAAACTAGCCAAGTGCATGTCGGGCCACGCGCAGTATAGGGTTCCGTAGTTACGAATGACAACTTTGAGTTCACACTGTTCACACTCTCACCTCACAGTTTAACGACCAAAAACATCTAACAATGAAAATTGTATGAAATTTTACATTTTATAAGTTGGTTGCCTATAACTTTTTAGTTTGCACTTAGTACTCAGCTCTGATAGTTTTTCTTTTAACTTCAGTATATATACTACTGCTGTAATTTTTTTCATGTATCCATATATAACCGTTTAGCAGATAGAGGGGGGGACACTTACCTCTGACAAAAATTTGCACTATAAAACCAAATATTTCGGAAACGGATCCCTAAATCGAAAACTGTGTCCTCAACCTCACAATATTTTTTAAGACCTATCTAAGAATACCCAACACGATGGGTTTGTATTAAAAAAAAAATATTACTCCCTCTTTACTTGTATGGGAGCTACCCTAAAAAAAATTTATTTTCAAGATTTTCTTCTACCACTTTTTTGACATAATTAATATACATACCTTTACCAAATTTCAGCTTTCTAGTACTTATAGTCTCTGAGTAAAACCGCGGACGGACAGACAGACAGACAGACATACATGGCGAAACTATAAGGGTTCCTAGTTTACCACGGAACCCTAATAAAACGGGCCAATTTTTCAATGCTTGTGTATTACAGCATTTACAGCTTTGTGTTAGCACACGCGTCCTGTCAATGAATGCCACAAATCCGTCTAATTGGTAGCTATGTGTGTGCATGATTAGTATATTAATAATAAGAAAATTATTTTGATATATTTTCCACGGCTGTATAATTTTTAAGCTGCTTATTAACAAATAAAATGAAAAAATATTACATATTACAGGACAAATGCTCTGACTGCTTTAGCTAACATATATGACCCTGGTAGTACAGAGAGGACTCGTGCTCCTGCAGTGGAGACTAAAACAAGACCTGGTGATGATGATGAAAGAATATTAACAATCTGTTGTGTACGTTGCAACTGTGACTGTCCGGTCGGCAAATAAAAACTAATATAGACTTATATACCCACGCCTCTATGGCAACATGACTTTTCTAAATAGATAAATATATTGCAGTCCTAATCCTTATCCTAATCCTAATCTAAAACCTAAAAATATTATAAATGCGAAAGTGAGTTTGTTTATTTGTTTGTTACGCTTTCACGTCGTAGTATCTACTGAACCGATCATCAAAAAATTTTGCATCCACACAGGTTTGGGTACTGAGAAGGACATAGGCTATAAATCACGCGGGTGGAGCCGCGGGTAACAGCTAGTAAAATATATACTCGTTATTGTTACCTGTATAGATCCGAATAAACTGTTCCTTACATGCAGTTGCGCACATTACCATAAAAATATATTACAGACAAACATTGATAAAACTACGTACCTACCTATATATCTAGAACCCTTCTAGAACCAAACGGCTACAGTCTTTGAATAAAACAATACCTATTTAGTTTGGAAGATAAGTTTATCTAAAAGAAATGAATTCAAAGTAAATTTTCTTTTAAATAATTAATATCATAAAGAAATTTCAGACCCAAGTTGTTGTTTATTAAACATAAGTATTTCCAATGAGTTTATTTCACTTTAATTAAAAAAATATTATAATAAACATTAAGTATCTATTCAAAAGCATATAGGTAAGTTGCATAAGAAGCAAATATATCTTATTTAATTTATAAGCAAGCTCGTACATAAAATATTTTATTTAACACAAAAGCAAACAAAATTACCATCAATAATAATAACCTAACTATTTAGTGTAAATTTACAGAGCATATTTATCAAGGAAGTAGAGTTAAGCGTACTTACCATAAAAAGCATAAACCTATGACCATATTAATCAAGCGAGCGGGTATAAAGTAAACGTTCTATCATAAAAGTAGCTATGTGCTTGTGCAGTTCTAGCCTTGATAAAGCACGTAGTCCAAAAAAAGTTGGAACGGAAGTTTCAAAATCCAAAATGAAACGTCCTTATATTAAGTATATTTATAGACTCTTATTCGATGTGCCTACACGGGTAACTATACTTCAACCGACTCTACATTTAAGGAATAGTATCAGAAAACCTTTCAAATTATATTCTTAAAGCTTTTAGGAAAAATTGATAAAGCAATTTATATATATATATATATACGGACAAATCACACAGATAGAGCAAGCCCCAGAGTAAGTTCGAGACTTGTGTTATGAAATACTAACTCAGCGATACTATATTAATCGATACTTATATAGATAAACATCCAAGACCCAGGTCAATCTGAAAAAGATAATTTTCATCCATTCGATCTTGACCTGACCGGGGATCGAACCCGGGACCATTTGTGTCGCAGGCAGGCGTGTTGACCGCTGCGCCACGGTGCTTGTCTTGACTTAAACGTTTCCTAAACGCACACTCACACGGACTGCATATCTAAGGCAATGTTTGCTTTCTATTTTACTGAGGTAAGAGACGTCACCGTTTTTGAATTGCTTGTCGCTCCGCTACTGACTAAACTCCTACGAACCAATGACCCCACATGTAAATTAATAGTCAAACCGTGCAAATTGAAAGCTACGTGCGCTTACCGTTGCTCGAGAAACCGCAGCGTTTTCGACTCACCGCTCCGCTCGTCACCAAGAACAAACACATGAACCTTCATCAAACAATTTTCTTTTGCTTTCCTCTCAGTATTAGCGTTCTTCATCCACTTCACGCTCCGCCCATGACTAAACTCCTACGAACTAATGACCCCACATCTAACTGTAAATTAATAGACAAATCGTGCACATTTAAAGCGATGTGTGCTTACCATTGTCCCGGCGTAAGTGGAACGTAACGGATAGCATAATGAGCCAGTCTGCACACTAAAATGCTCTGAATGTTAATGAGATCGGATTTTAAAACGAAAAAGGTGAGCAAGAGGTTCATCATCATCGAGTCTTTTTATTCTTCACTGCAGTATAACCCTCTCAGTAATACCAGAGCCAGATACATATTAGTCAGAGCAGTCAGAGGATTTGGCCTACACTCTCGCCAGATTGGAGACCTCTTCTTTGATGTTTATAAGCTTTTTTTTAACTTGTGGTTCCTAAGTCGCCTCCAACTAACGACATCCACGATTCCACGGGACTCTATTCTACTCTACCAGGAACCACGCACACGGCATAGCAAGAGGTTAACAAAATTAAAAATGTCCTGAAAGCATCATAATTACGGATTCAATCCAGAACATAAAAAAACATGACTTTGACTACTTAATACAATACAATGTCTACATCAAATATGAATCGTTTTTCAAGATAAGGGAAAAAGAAAGAGCATATAATATACAGCGAGGGCATGTAAAGAGAGGGCTTATACCTATTTACGAACTCTTTAGTATGACAATATCGATTTATTTTCAATTATCCAGCTAAGACCCCATAGTTGAAAAAATATCGTTTTGACTTGTTGAATCCCCATTGAAGGGAATGTCGGTGGCCTATTTATTTTATTCTAAAATTTAAAATCACTAAATAATGCCATCCACAGTTTACAGGAATAGTTTATACGCATTGAAAGGGTAAGAAAAGAATCTAAACGTTGTATCAACAAAATAAAGCTATTTAATAATCAAACATGGTCACAAAGTTACAATGAGATTTATTTTCAGAAATGAGACCCGCAGAGAAGAATTGCGGTAAGTACAGAGGGACATACGAGAGAATTTTTGACGAAGACACTTCGCGCTAGCTCGATCTACTATACCTGTGATTACGATAGATAAACAAAGGAAAAGAATGAGGTGCATTTAGGTATTATTAATAAACAAGAAAACTAACTTAAAATTTATATGACTTCCTAAGGGAGCTACGTTTAGTATATACAGGTAACATTTAAGAAACAATGTATAGGAGTGTATACATGAATATAACTTAAATTTAAGCGGACGAAGTCGCGGGAAGCGAAAAGCGAAATCTTAGCTGAAAGTTGGATAAGTATGATTCCACAGAATCGACCCAACAATCAGAATCAAACAAAGATGTCTAAACGATGAACCTAACTCTTAATGGCTTCCTGTGAGAGCATCCTTGAACGAGAGTTCACTCTGATTTATTGTCTTTTTTTTCATGTGAGTAAGTGGCCAACTCTACTGTCAATCTTTTTAATTTGCTTAAAGGCATTTGTCGAGATTTTGTGGTGGGAAGTCAAGGGGTACAGTTGAAGTTTGTTTTGTGCAAATTGATTTTAGTGGACTTTTTAATATGAAATTGGTGTAGTTTGGTGTTATAAATGCTCGTGCTCATGAACAATTTGTGAAATAGTTAAAGTGGACTGATAAATGGACTCGCATAGATTTGTCGCCAGAAACTCCCACGAGGCATCAAAGAACATACGCCATCTTTGATGCTACTTGGAAAAACTTTACCGTACAACACCGATCGATACTTAGTATCTCATTATACTGGACATTGGCAGAATCACTGAAATTTCGGCGGAAGCCAGAATATAAAACAGAAGAAGAAGAAAGGCATTTGTCATAGCTCAAAACGACCGCCATCAATGATGCCTTCCGAAGCACGCCACTCGAGATATTTTATGTTTTACATGTTCCAGCGAGAGTTGACTCTACCATAACATATTAAAAGGAAGGAAAAAAAAAATATATTTTCCTAAAATATAGCATAGGACTAGTCTTTGCCAGAGGTAATTTTATTAAAAAGAATCAGATGTAGGTTATAAATGTTTATTTCACATATACGGACATATATACGGACAGATCACACAGATTGAGCTAGCCCCAAAGTAAGTTCGAAACTTGTGTTATGGGGTACTAACTCAACGATACTATATTTTATTACAAAAACATACCTATATAGATAAACATCCAAGACCCAGGTCAATCTGAAAAAGATCATCCATCTTGACCTGACCGGGGATCGAACCCGGGACCATCCGTGTCGCAGGCAGTGTTGACCGTTGAGCGTTGTGTTGTGTAAATAATAAACGCCTGACGCGTTCCTATATATTTAAAATTAGAACTGAAGAAATATCGTAAATGAGAATTTAAGTCATTGCAGTTAATTTTCACTCTCCATATGATTTCTTTTTCGTGGAGAAAACTATGAGTCTCTCTACTATCTACCTAAGTATATAACTTTATTAACACAATTTTCCGACTTTACAATTAAAACAATAAACACTTACTTACTATACCTACCTATTTATTAACCTTCGTCCTTTTTTCGATAGAGATGGCAACAGAACCATTAGATAAGGAGGTTCCCTATGTAAATTGTTCTGTTGACAACAAATCTTATTTTTCTTCCCTTGCTCTACATAGGTATTAAAACTTTAAACTCTATACCAAACTACAATGCTCAACTTTTCAGTTCATAAAGTGACAGATACTTTATCTCTAATACTTTGCTATCAATAACGTTAAGTAAGATATGAGAATACATCATACAATTCCTTTTATTTGAGAATTAAATAGATAATATTTTGTTTGGTAACTTTCAATCACATAATAAGAGCTTCAATCGCCAAAAATAAATAATAAGCATGCCGGCTAAACATTTTGTTTACAAATCAATCATAGGAGGCAGTCGGGCCACGGCAGATCATCCGCTATAAATAGGCAATAAGGCAACCCAAACATTCGGCCGCGACGACAACCGCCCTTGAACTGAGCCGCGAAGCCTGCGGCGGCGACGCAGGCTGCAGGGCGCGGGGCGGGGCCCTCCACGCCGGCCAATCAGCGCCCCTTCACATTTTTCAGCCCCCGCCCGTATCGCCGGACGCTGCCCAAAAACAAAGGATCAAAGTCAGCGAAACCTATCTCTTTCTTTGTGAGGCTAGCAAGCGGGCATCGATGAGAGGATGGAGATACACTGTGTCGCGCGGGCGCGAATCGATAAGCTTGCCGCCCCACCGCGCCGCGCCCCCGCGCAGGCCGTCCGCCGGCCATTTGCACGGGTATTTACTATTATTATTTTATTGAACGGACGCTCCTAACTGGCGATATAGGCATATTTACAAATGATAAGACCCCAATTTGGAGCAATTACCCCGCAGCGAATAACAAGATGCTCTCGAGCCGGATCGCGGCTTCCGAGAATTCTCTTACGGCTGGAAGTGGTTCTTTTGGGTGAATGACTAGTCCCTCCATTAAATGTATTATAGTTAAAAATATTATTTTTAGTAATATATATTATGTCAATAAATAAAACAAGGACTAAGCTGGCAGTCAAATAAACTGTTGGGTATTTATACCTAGATAAAATAATCTACTTACAAGGGAACTCTACAAATAAAATTGTTAATCTACTTTTTTGGGACATTCCTTCGTGGTGACCTAAAAAAGGAGGGAAAATTCCTTATATGCAACTACTTATACAATATAACGCTTCTGTTCTGATCGTTAAAGTCGATCAAGGGAATAAACGAAAAGCTGTAGAGCCGTAACTGTTTCTAAATCCCTTTTCTAACTGTGTACCTACTATCCTCCGCAGTGTTAAACCTTTATTACTTATATCAAGTTTACGTTAATGAGGCAAATTATATTTTATACTATGTATAAATGTTTAAGTAAGTGTGTAAATTGTATATTTATTAAATTGATAGTTACTGTACTATTATGGAATAAATAAATCACTTTCTTTTTCTCGGTTATACCTGTATGACCATAACGTACGAAAATTTTTTGAAAAAGTATGAGACGACAAAATAAACGTTTTTTTTTTGTGTCTGTGGAGTGAAAGAAGCGATTGCTAGGTAGAGTTAGGTACTTTCGCATAATGTATCCTTATGCCTTAAAGGCTTGAAGCGCGGGTATATCTACTTATCTGTTATAAGTACTTGATTATTTTTCTACCGTTTGCCTTACCCATTTAGATATAACTTAATACTAATTATTATAAATGTGAAATTAATTATATCTGTCTTGAACCGATTTAGTAGGTAGATGTTTGCCAATGTTTACCTACAAATATCATTATTGGGCGAACGAGGTATCTCTGTCAATAGGTATATATTCATCGAAGATGCTTTTTTATGACATCGAACGGCAAACAAGCAAGCGGGTCACCTGATGGTATGTGATCCCTGCTGCTCATGTACTAATGCAACACTAGGGTTATGACATGAGCGTTGCCAGCCTTTGGTTTTTCCTCGGGCCTCCGGCTCTCTCACTCACCAAACGAAGCATGGAAGCGGTAAAGCTAGGTACTATTCAAACGTCGATTTTCTGTGATAGCGTCAGAGTTCTTCGGAACCGCCTCTCGGCCTCTGAAGTGATTCCTTTAACGACTACCAAATGGCAGCCGGGACCAAAGGCTTGATGTGTCTTCCGAAGCACGGTATCATCTTTCTTATTAGATAATCAGGTGATACCAGGATGTCCATGGTCGACTGACCGTGTCACCTACACGAAATGATGATGATGTGATAGTGTATGGTACATATCACAAACTACGAAGAAGATACTATTTGGTACTTACATCCCCGGACGATACGGCCCATTCATGCTACAAGCAAAAGTGATTTTCGCCGGAAGCGTGGCTCTACCACAATTATCAGCATGCTTCCGAAGCCGGGGTCTGGGACTGGGGGTGTCAGCCCGAATAGACTGTTGGAAAAACCGAAAATCACGCGGACTAAGTCGCGGGATACAGCTAGTTGTATTTATAAATTAAAAATCTTCCGGTCGTCGACTCTACCAAAGACAATATAATAGGTACTAACATAACTCTACTATCTGTAGATACTCGAAATACTTATGATTAAACTTGAAGACTGCTTAGGTTTCGAATTTTGTTAAGAGCCGAAGGAAGCCAGAGAACTTAAGGGGGTTCCGGTTGATTGCCCTAAAGAGAACCCGGATAAGTTCGAAACTCGTCGGCCAGAACTGACTCTTGTATCAAAACTGAATTGAGACGGAAGTGATAGTGTCAAGAACTGATAATTAAAGGTTTTACACTACTTACCCCCTTCCATGCTGGTTTGGGAGCAAAGGAACAACTTATAATATACCAGCTGTTTATCTTTCCACGCAGACCGTAAAATCCTGTCTAGGGATTGGGTGAAAATCTAAGGAATCACTTCAATAGGCGATGCGGCTAGCAACCCATCACTATTTTGATTCCGCTTTCCACCTTAACGCCCACTAACACTCTAATATGTATGTATGTATGTATATTTATGTATTATACAACTTATATAATATGGGTTTACTCTGTTTTCAACACAAATGACACGAGGTCACCGGGTTCGATTGCCAAATGTCATGAATTTCCTTAAATATATAATTTTATAAAAGTACTTAACTTATACACTATTCTTATACCTATCTATAAAGGAAAAAACTCATAAATTGGTTTGAAAATGGATAAAAAGACACTTACTTGATTACGGCGAAGCCTAAAAGGAAGGATAAGTAAGTACTTAAGTAAGGTTATAAGGAAGGTACCTAGATACGATTTTGGCCGCTGTGTATGTACCTATGTATCTATGAGTACCTATATTTGTTCAAGTATGTTTATTCGTTTGTTTCCTCGTACCTTTCACAACGTAGGTAACTTGACATACCTACCTACTAGATGCGTCTTGCTTAATTCTGAGATCTTGACTATGCGCTGGTTAGGTATGTCATAACTGAGCCATGTGGTCTCAACGTCTTAATCGTACGATTTGTTCTTAGAGACTCGCATAGATGGTGCCACTTGAAACTACACCAACATTGTATCTACCGTATTATGAGAATATAAAAACATGATTCACAAAATATATCTTATTAAAAATCAAAACAATATTTAAGGCATAATATTTTATAATGACACCGTATATTTAGTAAGTTAAAGGCTAACGCAGATTACCGCCATCTAGTATCGAGTAGCAAGCAACTCTCCTGCGCCATACATTCGCCTGCTTTTCGCAACCTTAGTTTGGTCCAATATTTTTGTATGAGGTGGGCAGTCTATTACGTTAAGTAGTATTATTTACCTTAGTATTATATTGTCTTTGGTATTATATTGTCTTTGACTGAGCTATGTGTGTTGACGTCACAGCAAATCCAAATGGAGCCCTCTAGATTATAAAAAACCTTTTTTTTAAATACTTATAGTTATGTATTCTATGTAGGTAAGTACCTTTACCCAAGTATATAACCGCGTGGAAATTCAAAATGTGCACAGAAATCTAGTACTTTCCCACTTTGTCGGGAGTTAGTAATACCCAAGACTACCGATATAAATGTTTTTGGTTATAGATAACTTTGTATATGCCAGCCCAGACCACTGGTATGGAGTCAATCTGCAAGATGTTCATAGTACTTAAAATAACGTATTTTTATCCCATTAGTAGGTACGCATAAATGGAGTCTAGTGCCATATGACGTAAATGCCAACCCATAGATGACTATTTGATCCATGCTAAACATAGCATGCAAAAAGTGTAAACAAATAAGTTATGGGTTGCTAGTCGCCTCGACTAAAATCTATGGTTTATTTTATACCTACTAGCTGTACCCGCAACTTCATGCGTGTGGAAAAAAGAAGCTTACCTTTCTCAGGCTCGAGACCATCTGTGTTGTACCAAATTTCATTCAAATCGGTGCAGTGGTTTTAGCGCGCTTTCAAACAGACAGACAGAGAGAGATACTTTCGCATTTATAATAAGTATATTAATACTTACGGATAAATTAAGCATACCTACCTACCTTAGTTCGTAGGTTTGGACAGAAGACGTTTGGATAAACGGCACACATTATTATTAGGTAGCTGGATCAACACATACCTACTAACATAATTATTATAGATCATAGAATCATTTTAGCGGTGTAAAAACGGTAACCCTATAAATGGCTGATAAACTTTTACTAATGTAACTAGGTACGTATACCTACCTAGGTACCTAATCCTTTCTTCATGAAAAGAGTTGGTACTTGGTAGTACCTACATGTTTATGTTGACAATCATATGCATTTGTAAGGGTTTAAAGACAAAGAAAAATATTCAATTAGAATTGCATTATGGTAGATACACCCAATAATTGTTAATTCGCTCTAACAGGAAGTTGGACTGAAGAAAGTTATTGTACAAAAAAATAATAAAATACCAGAGTTTTTTATCTGGACATAATTAGAAAGTGTCCAAATAAATATTTTCTTTCCTTCCTCACTGTTTTTCGTTTGGTTAAAAATTAATAAACAAAACAATGCCATCTATATAAATAGCTGGAACTTTTAACCTTATGTAAGAACCCGAAGAAGCGCCATCTGTAATAAAACCATGAAACATATAAATAGGAGGCAACGTTTTTAGATCTCAAACTTGCTACTAGATGGCGCTGTTTGCATTGAATCACACCTCTATCTTTTTAAGATTATTTTTTTTGTAGTTTCATGAATACTCATAAATAAAATATATTACTATATCAATATATTTAAAAATAATTTAAAAACGTTCTGTACACTCATAAAATGTCATGAAAATAATATTCTGTCTACTGCGTAATAGACTGTTTTACCGACAAGGTTACCATTTCCGGTTGGCGCTCGACGACATCACGCACACAAGAATTCATGCCCGTACCGTAGCGTAACGCAGCTAACTTCACTTTATAAATGTTCGATCTCTTGCAACTACGTCGAGGCTTGTGGTTCTTGGGATTACGCTTTTCGGTAAATTATTGTTTTACTTATTGAATAACGTATGTTTTGTTAATTTTCATTGTTATTTTAGTCGACTTGAGTGCCGAATTGATTTGTGGGTGGTACGTCAATAAATGTAAAGCAGTTTGGCGCGTTGAATTCTGTCAACAGAGCATAGTGTTCACACGCAGTGCCGTTTATTGCACGTGTAATTACAATACAGTTGTGAATTTTGGGTTTCAGACATGGCTTTGAGCGTGGCACTACCTCTGGCGGGCTTAGAGACTGAGAATTTCAACTCATTCAGCTCATTCGGGCATATCATTGACATAGCAAACCTATCTCAGTCGAGCCCCAGCCCCTCTGTCTCCAGTGAATCTAGCGGTATCGGCTCGCTCAAGTCGGAGTCGGTCAACAGTGACTCCCTGCCGTCTAGTCCTCAGACTACAGAGAAGGTAAGTTGGAGATTCGCAATATTTTGTTTGCGTTCGTCCTGGCCTTGACCTCTCTATTTTCATAATATTCCGTAATGGCGAACGCCTGTATTACGCTATCAATATTGTGTACAATAACAGCTATGATAATGGAAAGATTTCAGTGCTATAAGTGACACGTTTTTAAACAATTTCTTTCTAGCGATTTTTAGGTAGGTATATTGATATTACATTGTTGAAGGTATTCAATTTACCTATATTGGGTAGGTATCATGCGCTTGTCAAAACAGCAAATCCAGCAATGCACATTTTTTTAAAATGCTGTTGTCAGTATATTTTGATGCAGTATTTGGCTGGTCACCATACATATCCTTGAATATTTCCTATTAATATTTACTGACCAATTTATTTTGTGACTTTTCCTTTAATTTCAACTCTCCCAATTTATTTATCTTTATCTACTACCACAGATTACCTAAAATTCACAAAACGTAATAATTCAATTTCAGAAAATTTTTGAGGCGGTTGTACAGCCGCAGCCACGTCCAAAAGAAGTAGTTGAAGATGTCAAAATCAAGTATGGTGGTCGTGATCTCTTGAATTTGATGGCCAACCTCACTGATCCTCGGTGGAGCTACCGCGCTACTGTGCTGCCCCCAAACAATCCGGCGCTGTTCTTTGCCAACAGATCTCAGTACCATCGCCTGGGACCATATGCAGCTCGCACACAGTACGTAAAAGACTCTTGCCGCGACTGTGGCTTCACATGGGTGGTTGCCGCCACAGATTGACGTGACTATGGGTCCGCTTAAACTCTGAACAAATAAACTTTGAATGGGTACAACTGGGACACATCAGGGTGCATATCATCATCCCTATTTTCTAATTATTTGTCACTTAATGTCAACATGTCATTGTTAAAAAAGTAGCCAGTGATTCTAGTTCCTCAATTTTAATGAATTTGTGACGACCTGTCTTGTAAGAGGCAGGGAATTTTGTGATCATCTTTTTTGCTCATTTTTTGTTTTGTTAATAACTTATAGACAATTTAATTTATTATTTTTATTATTAACAATTTGAGCAAAGCTTTTATGAAGTTCCTCCTGAACTAAAGTCAGTGGCTCTGTGACGTGACTTATCCTATAAAATGGTAGTGTGCATGTCTTCCTGTTGTGGCCCAGTTTTACAGATGACTGTGGAATATGTACGGCTATCGTCACGCGCATTCGTGGAGTTTCATTTAATCGTGACTTAATACTGTGATCTTAATTTAAACAAAGCAATTTTTGACAAATTCTGTGAATGTGACGCGCGACGATGCAGCTTTGGTTTGTTTTTTTAACTTATTTGTGTGATAATTTTAGGCTTAATTAATGCTACAAACTTGCATTGCCATAAGATTTGCAAACTTATTCCAAATCAGCATTTCCTAGGTCCCACTTGAAATTCAATACAGATTAAATTAGTTAGTATCACATCTCAGTTACTACATAAATTATTTGCACTGATAAAATTAAATATATGCTACACTTAGTTCCTCTTAGCAATGTTAATTTGTTATCCAAAGAATCTATTTGTTAATGTGCATATTATATTACTATAAATTGTTAAACAACAATTTATAATGATTAGTATAAATACTTGGTCAACTCGAGTTGACTACTGGAACTAGTGTCCAATTTACTCTTAAAGCAATATTTAAATTATGGTCATTTACTTATATCATAATGAGTTAGTACTTCCCACCATTACGTGTAATAGTTATTGTTATTTAAATATTGTTTTATTATTATTTAGAGATTAATGGTTTTTTATATATTCCACAGTCATTGTCAATAGGATCGTCATTGTTTTAACCAAAAGGCTGCTTCTCGGATGTTATTTAAATTTACGATTTTGACGAGATAGGCACGAATTTAAAGCCAAGCTGTAGGTTAATTTTAAGATTTAATTATGATGATTGTTAGATCTACCGTCCGAGCATTACATAATAATAGTGATGACATATAATTTAGAGGATATGATCTTACAGAATGCCCTATCAATTACTTATCGACTTGAAAGATGGCTTGAACAACTTGTTTAGTATAGTTGAGCCCATGCAAACATAGTCAAAATGGGTTATCAGTGCATATCATCACAAATTAAAGCAGTGATTAGATATTCTAAGGTATTAGTAGTTGTTACAGACCGTTTTAAAACGTTTTGAGTCATTGATATGCCCAGATGCTGGGCTCTAGTGAAATTATCGTAAGTGTCGTTGACAGACTGGCAATATCTCTATGTATGTGCATATTTAACATGTAATATTTGTGGTCTCTTAATTTAGTCAACATATTTAATAGTGTGAGTCTCTTCGATTACATGTAAGTAATGTATAACATACTAACTATAGTGGATAACAATTGATACTGTCCTTTTGTGCAACTTTAGTTCGGCTACGTTGTGATCAGCTTTAAATTGGAACTGGAGTATTTGTACACAATAATGTTGACGTATTTCCCACAAAGTTATTTTTGTAAAAAATGTTGATACAAGACAATACAGTTGTAGTTTTTCAAAATTTTCTTTATATATATGAAGTTCGCTAAAAGGTTTGGCAAATATTTTGGAAGGGACCAACATCCACGCAGAGATGTTTTTCTTTTATTTACAGTTGCAAAATCAGTATCAAATGCGGTTTTTATCAACTTTACTTGCATTTTTTTATCAAGTGCTTATCTTTTGAGTCATCTATACACGCTTATTTCTGTTTCGTCTGTTATCATGTTACTGGGCTATGAACACAACATATGAACTAGTTAAAACATAATATACAAAAACACTTTATTTATATATTTATGATTCAGTGGGTCTTGACTGAACATATAGCATGGATCTCAGAATGCAGCTAACAGTAACATCATCAATCGCCGTCGTGGAAGACATTTCTTAACATATTGCGAATAGATAATCATTTTATATAATGTGCAGAGGTGTCTCCGAATGCCAAGTGTGCTATATCCTCAGTCACACATACTCACAAATGGTTGTTATTGGTTTTAAATCAATTGTTGCATTCAATTATTTTTAGTTAATTAATATGACAAAGCTGCAATCGAATGTAGTTCAAAGGAAAGTATAGGGAGCGATACGCACAGATTTATGGACTAGCGCTTGTTGTAAATGTTTCCTTAAGTTTAGTGGCCCTCGCAGCCGGCGACCATCGCCCGGCCCGCTCTCCGCACGCCACGGGAGGCCGAGGTGCGATGCAATATTTGCATTCCAATTTTGTGTTAAGTTAGCAAGCAGAGGGTAGTAGTTTTTAATGTTTATTTAAATCACATTACCAAATATTTTGGTTGTTGTGCTACTATTTATTTAACAAAATTTTCTAAAATATCAATTAGTACCTTCCATTACTATGTGTCTTGCAAGTGATTTTACAATATTGTATCATTTCAATATTATGCATTTTATTTTGTTTAGTCAAATCATATACATACATTGATATTATACATAATATTACTACTATGTTGTATTATATCTATAGTTCATTCATATAAATATTATTTCTCATTGAACTGTAGTCAAATGACAGTATTTTTATAATGAAAATTGTATAAGGATGAAGGGTTTTTGCCTAGACGCCGGCTGCCGGACCGCCCCGGCTGGGGTGGGACGCAGTCGCGCGTCCAGTGTGTATTACGTATATCTGATAAGCATTATGTAGGTTTAGCGAAATAGAATTAACTCGGAGATGGTCTCCCAGTACCAAAACTTATTGGTTCAATGTTGTTCTCGTATTATGGTGATATAGTGCGCCGCGCGGCGTAAAGCTCAATATTTTAGTAACCCTTAAGAAAATTAATACCTCTTTTGAAAAGAATAATATATATTATATAGTATATCCAATCGATAATCACATTATGTATTTCCCCGTTTATTTTGATGTGATATCATAAATGACTGATCTGAATTTAGTTTTTAAGTTGGTTATTGATATGCAGTGCTATTTCGAGAGTGTAATTAAGATTTAATATTGAAAGTGCCAATGCTCGTAATTTAATCTGTATGACGACTGTTCCTTTATCGTAGCTGTGTGAGAGCTCGGCTCTACATGTCAACTTCAGTATAAGCGATCTTCCTTCTTGTAACACTAAGTTTCCATTGTTAATTTAAACGGAATCACGTAACGTGCACAATCTCAGTAATGCTTGCAATAGTATATATTTAAATCCTCACTTATTAATTTAATCCAGCGTAATGTTAAGAGTACAATATGAGATGATGTTATATCATTCTAGTATCAAAATTAGCCGAAGTTGTTAGTTAGGTAAAATTTTAACATAGCTTCGTATAATTGGGATGTTTTAGTATTTAGTGTGTATAATTACGGCGTAGTGGCAAGCAAAATGTCTCGTGAGTAAAGTGAAATAATGTTAGTGGCAATAATACTCGATGTAAGTTCCCTGCCAAGCTGCTACAGGGCCGCGCGCCGAGCGCGTCTTCGGTTGCCAGATTCCATTAGCCAAATACGGGATAACACCTGAAATAGAATTCGGAGAAATTTAATTTAAATATGTCGACGTACTTGACCAAATTGTATTGACAGACTGAAATCCGGGACTTGCAATAACCCACTTCCGAACTTCCTGGCACTGGCAACCTTAGTCCTATACCTCGCCGGCGCGCGCACTACTGAACGATAGACACTAGATGTTTATTTGTTGTAATTTATAATAATAGCCGTAGGTATTTTATCGTACTTAATAATTATTCTTGCGATGCCTTAATTCTGGTTGTCAATTAGACATGTCTCTGCCTAGAATATTATAATTGTTTTTATTTATTTTAGTTTTTGCTGTTCCGGCTTCCTCCGCGAACTTCCAGTCCAGGCTGTTCTTTTTAAAATGATTTTGAGGTTGATTTATTTTTACCTAAGTGTTCTTATTAAATGTTACCAAAATGTTTTTAATAAAATATTTTTATATGTATGCTGATGTTTTATTTCATCGTCTATCACCAAATGTCCCATAGGATAGACTTCAAAACGAAATTCACCTGCATGGGCGCTTCGCTCTCACCTCATTTAGCTATTTGGGTGTGCTGCAAACGACATACGATCTTGTATTTTTTCAGTCCATTAATTCAAATTTCAGCTGATGACGCGACGAGCGATGAAAGCGAAAATAGAGCAGGTAGGTACCTCATGCTATTTTTTTGTCCTCTGTAGGTGTGTGATATAATTTCTTCTGTAACATTAACTAATAAAATTGGTCACGTTTGGGCGCTTTGCCAATAACAACATAATAGCCACAAACTACGAAGAAGATACTATTACTAGTATCAGACGACCCACTGCCTTATGTTTTCTCTAGGCAATAAAGATCAAAGACAAATAAGGGAGTGAGGGTGAAAATTAAAAAAATAAAAACCGGCCAAGTGTGAGTCAAACTCGCGCAATGAGGGTTCCGTACAATATGCTTCGTGAACACACATACAATGTGCAAAAAATGTTTTATTCAATTGACTAGCGCCATCTAGTGGTGTTTTAGTGAACTATTTCCCTAGATGAACTTATTATTGTGAGTTTACCACTTAATATTCAAGTGATAGAATTCTTATTATTTTTCCTGTAATCATCAAGGAATGAACTACATTTTGTAATTTTTTCAAAATTTTCGGCCCAGTAGTTTCGGAGATCAGGGGGGGGGGAATGGTCAATTTTTGCCTTCTTTCGTGAATAAAATCAAAAGTATTAATTTTACCCGAACAAAAAAAAATATTTTTGAGATCCTCATAATGAGCCCTTTCATTTGATTGACACAGTAAGGTTTGCAAAACTTTCTTTTAAAATTTTGTAATTGGGCCCCTCAAAATGACCCTTATTTCAAAAAAATCTTTATTTACTTTGCACATCCGTGTTTGGGTCATAGGATTACACTATCTTACCAAATTTCATCTAATTTGGTTCAGTAGATTCGGAGAAAATCGGCTGTGACAGACGGACGGACGGACAGACAGACGCTCGAGTGATCCTATAAGGGTTCCGTTTTTCAACTTTTGTACGGAACCCTAAAAAAATGTCATACAATTACGTTTGAGTTTCTATTGGTTGGGGGCCACAAATTCAAACTCAATTGACGTGTGTTCTATGACCTAAAATCCGAAAAGGCAGTTTTTCGGCAGTGATAATAGCGCGACGCACGTTTGAAAAAGTTTCAGGTCATAGAAAAGAGTACAGTTATCTTGGGTATATTTGAATTACATTCCAACTTTGAATGGCATACAAAAAGTATGTACATTACCTATATTTCTAAAAATATGCAATTTCATGTTTTTACCTATATTATTGTATTTCTTTTTTTATCGTACTAAAAATACATAGGTACATACTTTTTGGATGTGATTCAAAATTAGAAGAGCAAAAAAAGCAAATTAATTCAAAGTTACCCAAGATCACAAACTACGAAGAAGATACTATTACTAGTATCAGACGACCCACTGCCTTATGTTTTCTCTAGGCAATAAAGATCATAGATAAATAAGGGAGTGAGGGTGAAAATGAAAAAAATGCCATACAATTACGTTTGAGTTTCTATCGGGGGCCAGAAATTCAAACTCAATTGACGTGTTCTATGCCCTAAAATCTGTAAAGGCAGTTTTTCGGCAGTGCCCAAGATCGTCGTCACGTCGACAAGTCGTTAGTCGATTTGTTTAAGATTTGTTTATTTACTAAGACAAGATAAGCATAAGCACATGATTGCGATCATGACCT
This sequence comes from Rhodophaea formosa, assembly GCA_963082605.1. NCBI lineage: Eukaryota > Metazoa > Arthropoda > Insecta > Lepidoptera > Pyralidae > Rhodophaea > Rhodophaea formosa. Next base: position 18,040,200 of record OY720205.1, read on the forward strand.
GCGAACGTCACTCTTCCAGTAAACATGATACCAAAGGCAGATCCAGCTTTGAGGGTTCATACGTTAATTGGTCAGTCATATAGATAATCATATCTAGTGGGGGTCAAGACCAGCTGACCATTACAATAAAAATCTAAAAATAACGTATCTTATTACTATAGGTAGGTAAGTAATTAACCATAATAATGTAGGTAAGCAAAATTATCCTTTATCAGACAATAAGGTGCAACCTTGCACAAATTACATGATTTTTTATTTTTATATATTTTGTAGAACTGTTCAAATTAATACACAATACATTTAAATTAAACAAATCAGTTGAAAATTTCACACGTCATAATCATTTTTTTTAAAAACGTCTACATTTATTAGATGCGACTAAAAAAATTGCTTAATTAATGTAGTAGTCAGAGCATAATAGGTCAAGGTAAAACGTACGAATGTAAGTCTACCAAGGTAAAATCTCGGTTATCACTTTTGCTTGTATTTCAGTTTTTTTTTTCACTTAAGTATAACCAAAATTTCCAGTAAAACTATAACCGAGCACAATATTAGAATATACTGTCATAAATACATTTAATATTATCTAGTGAATGGGCATAAATAGAACCTCATAAGTCCAGTTATAATTTTGTGCGAACCTGCCCATACAAATCTTTTTAATTTGACTGGCCTAGCCGCCGCAAGCAAGGATGCATCACACACGAGCGGCACTTCCAGGAATGCGACAAACAGCTAAAGAAGTACTTAAAGGGCGACAGGGCTAAATTATTCTAAGTCCTTAATTACTTTCAATCATGGGTACTTATAAAAAGTCTATATTTAAAAAGATGCCAATGAATTAAAAAACATCCTATAGTGATTTATACATTTGCTCTTTACGTGCAATCAAAGTATAATTTTTTAATTGCATCTCTCCTCACAAGCTCTAACAAAACTGACCTGATCTGATCGTGGAGTAGGAAGGTGACCATACGCACTCCTAAACTGAAGAAGATAACCAGGGTTTGGGTTCATTTTATTTATCTTGGCAAGCACTGAGCAGTATGAATCGCTCATTATAAAAGCTTGTCTTAAACATATAATAAAGATAAACATTTAAAAAAAATCTTAGTTGTGACCTAACCTATGGCGGTTATGCCCCCCTGGATCCGCCCTTGCGCGAGACTTGCTTGCTCTAGTGCCACTAGGGCACTCGGTATTGTAAACCTGTGCTGTAAACGAGCAAATACCTTAGGTACATTATTCTCGTGGTTACGTATGTGAATGTGAACAGTGAAAAATAGCTTCATGTTTTCCAATCTTCAGTCTATTATCTACTACCCATATTCTCATCTCTATCTTTTCTTAACCAAGTCTTAACTATAGATATGCCTCATTGTGTAACAATTGTAACAGAATTATAGTATGCCTCACTGTGTAACAATTGTAACAGATTTAGGTACTTTTTCAGAAAACTTACTTTTACAGAACACGCAGGCTACAATTTAGGCAAACGAAGTCGCAGTAAATTTGCTAGTATTAAATAAAACTCATGTAATTCTGACAATATTAGGTACATAGATACGTACGGGTAGACTGAATTGATAACCTCCTTTTTTTTGAAGTCGGCTGAAGAAGTAATAAATAACTTTGTCTTTGCTAATACGTACGAGTTCTAAGTATGTATCATGTAGGTACATAAGTGCCATGGTTTGTTTAGCAGGCAGGTAAGTCAGCTACCTACAATTTGTACCTAGTGTCTGTCTAGATTCTGCCTAGCATGCATGGGTGCCTGCCTGGGTCATTTTGGACAAGGCCTACGAGTCTGCAGTAAGACAGACAGTCACTAAATTTATAACATCCTTCGGAGGTGTGTTAAAGTATTTGCTTTTATTTTACAATAATTAAAGTTTTTCGCGTCTAGGTACACGAATAATTTACCTACAGTTGCTCTCATAATTTTAATTTCTACCCGTGAATTTTACTCTGCAAATTATATCATTGCAAAATGGATGCTGTATTACAGCGCCCTCTGCCTCATCGTCATGACACTGACAAAATATATAAATACGCACGCGCGCAAATGAAACCTCGTACGATAGCGCCATCTACGGAATTTTAATTAAACTAGCAAGACTGAAACCTGCACTGTTTCTTCCTTGCTGTTTTCCTGCATTAAATAGATGGCAGCACCGAAATGAAAATTGCGAATGACAATCGAAGCGAGTAGAGGCAAACATCTGTAAACAGCGAATAGTTAATAAATTTTAATGTATGTGGGACGCAACGCAATATACGATTTTCATTTGGAATCTGAAGCTTTGGAGTGGAGGTGTGCTGTTGACAAAAACCAAGCACGTAGGTACCTAGTATTTAAATATTTCATATCCGTAGACCCAGCGGGACCCTTTACCTGATCCAATGAAGACCTATTTAGTCGAATTATTATCGATTAATACTCATCGATTTGTATACGATTACATTTCTACCTCGATAGGTTCACGTGTAATAAATAAAAAATTATAATATTACAGTCAGCGGGGCCCTTATACTGATTGAAGTCTTATTGATTATTTATATACATTTTTCAATAGCCTATTATTTCTACCTTCAGATTAGTATACTGTTATATTACTATCTTATTAGCATTCCCCATAAAAAAAAACAATTTCATGTCTTCACTTCCAGCGGGGCCCTACCTAAATTAAAGGTGTACAGACTATTAAATACATTTCCATGGAGCCTTTTATTTTTGTAATAATAAAAAAATTTATGGTTTTCAAGAAATTTATGAAAAAAAAATTAAGTTATCTCGCTATAAATATAAATATAGGGACAATTCATACCGATTGAGATAGCCCCACAGGAGGTTGTGGGCTTATGTGAAATATGTCATATATAGGAAAGTAATTTTTTGTATCTCCTTTGGAGTCACGGGTGTTACCCCGTCCTTTGTAAGGCTTGCGTGGCTGGGGATATAGATCCAACATGCAGAGGCCCTTTGGAGAAGTTGATGTAATGTTGGTTTCCAGCCAGAACCCGTTCCTGGAAATACCAATATATGATATGTCCTTGAAGAGGTCTTGGCCATAGGGGGAACTATTGCACTTTAAAAGGGAAATTAATGGGCTATGGGACTGAAATGAAGTATGGGTGTACTTATGCTGGGTTATTGCAAAGGGTCGAACACCTGCCATAATCATGATAACTGACTACAAATGGCAGGTGGTGGCTTGCCGCCCACTAGATGTGCCCCTTAAACTAGTCGACAATTATTGCCGGCAAAAGGGGCAACACCGGTATGGGTGACTCAGGGGTGTCGAGAGGTGTGTTGCGCTTTCTCCGAAGTTACTCGCGGCGTTATGCCCTTTAACATTTCACCCCTGGAGCAACAGCTCTAACGACTCCTCTCTGGATGGCGAACTAATAAGGCAAGCCAGAGCCAAGAGTCCTGCGAGCCCTCTTGGGTTTCCACCCCGACCGATGAAGACACGTCGGGGGTAAGGGCTCTGACCGACGAATTTTATTCGAAGTTGAAATATCAGGTTTGGATTTTTGGCGTCATTTCTATGAGTGTAAAATACTCGTTCAATTTGCTGCCATTTGTCGACATCCATTAAAAATCTAGTGGGCGGCAAGCCACCACCATTTTTTTCGTCAATTTCTTGAAAACCATTATTTTTTTTATTATTACAAAATATATTTTAAAAAGTAGAAATAAAAGGCTCCATGAAAATGTATTTAATAGTCTGTACACCTTTAATTTAGGTAGGGCCCCGCTGGAAGTGAAGAAACGAAATTGTTTTTTTTTTATGGGGAAATTTAATAAGATAGTAATATAACAGTATACTAATCTGAAGGTAGAAATAATAGGCTATTGAAAAAAGTATATAAATAATGAATAAGACTTCAATCAGTATAAGGGCCCCGCTGACTGTAATATTATAATTGTTTATTTATTACACGTGAACCTATCGAGGTAGAAATGTAATCGTATACAAATCGATGAGTATTAATCGATAATAATTCGACTAAATAGGTCTTCATTGGATCAGGCAAAGGGTCCCGCTGGGTCTACGGACATAAATATTTCGCCAGAAATTAAATCATCTCTCAGATTCAAACCAGCATGGGACAATGGAATTGGATAAACTTAATCATGCCAAGGTCAACACTATTAATGTAAATTAAAGCTCTTTTCGAACAAAGACAATAAAATTAGCCAACAACAGCGCTGATACGAATAATATTCGCAACAAAATTCAGCAATTACATTGTTCGAAATCATAACAGAATAGTCTCAACTGTTTTTTATTCGCAATAACCGCGCCAATGATGTTTTTGTTTGGAGTATCCACTTTTGTGCCGGTATAATGGGTGTATTCATTCGGGAGACTGAAAGTGTCGCCTTTATCAGAGCACAATGGACGGGAATCAAAGAAATTATGGATTCCCAGCGATGTTCTGCGCTGTAAAATAAAGAAGCTCTTGTTTTATGTTACATAGGTAGGTATCTATAAAGCAAAGTCATAAGTTCTACATTATTCAATTCCTCACTCGGATGGTTTGGTGGGGAGAATTTAAAAATAGCAAAAAGTGAAACAGAGAAATATGACTAAATAAAAGAATCACCTGTCTATATTGTAATAAGTATGTAGGTAATGTCCTTTGGTAATTTTATGTCCATTATTATATCTAAATAGGTATGAAGAACACAAACGCAAAGAAAAATAAACACCGAAGAAGATACTACCTATTAGGTACTAGTACAGACGACCGACTGTCTATGTTTTATTTTAAAAATATTTATTTAGGAAAATCTACAGCTAACATAGACAATTTATGCAATAATTAGTTAGTTATATACAGCCAATAACAAGTTTTTATGGTTATACCTATCAGACGACAAATCGCCAAAAACGTCGCACATATTTTTCGTGAGGTTTTCAATGTATGGATATTGGATGCTTGGTTTAACTTCTGTAAAAATACAATATTGTGAATGGAATTAGCGTAACCGACAGTATTTTAGCAGAGTGCAGTAAGCTCGTTAAAAATATTCGCCCGTCCACCGCTATTTGGAAAACTTCTACATTTAGATACCTGCCTATTAGGTATCTAGCAAATTAAGCAGTGATTTTATGGGGGCTTGTGAAGTTTAATTATGTTAACCTAAGTATAGAAATAAAGGGGAGGCTTTTGCCCAGCAGTGGGACATAATAAGCTAATAAAAAAAAATATATAAAACGGAAACCTACGCGGATGAAGTCGAGGTTGAATAGCACGCAAAACTTTTTTTTAAACAATATGAAAATAAATTACAATTAAACAACTTAAAACAACCACTTTACGGTATTCAATATATATGGATAAATACGTTACCTACCTACTTACTGAGTTTTTTTCCAGCTTCCACGCTGGTCTGCGCGAAACGAAAAACGTAGAATATACCAGCTGCTTCTCTTCCCGCGCAGACCGTAAAAGCCGATCGAGGGGATGGGCTTCAGGAATCATGTCAATAGGCGATGCGGCTAGCAACCCCTCACTATTTTGATTTCGTTCTTACCTAAAAGCCCACCAACATGCTAAACGTGGCCCTAAGGTTTTACAGACCTGAGCTCTATCTACCTCGCAAGGGAGAAAGACGTGGTAGTAGGTATGTAAGTAATGTATGTATTATTTTTTTTTACTAGAAACGAAGAATGCTTGGAAAAGACAAAATTCTTAGAATGATAAGAAAAGATACATAATACTCGTATATGATCATGTCGTTCTAAATTCAAAGCCAGCTCATACAACTTCTCTGAATAGGAAGAAATTGGAAGTAGCGGGGAGCGTGATTCGCCCAGCCTACCTTTCCTATTGACATTCATAAGCGCCGAGCAGATATACTAATCATAATCAGTCATATTGGAGCTTTTAGGGTTCCAAAAATATAGTACACTCAATAGGCATTTTAACATTCACTAATAACTGTTATAAATTGATTTTAAGAAGTGTGATTTTCATCTAATGATTTGAATTCGAAAATATTGGATACTCGCTACTCAGAGATTTTTCAAACCTAACTCTAATTTATAAATGCATTAAAAATATGCATCTCCTCTCGCCGACCTCTGTGGCTCAGACTGGCGGCTCAGGGTTCCGCGAGCGCCTTTGAACCATGATGGTAAAAACTTTATCAAATTGGCCTGGGTTTTGGATGTTTAATAAATTTTTAATAAGAAATATCGTTGGGTTAGTATCCTACGAGACAAGTTCACTTGTAGGGCTAGCGCACTGCCCTAATAATTTATATTGGGAAATTATAAGTCAAGCCACTAAATAATTTATTGGCCATGTGATGAAACTTCTAATTTTATAACCAAGCAACGGGAAAATGACATAGCCTCTAATAAACTAATTTGTCTTTTTTACAACGCCAGCAAAATTTTCTATAGAAAGCATCAAGTAAAGATCTTCAATTATTATGACTTGTCCTTCATATTTATATAATGCCACCTAATTTACTAACTCGGCCACAGATTTTACATCTACGTAATGCAGCTTCAACACAAAGTCCTCAAAAAATATGATTCAAGCCTTCATAGACAACATCATTTATTATAATTTAGCATGTAAAATAATACATCAAATTCTTTTATCATGAAAATAGCCACTGAAAGATTTCATGTCGGGTGTTCAGGTGGGAATTGTGGTGAATCTCACCTAATCTCACGTGCTGGGGAAAAGGAGAGTCTAGGCAAATATCACGTAATCCCTTTCTTTTCCACCTCTATATTCGTGGTCACGTCACGACAATCCAGTAGCCACATACGTGACCTGGTGTTGCAGTTGTCCTGTCCATGGGCATCAGTGATCCCTTATCATCAGGTGACCCACTTGCTCGTTAGCTGTTATATGTCATAAAAAATGGGCTCCCTCCCGAGGTTTACCCTGCGTGCTGTGACTTGGGGTCCTTCCAAAGGCGTGTTTACAGATATCTTAAGAGTCGGCGACGCCTGAGCACCTCTTCTGGTCTTACAGATATCCATGGGCGATGGTGACCATTTTCCATCAAATAGCTCGTCTGCTGTCAAAAATACATTAAAAAACCACACGGCTCATAATTCACTTATAATGTTATAACAATTTCAGCTAAATTTTGACGATCAAATTAATGTGGGATGAGTTATATTTTAAAGTGCTACGTTAATAAAATAGAAGCCAATAGGATATCTTTTTTGATGCCATATATTATTATTTTAGAAGCTTACTGCTTGAATGCATATCCACCATGCTGAGTTGCATTTCAAGTGGATTAATTACTAAGAAAATAACTAGTGGCTAAGATAGTATTATTCATATGCTCGTCAATCGTGGCTGACTTAGTAATTAAGAAGGCAATGTAGATTTTAAGTGGCAAATAATGCTATTAAAAAGAAGCCTGTTTAATTAGTACCCATTTATATTTAAAGAGGTTGCATACGTAGCAAGTACACACGTAACAAGAACAAACCTCATCCTTTAAATCTGCATCCAAACTAGAATATAGGTATGTTATGAAAAGATTAGGCAACATGGTGTTTACCAAACTAAAGCAAACCATAATGTCATACATATTTCTAGAGGAATAGGATCTATGTCTCATCAGAAGGCACGCGCTCTGGCAAACGCTCTGGCACAGAATACATAACAGTACAAGGCTCTGGCATGCTAAGTTTTCAAAAGTCACCGTTAGATGGCACTAGGTCCACTGCTAGATTATACGAATAATTTATAATAAGTTAAAAAAAACTAAAAAACACGCTTTTAGCACGCTAGTCATGTATTGTCATCAGAACTCAGAGCGTGTGCAAAATTTCATCCTAATCGAAGACCGGGAAGTGGAAGGCCCCACACTAGGCACACTAGCGACGCCAGTAAATATTCTGATATCTATGAGCGACGCCAATAATTTTATTTCTAATATTTTACAAATAGAAAGAAATTCAAGAATGTAAATCATATAAACCTTAGTAAATAACCTGAAGTATTTTTGTAAGTAAAAACGGCCGTTTTTGGCGGTAATCTGATTCTCATCATTCTCACTGATTCTGATAATATTAAAACATGATTCCAAAAATACTTCAGGTTATTTACTAAGGCTTATATGATTTACATTCTTGAATTTCTTTCTATTTGTAAAGTATTAAGAATAAAATTATTGGCGTCGCTAGTTTGCCTAGTGTGAGCCCTAGATTTTCTTACATATATAATTAGTTACAAGTGAAGCTAATAAAAGCGTAGGTTCCTACGTAAATTGAACAAATTCAATAACTGCAAATGTTTTATAGTTAGTTGTAAATTATGTTCAAATTTCAGGCGAGTAGGCGACCAAAACTGTTGAAAAGAGTTTCTTTCAGCGTTTCTTCGTCGGTTTCGAAACGCTAGTAGTCAGTAGCTTTTGAACAATTAATAAATACATATTATCTAATAAGATAATTGCAATGGCCTATTTTCTGAATAAACGTTTTGATTTTTGATTTATTTTGATTTGATTATCTTTTATATATCACGTAGCGCCATCAGGGTAGAGTTGCAGCGCAACATAAGTTTGAATGAAACTTCGTACGTAGGTACTATTATTAATAATTATTATTAATAAATAAGATAAGATAAGATTAATAATTCTGTGACGTAGGGACCAATACTGAACTGAGTTTCTTTCGGCGTATTCTTTTCAGCAGTGGTCTTTCCAAAACGCTAGTTTTCTCGATTTTGCAAATACATAATAATATAATAAAAAAATAACAAGAAAGATAAATTACGTTCAAAAATTATACATGAGATCTAAAATTTGAATAAAAACTATTGAACTACTGAATTCGGTCGCGCATCTACCGAGGTCCGAGATACAGTTAATGTCTAGTTCGGAGGTGGTATTTCGGGGAGTATGGTTGGTGTCCATACATAGGTAGGTAGGTACTTTTGTTGATTGTTGTTTTACCAGTTATACCTGTGTTTTTGAAATAAATAAATTGAAATTAATTTAATTTTTTCGTGGACACGTCAAAGATGGTCCACCATGATCAAACAAAGGCATGTTTGTGGATTTAAATTCATTTAATTCACACCTACATTTAAATTACTTATCAAAGACTACAACATCTTACGCTTCCAAATATATATGAAGAAAAGGGTTATCTGCGCCACAACTATCACGATGAAGAGTGTCATGATGATGCAGCATTTAATACTCATCTTCTTCATGTCCGGATCGGGCTGGCTGGCACCCGGTGAGTCGCTACGATGTTTCCTTATGCTGAATCGAGCTTGGCTATTTCTCATGTTTCCTTATTAATATAGCCGGCTGGAAATTATAGATTTTCTATCACAAATTGAGAATCCGATGATGTACTTAGAGGAGCTATACCCATCGACCACCACCATCAATCTTTTTTTGTCTCCACTGCAGGAGCACGACCCTCTGTAGTATTAGAATCATAAATTAGCAAGAACAGTCAGTGGATTTGGCCTACCCTCTCCACACTGGCCAGATGGTTGGTGATGTCTTTTCGATGTTTATAAGCATTATTTAGCTTGTATTTTCTTAGTCGCCTTCTGCCACATCCACGGAAAGACTTGGAGTAGTCCTATTCTACTCTTCCGGGAACCACACGTTTTTCATTCGATTTTCAGTACTCGCACAACATTTTCATTTTTCGTACCTAAAGGGTAAAAACGGGACACTATTCAAGAGACTACTTTCCGTCTTTCCATCTATCTGTCACCAGACTGTAACTCATGAACCGTGATTTTTGAAATTTTCACAGATAGAACCCGCCAGAAACCACTAACATGACTGCACTCTCCACCCGATACAAATCAGGTAAGTACTTACTTATACCGGAAAAGCAGGCGCGGTTAAGCTATCACCACTCCCATCATACTCAACTTAGTGCCTCATAAAATGACATTATACTTACTTAACTCTATAAACAAACACAACAGAAAGTATATCTGTTAAAACTAAATCCTATAAGTATAAATATTTAAAATTAAATATGCAAAAAGCACTGGAACTGGAATCCATTTGTCATAGTGACTTTAGAAATATCGCATTTCTAAAGTCACTATGACAAATGGATTCCATGAAAGCCTCATGAAAGCAAAGCAATCGAAGGCATAGATACTCAGAATAATAATAACATAGATATTACTTAGATCATAAAGGAAGATGCATAGATATACTTATAAGACTGTAACAAGAGTTTATACCTCTATAAGATCATACTAAGATTATCATCACCAGCTTCGTGATTATAATGATAAAATAATAGATTAAACTTGTAGAAAATGTATTAAGACCACAAACAATTTGGATTCTAGGATATTAAGATAAGTGTGTGTCAAGTATTATGATTCACCTGGTAGGCAAGTATTATGAACCTCCTAGCTCGGAACAATAAATATATTGTTCCGAGCTAGGTACTTACATTCAACTTAATATCACGATAAAAAAGCTCTGTTCAAACTCGTAACAATCGCCGTGACATTTTGAAACCTACTAAAAGCTCTCCTTTTAAGTCTGCACTTTTTATTCGAAACTTCTTTGTAAACTTGGTTTTCTTTCAGACGTAAGAACAAAACCGAGTTCTACTCAAGTGAAGATGTTTAAAAGTTCCTTTTGCCCCTTTCACGGGAGCTTATTTGTATAAGGAGTCGTGTATTTTGAAAAGGAAACAGAAAATATCGCTCAATGAGCAACGTTAAACAGTGGGCTATTGAAATGAACTGAAGCCTTTAGAAAATCACCCTCTTTTGGAGTCGCTTTTGCAGCCCCCATTTATGTTTTCCACATTTTCCATATAGAATTTCGAGCTTGTAATGTCGACCGAATCTCCTATTGATTCACACTCGGCTGCTGGCAATTCAGCAGTAAATTAACACCATTCAGAGGCCTGAAAGATGGCTCCAAGGAGCGCTCCGGCTATGATTTGAGCCAATATGAATAACATTCAATGGATTTGTAAAGCGACAAACGACGTGGAAATTAATTAACGCGTTTATGTGTTTTTGGAAAAACAGATTCTTGATGTATCGCATTGAGAATATTTAAAACAAATATACCTAATAATTAGGCAGATGTTGACTCTTCCCTGGTGGTCTGGGAGGAAAGAAAAACGCAGAATGCTATATACTTACCTGCTTTTCTTACTGGGTGGACCTTAAAGCCGGCCGAAGGAATGGCCTTTGGTTTGGGTTTCGCATTATGTAATCTGTGGTTTGGCTCTGTCTACCCCGTAAGAGATAAACACCTGATAAAAAGTATGTAGAAGTTTGTGGTGGGAAGTCAAGGGGAGCAGTTGGGGTCTACCTTGGACGATTTTGCAAATTGATTTTGGTGGACTTTATAATATGAAATTGGTGTAGTTTGGTGTTATAAATGCTCGTGCTCATGGAACATTTTGTGAAATATAGTTAAAGTGGACTGTTATATGGACTCGTATAGACATTGTCGCCATAAGCTCCCGAACACGAGGCATCAAAGAACATACGCCATCTTTGATGTTATCTACTTGTTACAACTTTACCGTACAACACCGATACTTAGTCTTAGTATCGCAATTTACTGGACATTGGCAGAATCACTGAAATCTCGGTGGAAGCCATTTTATAAAACAGAAGAAGAAGAAGAAGAAAAAGTATTTAGCTTGATGTAAAAGATACAATAAAACAACGATGTAGTTCTGTCAGGACATTTTGGTCTGGAGTTCTAGCTGAGAGTTCTAGCATCTTTCACGACTTGTTACACGTGTTATACAGGGTGTATTTAAAAACGGCGTCAACATCAAATTGCTGGTTAGTGTACCGGCCTAAAAATCACATGCTTTGCGCTAATTTCGCTGACCGCCTAATTTGATAATGTTTAAATGAATTTATTTTTCAGCGCTTTTGGTAAATCAGCCCTGTTTTAATTTTTGGTTTTTATCTAAGGTAATGGTCTTTATAGAATGCGCCCGAGGTTTTTTATGAGCTTTTCAAGTATGTAATTTTGATGTACTAAAAAGTAGTCTTACACATGACCTTCTTTTTCTTCAAAATAGTCATCTTAAAGTAAATCATATGTATAGCCTAGATTAAAAAAAAATGCTTATTAATTTAAAAACATTCTGTATAGGTAGCCATTAGCAAAAGCAGTAAGTCTCATCTATGTTCATACCATATTTACCTCTGAGACTTAATATTGCCCACTTTCAAAACAAACAAAATTGAAATTAAAATGAATGATTTCTTAACTTATACTTTTTGATCCAATTCTATGAAAATGATTATTCACGAAATCATCAATTTCTCAGGCTTATATTATAAACTCGCAGATAAAGTACCTAGATATCACAAAATGTTACGTTTCGAAATTGGTTCTAAAAGCTTTATCATCGAAACAAATCTCTCAAAGAAAATTTCAGTCACAAATAACAGACACGACTTCACACAAAGACAAACATCGTCTTTCAAATGAAAATCTCTTAGAGCATATAACTTTCGAACTACGAGTAAAATACAGAACATGGGGCCATTCATCGAGCCAACTGAGGAGTGGATCTTTATGAATGCCACCAAATTGTATGAGAGCAGTCCTCTTTCAGAAGTTCCTGTGAATAGTGTTGATTCGGTGCGAGTTTGCCGGCGCTCGTCAATGTTGTGTATTCTTAAGGTATTCTTGAGCATTATAAATATAAGAGAGGTACCTAAGTGTTTAAGTCAGATTATCAGTCAATAATACTCCTTTTTAGCGTTGATCTTGATATTTTGTCAAAAAAATCTTTTTCTTAACGTCTAGCTTTGCGACCCAATTAGGACACAAAAATCCGGCTGTATTTTTGGAGATGCCAACGCTACTTGTATGGGATGGAAATGTACAGGTGATACCTCAGAGCCCGAACATTCCTTACCGACTCTTTAAATCTGTATTTTAGCTGTCATCGTTTGAATGCCACCAAATTTTATGAGAGCAGTCCTCTTTCAGAAGTTCCTGTGAATAGTGTTAATTCGGTGCGAGTTTGCCGACGTCGTCAATGTTGTGTATTCTTGAGCGAAAGGACTGAGGCGAATATTGTGTATGGAAAACACGGGATGTTGAGTATACGTAGGAGAGGTATAGTATAGCCACAGAGCAAGGAATCTCAATGTAGCTCACGCGCGATCAACAAGACAATAATTGCTTTGTGGATATAGCGCTCAACGACACTTTATAAGGTTATGTTTATAATTCGATAGTTTTACACAAATATGACAATAAATAAGTGTTCAAAGAAACCTATATTAAATAAACGATTGAATCTTGAATCTGAATCTGAATCTTGAATCTACAGCGTTTCCAGTATTTTACAGTAAATAACAAATAAATAGTAAATAACAACGGGTTACTAGCGTAAAAACTCAGCTGCTGGCCGACATATTTCCTCATCCGAAGGCTCTAGACGATTCACTTTTAACTGTGGGAGACGAGTATACTAAACACCACCATGGTAAGTGTCATCGTCGCCATGGACAGTTGCAACGTTAAATTTGTTCAAAGAGTCTTTCCAGCAGTTGGAAGCGCTCTCTGAATCTCAATTTAGGCTGGAATCCAGCCTTAATTTACCCTTCTTTTGAAGGACCGCAAGAAAAATAGTAGAAAAAATTCTGGAAGCTTATTCTAAAAATTACACTCGCGAAATTTTAAATCTTTGATGAAAGGAGCTGTTGTTAGAGGTAAGCGCACAGGTCTTCGTGAGGTTAAATCTGTCAAAATTTAACTGACAAGACTTGCTCCAGAAGAGGTTTGCATTGTTTTATCCGTACTTCCGTACTAATATTATAAATCGAAAGTAACTCTTTCTGTCTATCTCGCTTTTACACCAAAACTACTGAACCGATTTAAATCAAATTTGGTACACAGATGAGCCTGAGAAAGGACATGGGCTCCTTTTTTCACGCAGACGAAGTCGCGGGCACAGCTAGAATTAAATAAATATCCAACGTATATACTCTTGCTTCAACGTTTATGATATAATTTGATTCCTTTTCCCTTATAACAAATGCTTCGAAGACCAGGCACAGAATAGACAAATAAGTCACGTGGCTCAGGATTTTTTCTGCATCTCATCAGGACTATAAAATTTTCATATTCAATCATTTTCTTTACATTATCTTCCATAAATGCCATCCTTATGAATGCCACAAAATAGTATTATATAAAAGCAGACCTCTTTCAGAAGTTTATGAATAGTGTTAATTCGGCATGGAGTTTGCTGAGCTTGTCAATGACCGTCTCTTGTCGCGAATATTGTGTATGGAAAGCGCGGGAACGTGAATGCAGAGAAACTCGAGGGAGGCCGCTCCACGCGACTTTGTAATGCTGTATTTACAATTTGTGAGCTGTTATGACCTTAACAATTCTACAGTGTTTACAGTAGACCAGCAATACTGAGTGCGACTGCTGTGCTATCCAATCTATGCCTCACCTTTTGGTGTGCCTAGAAAACCAAACTTCTTGCACTATGAACAATCTCAATGCGGCAACCGATCGGACAATCATATAGTTGCGAAACGCTGGTCAAAACATATTTAATATAATACAAATATTTGCCATTCTACGACTAGATAGAAGAAGAAGTAGGTAACTAGACTACCGCTCAGTTATTTTCTAACATCATTTTAGTAATTATAAAGTACTAGCTTTTACCCGCGGCTTCACCCGCTTGATATATAGCCTATGTCCTTTTCAGTACCCTTACCTATGTGTATGCAAAATTTTATCATGATCGGTTTAGTAGGTTGGGCGTGAAAGCGTAACAAACAAACAAACTCACTTACGCATTTATAATATTAGTTGGGATGGGATAACAATGAAGAAAACAATTAGTACATGCTTACCATTTATTTCCTTCATTGTTATACTTCAGAAACAAGAAAGGGGTCCACTTTTCGACTTTGTAAAATCTATTTAATAATTCGGCTACATTTTGTATGTTTTCGGTCACTAACATTATTTGTACTATTGGTAGTTCACACTATTTAATAAACTAGGAACGAGCCAAGTACGAACTCACCTTAATCTAAGGTACTTGCTCGCAGACGGTTTTGTCAAAAAAATAACTGCATATTTTAATAACATCAATATTATTCAAATTATAAGAAGGAAAACTACAATATCAAATAAATTTTAGGTGTCATAAGACTTCAATGTCCCCAAACTTTACGTTCTCATGTTTATCTTATTTAGGTTAGAAGTGTATATGGTTAACTCTATGTTACCATAATTTTGCATTGTTATTAGTCTTACATAAATGCACAAAATTTCAGCTCAATCGGATACGATCGAATAATGACAGTGCTTCAAAATTTACTTGCAATATTCGACACGGAATAAAAATATACAAGATACATTGCATGTCAAATAAAAGCTCGTAAAATAGACGTTTCAAATAGCTTAATCATCATCATTAACAGGTCATACATTAGCTAAATATTAAAAGATAATCTAAAATAGCTACTACTTTACCCAGATCAGTAGCAAGTTGCCCTTCTATCCTTTATATATTCTAAGGAAGTTGCTCACCGAGGGTGTTGTGCAGAAAGCTTTTTTTAAATAAACGCGATTCATATTATTCTAATAATAAGAAGGAAAACAAAATATCGGAAATCCCTATCGACCCCAAACACTCTTAAATTTCAGATTATCTTATTTAGTTTAGTAGATTTCATGTCACCTCTGCATACAGATACAATGCAAGTTTAATAAAATCTAGTAAAATAGACGCTTCTAACAGTTAAATAATAAAAGATAATCAAAAATGGATACTACTTTACCCAGATCAGTAGCAAGTTGCCCTTCTATCCTGAGCGCTATAGTGTCTCTCAGTATTGTTTCCCGCATTGTCCGCCGCTTTGTTCCCCGCACGCCCCGGTTTTTCCTTTTCTCTTTCAAGAATGTAACCTGGAAACTACAAGGGCTGCTTTGTGATTTAGCGCTTTTCTTAACATCCTACGGTTTTCAATATATAGGGAAATTATGTACATTAAAGCTTTAGGAATAAAACCACTTTATATTTGACATTGATATCACAGTGAACATGTACTGTAAGTCAAAAATTTTAAAGTTTTAATTCCAACCTGGCCAAACCTGGTCCTCAACTAAAAAATTTCATAAATACATCAATGATTTGAGTTCAATATTTAAGTAGATTCTCGATTTGACCAGCTGCTTAGATGGTTCAACTTCCAGTAGTCAGATAAGAACTTTCAAATTAGAAGTATGTCTAAAAAAAAAGGGTTGTGCTTATAACGACACTCTTTTAGGTCAAAGTATAAAAATAACTATAATTAATAAATATGATTACCTATTAAAAACTTAAATGCTATCGTATGATCCAACGCAACTAGACATTCATTCATAGCGATCGCACTTTGACCGGACGTTAGGGTTGCGTCTAAAGAACTGATAGCACTAAAAACTAGCTCACAGGACAAGGTCATCATCATGTCAAATTCTGTACATTTTTAGCAAAACCATAGCTACAATATCAATAATGGCCCAGAACCATTTTCGGATCCATTATAAAATCATAATAACAAACAAATCTTCAACAAATTCTTTTTATGGGTCCTTCTAGTTATTAATGGTAGTATTAATGGCTAAATAACGTTTAGATTAACAAGTTTTTCTAAATGTAATTTTTGTGACTGCCTATCATTATCAGCGTTTTATAATCATAATAACAATTATTTTTCAACCAATTCGTACTCTTGTATTAATGGCTAAATAACGATTAGATTAAAAATTTAAGTTTTATGACAACCTATAATAATAGGTTGTCATAAAAAAAGGTTGTAATAAGCAGCGTTTTACACAGTAAAGTGATTGCCAAGACAAATGTAATGAGCCGAAACTACTACTAAATTAAAGAAGAGAACCCCATTGTGGGGTTCTCTTCTTTAATTTAGTATTTCTAATGGCCACCTTCCAACTTCATCATCAAATCAGGTGTATGGTACCATAATATTGCATTGTTATCGTACACCATTTAAGCTCAATCGGTTAAGGATAAATGCTTCAAAATTGACTTGCAACATTTGACCCTCATAGACAGACAAACTAACAGGACAAGTTAAATAAAAGATTGTAATGAAAGAGAGACGCTATTACTACTTTGACTAATTGAACTTTGACCAGCGGCTAGGGTTGTCGCTCGCCAATCTGCCATCGAAAAGCCGGCCGACTTGACAAGGCCATCATCATGTCAAGTTCTGTACATATTCTACTAAAGCGGCGCTACAGTAACAATAATGGCGCTGGGCCATTGTTTGGGTCCGTGGCACATTACGCTTTTGTCTCTGCCCTCTCCGTTCCTCACAATGCGGCCAGGAAACAAGTGAGCCTTTATTTCGCCTCTTTTTGTCTCTGAGTATCGCTGCTTATTGTCTTCATTCGATTGTTCGGAGCTCTTCTGAGGGCACATTGTTGTCGTCGTTAGTGCTGTGCTGAGCTTGCGGATGTGATGTTCTAGTGTCGCATCAATTTTAATACGACAGGGTGCGTTCAATTTACAATGGGGACGGAAACCTTTCTTATAAGGGCATTCGCTTTAAGTTGAGCTCTTTATTCATGTTTTTCTATTGGGAGAATAGCTTTTCACGCGCCACTTTGTTTATTGGTAAATTTTCATTTAATTATCTTAGGAGAATGTACAGTCGGTATAAAACAATACCCTGTTGTTCACGCCAGTAAAAAAATACAAAAATAAATAAATTGTGGATGAACAAAAATGCTTACGCAAGATGATCTGAGCTGATGTTGAAGAATATAAACGGGTACGAATTAAAACACTTAATTTAGCAAGCATCAAGATTAAGTACATACAAGTATTTATCACTTTATTGGAAAAAGAGATGTTAAATATATTCGTTTGGTATCATAAGTCGAACAAACATTACTTAGAAAAATACATAACATACTTAAATTACAATCACTTGCGTTTAATATATGATGCCTTTTAAGTATGCTAGATTTTTCTAATTGAATATTTGCTATTGCAAATGTTACTTTAGAGGCTTAAGACCTCAAAGATGTAACACCGTGGGTGCATGTATCACCCAAACTACTTGTACATATAGCCTATGAAACTTCGGGAAAGTACACGAATCTAAAGACATCTCACATTTTAAAATCGGTCAAACTGTTCAGACAACAGGAAGCGACATTGGAAGAGACTAACTTACGTACCCGCGAAAAACATAACCCTTATTCTGTGTGGATCAGTAGAGTAACAACAAGAAACTGTGTGTCAACTCATATTCTAGTATTTTATGCAACGGTTTTATAATAAGGGTCTTAAAAGGTGAGTGGCACGGGTAGCGATATGAGCGAGCGAAGCGAGCGAATATCGCTAATAGAGGCGCCACGAGCCTTTTAAGACCTAATTATAAACCGTTGCATACAATATTTTTTCTACGACTTTCAAAAAAATGCAAAACTAGTAAAACATAAATTTTGAGTTTAACAACTAACTCGCAGATAATGTAAACATGGCAAAATTTTATGTCTCTGGTCCGGTACGGAGGCCGTGTTGCTCGAAGGTCTCTGGTTACCTTTTCTTTTTACATTAATGTTCGCTAGACTCATGAAATAAGTTTTTCTTAAGTTGGCAGCAATGCATTCAGTTCAAAAAAACTTCTTTTGCAATCACGAAATCTAGGTTTAATAGTCTGTGGCTGCTAGCCGTATCGTTATAGCTACATTATAGTACGGCTGTGCCGTACTGTTATGAAGAATAGAGTATAGACTTATTATGGATGTTCTTATGTTTGTGTTCTTGACCATATAAATGACAGATTACAGTACAGGAGTAGAAAAATCTTTTTATTTGTTATGATAACAGTATAACTGCGTAGCCATAACACTGTAAATCACGTGTTGGTGACTCAGATTACTGAAACTCGGACGTAATTTCTTGGCTTCGTTGCCTCTCTTGTGCAATTGCGGAAATGTGATTTATTGTTACAAGTTCATAGGGCGAGAGCACGGGTTAACCGCAACGTTACAGGAAAACTCTTTGTCGTATTCAATCAAAGCACTTGGTGTTGAGGCAACAATGCATCAACAAGTTTTTCAAAGAAATTAAAAACAATAAAATAAATAAATAATAAATAGCTAATAAATTTATAACTAATTACATTTGGACGGTGTTAGGTTCTAACGGTACAACATACGTCCCAATCCGTTGATGCATTAGGGACTCATGGTGGAATTATAAAATTCACATACATACATATTTACATTCTTATGTAATACATCCATTAAAACTAACGCTTTTATTATTATTTTTTCTCAAATCAAAATAAAGTAAATTATTAAAACTACAAGTACTGTCAAAAAAGTTATAAAAAACTACACTTACCATCACGCGTCAGCTCACATCCAATATAATTGCAATGCGAATGTCCATTATTTCTTATCTGAAACAGAAAATAATAATTTATTTAGATTTGGTTACTAGAAATTTCCCGCTACTTCATCCGCGTAAACAGATAAATTAGCTTTTCACATTCGGGAGCTCAATGCCCGCGAGTCCGCGGCAAACTACAAAGTTCTATCTCCACCGCCTGAAAGACGAAAATATTTTTTAAAATCTATATTATGTCCACCGCCATGTATTGTAATCATCATTTCAGCCGCAAGAAGTCCACTGCTGGACATAGGCCTCCCCTAAGGATTTCTAATATGACCGGTTGGAAGTGGCCTGCATCCAGCGCCTTCCTGCGACCCTTATCAGGTCGTCCGACCACCTAGTCGGTGGGTGTCCAACGCTGCGCTTGCCGGTACGTGGTCGCCATTCAAGAACCTTTCTGCCCCATCGGCCATCGGCTCTTCGCGCTATGTGCCCCGCCCACTGCCACTTCAAAGAGCTAATCCGCTGGGCTATGTCGGTGACCTTGGTTCTTCTACGGATCTCCTCGTTTCTGATTCGATCTCCCAGAGAAACACCGAGCATAGCCCTCTCCATAGCTCTTTGAGCGACCTTAAGCTAATATTAAAATCAAACACTCCTTCTGGCACAGTCGGATAACATCACCAAACTTTGGGCACTC
The DNA here is from genome assembly GCA_963082605.1 of Rhodophaea formosa. Lineage (NCBI taxonomy): Eukaryota > Metazoa > Arthropoda > Insecta > Lepidoptera > Pyralidae > Rhodophaea > Rhodophaea formosa. Next base: position 18,060,279 of record OY720205.1, read on the forward strand.
CTTACTTTTAGTGCCTAAAAGTGCTGCTCTCTCAGTGCTACAGCGTCAAGCTCGCACTCTCAATACCAGCGAGTCCGCCGCGAACTATCAATACTCGATGTCCATCTACTGCTACATATCGTAATATTAAAAACGGATAACCATACTTTGGGCCACTATTAACATTCAATACTCTTTAATACAGTGCTGCAGCGTCACGCTCAAGAGCTCAATGCCCGCGAGTCCGCGGCGAACTACAAAGTTCTATCTCTACGCCACATATCGTAATATTAAAATTGAATTTGGCTGCCCATTGAAAAGGCTTTGAATAGAGCTTTCGAAATATGATATTGCAAAAAGCTTCGGACTACTAACTTAATATAGTAAATATTGTGCTTTTGGCTTCATTGAATGTAAAGAGATAATGTTTCTTTTCTACAAAAAAATGCCAATAGATAGATTATAAAAGATTTTTGATATCAAACATAGAAACAGATTGCCAATCAACATTGTTCCCAACATAGGTTTCATAGAAAAAGTTGTTTATTTTGACGGACTGATTTGATGGTTTGAGGGACAACGGTGTTTACCCTTACATCTTGTATAGGTGGTTGGTATATTATTAATTTTCTTCTTCCACTTGGCAGCTATACCCTTTGCTTTGGCGGGTATAAATCCCAGCATCGAAGCCGCGGCCAGCACAATTAATAAAATCTCTCAATGGACAGCGGGGGTCCTTTGTCCAGTTATTCATATGCTAACTCCCGGACTATTTTAGCGGAGTACTTCATTGTACTTCAAAAACAATGGGGAAATTACGAGGCGACAATTGGACGTCCAGTCCGTATAATAGGACCACACATGCCAGTTTCCGTATAATTGTACGTTTTGTGTTTGAAAAATTGATTTTTACTGGCGGCTCTTTGTTTTTATTTGCGTATGAGGATATGAAAATATTAGTAGTGCTGCATAAACGTTTGTATGTTTTTGAATTAAAGAGGAGGGGTAAAAAAAACAGGTGGGCGTAAGCTTTATGCCCACCAACAAAACAGCTTCAATCAAAATAGTGGTGGGTTGCTAGCTGCATCGCCTATTGACATTATTTCTCAGATTCTCCCGGCCGTAGAATTCGGTGCGGGAAATCAGGAAAGCGTGGGAGGAGAAGCAGTTTTTTTTTTCTTATTTCTTAGACTAGCATAGAAAATAAACCTGTAATCATGAAAATTGACGACATTTATACATTGTACAAATGAATTTGTCAACATTGGACCCATAATAAAAGCTGTGTAGATAGATTTGCTGAGATACCAATCTAAGTACCTATATTTTCAATTGCACCCTGTATATATGTAACTATTCTGATATCTATGTACGTAACCATAAGGCCGCCGCAAACCGACTCCTTCTGATTCCAACTAAAGACGAGCTTACAAAGCTTGCTTTCAGCTTGCTTTCTAAGCTCCGTTTCAGTTAAGCTTCTTCAAACATCCATACGATTGAAGTGTGTTATCGATTTTCATTGGTTTTGCGATTTGGATGTTGGAATAAACGCAGTAGTAGCATATAGCATTTCCGATGTTAAACAAAGCTAGTGATATCTACGACAAAGTAAATAAAAATAAATAAAAATATATGCGGTCAAATCACACAAATTGAGCTTGCTCTACCACAGCCCCACAGTAAGTTGGGAACTTGTGTCGAGGATACAAAGAACGGATATAGTTTTACCATTTACTTGTTTGACAGACCAGTAGATACAGTCCGGAAGGCGTAAGCTGAGCTCTGCATTTGTGTGAGTAATCACCAAAAGTAGAGTCAGACCAAAAACTCTTAAAAATAAATTTGACACTTGACACGTCTTTATCGTTCATGTTTACAAAAAAATTGTTTAAATTACAAAATATGTCTATTACATGGCTATTTAAAGGGTTTCGTATTCTTCGTTTACTTTTGTTTGCAGCCATTTCACTAATAAATCGGACACAAGAACAAAATATTAAGAATTAAATACGTCACACTGCTACCAGTACAAGGGTGAAGTGTGACAGGTGCGCGGCGGTGATGCGCCGCGCTATAAGCCGATGTCACACCTACACTATCTATGTGCAGTGCATCACACAAATGCAAAGCTCAGCTTAGGCCTCGCGAACTGTACCGTATAGTGATATGTTTCTAGCCTCTCGTGTGTTAAAGAAAATTTCATCGATCGTCTTTTAAGATCAAATTTCATACTAAGAGCAGTCGGTTAGCGATGATGAGGAGTTAGTATATGCCACCTCTTCTCACATCTTCTTTCGTTGACTTAGATTTCCTTGCCCTCATCATTCAGTCTTTGTTTTCCGAAATGAAGTTGGCACACATGAAAGCAACTATATATGAATGAAGCTATGATGACTGCCGGTACGTAGATATGCACAAAGTACATATATAATTTCATGGCCAATACACTGTTAAATTTTGATGTTGGCACACGAAAAGAAAATCGATTAAATGGAATTCTTTCGATTCGTTGGCTTGTCACAACACAACAGTAGATATCGCGTCTATTGTCGCGGCGACATCTAAAGCATTGTGCTCACAATCCGCCATTACCACCTTTGTGTCATGTTAAAATATCGATATCGGCATCACATACTATTTGTCCAAAAATACTTATTCCAAGAAAATGTTTATTTAAAGTTTTTCTTAGAATTTTATTTATTGAACACAAGAGTTTAAGACAAGTTGCCTAAAAGCTGAAGAAAATCGATTAAAAATTCTTTCGATTCGTTGGCTTGTCAGAACGCAACGGTAGATATCGCGTCTATTGTCGCGGCGACATTTAAAGCAACGTGAAATTATTATTTAAAGTTTTCCTTTCAATTTTATTTCTATTGAACAAATTGATAGTCTAAGCCATGATTACTGAAGAAAATCGATTAAATGGAATTCTACAACAGTAGATATCGCCTCTATTGTCGCGGTGACATTCAAAACATTGTGCTCACAATCCGCCATTACCGCCTTTTCTGTCATGTTAACATATTATCGTTATCGACATCACATACTACATTGTTCAAAAATAGCTACTCCAGGAAAATGTTTATTTAAGGATTTTCTTAGAATTTTATTAATTGAACGAAACAGTTGAAGACAAGTTGCCTAAATACTGAAGAAAATCGATTAAATAGAATTCTTTCGATTCGTTGACTTGTCTGAACACAACAGTGATATCGCGTCTATTGTCGTGGCGACATCTACAGCATTGTGCTCACAATCCGCCATTACCGCCTTTGTGTCATGTTAACATATCGTTATCGACATCTCATTCTCTATTGTCCGAATACAAATACACCAAGAAACGTTTCTTTTCTGTTTTCATTTAAATATTAAGAAAAGCATTTTTTTAATTTTGTAATGCTTGATGGTAAAATTTTTTCTTTGCCGAGATTGCACTAAGTGAGTTCATATACAGCTTCTGGACTAAAGACAAAACCTACTTAGAAAATGATGAAACTTATAAAATTACTTACATGAATACTTACTTATTTACATGAATTAAATGTGACGATTATATCATTTATATCTCGCCTTGAAAATGGACTCCTGATGAGTCCGAAACTATAGTCGGCAATCTCGACAAAGTAGCACGTGAGTGACCCGTTTTTAAATATAATAAATGTGCCGACTTTAACTAAGCAAATTTAGCCGTTATTTATATATTTTTTTATATCTAACTTTCCTTTGTATGGCCCACTATCCAGCTTTTCTAATCCACAAGTCACATTTTTCGTCCACATCTTGTGAAATGTTGTAAGCAGTTAGCAGGATGTCAAAAATTAAAATAAAAAAAGAGCAATAAAATTGCCATTAAATAAAACAATGGACTTGCGACATATTGAGGTCTAGGGGCTTAGGACCATTATTGCATTGTGAGTTCGCTTTGATAAGACTCACGAGGTCTACAGCCTTCAAATAAATTAATCAATGTAATCAAAACAATATGAGACCCTAATAATGATGAAACAATAAACTAAAACTCGACAAAAACATTCCTTTGTCTACACCTACGCTACAACTGTTTCGATTTCGTAGCTGCGCGTAGCACGTATCTACGAAACGCTACGCAAAGCTCATAGCGTGCTCTACACAAAACTTGAAAGTGATAAATTCATTTTTAAACTACTGCCCGAAACAGGACTATCTAACGTTTTCTAGCTTAATTTGAGCGACTCATTTTATTTATCATGACTTCTAAAAAAGTAAACTAAGTAAGGTTGGTACCATAACATAAGGATCATTCTCACATCATCCTCAGCCTCATCCGAGCGATCACTTGGTTGCGTCCGCAAATTTGATGCAACTTTTTTGTTTGTTTTTCAAACACAGCCTCAATAGTTTAAACATCCCTGTATGTAGGATGATGCGCAGTGCTGTGCTGCGCAGGCTTTGTTATACAATGACTGGTTAATGAGATCAGCGCTGGACAATGGCCGCCGCCTCATTTTATTAATTAATGCATTACAATGGACCTGGCCGGACTCCCGTACTATAGCTTTGTGCGGGGATAGTGACGCGGCAGTACTGACCTTCCCAGTTCAGATGATAAAGCATTAGAATTTCAACTATTGAGGTCATATACTATACACATAACATGAGCTGAGCAGTTTTTTATACCTATACAATGACTGGTTTATGAGACCAGCGCTGGACAATGGCCGCCGCCTCATTTTATTAATTAATGCATTACAATGGACCTGGCCGGACTCCCGTACTATAGCTTTGTGCGGGGATAGTGACGCGGCAATACTGACCTTCCCAGTTCAGATGATAAAGCATTAGAATTTCAACTATTGAGGTCATATACACATAACATGAGCTGAGCAGTTTTTTATACCTATACAATGACTGGTTTATGAGACCAGCGCTGGTCAATGGCCGCAGCCTCATTTTATTAATTAATGCATTACAATGGACCTGGTTGGCCCCGGCACTATAGCTTTGTGCGGGAATAGTGACGCGGCAATATTGACCTTTCGAGTTTAGATGATAAAGCATTAGAATTTCTACTGTTTGGGGTCATATACACATATACATGCGCTGAGCAGACTTTGTTACATAATGACTGGTTAATGATATCAGCGCTGGACAATGGCCGCCGCCTCAGATTTTATTAATTAATGCATTACAATGGACCGAACCTGACTCCAGCACTATTGTTTTGTGCGGAGTAGTGACGCGGCAATACTGACCTTCTGATTTAGAACGATAAAGGGTTAGCTTCTTCATTGTTGGGGTCGGTTGAGACTTGCAAAGCAAATTATAAGAAAAAGTGCCGTTTCATACAATACGTTATTTTGTATGTTTGAATTATATTATAAAATTTCCCATATAAATAAAATAAATACGCTTGAATTCTGAATTCACATGTTCCTGGTAGTATTTTTGATTGAACCAGCGGCGGCTGGGCGCATATAACCCCTTATATGCGCCCAGCCGCCGCCGCCGTACAGGAAGTACGAAAGAAAAGGCGGAAATACATCAATCTGTTGCTCTTGTTTTGATAGAAACGAGGAATTACAAATTCGCTCACTTATATCGCATTACGGATGGTAACGTAACTACTGTGGATTGAATTCCTAATTCATGAAGGATTCAATATTTGTAAGGAAAGTTTGTCCATAAAACCGATAAAGTTAAATAAAATACAGGTAGCAATATATGAATGTAGTATCATGGTTAAATCTAGGCATTAATGCAATTTAATGCAATGTTAATGAATCATCAACCGTTTGTTAGGAGTTGAATAATAAGCGATTGATAAAATCGTCAGTAGCTGTCTGTGACAATTCGCACTCGAATTCGACGCTACAACAATGGTTCCGTACAACGAGGATACCCTGGCCCCTTCCCCCCTGCCGATATAAAAGGATTCCTGATAGCGTAGGGGTAGTGAAGGATATTTTTGGGGATCAGCGGAAACTGGTCGCGGCATAAGCCACCCACCACTATTCAATGCTGTTATTCAACCCGTGATGGATCACAATTTCAGACAACATTGTATGAAAACAAATGAGTTAAATAGAATGCATATGATTAACAGGCGAATTGGGAATCAAGAGCGCTTTTTATTTTCTTATTTCTCCTTGTAACGGCAATATATGCGAGAATATGTATGTTTACACATTGCCTGTCGGATTTTTTTGCCAATGCATATTTAGTACATACAATGCATACGTAGTAGCGTAATACCGAATGTGTATGTGAATTAATAATGTACAAAATAACTACAACATTTGAAACTAAGATTCTTCAGCTCCTATTTTGTGATGGTCATGGTACATAGTACAGATGATAAAAACTATTTATTTATTTCTTAGCCTATTTTTGCTATGTCCCACTGCTGGGCAAAGGCCTCCCTCTTACTTTTCCACACGTCTCTATCCGCTGCTATAATTTGCCAGCCAGGCAAGAACTTGTCCAGATCGTCCCGCCATTTTGTTCTGGAGCGGCCATTGGGTTGCCAAACGGATGTTAATTTTACTCACCTGTCTGGCTGCATTCACCAGACATGTCCCATCCAGTTCCATTTAAGTCTGGCAATTTTTGCTACCACATTTGCAATGAGCGTCTTATAGAACGCAGTTCGGTATTCCGCACTTTATCTATAAGGCGGAGGCCTAATATGCTACGTTCCATTGCCCGCTGGCAGACCTTGAGTTTGGACTTCTGAGCCTTAGTCAAAGACCAAGTCTGTGAGCCGTAGATCAGGATAGACAGGTGGCAATTATCGAGGAGCTTCCGTTTAAGTGTAATAGGAAGAGTACCCTTCATCAATTCCTTCATGGACCAGTAGTGCAGAGTGAGAGAACAATATAATGTCGTCAACGTAGCGAAGGTTGGATAGCCTTTTACTTAGTTAGAACATATACCACTTCTTAACATGTAGTTTTTAGTATTCGTTATCCATGATTCATACAAATGCCTACTGTCTGTCTGTCTCTTTGTAGTCTTAGACCTTTAAAACTACGCAACGGATTTCGATGAGGTTTTTTAAATAGATAGATTGATATGTATAAAACATGCCCGGGCGCAGCCGGGGAGGGCTGCTAGTTTAAAATATTCGTATCTTTCTAAATTGAACATGTCGAGTATAACTAAACTAAAACAACAGAACAAAACTGTGCTAAAACCAGTATTCGTCGGTTTTTGTAAGGGTTTTATCACACAGCATCATTAACGTATGTATACCGATACAATTCGTAACATATAATCATGTCACACACATAACTCGTGAGCTGAGCACCGATAAATCTAATCTACAATCACCGTATCAATGAGTCAGGAAGGTCTGATTAATGCGATCCGAATACAAATACCTCGATACGATCGTGTACGGGTTTTAGAATCAGAGTTTCAGGATGACCCGCGAGAGCGACAATACAATGTTGTTGTCCATTTAAACCATAGATATTATAATTATTTTTTAAACGTTCTTATCACGTCTTTATTGCTTACGAAGCAGACAAAGACAATGGTCAAATTTAGAGATGTAAAAGCCCGTGGAGGAAAATCGAATCAAATTACCGACGGCTGTGTTGCATTGCCCATTGACTTGGTTTCTCAGAAATTTCACTCATACTTTGTAGTGACGGGACGATCTTTTTGGAACGTAGAAACTTGTATCTTCTGATAGACCAGCGTGGAAGCAGGTTAGCTATTGATTCCCTAATACTGTCTTCTGTTGATAACGATGGAAACACCTCCCAGAAATAGGAAAATCAATGAAAAATCTTTAAAAATCTAATAACTCTTCGAGATATAGACGTTGCAAAGTCTTTGTAAGGATTGTAAAGTCCTCACATTGATGATATATGATATTGATAAGGGGTTGTTTCGGGGATGATGATATAAACAACCGAATTGAGTGAATTGATATATTGTACTGAATTAAATCTATTGTTCGATACGTAAGTTAAGAATGTAGGTCGGCGAAAACGTCGCATAAGCTCATTGCAATTTCGATTGCTGCACATAAAATATTTTAGCGTTCCATGAAAATGTAGGTCGTCCCGTACAGTCTTATTTTTACGCAAGCCCGTTAACACCGTCGCCTTCCGCCTTTATAAGGCTAGAAAAAATGTGACGTCACAAATGTCAGTCTTGTGCGGGCGATATGAGAAGGAAGTTTGTTCGACTGTTATTAAATAGATAGCATCATAATAATACTTGCTTTAAATTTTAAGTGATATAGTTATGGCAACATATTGTTTTTATTTATACTTTTCAAACTGCATTGCACAACCAACTTATTAGCAAACTTAGGTTACCGATATCAAATAAAAATTATGCTTAACAGTATTTTTAACCGAAAAAGGATCAAAAAAGGAGTTAGATATATGTTTTTAAAAATCTACACAACATACCTATTCTTCCCAATCACATAATCTTTTTTTCGTTCTTGCAATTGTACTTTTTAACGACAATTGTTTTACAATGACAAGATCCAAGCCGAAGTCAATGATACCAGAAGGAACATTAATTCTTACGTCTGCAGGAGTACAAAGCCAAATGAGATTTTTTTTTTTAATTGTCGACCTATTTTGTACCACAGCGAGAGCTATATGGTCTTCCCGTCTTACTGTATGGAAGATCAATACATTTCTATTCTTATTATCCCATATTATTATTTTGTGTTGAATACACAAATTACTTGAAACAATGCGAACAAAAGCGAATTTATATGAAATAGTAATATCATCTAATTAAATAGCGCCGCCTGCTCTCCATTGTGGCAAGCACAATGACTACTAATTCCTGATCCATGTAACTTCCTACATTGTTCCCGTGTTGACAGATTTTCCTATTATCATGGAGAACAATGTGCCACTTGTAGTACATCAATAGTTTGATAAATTCAAATTGAAGCCAAATATGACAGCTTTACGGAACCGAAAAATATGTTCTGATGATGATCATGATGAGTAAAAACTGCCTAGAATTCTAAAAAATATTTTCTAACCACAGGCATAAAAAAATTTTTTTTTGCTTTCTAACCTCAACTGTTGTTTAAATAACGCGCCTCTTATGCATGGCTCTTATGCCCCATCTTGACATATCTCATCCGAAGTCAATGATAACAGAAAGAACAATGTTCTTTCGGCTGCAGGAGTGCATACCGGATAAGAAGAAATGTTTTTAATTGTTGACCTCTGGTGTACCACAGAGAGAGCTATGGTCTCCTACCCAACAATAATTGGGTATTCTACGAGGTCATTTCAAACTTGTATGGAAGATCAATATTAACAATTCTATTCTTATTACCCAATATATATAATTATTTTGTATACCGATTTAATACTCTAATTACTTGAAACAATGCGAACAAAAGCGAATTCATATGAAATAGTAATATCATCTAATTAAATAGCGCCGCCTGCTCTCCATTGTGGCAAGCACAATGACTACTAATTCCTGATCCATGTAACTTCCTACATTGTTCCCGTGTTGACAGATTTTCCTATTATCAGAGAGAACAATGTGCCACTTGTAGTACATCAATAGTTTGATAAATTCAAAATGAAGCCAAATAATATGACGGCTTTGTTTTTGGCATTACATCATAACAAAGCCCATGCATGGGCTATTCTGCTGCAATTTTTATTTGAAACTGTTTGGTTTTCTAGTTAGTTATGAGACAAAAAGAAAATGTTTTAATACACTAAACATATTACCACTGTACCCCGGAAATAACTTTAGCGTTTGTTGAACCTATACTTAGATTAGTTCTGGTCTGTTCTACCCGTAGGTAAGATGTCGCTCTATGTAAAAAAAGAACCTTGTCAAATCACCTAGGATAGGTAGCGGAACCCAGGCTCTGAAGCATAATTGCTGATGCTGGATGCAATCAGGAACCGAAAAATATGCTCATATTTTTCGGTTAGATTATCTGACTAACTCCTCTTATGTTCAGTACTAGGGTTTTTTTAAATAACAGTACAACTACTAATCAGTAATGTATCAATCAGTTAAAAATTTCCTACACTGTATACTATGTGTATTTTCTCATACGCCAACATTAAGAATAAAACGGAAAATAACCAATGATTTAATATTTTCCCTAACATGAAAGCGGATATGCGCAGCCTCCCCCAAAAATGTGTCCGTCGCAAATTGTTTGCCGTGCACTTCATTTTGAAAGCTTCTGCCGCCTGTTTAATAGTGTCAATGCGAGCTTTATGACGAGTATGACATCCATATTTATACTGCGGTAAGTACCCGGCCAGTAGCCGTTAATGTTATATCCATCTATACATACCTTTAATAAAACAGTAAATCCCGCGTGTCTGCACATTCAAGTTATTTCACAGAAGCTGATAGAGGGCGGTAAAAAGGTGTATACAATCCAAAAATATGACTTTTTTGTCTGTCTGAGTTTTGTGGGTTATTTTTGAAATTACTGGAACAATTTTAAGGTGGCTTTTCAAAAATAGATTTATCATATTCTAGAGCATCAAACAACATCAAAACTTTGTATCGTTAAAATTGATCGATTAGTTATACTCCTTTGAAGGTTCTTTGAGTGCACCTAATTAAAGATTTGTAATTTTTAGGCTTTAAGGTAAGGTATTTTTAGTTTATAAAGTAGTTTATTCTTTTAATATGAACAACTTTATAAACCGCACCCACTTGAAGGTTGGAAAAAAATAACAGCTGCTGTAAGATTTTTTCACGTCGTTTAATAAATTATTCTAAGTATGTTTCACTATGAGTTGTTCATGTAATGATACTCGCAGCTCAAAAAAAAGCAAAACTAGCAAAGGAGCGCATTTTAATCTATTCATGCGTACTCTTTACTTTGTTGTCATTTGTAGCACTTCACTACAAACTAGAGATAAAATTAATTTCCTATCCATTTATTTCCATCATGAAAGTGAACAATCGAATAAACACAATATTGTATGATAAGTTGTGAATAGAGCGGCGAGCGTGCGTCGGTACACGCGAGTCTAGCAAAGTTCTTTTGTGCGATTATCGCGGCAAATCCGATCGAGGGAAGTGTGGCTTGCTTTCAGCAAACTGCATTATGAGTTATCTGCGGCCGCCATTGTTGTGAGCCGCTCTATAATCTATTCAGTTGCGTGAAACGGGACGAGAAACTCGCGCGATGGCTGGCTGGAACTGGAACTTACTGGTTGTTACTGGTGAGGGTAGTTAAAATCTTTGGTGTATGTGGCTATTTGTTTTCTTCATAATATTTAGCTCTTATCAGTGGAATTTGATTTCCTGATCCTTTTGTTTGGACTGACCCACCCAAACGGAGGCTAATGTTTTTCACACGTATATTAGTATATTTGTATGTATGTTTGTTTTAATATTGCCTCCTGTAGCCTTAACCACTTGAATGATTTTAAAGCATTCTACATGTAAAAAAATTTTGAAAATCGGTTCAAAAGTTTCGCCACCTATTCGATTCAAACAAACAATCAAATCTTTCCTCTTTATAATATTAGTATCGATAAAATACCCCCTAAATAAACTGCAAATAGTCTTTTAATTCCCTTAATAAAACCTAATCCAAAAGAGAAATAGCAGACAATATTTGGCGAATATTGGTTAAAATCTAAGAACCTGTCCATTGTGCCGCCAAGCTCGCAATAAGCGATAATGGGCAAGAGTTCGCAACTTCATTCAGCAGATTATAGGCGATCCATTGAAAATATCCATAAAAGTCGAACATTATCCGAAACAATGGAGGGAGGGCAGGGTATTAGGTGCTTGCCGCCATTGAACAACTTTTGTCCCATTGTTGTCCACTAGGGAGGGCCGAATACAAAGACACGACGCAGACATAGCCCGAAATTCATCAGCAACATGATTGTTTGCTACATAAAGGAGGCCATTGTCGACAAATATGATATCGTAATACATTGTGGACGTAATAATTAGAATTCTGAGGCGTCGTTTAAGGTGTATTGAGGACAGTTTTGGAGTATTAAGCTGTATTACGTTACTTATTATTTAACTTTTTGTGATTGGAGCGAACGGGCGCAAACTTAAAACTCCCCTAAGCAGGCGATGTGCTTTAACCTGTCACAGATTCTTTATAGATAAGTATTTATCATTGTTTTACCGTGGAGCACTCTAAAACTAATATGATTTAATTTGGCGGAAACATTAAACCTAATACATCATCATCACTTCGTGTAGGTGACACGGTCAGTCGACCATGCACACCGTGGTGTCAGAGTTCTTCGGAACCGCCTCTCGGCCTAATACATAATTACCTATGTTATCAAATAATAGTATCGTTCAGCGAATAAGTCGTTAGTATCGATTATTAAGTCCGAATATATGCTGTCTTTTATATATAGTTAAATAAAAAAGTGGGATTTGTCCCTATATATTTAATGATATTATTTCTGAATAGAAGAAAAATATTTGATCAATACCATCAATATGATAAATTTCAGTGTCATCTCCGGCGCATTGCAACTGCATTCCAAAGGAGACAAAAGATTTCTTCCCCGCTATGCGTTTATTCGCCACCCCTTACAATGATTTATCCATACTAGACCAGCCTAGCAAACAAATACAAAAACTTGAAAGATGGCATAGCTCTTTAAAGGTGTTTTTCTATTTGCAATTTTACAACACTGGAATACCACAAATGTTCCTTCTTTCTATTTGACAAACCATAGGATTCAAATATAGCTCAACTACATAGAAGTAGGAACAGACGCATTTTTACGACGACGCAATATAGCAAGTAACACCTATCTGTGCTTATGTACTTAGTTACAAGTATTTCCTGCATTTAGTTTTCACTTCCAGACGACCAGGCATAGCGCCGTCCTTGCGCCATAAAAAAACATTACCCTCATTCTGGCTGTTAAAACATCTTCACTAGACACTTAAGGGGGAACAATAGGCACAGTAGCGACGACAATCATTTTATTCCTAATACTTTACAAATAGAAAGGAATTCAAGAATGTAAACAATACAAGCCTTAGTAAATAACCTGAAGTATTTTTTGAATCATGTTTATTACTATCGGAATCAGTGAGAATTATGAGAATCTGATTACCGCCAAAAACGGCCGTTTTTGGCGGTTATCACTTTTTCTCTCAATGACTGATTCTCATAATATCAAAACATGATTCCAAAAATACTTCAGGTTATTTACTAAGGCTTGTATTGTTTATATTCTTGAATTTCTTTCTATTTGTAAAGTATTAGGAATAAAATGATTGGCGTCGCTACTGTGCCTAGTGTTCCCCCTTAATAACTCATTCATTCGAGCTCCGTGGCGGAGTGGTCACCACGCCAGCCTGCGACACGGAGGTCCCAGGTTCGATCCCCGGTCAGGTCAAGATGGAAAATGATCTTTTTCTGATTGACCTGGGTCTTGGATGTTTATCTATATAAGTATATTTTATAAAATATAGTATCGTTGAGTCAGTATCCCACGACACAAGTTTACAACTTACTGTGGGGCTAGCTCAATTTGTGTGATATGTCCCTATTTATTTATTTATTTATTACTCAGAACAAAAAAGCCTTGTAGCAACGCCTACTACCAAGTATTTCCTGCATTTAGTAATTTCACTTTCAGACGACAACACATAGCGCCGTCCTTGCGCCAAAGTGATTCCCAGTATTTCCTGTCACAATGGGCCGCACTTTCACTTTTTTTCCTAACTCACTTAAGAGCGTATACTAGCAGTATTTTTTCAATATGGTTTCCATACAAATGTATTTCTCTATTTTCTCGCTGAAAACTGATTCTAGAGCCACAATTCTTTTTTCATAAAATCTAGTATTAAAATAGGAATGCCTCTATTTTTTATTTTTTCCAAAAACACTGATTTTGTATAATTTTTTTTTTCTTGTAAACAGGTTTTTAGAAAAAAAAATAAAACATAGGGACATACCTATTTTAGTAATAGATTGTATGTAAAAAGAATTGTGCCTCTAGAAGCAGTTTTCAGCGAGAAAATAGAGAAATACGTTTGTATGGAAAACGCACTGCTAGTATACCCTCTTAAACCATTTTTGACAGTGTACGTCCGCCATAAAAAACATTACCCTCATTCTGGCTGGGTCAGACGGGTAAAAAATTCCTTAAGTTAATACATCTTCACTAGACACTGAATAACTCACTACTAGTCACTACCATATTATTTAGAACAAAAAAACCTTGAAGCAACACCTACCTATCTATCTACTAGTTATTTCCTGCATTTAGTAATTTCACTTCCAGACGACAAGGCATAGCTCCGTCCTTGCGCCGAAGTGATTCCCAGTATTTCCCGTCACAATGGGCCGCACTTTCCCTTTTTTCCTATTTGAACTCACTTAAACCGCCCGCGATTCGTGGTCCGCCACTTTTGTTTACTTTGTTTGCTCGCACCATCCATTTTAAGCGTTGTGTCGTTTTACGTATGGAAATTGGATGCTATTTGCATTTATGAAAGCAGATTGACTAAGGCATTAGTAGATTAAAATTATAAATAAAGATAGATACATAAAAAAATGTTAATGTCTTGGCTATACGTATGAAACACTTCTAAAGCGATGCTTTTCGATGGTTTATAAAATTGATGCGTTAGCGTGATCGAGTAACTTTGGCGGACGAAGAAAGAAGTGGCAGCCCTAGGACGGCTACTACGGAATAAAATAAAAATGTACTGGCTGTGAGAAATTAAATTCAAGAAGTAAATTACATATGAAAAGCATATACTTCAAATTGGATCGGTAAGTGCGCATGAAATTCTGCACGGGCATCTTCGGACGAGGAAGACGCTGAGAACAGTCAGTTTCAAACTTTGTGGCGGCTCGGAACATCGCGCGAGACGATGCGCAGTACACAATACCAAAGACAATATAATACTAAGGGGGAACAGTAGGCACAGTAGCGACGCCAATCATTTTATTCCTAATACTTTACTAATAGAAAGGAATTCAAGAATATAAACAATACAAGCCTTAGTAAATAACCTGAAGTATTTTTTGAATCATGTTTATTACTATCGGAATCAGTGAGAATTATGAGAATCTGATTACCGCCAAAAACGGCCGTTTTTGGCGGTTATCACTTTTTCTCTCAATGACTGATTCTCATAATATCAAAACATGATTCCAAAAATACTTCAGGTTATTTACTAAGACTTGTATTGTTTATATTCTTGAATTCCTTTCTATTAGTAAAGTATTAGGAATAAAATGATTGGCGTCGCTACTGTGCCTACTGTTCCCCCTTAACGTAATAGACTGCCCACCTCATACAAAAATATTGGACCAAATTGAGGTTGCGAAAAGCAGGCGAATGTATGGCGCAGGAGAGTTGCTTGCTACTCGATACTAGATGGCGGTAATCTGCGTTAGCCTTTAACTTACTAAATATACGGTGTCATTTTAAAATATTATGCCTAGAATATTGTTTTGATTTTTAATAAGATTTATTTTGTGAATAATGTTTTTATATTCTCATAATACGGTAGATACAATGTTGTGTAGTTTCGAGTGGCGCCATGTATGCGAGTCTCTGAGAACAAATCGTACGATTAAGGCGTTGGGACTACATGACAATACTAAGTTCAGCGGGGCGCACGCGGAGAGGCAGGGCGCGTACTGCGCAGTTCGCAGCTCGCAGCCTTCGAGCAACACGGAAGGGAGTAGCCATACGCAGCATTCCCCTCTGTCAAGGTACAAGCCAAAATTAGGCATATGCATGTCTATGTGTTAGTTGTGTGACTCATCTGTACACAAATTATTTTTTCTTTTTTATGTCATTTTTTGTGACAATGTCATAATTACTATCAAGTGACAGTTTAAGTTTTGTATGTAGGTGTGCGGAACTAAACTTGTGTGCACATTTCCCCCCGCAAAAAACGCCAGAAAAATTGTCATAGAAAATTGTCGCTTTGCCCACTCCCTCCGTCCGGTACGGAGGCCGTGTTGCTCGAAGCTCGCAGCTAATATCCGAGCCGCCATAAAGTTAGTTCGGACTGTCCACATATTTAAAAGCAGGGTCAAAGGAGGCTCGGTTAGAATGTTGTCGAGACATGATAGCAAAATTTAAATCGCTCGCGTTTACGATATATCATTATGGGTGATTAATCATGGGTTTATCAGTATGATCCAGAAACAAAGCGTCACTCGACCATAGAGTGTTTTAACATAAACCAAATCCTGCCAAAGTTTTAAGCGACCTTGCTGCTTACTTTTATGAGCAGCAAGATTCGAGCAACACGGCTTTCTGACGGAAACCGTGTTGCTCGAAGGCAGCAAGCGACCGAATACCGGCCTCCGTGGCCTGCTTGCTGCTACTGCTTCACCATCAGAGGCAGGTTTGAATCTTTTCCACATGGACTTTTTCCCCATACTTTCTTAATTTAATTGGAGTAAAATAATAGTTCTAAACTTTATTCACCGGTAACATAGGTACAACGGTCATAAACGCCACCAACCTCGGGAGAATATCGCTATTTCAAAAATTACCAAATTCTGAATCGCCAAAAAAGCCTATATAATTATTGAACCTGCTCACAAAATGTCACGAGAATCTTTTAAGAAATGCGACCTGTAGAGGGGAACACCCGGACAGACATACCAAGAACATTTTGCCTAAGCTGAAATATTGACGCCTCGCTCGCACTTCGCGCTTGTTCGGTCAATCAACTAAAGCTTACATACAACTACAAAAGATTCAAGTTTCAAAACTATCGAAAGATATGTACTTCATATCGGAGAAATCAATGTAATAAATAAATAAATATATACGGACAAATCACACAGATTGAACTAGCCCCATAGTAAGTTCAAGACTTGTGTTATGGGATATGAACTCAACAATACTACATTTTATAATAGATACTCGATTGCATAGAGCGGAGATGAGAGTGTTGAGGTGGAAGAGTAGAGCGATTAGAAGAACAGAATAATAAAAAAGTATGTAAGAGCGAGTGCGAAAGTACTAATAACTGTGTACTTATATTGCGAAGTAGTAGATTTAAGGAGTATAAATAGGTATGCCCATTTGTTGAGGAGGGAATATGAGAAGTCATGTAACTAAAAGTGTGTTAAAAATTAATGTTAATGGAAGCAGAAACAGAGAAACGCCAAAGAAAATATGAAGTGTTTAAGGAGGATATGCGAAAAATTAATGTTATAC
Organism: Rhodophaea formosa; assembly: GCA_963082605.1. Taxonomy (NCBI): domain Eukaryota; kingdom Metazoa; phylum Arthropoda; class Insecta; order Lepidoptera; family Pyralidae; genus Rhodophaea; species Rhodophaea formosa. The sequence goes on from OY720205.1 coordinate 18,077,414, forward strand.
TTGGAGTGGAAAAACTAACGTGCTGTCCCTACCCTACGTAGCGCGATCAGGAGACGAGAAAGATGATTTAATAATAATTATTGAAATTATCCCTCAGTCTTGAGATGTTCAAAAGATGCAAGAATAAAATCCTTGGTCTAAAAATCTAATTTACACGATCACATTCACGTATAAGCCCGTGTATCACAAATCCACGACAATGGAAATTATTTAGCATAAAGAAAGTGTCAGTTGATAAAATCAGGGAGCCTTATCCCCACGAGGGTGCAGGCTACCATGCCTAATCTACCATCGCGTGTCATTCATAACTATTGTGTCAGATCGGCCCGGCCATTGTTTAGGAAATCGATAAAAAAGACTTTGACCCTTTTCCAACAGAGTAGTGCATTCGACATTTTGACCCCTATAAATTGAACACGTTTTATATTTGTCAATGTTTAGTATAACATGTCAACATAATGTGGTTTATTGTTTAAAAAATATCTGGAAGGTCCTTTCGGTATTATAGGTAATCTTAAATTTTGGCTGCGCTTTTGCATTTGACCAATCACAGCTTTAGAGTAATATTCAGAGCTGTGAGACCAATAAAGAAATTGATTTATTTTAGTCAGATTTCAAAGGTGTTTAAGATTAGATATAAAAACGGCGAGTGATGCAGGCAAGCTTCACGCTACATTTCACCGCGGAATGGTTACTAATTTTGAGTTTCTTATCGTATCAAAGTTCAAGTTGCTAAAGTTTCAAAATAGATTAGTACCAACTGCTCTCGAAATATCGTATCGTACCTTGTTAAAGCACGTAGTATTGTTTGCTCGCTGTCTTTGACCAACATGTCATTTTATGAGGTCTACAGGTGTTTAAGCGGTGGTTTCAGAGTGGTGTGGTGACAAACTTGCCAAGTCTGTCACCACTCTACCCCACATTGTGCTATCCACCCCATGTCGTGAATAGCTTTATATTGAATCGCATTAAGTTAATACCGCCGTGAATAATAGCAGCTCTTTCCAATGCATTGTCTGAGTTAGTAACAAAACAGTGGTGATTTTTTTTTTATATTGAAGAGAGGGCTATAGGGTTTGTTTTGTACCTAATAATAAATGCTGGCCCTGTGAGCTTTTATGACTTCGCGAATACTTACAGTGGGATTTGCAATGGTCCTAAGCGCCAAAGACCCTATGGCACTTAATTTGTGCCACTTCCATTTTTTTAAACATTTAGATTTTTTTTAAATTTTACTTCGTTCGACAAAATATAGTCAATGTAATTTATAGACAAAGTTAGGAACACTGAGCTGCGCTCCCTGCCGAAGATTATTGTAGATGTAGGTGCAAAAGCTGCCAGTCTGAAATGGGGCTGGGCCAGAAAGGCGGCCAGAAAGGTGGGCAAACCTTGCCACTTTCTGGGTACCGGACGGCCGCCGTGGCAGAGGCAGACCGAGAAGGAGATGGCGACATGACATGGATAGATTTAAACAAGAATGACCAAGTATAGCGAAAGATCGTAAAGAGTGGAGCATTAAAGGGGAGGCCTTTGCCCAGCAGTGGGACGCAACATCTACAGGCTAGGTAAAAAAAATTAATTAACCGACCTTCTCACATAATATCACAAGAATCGGTCGAGAAATGGGACCTGTAGGGGAGAACAGCCGGACAGCTGGATAAAATAATTTTTGCCAAGCTGAAACTAAGGCGCTTTGCACTCAGTCAGTTAACAAACGAATTGATTGAATATTATTAAATACCTACACCGAATGGATGATAGCTGAGATTAATAAAAGGTAGCAAAGCACTTAAAGCCCAAAATACGTTTTGATATGTACTTACTTGTTATATACTTTAACGTATATATCTATGCTTTTTTAAGTGAAACTTCTAATGAAAAAAACTGTAATCTCTATAAAAATATTATGACATTCCTATACAAACAGCTCGGAAGCTGATCATTTTGGTATGGGAAGGTCGAACTACTTTCTAGTTTCCAGCAGTTGTCCTATAAGAAATTCGTTCATATTGATGTGCTTATGGCTCTTAAAGTCTATATTAAGGCTTAATTTACACCCTTTTATATATCGTACTTATATAACTTTACATATGATTTAAAATATGAAACAACATGGCCGATTTCAAATGAATATCAAAGGAAAAATCAAGTGGCCGTGTCGGGGAGAATTCTCCAATTATACATTACGCCCAGCAGAGTTGAATAGCGAGTAATTTTGTTTCTTTCAGGAGGTGGTCTCGCTACAAGTGAGAAGCTGAAGAGAGGTCCGAACGTTGACTTCAGCCTTAGAGCAACGTAACTCTGTTCAACCTAAAGTGTATTTTACGTGTTTATCTAGGCGTACGAGTATTTATCTTTACTTATATTACAAAGACGAACGATTTGATAGTTTGTTTGCTTCTTTGAGTTGAATAGGCTCCAAAACTACTGGACCGATTTGCAAAATTCTTTTACCTTTAGAAAGCTAATTTATCGGCGGATGACATGGGCTATAATGTACGCGGGCGAAGTTGTGGGAAAATTGGTAGTCGAATATAAATCAATATTGAAATTTAAAGTCTACTAGAAAACGTATTATTTATTCCAAGGTACCTACATTATTAAACAAAGTACTACAGTAAATATTACTTGGATAATATTGACACCCGGTTTTCTCTTCTCTAACGAAATACTTGTGTTTTTTGCAAGTTTCAAAACATCAAACAAAAGAGTTGTGTTTCAGAAACTTCGTAGCACTCGTACCCTTATGGGCTACGTCTCGTAGCCAGTTCGTAGCAAGCATATCATCTGCTAGCAATGTTTACAAGTTGTAGCACGCTTACGCTTTGCTCTTGCACCGCGGCATAAGGTCGAGGATGGCTCATTGTGATGGGTACAATGAGGGCGGCAATCCTTCGCCTCAGCAACCACATTCACGTTCATGGGCGGTCACTTTATACGTAGAATTTACATGCAAAGTGAAAAACTATCGACCTACGCGCGCCGCAGACCGCCAGCCTGGGAACTCTTTGAATAGACTGAAAATGAGGGATTTCAAAGGATTTTTCTTTTATTTGTGATTTGAATTTTATTGAATACGCCCTGATTTTATCGTTTAGATTAAAATGAAAACGTTCGGTGGGAAAAGCTAAGTGCTAACTATGCATCTATCGTGAATTCAATCCAGAAATAAAATACCCAAGCTTTTTAGAGTTAACTATAAATATATCTATTGACTTACGCCAGACTCTTCACTTACCTTTAAGTCACAGCATTCACCATCTCCTATATTTTATTAGGATTAAACTTAAACTTATTGTTTAAATTCCGAGAGGTTGATTGATCCTCAACTTCCTCACCCACCTCCACTCTAATTGGTTAGCTACTGAATAGTGATCTAACTAGAAGTAAATCTCAGTGAATAAGTGACTATGTTTTAGTGTTAACAAAGAATGTCGGATAACATTAATGAGATGAATATAAATAATTAAGCATCAATCATTTTCCTAGAGATTACCATGACTACGAAGAACCGCTTTCAAAGTGTATCTCATGAGAGCCATGCATTGTCTCTCCAGTCATTATTTACACCGCAGCCACCTGCATTGAAATCCGGCGTTACGGCCTAACCTATTTTCCACTCTCTTTAGAGTCGCCCTCATTCTTTGCTTTTGTCGCGATGCGAGATTCAGATGCAAGTGTCCCGGGATTCCAAGCGATGTTTCTATTGTCCCTGTATGTCGTGTGGTGTAAAGCGCACTTATCTTTCTTTATTAAATGGAGAAGGCTTACATTAGGCAAATAGCCATGCCATGTTCCCAGCAGAATAGAATTTGACCACTCCATGTCTTCCCGTGGATGCCGTTGAAGGCGACTTAGAAAAAACAAGCTGAACCAAGTTTTCAAACGTCAAAAAGACCTCTTCAACTCTGGCCAGCGTGGAGAGTGTAGGCCAAATCCTCTAACTGCTCTGGCTAATATATAGCTCTGATAGTAAAGAGAGGATGTGCTTCTGCAGTGGAGACTAAAAAAAACCTGATGATGAAAGACTCATAGATTGACACGAAATCACAATTACCTCCCTATTATACAGTCTATTTTCAAATCCTTGGTTTTTGGGCTTTGTTGCTACGAAATTTAATACGATTGCTTTTTGGAAGCGGCATAGGTAAATATGTCTTAATGCGTTCTACTTCCTACTTTCTTGTTTACTAAATTATAAATGTGAAAGTTTAAATGGATGCAAAAATGTTTGTCATAAAGAATAAACACTTAATTGATACTGAACAGATTTTCGAGAATTTTTTAAAAGCTTTACATATAGGATAGCAGACTGCACATTATGCAGACGGGATAATATTAGTAATAAAAAGATTGCATATATGTTATTAATTACGCTCGCGAAAATATCACGCTCTAATCAAACTGCCTTCTGTAAATAAAAGGGGCTGAACGGGACTCAGATTGACAAACCTGCAAAGATGCCATTATTGGAAAATTATAACAAAGAAACCAGTAAAAAGAAACCAATTTATTCAACATTTCTATTGACAAATGGAAAGCTTAAAAAACTCGGTAGGTATTAAAGGAAAATATACATACAAAACCTAGCTTGAAACACCATTAAGAGACGAACAATCGGCGCCCTGATGAATTTCGGTTTATGTTCCACGCCGTGGAGTCTTTGTGGCCGTACTTTCAGCTACACAATAGGGACAAAAGTTATTCAACGACAATGCGAGCACCAAATACCGATCGCCCAGCCCCCTTCCCCCTGCCAACTTGGTACCTAACCATTGTTTACTTTAATACTCGACTTTTATGTATATTATCGATACGACGACAACATAATCGCGAAATTGAGTTACTGAACTGAATTTTCGTTATTTTTGAAGCTATTGTAAACGTTTAATAACTTTCTGTTGTTTACGTGAAATTGTTTGTACCGAGGTTTATCAGGTTTTATAGTTTTTCTGCCACCATATTATATTCCATGCATGCGTTATCATCATAAACACACACAGTTACTCTGACTATTTTTACTATATCGTAGGGTAACTTAAAATAAGTCCTTTAGCAATAGTACTAACATCTCAAGTAGAAGCGTGCTTGAGATAGTGAAAAGATTTCTTCAGGGTCGGCAACGCGTGAGTGGCACCCCTGTTGTTGCAGGCGTCCATGAGCTACGGTGACCGCTTTCCATCAGGTAGGCCATATGCCTATTTGCCCACTTAGTTTTATAAAAAAAATGTACTTGTCTCAAAGGAGGAGTTCATTCAAAGGAGGTTTTGCATCAGGCAGGCTGTGAGCCGCTGTCAAAAAAATCGCCGAATTAATTCCATGTAGTACCTCTATATTTTATTATCTGTAGTAACAGAGAGGGATGATTCTGAAGCAGTATAGCTGAGATGCAATCAAGCATTACTGAGACGATAAAAAAGATCTTGGATCAAAAAAACGAAGATAAACCTTTAACATAAAGCCGTTCCTCGATTGTACTGAATTGCCTTTGATCCTGGGATGCGACCTTTGATCGCCGAGCCTGGATATGGTAAACTTTCTCCAGACTTCTTGACCGATTATCATAAATCAAAAATATTTTCCATTTCAATCATTGCAGAATATTGGTACTTTCAAATTTCATTGATTAAAACATTCAACACGCCGCCGCCGCATCATGGTTTGTACTTTGATTAGATCAAACGTGCCATTGAATTCACAATCCGCATAATAATATTTAGTCTGGTCGTATAGTATATATCCTTTCAATCCTCAGCACAAACTCGGAGATATACCTCACTTATCTCTAAAGAAGCCAGTCTACAAGATGACATCATGCTTAACAATATTTCGACAGTTACTATTCACGGCGCGCGCCATTGTTACAAAAAGCTCGAGCGATTCTACAAAAGCTGTAAAGAATGAATGGGAGTGGGTGGAGGGAGCCGATTCAATAGGAGAAAGGAAGGAGGGCGTGTGTGTTCTTACGTAAGTGTGTTTTGTGGTGCGTGTGAGGAGTCCGCGAGAATGGAAGACACCTCCACTTTTAAATTGTAAAGATTTTTCCAATTCGAAATATATTTTTCTGGAATCAAAAGCTGGGGTGTGTTATTTATGGACAATATTTGGCACATAGCAAAATCAACCGTTTATTTTTTCAATTTTACTTCTACATGAAATAATTCTACCGATCCCTGCAGCGAATATTTATAAGTTAATTTTGTACTCTCTTGCAATATGGAAACTTGAAAATCAAAATCACTGAAAGATTTCATCCCTTCGATACAAATTCTCCAATATGCAAGTTACATTTGTAAGGTATTATATTATTCTTCTTTTTTTATGATTTTGTAATAATACTGATTCCAAGATTCCAATATTGTGAAGGTTTCAAAGTTAACCTGAGTACTACGTTCAATGAATAAAAACCAAAGAGATCAGAATATTAATAAAAACAAACTAAAAGTCAAACAGAAATATGTTATAGATGAAAAATTAATATAAAACAACATGAAAGTAGGTATAAAAACATTTCGGTACAAATCACTAAAGGGAATTTAAAAACGGTTCCTCCAATGCTTTGCCGACATGCCAACTCATTGCACTAGTGTAAGTACCCAACACAGCAGTAACTATTACATTTCCAAATAAGCATGACTAATGAGTTCTTAACAAGCGCGGAGCAGGTTCTTTTTAGTAGCCCCTCTGGCGCACTAAACAAAAGTCGTTCGTAGACTCACTGGCGGTTTCTGAACAACTTTAGTGTGACCCCACAAAGCCGTGGAACGTCATTTAAATGCACACGTTTCATTGGCTCTGAATGCTTCAGGGAAGTAGAAAAAGAACGGGCCAATTACGACGCCTTTGTGGCGACCTCTTCGGGCCTCGAGTAACTTTACGTATGGGGATCTGTTTTTATTCGTTTTCGGTGGTCCCCGTCGTCACTTGACATCGACTTTGATGTGATCTATAGTATAATCATTCACGGGTTGTGAGTTTTTCGAGACTGCTTTCAGAATTATATCTGCATGCATGTTATAGATATTGATATTTTTTACTAATATTAAAAAGAGGAAATATTGATGTGTTTGTATGTAATGGATAAACTCAAAAACTACAAAACCTATTTCAAAATTTATTCACCAATAAAAGACTGCAAAGGACATTAGTAGCGGGTGACACACCACGCAGGCAAAGCTATAATTTCGTAGCCTATAGCAGACGACATGTATTCGGGTGACGTATCACTTAGCTGCAGAAGCTATTTGGATTGCAATACATAAAATTAGTTGTATCAGCTTTTTATTTTTTACTTTCATTTTAAGGTAGTTCGTAGCCGACAGCAGACAGCAACAGCTGCGGACTACCTTAAAATGGAAAGAAAAAAAAATACCGTTATCTATTATCTAATCAGATTCTCATTGGATTTTAAGAATGCATATGAATAAAATTAATACAATTAAAGGTAGCTTATAAGAATGTCACGAAACATAACTTCATTAGCCTAAACGAATTACTTATATCTTCAACCTGTTCAAGCTCAGAAGTACATTAATTTTTATTGTTTGGTAGTAAAAAGTGGCAATTACTTCCGTTTAAGCATACGAACACAAAAGGAGAAACCTCATGACTTCTTTTCGAGTTTTAATATGCAAATAAAACAAAATGTTTCAATAACATACTCTTTCTGCTATTGCAATTATACCAAAGGAAGGAAGTGAAGAAGCAAGCCTAAAGAAGAAGCCTGTCGTTGCGACACGACTACGACTCGTATCGCAGCACCAGGTCGTTTGCTGTTGCTGTCTACAGTCGGCTACGAACATTAAAATGGAAAGAAAGAAAAAAAACTGCTTGAGTAAGTGCAACCCAAGGCGCCTTAAATTTTCCGAGTCAAATCCGCAAAGCCGCCGACACCGCTGCGCGCAACTGACCCTGCTTAAGCTTTGCGGTTGCCTGACCATACTCTCTTAAGATATTTTCTGTTTCTTCGCTTTCTTTCTTTGGTCTTTATGCAACGATAGTAAAAGGGTTTTTATTTAAATATTTTACTTGATATAAATCTGTAGGTAGGTTCATATATTCTTGCAACCGACCTGTTCAAGTTTTGCGGTTGCCTGACCATATCAAATCAATCAATCAATATTTCTTTTGCTTCCTTCTTTACAAAAACAGCAACAACGGGCGCTGCTTTATTGTCTATAGCCGCACTTATTAGGTATATCTTCTGCTACATTACTTCCTTCCTCTGGTAATTATAATGACAGTAAGAGTATGTTATGTATTGAAATATTTTGTTTTATTAACCGACTTCAAAAAAAGGAGGAGGTTCTCAATTCGTCATAATCTTTTTTTTTATGTATTTTTCCCAATTTCTCGAAGACGCCTGGACCGATATAAGAAATTCTTTTTTTGTTCGATAAGTAATACTTTACAGATGGTCCCATAAAATTTTTACCGAAATATGATGAGCGCCTTTCGAAAAAATACACAAAATCCAAAAAAAAATTTAAAAGTATGCCGTTCGGTTTACACTTTTTAGGATTCCGTAGTAAACAAGGAACCCTTATAGTTTCGCCATGTCTGTCTGTCTGTCTGTCCGTCCGCGGTTTTACGCAGAGACTATAAGTACTAGAAAGCTGTTATTTGGTATGGGTATGTATATTAATCATGGCAAAAAAGTGGTAGAATAAAATCTTGAAAAAAAATTTTTTGTAGGGTAGCTCCCATACAAGTAAAGTGGGGGAGTATTTTTTTTTTCTCTTCTTACCCATCGTGTGGGGTATCGTTAAATAGGTCTTTAAAAAATATTGTGAGGTTGAGAACACCATTTTTCGATTTAGTGATCCGTTTCCGAAATATTTGGTTTTAAAGTGCAAATTTTGTAAGTGTCCCCCCCCCCCCCCCTCTATATGCTAAACGGTTATATATAGATAAGTGAAAAAAATTACAGCAGTGCTGAAGTTTAAAGGAAAACTATCAGAGCTGAGTATTAAGTACAAACTAAAAAGTTATAGGCAACCAACTTATAAACTGTAAAATTTCATACTATTTTCATTGTTAGATGTTTTTGGTCGTTAAACTGTAAGATGCGAGTGTGAATAGTGTGAACTCAAAGTTGTCATTCGCAACTACGGAACCCTACACTGCGCGTGGCCCGACACGCACTTGGCCGGTTTTTTTTTAATTTTATTGTTACGCTTATTTAAATAAATTGAAGGGTTGAAGTCGGTTTTTGTTTTTTGTTAAAAATATCTTAAATTATTTTCATGCTAGCAGTCCACGTTAGCTTCACCCGTGGTACTTATATAATGGCAATCAGGGATAACAAACCTATTCAGCAGTGAAAGAATTTTTACTATTGGTCCAGTAGTTCCAACATTAGCGCGTTCAATAAAACAAACAAACTTTTTAATATTAATATTTATTTAGACACAGAAAGAAGTTATGAGGTTTCTGCTTTTATGCCTGCCTTTTACTCGCCAATACGATAAAAATCAATATAGGTACTCCTGTGCCTAAACAGGCTAATTCAACTCAAAGCCTCATCATTTGTGTTCCTTTCGGAATTCGCTTAGGCTAATTAAGTTACATATTTAGTGATATCCCGATAAGCTACTTTGAATATTATAAATTTTATTCATATAAATCTTATGAGAATCTGATTTGATAATACTTAAATAACGAACAAAAACTGATTATTTTTCCCTATTTTTCCATAATCTAATAGGATCATCAAATATCAAGATATCAACTTTTTCAAACCTAGTTATTGGATATCATTAAAATAAACTACTTAAAACACGCGCGTCGCACCGCTACCGCGCATGAATTAGACCATTTTCGTTCATAGCAAAACAATACGCTCGCAGTTCACCACTATGGATGATGCGAATTTTGAGCCCACCGTGCAATAGCAATGTACATACTTATGGTACATTATTAGAAAGGTATGAATAAAAGTTCCTATAGCGTGTGGTTCCCGGCAGAGAAGAATAGGACCACTCCAAATCTTCCCGTGGATGTCGTAAAAGGCGACTTAGGAAACGAAAGCTAAACAAAGCTTATAAACATCAAAGAGACCTCTCCAACCCGTCTGGCCAGCGTGGAGAGTGTAGGCCAAATCCTCTTACTGCTCTGGCAGTACAGAGAGGGTCGTGCTCCTGCAGTGGAGACTAATAAAGACCTGATGATGATGATGATGATAGCGTCAAGTTCCAAATCTTAGTTCGTTCAGAGATATTTTTTACTACCTTTCGCCCGCGGCTCCGCTAGCATTAGTATCTATCCCTCGGTAATAGTACTTTTCTCAGTTCTCCGTGGCGCAGTGGTTACCACGCCTGCCTGCGACACGGAGGTCCCGGGTTCGATCCCCGGTCAGGTCAAGATGGAAAACGATCTTTTTCAGATTGACCTGGGTCTTGGATGTTTATCTATATATGTATCTATTATAAAATATAGTATCGTTGAGTAAGTATCCCATAACACAAGTTTCGAACTTACTTTGGGGCTAGCTCAATCTGTGTGATTTGTCCGTATATTTATTTATTTTTAGGTGTCCAATGACCAGAGGGCTGGCAATTTCTTTGCACAAAGAATAAGCATTGCCATACAACGTGGCAATGCTGCCAGCCTTCTGGGAACACTTCCGCAGGGCAGTGATTTGCGGGACATTTTTTATCTATAGTTTTTTTTTTTAATAGATATTATTGTTATTTTTAGCTTTAAATTACTTTTTTAATTTTAGTTAGTTTTAGTTTTAAAAATGTTGTATATAGACACTGTTGATGTACCTTTATTATTTATTTATTTTATTTCAGTTTCCAATATAGACATTGTGTTTGTTTGTTTTCCATGTGTATGTAGGCTAGAAAGAATAAGAGGTAAAGGCTGTATTCAGTTAGTTACATGCAAGAGCCATACCTTACCATCAGAGACAATTCATTTTTAATTAATGAGGATACCTAAATACCTTTGATTGTCTCCAAACCCTCAATAGAGAGCTCCATTTAGTTAACCTCTTCTACCTTTTTATTTCTATATCAGAAGTGAAGTGGTCCATACTCACTCTCACTGAGGTGTTGAGTAGCAGTGAAATGTAAGCTAACTGTTATGACAGAGAAGGTCGTGCTCTTGCAGTGGAGCACTAATAAAGATCTGATGATGATGACGACAAAATAAGAAAAAACAAATCAAAACCAGTTGATTTGCCTCCTACAGGATAAGTTGTAGGCAGGTGTTTACATAATAAACAATAAAGTTTGTTCTACGCCTTATTATAATTTATTAGATGTTGCTTACATACAAAAAATAATTAAGTACCTAGTTAATTTTCGGGTTGAATTATAATAACTCTATGCGCAACGCATGCACCTCCGGCGACATGTCATCCTTTGGTATGAATGAAACACAGACATACCAATATACCAACAAGACAATAAAACCTTGAAAAATAATTTTATACTATGGACGGATAATGTTAAAACTTGTAGAACCAAAGTTGTGGTTTATAATATTAGCTTTCTTTTCCTGAGAAATCACTGGTGTTCTATAACCATGAACAAAAAGATCTGTAAATAACTTAGTTGGTAGCATAGCAACCTCCCATAATAGATACCTGTAATGCATCAAAAAAGCATATAAAAAGGGTGAGCCTTAGAAAAGCTAAGCACGAATTTTAAATTTCTGAGGATTAGGTCTAATAGAACTAGCTTTGCTCTACTCCACAATATGATTTTTAAATCGCCTAGATGTTGATAAGTCATTATACAAAATAGCATTATTTTAACAAGAGACAACAAGTTGAGGTCTCGCCCTAAATTGGAAACGCTTGCTCACTCTGAGCGAGCATCCTCAACTTTTTTGGTCACAAGAAAACCTAACGAATCTAACCCACCTAACTTCTTTGGTCCAATAGGAAGTTGCAATACTGCAATTTTATAGCTTCACACAAACATCACATTACCGTTTTCTTGTGTTTGGATAGAAAAATAGCGTAGTAGGTTGGTAGCTTTCTGGTCTGGTTTCTTCAGAGACAGCCCCTTTTACTGAGGATACTTGACACCGTTGATTGGCCTTGCACGGCCACATCCTCAATAGAGCCTATAGAGGAGGTTCATTACAAAGAGCTATACCCTTTTTGTTCTGACAGATTTATAACTAAAATTACTTATTACACAAGTTTCTGAATAATAACCAGCAATTTGCATGTGAAAACGCGCGTCGCGCCGCTACCGCGCATAATTTAGGCCGCAATCACCGATCAAAATGCATTTATGGCGTTTGGTCGTTCGTTAGCGAACCGTCAATACGCTCGCAGTCCACCGCTATAAATTTAGTATTGAGCGGACACACAACAAAGCGCGTTTTGTCTTGCAAATGAAAACGCGCACATTTCGCGGCATTGTGTGCGGTTGTTTCGGCGCCCGCCATTATTAACGGCGAACATGAAAGACAAAAGGTTCGTCTGCGCTGAAGCTGGCCTAGATAGCGGATTATTGTACTAACACAATAGGAGCGTTAATTCCGCGACTCTACCATTATTTTGTTGTTTGCAACTTTATTATCATCTATCGATGCGGACGTAGCGTTTTGGCTTTATTCAGCCATTGTAATTTTTTAATTAACATGATCAGGGTAATTGAAACGTCCTAGAAACAGTGTACATACGTACCATCGGAAAAAATACGAAATTTTAGTAAGTAAGTACTTTGTTCTTGTTGCTTTTAAAGAAGTGTTAGTTCTAGAGCAAATAATTTAATTCATTATCATGAAATAAGTTGAACGGAATTAGAAAACAAATGCGCTAAAATAAATAAATAAACAAATTAATATACTACATACATCATTTTTAAGCAACAATGGAAACAATGCTAATAAAGATGAATACTTAACATTGTGTCACTCTATAAAATAAAACATTTTATCTGACAATAAATTTAAAGATATTGCCACAGTTATAGCGCAAAAATAAAATAAGTATATGCATTTCATTATTAATAAGGCATCAATGCGGCTATAAAAAATATAAATTAATAAATTTAAAGTCATTAGATTTAAACTTACCCAAATGCAACAGACAGATTAAAAAATAATTCCAAAAAGAACACTACACAATCACAAAAATCACTTGGGCACCGCACTGTCATTGATACAGGCACTCACGAAAAACCACAACTTTCACGAAAAAGAAAAAATCAAATATTTAAAAGAATGTGGCGGGAAAATAAACATCGTCGAAAAAGTTCGGTCAAGTGTGGCAGACTGCATGCAGCCAAGCGAACGCGTTTAGTCGGAGGCGGGCACAGACTGCGAGCCGGCCGGCGTGGGTGCCTGTCCTGTCCCCATAGCCTTCACATCGCGCAGGATTCACGCGCATTTCACCATTTGGTCACCCTCGTACTTCGCTTGCAATGCACTGGCCGCTTGCATAATGTCTTACATTGTTAATGGTTAATTAAATACCTTTTTTGACCGAACGAGTGTGAAGCTCGAGCGAAGCATCTCTGCAGTTCAGCTTGGGCAAAATTTATGGAGTACTCTATGTTTGTCCAGCTGCTCTCCTCTACAAGTCGCATTTCTCAACCAATTCTCATGAAATTTAATGTGCAGGTGCAAAAATTACGTGAATTTTTATTTGTAAATTTTAATTTTGGAAATTTTCATACATGCTGTATTTGGCATGATGATCTGATGATGGAGGTAAAAGGTGGCTATAGGCTCCTTTCACCTCCATCGTCAGATCAGAATCAAATCTATGGTACCATAAAACAGCTTGTCATACGAATAAAATTAAAAAAAAACTGCTTGACGTTAAAGGGTAAAGTCTTCAAAATTGAAATTCAATATTAAACCCTCACAGACAAACAAACTACCTCACAGGGCAAGTTGAATTTGCAAATAAAAATATTCACCCGCGACACGAAAATCTTTCGTATCATGTTAACGGCTGAACCGATTTTGATAAAACATACCTAAGAAGCAACGCCAAGAAACCTGATTTCAAATTTAAAAAACTCACCCAAGTCTGTTTACCTGTTTTAGAGCTACAGTGCTTCAGACAGACCCACACACAGCAGCGATCAAACATTAACATCTTTTTGCGTCTGGGGTTAAATACTTACAGAAACATAGGTACCTACCTAGTTATTATGATACTCTGTACTATTGCGCCGAATCTGCTGTCAAAGTCATCTAGGCACGTCTCGTCAAAATGAAGAAGCCACAACCAGGAGATACATTGTGGAAATGTTGGATAATATGTCCCAATACAATGGCGCGAATACACGGCACAAAGCCGCGTCGCGTATTGTGTGAACCCGCACAATACACCTTGCATATAATATTACCATCAACCTGACATCCGCAAAAACCTCTGACAAGCGAATTACAACCCTAATTCCACCCAGTAAGAGGCAAAAGTTTATAACGCAGCTGCATATTGGACGTGGTTGCAGTGTATGATGTGTATTGCGTGTCAAAATAACTGATATTAATGGAAACTGTAGTTTTGTGTATGAACCGATGGGTATTTTGCATTGTTAGTGCACGGCCTTGTTGATACTCGTTCAGTTAACTAATTTTTGTATTGAATATGCATACGAATCCTAGCTAATAGTGCGAGTGAAGTTGATCGCAACCTTGTCTGAATCTGGAGTAGGGGGAAGGTTCCAAGCCTATACTTCCGATCCTGCCACCACTACTTCTGGCTATTTGCCGCTCCCCAGAAGAGCCACTTGAGTCGGTGGATGCTGTGAACACTCGCTTGCGGTCGGCCTGAAATAAAATTTTTATCAGATTGTAACAGCACACTGCACAAAGAAACAAAAACGCTAGTCAAATTTGGCCAAGAAAAAAGAAGAAAATTTGAAAATAACTTTTATTTGCATATTAATTTTTTTTACTAGCTAAACCCTTGAAGATCTATTCTAGGGCACTGGTCAATAATTTGGTTCATAGAGGATCTGTTATGTTTTACACCTCTTTAATATGAAAATGGTGTTCCAGTTGACTGAAGTTTGACGACATCGGTGCTGTTGCTGTAAATCTGCTTTAAATTGATTCAATGTAAAGTTGCGTCAATATTTTGATTTTGTAATGCGAAAACCTATATGTAATCGGCAAAGGCGAGGTATAAAGTTCTTTTTTTATATTCTGTATATTTTTTTATAATTATATTAAAGACTTGTAGCTTCAGAAGTAGAAAAGAACGTCGGAATCCGGCTTGTTCTGGTACCTTGTGTCATACTAAGTATTATTAATTCTGTGCGTGTGTGTAAATTTTGCGTACGTGTGAAATTAAGCTTATTGGCCTTTGACTTTGTCACCGATCACAGTTTCTGAGGTATTTCCATTATCTCCTGGACTCTTATTTTTAAGGCTATTTATAGCTTTTTGTGTTTCGTCATCGGTAATTGCTGTGATGTTATCTGGCCTGTTATATTTTTTAAATTGTTCTATTGCTGTTTATTTCGTGCGACTAGTTACGTTGTTTTATGTCCTTAATGCAGGTTAAGATCTGCGTTTTGTAATTCTGTTTTTAAAGACACTCTCATGGATTTATTATGCTCTAAAGCTGCCTGTACTTCCTGTGTTTTCTGCCGTCTCAGATCTTTTCGAATATCCTAATCCTAACTAATATTGTAGATGCGAAAGTGAGTTTGTTTGTTACGCTTTCACGCCGTATCTACTGAACCGATCATCATGAAATTTTGCATACACATAGGTTAGGGTACCGAGAAGGACATAGGCTATATATTACGCGGGCGAAGCCTCGGGTAACAGCTAGTACTATATAAATATGAAATTGATTTTTGCCGTCAATTTTGCCTTTTATAAATATGAAATTAACATTTGCCGCCAATTATCTGCTCTTCTAAAAAGTTCTTTATTTGAATCCCCAATTTTTGAGGGCAGCTATTGTAAGCTGTTTCCGAAAGCCACTTTACACTCCCTCTGTGAGGGCTCATAACCCTTTGTAGATAGATGATTTTCGTTTAATTTTCCACTAAAATTAGGTAATTGCGAGATTCCCTAAAATTACCAAAAATCATGTTTGTTAAATGAGAACCCCCTTAAATATTTACTTTAAATATGATTCAATTATTTATTTCTAAAGTGAATATACCTACTACTAAATCGTTTGTAGATATTTCAAGAATCTACCTGTTACAATAACTAAATCATTTAAATTTAAAAATAATTCTTTTGTTTTTTGTATGTATAAGTGGCCAACACTGGTGTCAGATTTTTCAAGCTGCCTTAAGGCATCTGACATAGCTTCACGACTGCCATCAACGATGACAGCCGGGATCAACGGCTTAATGTGCCTTCCGAAGCACGGAGGAGCTCGAGATATTTTTATGCCACTTGCTGTCACCCATCTAAGTAGGGACTGCGCCAGGGGTTGCTTAACATACGTAAGCGCTCATAGAGCTCAAACCCACTGGACCATCGGGCTCCTCTAAAAAATAATTTATTGAGATTCAAAAAAATATTTAAATAGGCAATTAATCCTTTCGTACTAAAATATTTTAATTAAGATCTTTTTTTTTCTGGACAAATCACAGATTGAACTAGCCCCAAAGTAAGTTCAAGACTTGTGTTATGGGATACTAACTCAACGATACTATATTTATAATAGATACTTTATATAGATAAACATCCAAGACCCAGGTCAATCTGAAAAAGATCATTTTCCATCGTGACCTGACCGGGGATCGAACCCGGGACCATCCGTGTCGCAGGCAGGCGTGTTGTCCGCTGCGCCACGGAGCTCGTCATAGATTAGTTATCTAAAAATAGAAACCAACCTGCCTCACACCCGGTTTGATCTCAGATCATTTAAGATTGTAATGATTGAACAAATCAAAATTTTAAACTTTTGCAGCAAAAATAGGTAGGTAAAAAAAACGTTTGTTGTATGGGAGGCCCCTTGATATTTTTTTCTGTTTTTAATAGTTGTAATCATAGCGGCAACAGAAATACATCTGTGAAAATTTTAACTGTCTATAGCTATCACGGTTCATGAGATACAGCCTGATGACAGACATACGGAGCCGGATATTAAAGTTAATAAGGTCCGCCGTTTTTACCCTTTACACGCAACCTTAAAAAAAATGATTCGGTTTTTAAATATGTAAGGTAACGAATTAACCATCACATATTTAACTAACACCGAATTTATTGCCAATAGATACAATATACATATGTAGCTATGTAGCTAGGTAAGTAAGTCGTAAGAACAGAAACTAACTACGTAAAAGAACCGTTAGATAAGTAGGCACTGAAAATAAATAAGTGTAGAGGAATAAAATAAGTTTCGCGGTGGGGCATTGTGTGGTGGGCGGCCTCCTTCTAGTCCAAACAGTGTTCCATTGTGTCCGCCATTACCTAGCCCTCTTTTCGTCCTTTGTATTCGCCTCTTCTATTGAAGTGAGACCTTCCCAATGACGCTTTATGACCGCTTTGAAGTATGCAAGATATGGCCGAAACATCTACATAATTTCTGAAATATTACATTACTATATTGTTCGTTCATTGTGCGTGTTACGAGCCCTCTTGTGTTATTTTATGAATTTCGATCGTGAGTTGGAGTTTTTCCTCTTTTATTTTATTTTATTTCAAGAGATGTTTCATTCGTCAAAGATATCGTTTTACATGATAACCACTTAGGATAATGAATGATAATTTATGTGAAAAAAGTTCCTATCGGGAAAACATCGATTGACACGACGTTTAGTTTACGCCAGTGTGGCCAATAAGAATAAATTTTAGGTAAAAATTACTAATCCTTAGAAAAAAATCGGCTAAGTGCGAGTCGGATCGCGAGGGAAGGTTTCCGTACTATTATCTCTACAACATTAGACTATCGAGAAAAAAACGCAAAATAATCATGTTTGTTGTATCGGAGCCTAAAATATTTATTTTATTTTGATATAATTATTTATTTTTAAAGTGAATATACAACTAAATATTCTGTAAATATTTCAAGCATTTAACTGTTACCTTTATTAATATCTAGCAAAATACCGCAAAAAAATCACGTTTACTCCATGGAAGCCTCTCTTAAATACTTATTTTATTCTGATTTTAGTATCTATTTGTTATTATAGCGGTAATAGAATTACATCCCATACAACAAACGTGATTTTTTTGACGTTTATTACTCGATATTAATAACGGCAACAAGTAGACTCCTGAAATATTCACAGAACATTTAGTTGTATAAGTATCGCTTTAAAAAGAAATAATGAAATTTAAATAAAACAAATATTTAAAGGTCCTATACAATAAACATGATATCTTTGCTGTTAGTGCTCGATAGTCTTATGTTGTCATAGATAATGGTACGGAACCCTTCGTGCGCGAGTCCGACTCGCACTTTGCCGATATCATAAAACGCAAATACCTATAATTTTGTTTTATAAAAGGAGATACTACAAACATTATGAAAATCATAGTAAACTTTGATGGTGGAAAATTACAGTGGTATTTTGGCTAATCTGAGCTAAATGGGTGAACTTGACTCGCACTTACACTTAGCCATTAGATTGTAGGGACACTTCCCTACATCAATACAGTTTTCTCAAACATGCTTGGAAATTCTTACATTATTTTGACAACCTTCTTTGGGATAAATCGCTATTGCTGTACACGCCAGCAAAGTATGTAAGTATAAAAATTTATATCTGTCGTGTTTTAGCGGCCGGCAAAGTAACTATGAAAACTCATATCTGTCGTGTTATTTAAAAATGGAACGACGATTTTGCTGCGAAATAATTCGGAGGTTACAAATTCGAATTTCAAATTTGACCTGGCTAGTAAGTAAAAAAGAAATAAAAAAAATACAAGATTTTGGCGCGATAATTTCTTCATAATATTGTTGTTTATGAACATTTTATAAATATTTATTGACATATATTTACGTAAATATTTCATGCTAGTCTAGGATAAAAGAAAAATCATAGAATATATATGTCGCAGTCATCTGGTTGAATTTGCTATTTGATTGAATGACTAGCGCGTTAATTGAATGGCGACGTTCAATTAAATGACTGAAGTACAGCTCGTCAAGTCGTTGAATGTAACGTTCAACGTCTTGACTGAATGAATGTCATTTAGCGAAGTGTTGAATCTTAGCCGACTTTGTAATATTTGGTGGTAGCATGATTTCATTTTTCTTAGTTTTTAAAGTAGCCGGCGGCGGCGTTATAATAGGTAAATCCATAATGTCATACTATTTTATTACAAATAACGCACTTTTAAATAAATTTAATCGAAAAAAATATCAACATCGTGCCATGTTCGAGCTGTTGGCGCCATATTTGTTTTGGTGACTACTAGCGCCGCAGTGGTAAAAAAATGAACTAAATTTTAATCGACTGATTTTATGATCGCTATGTTCAAAGGGCTATGTTACAACCCGCTAACTAGTTGGACGTTGAGCAACGCTTGTTCAATCAACGTTTGGCCTAGACATCCAATTAAACGTGGTCATTCAATGAACGCGCTAGTCATTCAATCAAATAGCAGATTCAACCAGATGACTGCGACATATATACTAGCTGCTTCTCTTCCCGTACAGTCCGTGAAAGTAGGCAGAGGGAAGGGGCGAAAACCTAAGGATAAGAATGTGTCAATAAGTGATGCGGCTAGCAACCCATTACTATTTTTATTGCATTTTCTACATAAAAGCCCACTAATACCCTAAATGTGGCTTTTGGGGTCCGTCTCACCTATAAGGGTAAACACGTGATATGTCTGTTTGTCTGTATTTATTTATACTCTAAGTCTGTATATTATTTTTATTAATTTCCGCGCAATATTTGAGAAAAGTACTAAACAAGCCTTGGCCGCAATCAGGCATTCGGCTCGGCTCCGCCTCGGCCCACATTCACACGATCGTCCATCAATGCCTCTATTGCCGGCCGCTGCAGTAATGTACTATTTGTGTACAACGTTCATATATACTCAATATCTAACTGCTCTTGGTGTTTCAATTATTGACTGAAGACGATAGAACACGCATCAGACACATACTACACTAGTGAACTTTATTATAATAGGTACATGCTGTACCCATGAACATTACCAACCACCCCAAATACAGCATATTGGTGACCCGAGTATTTTTATTCTCCCCGTGTTATTAAATCATCCTAATCATCACGAAGCCCGCTCGAATCACTTGAACTTGAATCATATTGTTTTAATACATTGTATAGATATAGATACTCATAAAGATAAACGACATAACTCATAGAATGCGAGCTACTTTTTCGTATAGAAATGAACAGTTTGTTTAGTTGGTCGGCTGTAGAAAGAATGATACCTGCCAAAAATAAAATACCGCTACTTTGCATTCAGATTATTAGTGTTTTTTTTAGTTCATTAAGTTTTATTTAGATGATATATAATACAATACCTATCTAGCAAAACACCATGTTAAAAAAAACCTAGAATGTACCAGCTGCTTCTCTTCCCGCTCAGATTGTAATAGCCGATCGAGGGAATGGGCATCAGGAATCATGTGGCGATGCGGCTTGCATGCAACCCATTACTATGTAGATTTCGTGCTCACTTACAAGTTACAAGCCCACTAACATGCTAAACGCTTTTATCTGTTATCATATTTTTACTTGTTTTTTTGACGTTTAAAAAATACGAAACCACGTCTTTTATTCTTTGCAGACTAGGCAGAACCTGAAGTCATGTGATCAAAGCTATAAATAATGGTTTGGCTTGACTTCTGTACACCGATATCTCCTCACAAGTTGAATTGTCTTCTGAAGACCCTGGACTCCGATCTATTGCTGTATTGACTGACTTTAGCTTCTCAAGACCCCGGGCACCGATTTCTTCATCTATACCGATTTTACCTAGATAACAATCATGGCATTGCTAGCCGTGAAAACAGACTTGGCATCAAGTCTGTTTTCACGGCTAGCAATGCCAATGTTTCACACAAAACTATCGAAACAGAGTCATAACGCGACCGACAAACTCTACTCTCCTATACTTTCTAAACATAGATTTAAAAAAAATCGTCTCTCTGTTTCTAAAGCACTAAATCATTGGTGCGTTGCTGTTGATAGAAAACTTGCTAAAGGTGCTTTTTATGCCGGCTCTCGCCGAGGCACAGAGAGACAGGCCGAACGCGAGAGTGTAAATGGGTGCGCTCGCCTCGTCTCGCCTGTCTCGGTCGCTCTCGGTCCGGTGTCGGTATTTTGCGCCCGAGTCAAAAGGTCTTGCGAGGAACGCGAGCGCGTTGCTGTATACTCTCGCGTTCCTCTGTATTAGTCGCGCCACGCGCCGCTGGACAGTGAAGAACTAAGTCGATAAATCTTAATATAACCCTTTTTTACTACTATACTATCAGTTCGTTCATACCCGCTAATAATAAATTTATGAGGAGCCCCATGATCCAGAAAGCATGAACATTTTTAGCGCTTATGCGTGTTAAGCAACCTCTATTATTATAAAACTATCTCGAGTTTCTCCGTGCTTTGGAAGGCAAGTTAAGCCGTTGGTTCTGGCTGGCGTAAGTGATGGCATAGTCGTTAAGCTATGTCAGATGCCTCTAGGCAGCTTAAAAAATCTGATACCAGTGTTTGCGTTTTACACATACGAAAAACAAACAAAACCAGTAAGTTGATACATTCAATCTTCGCTGATATTGCCTCAACAGATGCACTAACAGCTTAACATCTACAAACAACTGATTACTAAAAACAGAAGTTACTACCTACGTTCCTACAAAACAAACGGATAATATTAATTCTTATCTTCGTCAATAAACCTTCAAACAAGACTAAGAAGCTTTTACGTTTTACGTTACGCCATATTTTTTTATTTATTTTCTGTATCTAAAATACGTAAATATAATAGCTCATAGCAAAGAAAGCAAAGGTGGCAGCATGTGTAACGTTTCCGTCCATCTCCTTTGAGCTCACAACTGCGCTGCGATTGAACTAGGCGAGAATGTATATGGTCGCACTCGGGCAAGAGACTCGCACGAGACTCTCGTCTGAGTGCTCTCGGTCGAGAGTGTACAGCCGCCATTATATACCTATGTGCGAGGGTCACTTGAAAGTAAGTTCTATAAATAACTTTTTAATTAAATAATACAATAAAATAAGTAGCATATTTACTTTCCGCCGTTATGATTGTTTTGTTTTAAATGGTGAAAAACTGAAAAACTTCTTCTTCTTCTTTTTAATTATGGCTTCCACCGAGATTTCAGTGATTCTGCCAATGTCCAGTATAATGAGATACTAAGTATCGGTGTTGTACGGTATGTGGCATCAAAGATGGCGTATGTTCTCTGGCAGCCTCGTGGGAGATTTTGGCGACAAATCTATACGAGTCCATTTAACAGTCTACTTTAACTATTTCACAACTATCACATCATTTGAACTTTGAACACTTACAACACGCGGCGTATAAGTTGAACTAAGTGTGAGCGAGACACCTATATTAATCAGTAGCAATGTATTGCGGTGTCCTACTCACACTTAGTTCAACTTATTTGCCGGGCACTGTACAGTGTACATCTGTCATAATTTTACGTTCCGTTAGACGCTACACTTCTTTTTAAAAATCCTTAATAACCTTATAAAAGTTTTAAAAAATCTGCGTGTAATAGACGGATTGGCTGCAGGGTTGCCAACCGTACGAGGTTCCTCGTACAAATACGAGATTTGTAGTCTTCCGTACGAGGTACGAGGACGCTATCAACCTCGTACAGTTATGTACGAGATTTTGATGATATTATGGCCATGCGATTTTTTTTATTGGATTATGTAGCTGGCTTGCTCAAAATGAGCTTTCACCACTTCACTGGACTCTAGGCCTTACCGTCATTTTGGATCACCATTATAAATTAGTGAAAACTAGTGCCATCTATCAAAAATAGTAGGAACTTCTTACGTTATAAATTGCACTGCCGGGGATTTCCCGGTTGACGGCATAGGTACCATAGACAATCATCGCTTATATGGTAGTTCAACCGGAAAATCCGATTAAGAATATCGTATCTTTGCACTAGTTATTTGCACTTCGTTGTGTAGCAAATTGATTATTTTCTAAAAATTAAGATTTCTATTGTTTTTTCCATTGTTTAGTGATGTATTATAAGTAATAAGTCTCGTTTTGAGTGATAACGAAGAAAATAGTGACCGTAAGTAGCGCCATTTGCAACATTAAAGCATAATAAATTTTTATGTACGAGGTTTGAAAGTCAATGTACGAGATTTTCAGCTGCACATGTACGAGGGACCTTATTGTTTTGTTGGCAACCCTGATTGGCTGGTGCGGTGCGCCATTGGTTGGTGCGCGCCATAGAAGAATTTTACGGACCTAGGTACCTACCTACTGTTTGTGTCATTTAGTGAAATTTATCTAAAAAAATGGAAAAGAAAATATACTGACTAACAATTCTCAATTTAACTAAATACTGGTTTAGTTGATGTAAGTATATAAATACTACAAGGGTTGAATCTTTCTTTTGTGTCCTAAATTCAGCACATGCTGTTGCTATATCAACTATCAACATGGCGCCGGCAATTCAATTGATATTTATCGGAAATGAGATTTCCTGTTTTAGCATAGTTTACAGAACGTTACTTTTTTGTTTGGACAGATATCGATATGGATACCACACTGGATGCGTCTTTAGTGGCGCAGTCCATCAACTATCATGGTCAACAGTTGCAAAAAACGTGGGAGGCAGAGAGAGGAGAGGATGATTTGGCTAAATTAGGTGTGGGCCCGTTGGACTTCGCCGTTTATCAGTCGCGGCACAAGCACCTGACATTCCAGGACCGTGGGAAGAGGTTGAAACTCCACCAGTTCATTGCCAAGGAAGCCAATGCATTGTTTGATGCTTCAGTCCAGGAAGAAGCCCCATCGTCATCCAGCTTGGGAGCTGATGCGCCTACACCGGAAGACAGTAAGTACCTACTTGATCCTTTACCTTTCAAGAAATGAGTATCAACTAATTATTCTATTTTGAGGTTTTTATATAACATTTTCATTACCTACTGATTGTAACATGTATTAGAAAGGAAGACCTTGAAATTACTACGCCTACCTACAGTACTCAATAGGTCAGATTCCATAATTTCAGCAAGTAAAATTTTAAAATTGGTACTTTCTCTAACGTTCAGCTTCCTCACAATCTTTATTTACATTCCTAAGACTAAAGGGACCTAAAAGATTTAGATGTTATATTGGCTAAGCAGCTACTCTGAAATTTCCACAAGTGGTTTGTATTATGTTAACCTTTTACCTGTGTTACACAATAAAGAAGATTTGAGTATGAGTTTGTGGTTTTGTTGATTAAAATTTCTATCAGCAATTTTAAACATTGATTATAACGCCATTTAATAATTTACGCCTACACAACTCTAGCTCAGTTTATATCCAGCAACATTTCATAAAAAAATGGTATTTTCTCCATCTCCATAATTTATTCATACTATGTTATTGTCGTTAAAAATTAGCAAATCATTTTGCCAAGCAGCTTATGAGTTATTTTCTAGTGCACCCAAGAAGTCAAGTATATGAATATTTATCATTGTTCAGAATTTATTGCAGGCATAAATTATCCTTATCAGGCATTGGATATTAAAATAGCTTTGAGAATTGTTGGAAATGTATTTGTACCTTTTTGTACAAGCCAAACTTAACACTAGAATTGGCACATCCATGTTGGCTCCTTAAGCGGGCAGGTGTAGCCCATTTCCGAATTTGAAATTAATAATACCCATGCAAGCTAGGATCTTCAATGGAATTTTGGCTAATGGCTAGGTTCAGAGGCTTGCTTCTAATGATATTTTTCTATAAAAAAAGATATAAACAAACATTTATTTCAAATCAAGTAGACCTATCCAACCTGTCTGGCCAGCGTGGAGAATGTAGGCCAAATCTTCTGACTGTTCTGGTTAATATTATGACTCTGATAGTAAGTGAGGGTCGTGCACCTGCAGTAGAGACTAAATTAACCTGATGATGATGCTTAAACATTCATTTTAGGTCCAAATTATTTGTATAGATTAGGAAATTTTGACTCGCATACAAAACTAGGATATGCCTGCTTCATGAAGTAAATAAAAAATTTCATCTTGTCATATCAGTAAAAGTTAATTTTTACGTAAAATTATAAACTATGCTGAGAACCTCAGTATTACCTCAGTAGATTTGATCAAGATTATGAATTTATACTTAATTATCTTTGTTTCAGATTTATTTGCACTGATGCCACCTTTTGAAACATTCTTAAATGTTGACAAATCTGCAAGACTTAGACATTTCTTTGACGTAAGTATTCCACATACTTGCTTAAATTTATCTACTTGGGGACCTGCCTACTACGACTCTCAATTGTGGCCTTTGGTATAGTCATCATGTCATGGGCTACTTGGCATGTGTACGGGGCACAATTTGCATGTAAGTACTATCCTCCTTTATACCACCACAAAAGGAGGCAGCAGTGGCAGCATGTTTAGTTAATTAATTCACATGATCATTATCATTAGCCACAAGAAGTCTTGATATAGGCCCAAGGATTACTTGTAAATGAAAGAATTGTCATACTCGCCACGCTTGGAAAGCGGGCTGGCGAGCGCAGCTTCTTCGACTTTTCGCGCTGCACACGCTGCCATCCATCAGAAGCGTTTTGTAAGCGTAAAAAGGATAGGAATTTGTTGGATTTAAAATATGTGTTGGGGTACTACAGACTCATGAATCGATTCTGAGAGCAGCTCAGGAAGCCGGGCGCGCGTACCCGATGCCATATCTTCAACCACCGGACGGCCGATTGAGGATAACACCCCTGACACAATTTTAGATTCCTTGATAACCATGGGGCCCTGGGCTGCAGCTTAAAATGCCCCTGTGTAGATATACCCTTGTAGTAAGTGGAAAAATTAATCAAAATAATAACATTTTGGCTCATTCACACATATAAATGATATAAACTTAAAATTACAAAATTGCAAGACATCTCATGACATGATCCCTGTACAGACTCTCACAAACATTGCAATAACCAGTTGCAACAATGTCATGTCATTACCTAATACATTTAATGAACAAACATCTTTTTCTATTTAGAATGTGCGGACAGGAGAGCTGATCATAGGAGCTGTTATCAACCGAACAGCATCAGGAATGATGTTAAAGGTGCTTTGCACAGCAGGACCCACTTCTAGATATGTGGCAGATATCAATGTGAAGGTATGTATACTTCAAGTTGATTTTTCATAATCCTGGTCTCCGAATCAATGCAGCTTAAGATACCTCCAGGTACAAATCATATGAGCGTGTAAGTTACACACCAATACACCATGATGTAGAATGTATAATATCACTAGCAAGGAGTTAGTCATGTGATCAGTGTTTCAAAGTAGGTCATCAGGTCATGGAAAGCTAATGACATTAACCCACTCATATATTGTTGTGGACAGGCAAACTAGTAGGGATACATGTAATACATACATGTATGGAAATACAGAAAATGCTCCTTGACATAATAAATATTATACCTAATGTTTTCTTATTTTCGCAATTGTTACACATTTATATAAAATTAATTTAATACGGCGTTTATTACATTATTTATACACCTAACGTTTCAAACACTTTACAGTGTTCGTGGTCGCAGGTAGACCAACCACGAACACTGTAAAATGTTCGGAATGTTAGGTGTATAAATAAATAATGTAATAAACGCGACAAAAACTGCATTAAATTAATTTTATTTAAAAATATTGTACCTGTACATACTTTAGAGAGGCTACCATTCTATATTACAGTATGCCCATTCCTTATCCATCACATTGTCTTTGGATGACGAGATGAATACATTCTTTATATTGTAATAAATACGATATATTGTGTAATTTCGATGAATAAACGATTGTTGCGCCATATTTTGCAATGTTGCTTGATGAGAAAGTGGCCCTCCGCCCACAGGTTGTAAAATACTTGTTTCCACTTTTAGCCATACAGTGATGGACTTTTAGAAACTTGATTGCCTACTCCTTTGACCGTTGTTGTAGCGACAATTTTGCTATAGCGGCGATAAGTCTAAGTCCCTTGAATTTAACACATACTTTTGACTATTTTTAATGAATCATGTGTAACAAATTCCTTGCAATCCCATGCAGTTTTTGCGAGTATCAATATGTAGCAACCTATTAATTTTGGAAATAACTAAGTATGGGTAATTTATTAATCATTAGTCTTCATCTTGCTACCTTTGCATGTACAACTTCCTGATATAAAGACGACATTAAAATGGTCCCTTTATTGTCGTTTTACCCAAAATCCATCGTAACTACGTCGTTTGTCGTTTGGTTCGTCACAAAGTTTAAATAACTGTTTTTTGTTTCACAGGCATTTTTACCTGTTTCGAATATCATACCAGCAGTGGACAAGAAAAATGTGTCAAGAAACTACCTCATGAATGACACTGTGTGCTGTGAAGTGATTGAAGTAATCCCCGATACGGACAAAATGGTGTGCGGCATGAAAGGAGTGACTCGGGGGCCCGATGACCCCCCGCCTAAACCGCCGCTCGGACTTCTCAGCACTGACGACTTTCCACTGGTGTACAAGTACGTACTGGCAAATATCACCTCGTTATTAATCACAGTATTCCTTCACCATTTTACAGGACTTGCCAAAAGAACACAGTTTCATATTGTTTTATTATGTGTTTATTTATTTGTGAAACCTATAAAACCAGTGGTATTTACATGTGAATTTACTTCAGTCCTACAATATGAATGGAAATGAAGAAATGTAACTCGGAAAACATGGATGGAACTATAAAGAACAAGCAGTTTGAAGTACAGAGGCTATTTATTTCTGAAGCAGTGAATAAGAATTTGAAGAGACAGACTGTAGCAAATTGGCCCAAACATATTGACCCAGCCAACGACAATACCTCTGCTTTTGTAGCAATATATATAAAGAACGCAATGTGGTTGGTCTTACACAGCTGTATTTGAGTATTTGTGTTCACATGGGTAGGTATATGTGGTAAAATACTTCAACGCGCTTTGTTGGATGAATGTTTTCACTGGTTTCTGATCACTTTTCAGTACAAAATCACACTTCACCAAATATGTGACAAATATTGCATGATGTTGTTTAGGACTTGACAAAGAGAGGGGATAATTTTATAAAACAAACAAAATAGAAGATAAATAGCACATTTTAGTTTCTATCGAAGAACTACTACAGAACTTCATATTTGCAATTTGTTTACACATTTTTTGTATTAAAATGGATAAGGTCAGTACATATAGGGTCACTA
This sequence comes from Rhodophaea formosa, assembly GCA_963082605.1. Classification (NCBI taxonomy): domain Eukaryota; kingdom Metazoa; phylum Arthropoda; class Insecta; order Lepidoptera; family Pyralidae; genus Rhodophaea; species Rhodophaea formosa. Next base: position 18,105,714 of record OY720205.1, read on the forward strand.
CATTCTGATCTCTCTAACAGGCCTTGTAATTCTGTATTAAAGCTAATATTTAATATTCCAGCAATATCTGAGACCATTATGATTGGACTTTTATAATGACAATTTATTGGATGTTGGAGTTATTTATTTGTAATGAAACAACTAGCTACGGGCGTTGAATTTAGCTGATGTGAGGCTCTCGATGGAACAAAGATCGTGGTTTACAGCGTTCCGCAGACGCGATGCACTGGCAGAAGGATGCACTCCCTCCATTATTTTAGGGTGTTCTTTTCTAGGTATAGCAACGATTTCCAAGACTGGTCGGCCCCGGCCGCATCTGTGACGGTAGCTGACCCTTATATATTAATGTCACATAGTCGCGGCGGCATCACCTATTAATGACGTTCTATTTGTGTGTGAACCAAATAAAATACAAGTTAAATAACATTTTTTGAACAGCTCCATGGAACAGGTGAGGAAACGTATGTGTGACATTAAAAAGACTTACTAGGCTTAATGCTTGACTATTAAATGAATAAGATTTTAGAGATTACATCAATACTTAAAGCAATATCTTCATCTAATAAAGAGGAAAGCGCTTTACTTGTTAGTATGTGTTGCTGATTATTACCTGTTTTCAATAGGAAAACAATGGATATGAAGGGAGAGAGTTATGAAGGCATTCTGGAGAAGAGTCCAGGCTTCAATAACCCCAACTGCGTCCAATATCTCTCAGAACTACTTGGCATCGCAAATATGCACTGCACCAACTTTGCTTCATTGAGGTAAGTTTAAATGGACGTAGTTACACAAAAACGTTCCATTCCACAAGTCGGTCAAAATTGACTTATTATTACCAAACTATCAGATCTGACACGTTCTACCTATTGCACAAAGAGGTTTCAGTTCTCAAGTGATATTTTCGTATTAATATTTTTCATGACACGTTCCAATCCACACTTTTACCAACCGATGATAAATTTAGATCTACAAATACGTATCAAACCATATGAAACGTTTTTAATTATTACAAATTATCGTTTTTTGTTTTTATAATGGCTCAGTAATCATGAAACGTTCTATGAAATTTAGCTTACACCTACATTTCTTGCCAATAATGTTCCATTGCATTTGGAACGCTTTAACAAAATTGTTAATAAACTTTATAGCAGTAATGCATAAACGATCTATAAGGTGTGGAACATTATGATTTGACAAAAAGTAATCATGTATATAGCTTTTTATGTTACCATGAAGCTTGAAACATATTATAAATAATTATTGTAATAATGAGCATAATTAACAGGAAGGACTAACTGTATATTCAGTGAAAAACTAATGAAAAAGGTTTAGTGAAGTTTTAATATAGTATCTCTTGCGCTCTTTACTCAAGGAGCGGGAAAGATAGCTATAAAATGCGCGTTGATAGTCGTTACGAGCAGAAACTACGAAGAAGAAACATATTACTAGTATTACTAGTATCAAAACGACTGAAAGCCTTATAACTTTTCTAGGCAATAGAGACATACAAAAGTTTTTGAGCGAGGGTAAAGATGATAAAAAGTTGTACAGTGAAGTTTGAATTTGTATTTGGGGATTCATACTCAATTGACGCTCTCTAAAATCATTATATTTATTAGACTAAACATGGCAACAGAAACTACGAAGAAGATACTATTACCATAGTATAGTAGAATATCAAACGACTGACTGCTTTTTGTTTTCTCTAGGCAATAGAAAGAGACCAAAGACAAATATTTGTAGTGTGGGTAAAAAAAATTATTAAATGTAAAACAATTAAGTTTGAATTTCTATTAAGGTCAATATCGAGATCAAATATTGCAAACGCATGTAACGACGATTTTTTTGTATGTTGTAGAATCTACTAAGAATAGCCTACATCCAAGTTTGCATTTTTCTTAACCCTGTGCTACTCCTGGGGGGCCCGAAATAAGGGATTTTTTTCAGTATTTAAGAAAGAACTATCTTAAGAATACCTTTTTCGGTTATTTTAGTAGTATGATTTTATAAAATGCACTAAGTTATTTACAGTTAGAGTATAATTTGAACTCTCTGTGACTTATAGTTATTGAGTCTTTGCTTGTCAAAATATGTCAACGTTTTTTTCCAAATTTAGCACAATTTGGGGTAGTTTTGCTTTCCTGGCCCGTACCAAAGAAACGAAAAGTCATACAGGAAATTGCAATACAATGAAAAAAAGAAGACTACATATGCTTTAAAATGAGTGAAATTTTAAGTCTCAAACTTTTTTAATAGTAGAAAAACAGACTCTCAAAAATGGATCTTTTTGACAGATGAGTAAAATTTGATGTAGGATATGGGCTGAACAGTCTCCATTTGGATCAAAGCAATTTAAAATTTGTTTGTTACGCTTGTTGGTGTTAAACACTCAACCGATCATCAAAAAATGAAAAAATCAACTGACCATTTTACATACTTCAGTCAAAAGGAAAAATTTTTAGGAGTCTGTTTTTCTCTAAAGTAACAAAACTTAGAGAGATTAAATTACACTCATTTGAAACATGTATAGTTTTTCTATTTTTTATTTTATTATAACTTTCCTGTAAGATCTTTAGTTTCTTTAGTTCGGGACCGGAAAGCAAAAATAACCCAAATCGTGCCAAAAGTTGACATGGTTTGACAAGGTATGATTCAATAACTATAAGTGACAGAGAGTTCAAATTATACTTAAACGGTAGATAATTAAGTGTATTTCATAAAAGCATTACACAAAGATACCCGAAAAATGCAATCTTAAGGCAATTTTTTCATAAAAACTGAAAAAAGCCCGATACTCTCGGCCAGGAGTAGCATAGGGTTAAGAAAGTTGCAAACTTGGGTGTAGACTATTTTTAGTGGTCTCTCGAATATTAAAAAAAAATTACCATTACATGGGATTGCTATTTTTGATTTTGATATAGACTGGCCTAAATAAAAATTCAAACTTAATTGTTTCACATTTTATCATTTTTACCCACACTCCATTTATTTGTCTATGGTCTCTATTGCCTAGAGAAAACAAAAGGCAGTCGGTCGTCCGATAGTAGTAAGTACTTAGTAGTTTGTGTTGCCATGTTAATTCTAATAAATATAATTATTTTAAGGGAATAATTTAAAATTTGGCACATGGAACGTTTTTGAAAAACGATCTGATGCTCTGCTTCATACAAAAAATAATTTTCTTAAAACGTTCCAATCAGTTTTTTTGGAAATACCTAGTAATTTAAGGAAATTTTCAAAATGATTGGTGTATAAATATATTGTACTTATATATTTAAACGCTAAAATGTATGGTTAACATCTCTAAAAATAAATACAAAAAAGTGTACCACTGAAACAGTAAATTGCATTTATCTCAAAATGAAGACATTGTGGAATGGAACGTTTTTGTGTAACTACGTCCAAATATAATGTTGATGTGTTGATTACTTCCCTCTAGAACATTTTAAATTTGTCTTACAAAGTAACATTTCTTGACACGGCAAAAGCATTTTTATGGATTCCTTCTTCCACTGAATTCTATCTGCTGCCACTCGTAAACAAAAGGAGCCTAAGGTCATTTTCGACTTTAGTACCTAATTATTTAATTTCATAATTACCCAATTGGTATATGATATACATATTATTTTTCCACAGAGGAGGGTTTTCAACTTCAGAATACGCCGACGAGCTTCGACAAGCCCAAGCTAGCAAGTGGGCGTTCCGGTCTGTTGCAGAGGGCATAGAGCATTTCAAGGCAGGAAGACATTCCGAGGCATTCCAGTGCCTCAACAAAGCATTAAGCATCGATCCTAGAAATGTGGAAGGCTTGGTTGCCAGAGGAGCTCTCTATGCTAATAGTGGAACATTCAAAAAAGCAATAGAAGATTTTGAAACATCCTTGAAATTGAATCCAAACCACGCCAATGCTAGGAAGTACTTAGGAGAAACTCTGGTGGCTCTTGGACGCAGTTACGAGGATGAGAATAAGATAACTGAAGCGCAAAAAGCATACGAAGACTGCTTGGCAATAATACCATTTCATGAAGAGGCTCAGAATTCACTGGACTTCTTGAAGAGTAAGACTTCAACTACCAAGCCTTTGATTGAGCCAGCAGAATTACTGCTCCCTGGATTGACTGGTGCCAAGTCGTTTGAGATGAAGGAGACATTGAAACAGCTTTTGAATTTGACTGAGAAGAAGGAGAAGAAAAAGAAGAAGAAACGTGGGAAAGGCAAGAAGAAGCGGTCAAGCAGTTCTTCATCATCGTCCAGTGATTCTTCAAGTTCCAGTTCCTCGTCAGAATCGTCATCATCGTCATCGGATTCAAGTGGTATGGATATTGTTTTAGTTAAGATAAATTTTACATTTTTTACTGTAATTGGCCAAAATTTCTTGAAAAATCTGTATAAATAAATAAATATATACGGACAAATCACACAGATTGAGCTAGCCCCAAAGTAAGTTCTTAAATAAGACTTGTGTTATGGGATACTATCTCAACGATACTATATTTTATAACAAATACATATATAGATAAACATCCAAGTGTGCTTGCATGTATAATGTTCAGGGTATTTGGTCATTAGTTGTAGTGTAAAGATTAAGTAGAAATATAAAAGATAACAGATAACAATCGGTTTTTAATAAAACTGAATTGCTAAGACTGGTTGGTTTCTTCTATGGTTTTATTAAATCAAATTCTATGGGATGTAAGTTGTGGGCAAGTTTAAATCATCTCTTATAGTAACTATCTAACCACCATCGTGATTCTTCATTATGCCAGGTGATCTGGGCTTTTTGGATTTTTCCCATAAGTCTTCTCAAAAAAGTCAGTGGGCCCTAATAGTTAGGTATCGTCGTCATGCCTATCCAACCAGTAAGCTTTTCATTGCGTCATTAATTCAGGCTGAGTCCCGGCCGGCTCCCGGACTCTTAGGTATATTGGTTGAGGGTGCAGCCGGTAACACGCTTAGATGATAAAGAATCTCCGTGAGAGAATACTAAAGATACTCTCACATTATGACGGGCCGCATACCAAAAATCGGCTAGTCTGTATTTTGTATGAAAATGTGCACAAGCGCTTAAGCGGATTGAAGCGGATGCGGATTTTTGCGATGCGGCCCGTCATTATGTGCGCGTACCTTAAGCATGCTGAATGCTGTCAGAAAGTATGCAATTGACAGTTTGAAGTTGAGTTGTCTGACCCTTTCAGACTCTGAAGGCCCGAATCGCAAAAAAAAGCGGCGCTCCCAATCGAACAACAAGCGGCAGCGCTCGCTCTCGCCGCTCAGCAAGCGCATGGCCATGCTCGGAGACGCCGACTCCGCCTCGCGCACACACAACTCGCAGTTCAACCACCCGTACGGCTATCAGCCTCCGCCGCCGCCGGTTGAAGAGACCCCGGCGCCTATGAGGTCTCAAGCTGATATTGACTATGAATTGAAGGTAAATAAACAATACAATCTGTTCCAGCTCACATATTTCCCTTGCAGGGTAAATAGAACCTATCTATATTTAGCACTAGCAGCCCTCCCCGGCTGCGCCTGGGCATCTAATATACATATAAACCTTCCTCTTGAATCACTCTATCTATTTAAAAAAAACACGTCAAAATCCGTTGAATAGTTTTAAGTAAACAGACAGGGAGACAGCAGGAAGCTACTTCGGTTTTTTTACTATGTAGTGTAGTGACCGTTACAAATTTTTTGGTTAGTGTGTAAAAGGAAAACAAAATCAAAAGATGCATCGCCTATTGATATGCTTCCTCTGATTTTTCACCTATTCCCAAATCTGGTTATACGGTTTGTGGTTCAATTCTCTCCCAATATAAATTCATAGTTTTTTTTGTAACTAAGTTATTTTTTTGCACACGAATTATGTTGTTTCCTAAATTAAATATATGTCATGTAACTACATTTCATATTTTTCAACAATCCCAAGGTGCGCAAATTCTTGGAGATGACCAAAGAGGACTCTGACTACGAGGACAAGGTGCGCAACTTCCTGGAAGAGACGGCTCAGTACAAGCGCAACCGCAAGATGCAGGAGCTGGGCCAGCAGCCGCAGCCCGGCCCCGACCACGACAAGAAGAAAAAGAAGAAGAAAGACAAGTAAGTTTCAGCATTTTTAACAATACCAAGGCCCGCAAATTCTTTGAGATGACTATACAGGACTCTTGACTACGAAGACAAGGTGCGCTTCCTAGAAGAGACGGCTCAGTACAAGCGCAACCGCAAGATGCAGTAGCTGGGCCAGCAGCCGCATCCCGGCCCCGACCACGACAAGAAGAAAAAGAAGAAGAAAGACAAGTAAGTTTAGCATTAGCATTTTTAACTATCTCAAAGCCCGCATGCTCTTGGACATTTTTTAAAGTAAATTCTATATTGACTTTTGCAGGTGACTGCACTTAGCTTTTGTAGACACACCTGTAAAAAACACCCCTTCTTCTGTATTTATTGCTCAAGTATTTAAATCATGTCTCTCCAGTGTGTGGCAACTCTCACACAAATTGAGCTAGTGGTCTCTTAAAATACTAACCAACCGCTACTCACGTATTATTACGTCGGATCCGCCAACTAGTTTCGGTCTGTTACGAAGACCATCAAACTATTTTATCACTTTCGGGTACAGGGTAAAGGTCATCTTTGGTGCAGCTAGTGGAACAAGAAGGGCATGAAGGCAGTTGTAGCATGGCTGTCGTTACCACATTGACACCGCATTAATAGGCGGTATTCGATATAGCCCTAGTGGGCCAGATTGTGCCTGCATCAACCTACCTCAGTCTAGAGACTAAATTATAAGAATTTTTGAGCCACCGCCACGATAAGAAAAAGAAGAAGTCCATAGACGATTAATACTGTATCAAATATGTTCTATTTGCACCCCTGTAATGCTTTATGCAAACTCGGCTTTACTCATGTTTTATTTCGTCGGATTTGCCGAGTAGTTCGTTCTGTTACGAAGACCATCATCGGGGCGAGTGATAGGGGTAGCAACACGAAGGTTACCCCTCTTCTTACGCCTGTAGCACACAGCCGCGAATGCGGAACGGAAGCCTTCTGGAACGGAACATTGACGAAACCGCGAAACGCTGTCTAGTATGATTTTGTTTGGTGCGTCTCACACCACAAGCGGATCGAAACCGAAATAGAATCATACAACAGCGTTTCGCAGATTCGCCAATGTTTCGTTCCGGAACGCTTCCGTTCCGCATTCGCGGGTGTGCTACAGGCGAAGCACTGAGAACCGCCTCGCGCGTCACCGCCCGCGCCGCGCGACTGGAACCCTGTAATGCTATACATTTCATTATAATCTCGGCATGGCATATTACAGAAAGAAGAAGAAGGAATCAAAGCGTAAACGCAAAGAGCAGGAGCGAGAAGAAAAACGCAAGGCCAAGCTCGCTCGGTCCAACGAGTACAGCCTGCGAGACCTGGAGAATATCAGTGATAAGAAGCTGAGGGACGCTATCAGGTGAGTTGACCATTATGCAAAAAGAAATGCCGAAATATACCTTTTCCTTATCTAACTTTATTATGTGGGGTGAGCTCGGTATATCAGTTCTATTGTCTACCATAGCCTGGTTGGTTGGCGAAATATAATTATAACAAAAACTTTATCGTTTCACAGAAAAGAACTGAAAGGAAAATCTAAGAGAGACCTCAGTTCCGATGGCGAATATGAAAGAAAACATGATAAGAGGTATTTATTTTTACTTTTACATACAGTGATCTAATTTTAAAGTATTGTCTTGGAGATGTTGGTTTGTCATCAATGTATGAATTTTAAAAATGTTGGCTGTCCCAAAAAAAGGGCGTTTTTAAAGCATCAATGTTGTACCTTATGGCTCAAAAGATGGTTTCATTTCTTCATTTCTCAAGGCTCACCAGTGAATATTTCATATCTGAGAATATTATTTCTGCATAAAAAATATGTACTTATTTATTTTTACATGAATGTTTAACTATGAATGATCAAAAGCGCAAACTTTACCGTACAAGACCCGATACTTAGTATCTCAATTTACTGGACATTATCAGAATCACTGAAATCTCGGTGAAAGCCATATTATAAAACAGAAGAAGAAAAGCGCATTGGAAAAGTTTATATATCTTAGCACCATCATCATCATCCGATGATAAAAATACTTGTCCTTCTAGAATAATCGACGAAATGCATGGCCTAGAAGAGCTGGAGTCAAAACTGAGCGCATACCATGTGATGGTGGAGAAGGAGGTGCTGGGCAAGCGCGAGCGCGGGTCCGTCAGTCCCCTGGACCAGGCGCCGCCACCGCCGCTTGAGAAACCCAAGTGGAAGATGTCAATGAGCGCCGTCAAGGACACGTGAGTCTTATTATATTAAACTAGCATTTCTCGCGACTTTGCGAAAAACTGGGCGTAACACCTGATGGTGGAGGTGCTAGGCAAGTGCGAGCGCGGGTCCGTCAGTCCCCTGGACCAGGCGCCGCCGCCGCTAGAGAAGCCCAAGTGGAATATGTCCATGAGCGCCGTCAAGGACACATGAGACAATGACATTAACTTAGTACCAATACCAAGTATTGACCAATAGCGCAAAAAGTAGAGTCGAGGTAGATGGGCAAGATAATTAATTATTATGTCGATGAGTATATCTATCTGGGCCAGCTAGTCTCCTTCAAAAAATCGGCAGGACAAGCCTATATAGGCTAGATATGTACCACGGTCGAAGCTGGGGCGAACTGCTAGTATTACATAAGTTGCGAAAGGAGGTAGGGTTTGTCTTATTTTTGATGACTGGCAAAAAGCGCTATCGGCAGCTTCAAAGATTCGGCACGCGTTTTACAGACGCAGTACACGTTGAGGCGTCACGCGGTACGGCTGTTTAATTTTGTTATGCATCGAATAAAGTACACAACCTGAGATGTAAGAATGTAAGATCTTTTACATGGGCATAGGATTACAGTTGCGTTACTTCACGATACTGCATGATAATAAATTATGTTTATTTATTTTCTGTAGTGTAAAGAAGAAGGAAGCACCAAAGAGTTACAAAGAACGCTACGCCTTCGAAGACAGCTCTGACGATTCACATGAAGCCACCAAGGTAACTTATAATATTACTACACTGCATGTTTAAATGTATCATTGAAGTTCGTGTTTGTGAGCAATAAACATTTACTAGTGTAGAATTTGATTGGATATAAAAATTATACTCTGTTGAATAATCACAAACACAACCGATCTCTCTTCAAGACCGTAGCTATCATCGCTTCGTGCCACTAATAAATCAATAAGGCAAGTGATGCTTACTAATTATGGTCTTATAAAATCCTTATCTTGAATTACGCATAGACTTCATTACATTTATCATTAATTTGGTTTTGGTAAGACCAATTCAAACTTCATGAATTGTGTTGCATATATTTTGGTACCTATAAATACAGGGGAAAATATATTATGTATGTCTTTTATATATGACTATTAAACATCCCAATTATCAGTTACTTTTATATCATAAAGTTTGTATCTGTCTTTACCATTTCGGTTCTACCAACCATTAAAAGCGGTTTCTCTTGGGAGTACCTTATCCGGCTATATTCTTGACTGTCGAGGTTATCACTAACCTGAGAATATTGGAGCGTCCGACTGTGAATAAAGGATGCATCACTGTTATGAGGCCAGTAGATATGTCGCCTAACTTAACACCTATTTCATTGCCATGTCGATCGAAAACCAAAGACTTCTATATAAACTGAGGTAGACGTGCCCTTCTCCAAGAAACAGACATTAAGGCGCTCTTATAGTAACACTAGCGCCACCAAATACTACAAGTGATTTACTAGTTATGTACTTGTTAGATTTTTAAAATTCGATATAATTTAGGAATAAAAGAATTAATTGCTGGGTGGCGCTAGTGTTACAATAAGAGCACCTTAAAAAGCAATCGTATCACGTGACGTAGACAGAGTCTTCAAGGTGTGAGCTAAAAGCAATGGTGTTAATTAGCTCTCTTTGAATGCTTCAGAATGTAGTACAGTAGTACCACTTTAATAAGTCGCATCGGCATTATTCGATGGCGCAGAATAGCGCAACTTACCGCCGACTCAAACCGAATGAAAACATTAATGAAATAACGAAGTTATTGCTACTATATAAGATTTTAAATCCGAAAACAACAGAACTCGTACTGTCTCGCTCACAATGCTTGTACGACTGCCGAGACTGGCCGAGCCGCCGCATGGCGCGTACACATCAGCCAATAGCGGACGGATATTTTCGCGCCATGCAAAATTTTTTACATCGGTGTAACTTATAAAAGTGGTAGTACTGTACATATGGCTCGTCTACCTTACAGTGCGACAAGGATCGTTTGGCTCTTGGATGACATTGACTTGGGTGTGTGATTACGAGTGTAGTTAGAATTAAAAGCACGTAATATCCGCACCCAACGTTATATCGAGCTATCTTTCAGAAGTGACGCTTTATAAGATGTCAGTTATGGCAGTAGCTCTGTAGTTTACATAGAAATATTTGTCGAAAAGTAGGTCAGCGTGCCACGGAAGTAGCGCACCGTTATGCAGTGTAGTAATAAGGCAAGTGATATATGTGCAGCCGACGGCGGCGGGCGACAAGAACGTGTCGGTGCGGCGCGCCATGGCCATGAAGGAGCCGCCGCCGCTGCCCAGCGCGCCGCCGCCCAAGCGCGAGCCCGACCCGCCCGGCACCGAGCCCAGCCACCCGCCGGTAAACTATTACTATACATTTTTCAAATTACGCTTTTATATGTTCTCTTTTGCATGCAAAGAAACAAGAGGTAGAGCCTCGCTACCGGCGAAAATCACTTTTGCTAGTAGCATGAATGGGCCGGCTCGTCCGGGGAAGTACCACACTCTCACAGAAAATCGACGTTTGAGTAGAAGCTTCTATGCTTCGTTCGATGAGTGAGAGAGCCGGAGGCCCACCTCCCTCTCCCCTCTGCGGAGGGAAAAATAAAAGGCCGGCAATGCTCCTGTGACACCTCTGGTGTTGCAGTTGTCCATGGGCAGCGGTGATCACTTTCCATCAGGTGACCTGCTTGCTCATCTGCCGTCCTATGACATAAAAAAAAGACGAGGAAAGGCTAATGGTCGAGTCGAGACAGAAAACGGAATGTCACTAGCTACTAGAGACGAAAGTGTATAGGCTACTATCTGTTAATCTGGCTTATAAACTACTAGCTGTTACCTGCGGCTTCGCCCGCGTGATATATAACCTATGTCCTTCTCAGTACCCTTACCTATGTGTAATCAAAATTTCATCGTGATCGGTTCAGTAGGTTGGGCGTGAAAGTGTAACAAACAAACTCACTTGCGCATTTATAATATTAGTTAGGATTAGGATTTTTGTGCAAAATTCCATTAAAATTTCTTGAGCCTTAGGAGTGATTACAAACTTTCGCATTTATAATATTAATATGATAGGATTTCTCTCTTGTTTGATCAGCAATCTAACTTATTTCCGATCGGAACTTTACCTCACCAACATTTCGCCCTCAGGTGCGCAAAGGCAACGTCGTCCTGGACAAGTTTGGTTCATTCCGTCTGGCGCAAGAGGGCGAGACGCCGGTGTCGGTGGGCGACGGGCGGCCGGAGCAGTTCGTGACGCGCATCAAGCCGCCCACGCCCGCCGGCCGCCGGCCGCGCTCGCCGCCCTCGCCCCGGCGACGCTCCTCCAACTCGTCGGACGATGATCGGCGTTCGGCCAAGCGCTCTAGAAGCAGGTATGAGCCATCTATATAGTAAGCTCCTTTGTACCTGATAGAACATTTTCAATTTTTGATATGCGATATTTATCCTTATTTTTTTATAAAAAAGAGCATATTTATGTGCAAAGATTTATAGTTGCGTGAGACGGAAATACGACAAGTGGTGTCCCGCTCGCACATATGCAATTGAATACAATATACCTATAGTTTTTATACAATTGTATATGTGCGAGCGAGACACCAATCTGTAGTATTTCCATGTCTTCCTATGCCAAGTTACTATGGGTACTCAGTCCTTCTACCAGGATAAGGTCCTTGTGCCTAGGTAAATTGGTGCTTACCATGTCCACGAAGTTTCATACAAACTAGAGTTGCGCTCCAACTACACACAAATACGTGCTATTTATAAAAAAATTCCATTATATTTGTTTAAATGACATTTTTATCTTTGAAACAAATGCTTACCTATTATTTTTACCATCTGATTAGATTAGCTAGCCTACCTACCTACTGCCATCTAACAGTGACTTTTTAAAACTTAGCTTGCCAGAGTGCATGCCTTTTGATGATACATCGATTCCTGTAGGGTTATAATATCTATTGTACGGTTTACCTACATTGACCTACATCGATTGTTCGCGGGGGCACCGTCAGCATATTGACGCCGCGCCCGAAATTAATTTTATTTTAATTCTTAGTGCACCATCAACCTTCGAACCATTCGCGAGTTCTCGTCTCTACCATTTAGTTCTCGTCGCGTGTGCTCATACCATTTTACCGTTTAATTTTACTTTCCTTTCGCAAACCATTTTATTCTTAATTTTACTTTTATTTAATATTTCTACTTATTGTTTTAATTGTGTGTAATTGTGTGTTTGACGCAATAAACTCCCCTTTTGTTACCATTAACCATTCGTGTACGTGTCGTCCATAACGTGTTTAGATCTACCATTCCCGCACCCCTTTAAAATAATCTTTCACTTTTTCTTATATGTATATAACCCGTACGTCTATGTTACTACTGTGCATGTCTGCTTCAGGTCGCGGCCGCGCAAGTACCGCTCGCGCTCAGGCTCGCGCTCGCGCTCGGGCTCGAGCGGCAGCGGGTCGCCGGCGTCGCGCCGCCGCCGCTCGGCGTCGCCACGCTCGCCGCGCTCCCGCTCGCGCTCCGACGGCAGCCGCACCTACTACTCGCGCAGCCGCTCTCGCTCGCGCTCACGCTCCGGGGAGAGGTAAGACATTCCTTATTATTTATACCTTTTTCTTTTACTTTTTCTTGTGTCTTTAGAAAAGGACGAAATAGGTACATTCGTCGGATATTACTTTTTGGGCCGCGCTACACTGTATTGGCTTGGGATGGCATCGGAAGCGACGCGTCATTTTAAAGCAAGCTATTATATACGATGCAAAACGGCGACAGCATGCTTGCGGCGTCTAGTCCACGCGAGTGCGCGCTAGACCGCCAGCCGGCTTGCCACGTTCGAACAGTTATGCATCTTATGTCACTAAGTATAAAGGTTATTTTGAAATGACGCGTCGCTTCCGATGCCAATCCAGTGTAGCGCGGCCCTTTGTCTTTAGAAAAGGACGAAGTAGGTACATTCGTCGGATATTTGCTTTTAGTATGTTCCTTGGAAGATTTTTCAACAGATTTGAAAAAAAATTCTTTATGTATTTGAACGATATGGTTTTTGTGCTTTCGTTTTTGTGGTGGTGATGCTGTCAAGTTGAATAAAAACAATCTTTCTCTGCCTCTTTCTAGTGATTTTTGGATTCTAGATACCTGCATCACATTAGCTTTATAGAATCGGGAAGACGGATTATTTAAATCATTTAGTGAAAATAAAAACTCGCATGTAATGACTTATGTATGACCTAAACTCATTCAAGAGTAAATGAGAGTTATCGAGGGTTTTTGGAATCGGTTTAGTCCCTAGGTCGCGGAACTGCTTGTTAAGAAGTAATTTTATAATGATCAATAGTAAATGAAATCACCTCTCGTCACAATGCCGCCACCTAAATAGATTTCGAAAACCCTCTCGCATGGAGTCTCGCAACGGCTGCTGCTGTGTCAACATATCCACGTGTTCCCGCAGATACCGGCGGGGCTTCCGGCGTGGCAACTGGCGCGGGCGCGGCGGGTTCGAGCGCGGCACGTACTACCGGCCGCGCTTCCACACGTACAACGGCGGCGGGCGCGGGCGCGGCCGCGGCCAGGGCGACTTCCGGCGCGACGACGGCCGCCGCTTCCAGCCCGACTGGCGCGAGCGCGGACAGCGCGGCGGACGGCCCTTCCGCCCGCGCCGCGGCGGCGGCGGACGGGGACGGCCTTTCAGGTATACATTTTTTTAATTAATTATTGAATTAGGTAGGAACAGAGGAAGACCTAAGAAACGATGGATCGATGGTGTCAAGAAGAGTATGAACAGAAAGTGAGTGATAAAGGCTATGGTTAGTGACATGATTGATGATGATGAGGCTATAGTTGATGAGGCTATGGTTGATGATGAATTACGCCTTATGGAGTAGATAAAGCCTCAGATCACAAGACCCAACAAGCACGTTGAGCGTGGTGGTGGTAGGTGGAAAACAAAAACTAAATATTTATGGATATCTAGGCGCATTGCCTTTCAAAATTATTTGTTATATGTTCGCCCATTTCCTACACTGGGTTCTACAGTCTGCGCGGGAAGAGCAGTAGCTGGAAGATTCTATGTTTTGTAATGTAAATTCCTGTTATTCATTATGTTATGAAATAATCCAGCATTGCAATCCAGTTACGATAAAAATTACAATAATTCGATGTGATTAGTAGTGCGGAGTGAGATAACTCGTACACGCATCTCGGTTCACATTTGCCCTGAGGAAGACCTCCGGATAAGGTCGAAACATATCGGCCTGTAGCTAAACTCATACGTGAGTGATCCGTATTTTACACATAAATATTTGATGTGTTTCCCAGGGGTGGATTCCGCGACTTCCGTGACCGTCGCGGCGGCGGACGCTACTCGCGTTCTCGCAGCCCAGACAGGACCAGGCGCTCCAGGTCCTACAGCCCTGAGAGGCGAGATAAGGACAGGGACAGGTGAGCGAAATTTATTTTGAAATATTAACAGGCTGGTCTACACGCGCTATTTTTGAAGCCTTTTCTGGGCTGTAGCTAGACTCGAATTTGAAGTAGGAAGTAAAAAATATCAAAATTTATCTACCCTCGAAGAATGGGCTCCTAAATAAATGACCATATACATTTTCTCTCGTGATCTATTTATTGACAGCTTTTGAGGCCTATTGATTGCAGTTATAATAATTTACCTTAGTTTATAGTATTTAAAGGTAGGGCATTGTGAATTCAAGTTAGGGCATTGCCCTACAATGCACCCCCCTAGCCTTTGCGCCTTTGTGAGCCTTTTTCAAACAAATTTGTTACGACTAATAATTCCAAAAGCACCTATTACGTAAAACTAACGGATAAGGTGTGCAGCGCAGGAACAGCACCTTGGAACACTGTGACAGGATTTTAAGCCTTATTGTCTTACTCAAAACGACTAAGATCGCGAGAAAAATCATTACGCAAGATGCCACATGCCAGAGACGTAATTTTTTTCTTGCGATATTGGTCGTTTTGTCTACGGCAATAAAGCTTAAAATCCTATCATAGTGTCCCAAGTCTGAACCGTAACCTCGCCGAGTCTACGCCGTACGCCATTTTCTGTGTATTTTATGCCTATTTGTTTGATGACCGTGCAATGACGCTTCAGAGGAGTATGACGTCTTTGTCCTTTACAGTGTAGACAAAGTCAAAGATTGTGAAACCAAAGGTCGCGTTTAGTAAGATGTGGAGTTCAAAAAAAGATCACTAGACAAATTACTATCTCGTCGGTGACTTACGCGTAGAGATTTTCCCAAGTTAGCCCCCGAGCGTGGATTAGTTCGAAAGTATAACATTATAACTTTGTTAGAAAGGTTCTCAATAAAAAATACAAGGTGTGAATCTGTAACCTTGCCATAATCTAGAACGTACACCTATACTGAATAAATTCTGAACAACTTTCCCCGAGGAATGAAGAATTTAAAATAAGTATGTGTCGAAATCCATTTGAGCTATGTTCATTAGGGAACATTGTTCAGTAAGATCAGTATATGTATGTTAACAAAGATGACAAGGTTCAGATTTACACATTGTATAATCAATGTATCAATGTTTTAGCTACTCCAGGTACTCTGACGCGCGGGACAGCCATCGTAGCGAGGGCGAGTACGAAGAGGAAAGGTACGTCGACCGCAAGGAGTACGACGGCAAGTGGGCCGACGGCAACGAGCCCGAACGGCCGCAGCCCGAGGAAAAGGCCCCCGAACAACCCCCGAAAGAGTAAACGACCCCCCGCGCTTTACAATATGTTTGGTGCTGAGCTGTCGATAATTTTAATTCACGTTCTAAATATGAAAATTAAATACTTTTGTTGTGTGAACAAGCCTGAAATCAAGAAAAAATATCAGTTGATACATACATTTTGGATCAGAGGTATTCAACGTGCTGAAAAGCTCATTAATTCTACTCGATTTCAGACTTGGTTACATAGCAGGAGTTGTTCGTTTTCATGTTGAGATAGTGAATTAAATTATCGTTAGTTTAAGACCGACATTGAATAGACATAGATATAGACTTAAAGGTTAGGGTGCATTGCACGTGTTCATTTTAACGTCACTTATCTGTAGTTGTAAATATGTTTAGTTTTCGTTTTGTGTTGTCGATTCGGAATTAATTTGCATTACATTTAGTTTGCCATATGCAATATATTTCTTCGTGCTTCATATTCAGATATTTTAACTTGTCGTAAGAATAAGAAGCTGTTTGGATGTAAGCATTCCTATTGGCAGGTTTCGCTGGTTTACCGCCGAACCTATGTTAGTCATTAATTATATTGTTCCTTAAGTTGATAACTAAAAAGGTATTGTCAATAAATGAAATATTAATCAATTTGGATTTTTATTTAATTAAGTAGAAACCATCAAACCCCCACAATAACAAAAATGTATAAAGACATAGCTCGTTACGTCACTGAGATGCCTACACTTTTTACCGGCCTATTATGTTATTCATGAGCCCCCGCATCTTGTTGCGCTTTATATTTATGATATTTTGTTTGAATGAAAAATACGTATCTAATATTTTTCTCTAATAAGGTAGCCTAATTATTGCTTTAAGCTTTTGCTGGGTAAGCACGCACCGCGACGCGATTTGCTGTTGCAAAATTCGCAACGTATGGAGTGTCATAGAAGTGCGCGCACTGCGCATAGTCGCGTCGTCACATACCTATTGTTGCTATTTTTGCGACAGATCTGTCGCAAACGCTTTTGCAACGTATGAACACAAGATACTACGCGTATGAAGACGCGCGCACTGTGACTCGGCAGTCGCGCGATAATGTTGCCATTATATTTACATTTCTTACATATTTGTAACTTTTATATCCTTGGCGTAACTTGAAGTTACTGTCGATTTTTGGATAATTTACCCATTGGAACATAGGTACTAAGCTTTTATTTTATTTTTTTATTGAGATCCTAGTTAGTTTAATAAGCTATACCTAAGCAATTTTAACTCCTAAGTAGTGTTTACATTTTAACACTCCCATATTTAATATATTTATAATACTGGAAAATATCTTTGGTATTAGTACTTAAAAATTACTATTGCAAATAAGCATAATAAACGGTAAATCCTTATTCAGTATTGTTTTTTAATTGTACCAACTGTTATGTAACTTTTTCAAAAAAGTAACAAATAAAACCTGGCAACATTGCGCAGGACATAGCCAATTTGTGACGTGCCAACTCAAATAAAAACGTGTTTTCTAATGTTAATCGAGTTGAGATTCAAATATCCTGAATAGGTGTGGTGTGGCATCGTACTGCAAATTTTATTGTAGATGTTACGGGGTCGGGAGATTTTAATATTTAAAATTGAATAATTGTATAGTTTGAAGACACAAGTATAATAAACCAAGTCATATTGAAACAAACCGACAGAAATACACAGTGTCAATTCATTGCCTACTGGTTTATGTTTACTGTTTCGTGTAAAGATGTTGAATATTCACTGTGAAGCATTTCTCCATAGCAACTTTTGAAGATCGAAGTAGGTTCATCGCGATAATGAATTTTCTCAATCAGTAATTCTTCATAGTAAACATTAAAACTTTCATAGTAGTTGTGTTTCTTG
This sequence comes from Rhodophaea formosa, assembly GCA_963082605.1. Taxonomy (NCBI): domain Eukaryota; kingdom Metazoa; phylum Arthropoda; class Insecta; order Lepidoptera; family Pyralidae; genus Rhodophaea; species Rhodophaea formosa. The sequence continues at coordinate 18,123,641 of OY720205.1, forward strand.
TGTGTTTTCATATGTTTGATTTTATGCGCCAAAGAAATATAATTCTTTCTTTCTTTCTATGATACCAATTTTCATCATCATAATCATCATTAGGTCTTTTTTATTCTCCACTGCAGGAGCACGACTCTCTCTGATCACCAGAGCCAATAAATTTGCCAGAGCAATGGCCTACACTCTCCACGCTGGCCAGATGGGTGGGAGAGGTCTTTTTGATGTTTAAAAGCTTTGTTTAGCTTGTGTTTCCTAAGTAATTTGTATACTTACGTTTATTTTTACGACAAGTGTCGGATAACAGTTTCGTAACCATTCTAAAAGTTAACGAAGAAGTAAACAACGTAATACAACAAGAAACGAATAACAGTTTCGTTACGATTTAAAACGAAAAGTCATAACGCCCGATCCCTAAAACGCGACTGCCGAATCGCAGTGCGCGCACCCATGATTTGCTTTTTTCTGTCGCGCGACGCGACGCGACTATCGCGTTTCGGTGCGTGCGGTAAGCAGATGTCAACTCGTTCTAGATTTCTTTCCATCAAAAAGAATAATATGAGTTTTGGTGTTAAGTCAAGGGGTTCAGTTGTCGTTTGCCTTATACAATTTTGCAAATTGATTTAAGTGGACTTTATAATATGAAATTGGTGTAGTTTGGTGTTATAAATGCTCGTGCTCGAGAACAATTTGTGAAATAGTTAAAGTAGACTGTTAAATGGACTCGTATAGATTTGTCGCCAAAAGCTCCCACGAGGCTGCCAAAGAACATACGCCATCTTTGATGCCACATACCGTACAACACCGATACTTAGTATCTCATTATACTGGACATTGGCAGAATCACTGAAATCTCGGTGGAAGCCATAATTAAAAAGAAGAAAGAAAGAATAATATATACATCAATATCTATATCGCAACTATTGAAGAGCTAATAAGAATTTTAATTTTATCTCGTGGAAGCGGACGGCAGATAGTGCCGATTGGTGCCAAAATAAAACCTAGGTACCTACCCGCAACGCCTACGTGCGCGCCCGCACTTCTTCAGCGATAGCACAGGGCATAATGTGAATGTACCTATTTAGTTGTCCAAGCCAGAAAGTGTAACACAATAAACATACATACATACTATCACGTCTCTCCCTTGCGGGGTAGACAGAGCCCAGGTCTGTAAAACCTCTAAGCCACGTTTAGCATGTCGTGTGGGCTTGTAGGTGAGAACGGAATCAGAATAGTGATGGGTTGCTAGCCGCATCGCCTATTGACATGATTCCTGACGCCCATTCCCTTCATCGGCTTTTACGATCTGCACAGGAAGAGAAGCAGTTGGTACCTACATTCAAGGATTTTTTTCTTTTCTCACAGACCAACATGCACAGTCATGAAAAAACTATCATCTAATATCTGTGCTTGGAAGCCACAGACATACAAGATACAGAGGAAGCACACGCAGCAGACAATGGAGGCAGTCAGTGACTTGTCTAAGTAGAATTATTTATAGCGTGAGGATAATCTTATCTCTATCTTTATATCAACGCACAGCCGAAACTACTGTAGGTACATAAACTTGACATTTAGTACAGGGGTCCTTTCCTTTCATGATGTAGGGAAGTAGGTAAGTGAGCATTAAGAGGATCGACTAGGTACCTGTAATTTTCATACAAAAAGCGATAACTCTTCCACCCCCATAAACCTTTACGAAATGAGGAAATTTTGGTGTCATGTCATTCGATTTAGCACACCTTAAGGCTAACCGTTTTTCTTTTTTATTGATTCGGTTTAGATTAATTTAAATAAATTAAAATGCCCTGGGTTTTTAATGTAAAAAATATGGATATTTACTTAAAAGCTCGTAACTTTTGTTGTGAGCAATGTATCTTAACAAAACGTACAGCCCTACTTCTCCAATTTATTATTATTGTGTAAAAAAAAATATTAAGTACCTAATGCGAGATTTTTGTCCTTAATTCAAATTTGGAATTGTTAATGGCCGTGGTGGCTGGCTGTTTGTATTCATCGATCTTAGACTTCCACTTTTTGGATAAAACATTTTCAATAATGTTGATATAGGTAATCAGTGGCGGCTCCCCCTTAAGTGCACTCGTGCGGCGCACTACCAGTTTAAGCTTAAATATATATACAAAAATATTACATAGATATAAAAATAAATAAGCAATTAGTATTACGTAAAAATATATTATTTTTTTGTCAAATGATAATCAGTCATGTATGTAACATTATAAGTATTATTTTCGCTTGACAAAATATTTTGCCGTGCGCCCGCTCCTAGCGCACGCAGCGAGCCCATACAGCTAATATTGAGAAGGCGACGAAACGCCTGGCGCGTGCTAAGGGCACGTGAGCCGGAAGATTAGTATGGAAGTTTAGCGAAATTTCGTGCGCCGCACGGGGCCCGACGCGGGACGAACGCCGACGTTCGGAAATGTTCGGATTAGGTAGTTTTCGCGTAAATTGTCTTACGTTTGTATGTTGTTTGTGTTTTACTTTAGCTGTTTTTATGTTTTGTTTTACTTATTAATCTTATTAGGTATCATACATTAAGTAATGTAAGTAAAAAATGCCTATCTAAATAAAAGAGAGAATAATTTCTGCATATAGAAATTATCCATATTGTTTAGGCATGTTTTATGATGTGCACCACCAGGTCTTTGAGTCACGAGCCGCCACTGTAGGTAATATATTCAGCCAGCTTGCAGACGCATAAATATTAATTTTCAAGGTAAACTATATTCATACGATACAATTCCAACGATATAATATGAAAAATATTTTTTTTGTTCTACTATTTACTCGGTGAGATGAAAAACATTGTATGTATCACGGCCGGTATTAGACATTACAAACTCGGACTACTAAAAGCACTCTGCTTCGCCTTGTACTTGTTAGTACCTAGTCGCTCGTTTGACATAATGTCTTCTATACCGCCCTTGCTACACAATGTACTATTAACTTCTTAATCAATGAGCTAAGGATAGCGCTCAGCTGGCCTATTTACTAACTCGGATGACAGGTGTCGATGCCTATCAATCAAGAATTTACAATTACAATGCGGGTTTTGCTTGGTCGAACTTTTTACTTGAAATAAAAAAACCGCATTGTAACAGCAAATCCTAGAGTGATAGGCATCGACACCTGTCATCCGAGTTAGTAAATAGGCCGGCAGGTGCCCAATCGAAATAAATTGTTTCAAAGAATCCTGAGAGATCATATAAAATTTTAATGTTTTTAAGAACTAGCTACTGAAGATATGTACCCAACTTACAGCCTGTATTAGATTTTTTAACGTTCTTGTTTAATCCAGGCTATCTAGTCATCATAATGATTTCGGGTAGGTCGACCGTGCACACCCTGATGTCAGAGTTCTTCGGAACCGCCTCTCAGTCTCTGACGTGGTTCCTTTGACGACTACCAGATGGCAGCCGGGACCAACGAATTAACATGCCTTCCGGAGCACGAAATGATCTTTCTTATCCTAAGTTCTTATCAGACAATAAGGTGATTCATGCCTGCAATGTCCTAACCAAACTGGAAACAACAAAGTATGCTTCCTGTGGGAATCGAACCCACGACCCCCGGGACAATAAGGCAAGCGCCTTAACCATCTAGTAATAATATGAAATGCTAATGGCTTTACGAAAGATGTCTAGTCTAGAGGCTTCACGCCTGTAGGTAGCACACAACCGGGAATGCGGAACGGAAGCGTTCCGGAACGAAACATTGGCGAAACCGCGAAACGCTGTCTAGTATGATTTTGTTTGGTGCGTCTTACACCGTAAGCGGAAAGAAACCGAAACTGAATCGTACAACAGCGTTTCGCGGTTTCGCCAAACTTTAGTTTCGCAATTTGCGGCTGTTAGCTACAGGCATTAAAAACCAACATTGAGTTTAGCCTCAGGTAAACCCAAATAGACTATGCGTTTAGAGTTAGACAAAGACATGGACCATTAGACCTAAGAGGCCAAAGTAAGCGCACTGTTAAGGCCCCACACTAGGCACACTAGCGACGTGAAAGAAGAAGAAACAAGAATTATGAGAATCAGATTACCGCCAAAAACGGCCGTTTTTGCATTCTCATAATATTAGAACATGATTTCAAAAATACTTCAGGTTATTTACTAAGGCTTACTTATATGATTTAGATTCTTGAATTTCTTTCTATTTGTAAAGTACCTATTAGGAATAAAATGATTGGCGTCGCTAGTGTGCCTAGTGTGGGGCCTTAAACACGTGGATTAGCCAGAAAACAGAATTATTACTGAAATCCTAACTTATTGCGAAAGGTAGTTTGTTTCGCTTTCACGCCCTATCTACTGAACCGATCATCTTGAAATTTTGCATACACATAGGTTAGGGTACTGAGAAGGACATAGGCTATAATCTATATCATGGGAGTAACAGCTAGTTCCTTATATTTGCGACCATTCCCTCGACCGACCAACGATTTGAGCGGGAAAAGAAGCATACTATTCTACGTTTATTTTGGACCCAAATTCGATAAAACATCACATGTAACACGAAGAAGAAGATATAGGAAAAGCAGGACTTTGAAGAAAACTCATAAGATATTATGCAAATCAATATATTATTTAAATTAATTGATCATAATAATTGTTCTAAAAGTGCTCTTAAAATTATGTGCGCTTCTTCTTCTTCTTCATTTTATTCTTGCTGGTCTTATCCACATTCCAGTACCAGAAAAGTTGTAAGACCAGTGCGCCATTGGCGGCAGTAGACACACAGTATGTAAGGATGATGATGAAGTCTCCAGTCTCTTGAATGGACGTGAAGATTCTGGCGATACTACCTCCGAATAGGAGCAGGCATGTAATGGCTGATAGTTGCCCAGTACTACCATTCTTGTAATTGGTGACTACTTGGATTGTCTGAAAAAAATTTTTTTTAAGTTTTATTGACAGTGTAATCAATTTACACCTGAATACTCAGAGGCATCTTGCTTCTTCTTCTGTTTTATATTATGGCTTCCACCGAGATTTCAGTGATTCTGCCAATGTCCAGTATATTGAGATACCAAGTATCAGTGTTGTACAGTAAGTTTAACAAGTAGCATCAAAGAAGAAGCATCTTAACTATAAACATTCTCAAATTTTGTTCTGTCACTGTCTAGATTACCTAGCAAGTCAATGGGAGTGAGATTTAAGATTGTCATTAGTTAGGATTATTTTAAATGTTCTGGGGTTAGTCACTTATCTATCTGCTCATACTACACCATTATTCATTTAGTTACAAGCCAGTAAAACTAATTTGCATAAGTTTTATAGATGTGATAGGATATACATGTACCATAAACGTGAATTACCTTGCATAAGATAAGTATTGTAAGTAGTTAAGAGAATTTTTAAATTATTCAATATTCTGATAAGATTGGAATAACTTTGAACTTTGCATTACATATCTTAGCCAATACCAGGAAATGCCATTTAGTATATACAAAATTATCCAAACATAATAGAAGACATACCTTGGCTACCAAAATAATGGGAACAGTGGCAGCCTGCATGGACCAGAGGATGTCTGTAGGTGTATAACCGCTGATCAAGGCAGATACTGCTCCTGTGTATACTGCTAGGAACAGGGTGGCCAGCCCTGAGGAGCCCCCGTAGTGCAACACCAGAGCGGCTATAATAGCAGTCTGTATTGCTAGGAATGTCCCTTCGCCCCATGCACTGAAAACAAAAGCATAAAAATATAAGAAGCAATATAGTATGGCCCTGCTGTATTTTACATTTCTTAATCTTTCTTTTTTGTTTTAAAATATTACACAATCGTCAGATGCCATAAGCTGCCTGAAGGATTTTTTAATGCCTTTGATGGAGTTATGAGCACCAAGACATGACCATGCAATGAGCCATGACATAAATGTGGGAGATTAGTCAAGTGTGATCACTATTCTGCAATATGCACTCAAGTTTACTCATTGACAGCAAAATTTAATTAGTACCTGAATGGGAAGCCCATAACATAACTGTAGGCAAAGTTGGCAGTGATTGCAAACAGTTCCAGACAGACGCCATAGATGTTGATGCCCTCTGCACTCTTACTGCCAAGGATCTTCAAGATTTGTGGCACCTTCACCAATATAGATCCCGCTATTATGCCGATGCCGAGTCCTTTGCTTAGTGTGCTTTTGAAACATGGTACTGAAAAACGTAAGTAAACTTATATCATAAAGCTCTTTTTACTGCTGACCCGGTTACTTATGCCCAATGAAGTAACACGGACCATTATGACTGGGCGTGGAAAAATAAATTAAAAAATGTTAAATCTAACATTGAATCGCACTGCTCTACAATAGATTCCCTGTTTTAATAAAAAATTAACATATTTACCGTCGAGAAAGTTGTACTTCGTGAAATACTCTTCGTAACATTCTGGAGATAACAGTGATAACAATACGCCTTTTATAATTTCGGAAGCGGCCATACTTTTTTTTTATCTTTCTGCAACAAATTTAATGAATTTTAAAAAAGTACTTCTTCCATACAATATTCAATAAATTAACGATCGATCAAACGACCGACCGCGGCGAGCGAAGTACAAATTAAATTCGTTCGTCCGTCAGCCAGTTGTCACTGTCAATGTCAATAATCGTCATTTATGGCACGTCACGATGACGACTCATCGACTCATGATACAAGACAGGACCTGGAGTGCTATTTTTGAACGCGTGACTCACTAAACGAGTGATTGACGCGAGTGTTTCCTAAAGGCCGCATTTTTGAATCGTTAGTTGACGAGTGATTGCGGCAAGCGGTTGAGACCGCTCGTTTCCGCAGGCGACGAACGCTTTTATGTCAAAGTCACTTCCTGCCATTTGAAGTTCAGCTGTCATCATTTTACGTTCCGTTTGACGCTACGTTTCTTAAACATTTTACAAATCCTTAATAACCTTAAAAAAGTTTATAAAAAATTCTGCGTGAAATAAGAGAAGAAATGAAATATTTTTCGTCGAAGGTTGGCAGCACTACAGTTCAAACGATGGTTTCAAAAATATGGCAATATGGTATTTCGTGACTTGGAAGACGAGTGTGACTTGTAGTCGTGCACGACTTGCGCTTTAGTGAGTCACGCATTCAAAAATAGCACTCCTGTGCCGATGCCGACCGAAAGCACCGGAAAATCCACTGTTCTGGGGTACTATTTTTGAACGCGTGACTCTCGTCTTCGAACGAATTTTCCATACAAAAATCGTTCGAAATCGAAGATATGAAATGAAATGAAATTTTTAATTCAAATTGAATATCATGTATCGCTTTTTGAACGTCATATTTTTTTAAAATTTGTAAAATCGAAAAACTACTAGCTTTTCGGAAAGACCACTGCTGAGAAGAATACGCCGAAAGAAACTCAGTCCAGTTTTGGTCCCTACATGCCTGAAGGGCTATGCTTATACACAAGTATTAGCAAGAATAAAAAAATCTTTATTTAGTGATGTACAAATGATACACCTGGCTCTGGTAGTACAGAGATGGTCGTGCTCCTGCAGTGGAGACTTAAATAGACCATGATGACGATGAAGAGACCTGGGTTACTATATTTGAACGCGGGACACTCGTCTTCGAATAATTTTGTATGGAAAAATCGTTTGAAGACGAGTGGCACGTGTTCAAAAATAGTACCCCTGCCTGCCCGAACGGACGTTGATAAGCAAAATAGCACTCTTGAACGCGTGACTCACTAAAGTTATAGTACAAATGTTAACAGTCATTTACTACGGTAACATCCATACATACTATCACGTCTTTCTCCATTGCGGGTTAAACAGAGCCCAGGTCTGTAAATCCTTAAGGCAAAGTTTAGCATGTTGGTGAGCTTGTAAAGTGAGGAGTGAGAAAATAGTGAGGAGTTGTTAGCCGCATTGCCTATTGACATGATTCCTGATGCCCATTTCCTCGATCGGCTGTTACGATCTGCGCGGAAAGAGAAGCAGCTGGTACATTCTACGGTTTTTCTTTTCTCATAGACCAGCGTGAAAGATACTGTTTATATAAAATGAATAATATATTTTCATGTTTAAGAGAAAGCAATCATGAATTGATTTGACCATAGATATTAATAAACAAAAGTATGAACCTATAGAAAATTATATCAGGAAGCGTAAGTAATGAATAACATGGAAAAATAAGTAGGGTAAAACTATTGGTATGCTGGAATTTTCTTTTTGAAAAAAAAAAAAACAAATTCAAAATCAAATTTATTTGCTGGGTGATATGGTTACAAACAGTTTTTACAATTAGGTATATAAGACTCACACTTTAACACATACTTATTATTATTCAACGATGACGTTACTGAATTATGAGCCACGCGTTTAAAAATAGCACTGAGTGCTATTTTTGAACGCGTGACTCACTAAACGAGTGATTGGCGCGAGTGTTTCCAAAATGCCTCCTTTTTGAATCGTTAGTTGACGAAGGATTGCAACGAGCGGTTTAGACCGCTCGTTTCCGCAGAGGACGAACGCCTTTATGTCAAAGTGACTGCCTGACGATTTTACGTTCTGTTTGACGCTTCATTTCATAAACATTTTAAAAGCTCTTAATAACCATAAATAAATTATTAAAAATTCTGCGTGAAATAAGAAGAAATTAAATTTTTTTCGCTAAAGGTTGGCAGCACTACAGTTCAAACGATGGTTTCAAAAATATGGCAAAATGGCCACTCTCCGACCCCGTCGCACTCGCCACCGGAACAGAGTGCGTAGAGTAGGACTAGCTCCGATTACTGGTGACCGCCCGGCGGTCCCGCCCGGGTGATTTGCACCCAGGATAGGTCTTTCGGACACCGTAGCTTTCGGCCCATACGGCAAAACATGAGAGTTGCTGCTCTCTAAAGGCTTTGCCATTGTTTCTCAGTTCGGCCCTTCAGGTCATGCATGCAAATCGCGGCCCATCAGGCATATGAGAGTTTGCTGTCTCTCCAAGCCTTGCGCACCCAGGCAACGCCCAAAGCCGAGGTTCGTCCCTCCCGGGAACCCTTTGGTGATGTTTGCCTTACAGGTTGAGGGCACTCTGCTCTCACCTCAAAAGTCCAGTGAAGTAGCGAAAGCTCATTTACGGCCAGCTACGTAGTCCATTATAAAAAAAAATATGGCAAAATGGTATTTCGTGACTTAGAAGACGAGTGTGACTGACTTGTGGTCGTGCACGACTTGCGCTTTAGTGAGTCACGCGTTCAAAAATAGCACTCCGGGCACACACCAAGCACCGCAAAGTTGAAAACCTCTGAAAACCAATGCAAACTTCAAGGCATAAACAAACCATAGAAAAAAAAAACACTTTGTCACTCCTTTGGCAGCTTATGGCAGTCTTTTTTTCTCTATGGCCTGTATGATGGTCTGATGGATAAAAATATGGCGTCTGTTTAATTGTCACTCAGAGAGAGCATTGTATCGAATTTTATATTTGGTATCAGTTACACAGCTGAAAGAAAATGGGCCGATCAAGATCACGAAGTAAGTCGCCGAGGCGGCATCATAAAAGCAGTAAACATTCGCGTAAAAAGAGTAGATCTAAAGATCGATCTTCATCGCGGAGCAGAAGTTCCAAACATGTTGAGAAATCCCGGGAACGGAGTTCTAAATCGAGGTAAAACTGAAGTACTAGTCTTTATAACGTTCCTACATATTATTGGTATTCAAATTGTGTTAATTCGTGATAAACTTGCAGAAAACGGTCTCATTCCGTATCGTCATCCAGCAGTAGTGAAGCTTCTTTTGAAGGTAGCAGAAATCACAGAAAGAAGTCTAAAGGACGTAATAAAATGGATGAAGTAGACCGGCTAGCGGAAATGGAGAGGCAAAGACGTGTTAGAGAGGCAGAACAGAAGGTTAGTTAATATGTGTTGTAGAAATAGTGATAAGCATGGAAACCTTATTTTTGTCTTCTATTCGTAAAGGTAGCTCTACCTACGGCACGGGGTGTGTGAGTGCTGTGCCTCTGGGCAATGCACACCCTATTCTAGAAGTGATTCTAATAACGGAAGACAAAAATAAAGGCCGTCTTAACCTGCGCTTGTAATGGGTGTGGCGCACTCAGGCACCTGGTTGTTAGGGGGCGCAATTCAGGTCGAAAGTGTACCCCTCCTCTTTCTGTGCCCCTTTCACTTGTCGGGTGAAAGGGGTACCGTAAAAGGAAGGAGCATAATAGAATGCGCTGGGGTTTCGTTTCAATGGCCCAGGCGCCCAATATGGGCTAGCATGTATGTACACACTTATGCATACGCAGAAAACTGATGTGATCCTTGATATTTCAATAGCTTGTAACTTTGACATTCATGTGTTAAGTTATTTATAAACCACATATTTCACTGGTCTGGCCTTTGGTTTGTATGTTTTACAGAATCATCATTACCTAAGTGATAATTATAAAGTTTAAACAAGTACAAAACAAAAACCAACTCAAATGTGTTTGTTTATTTATACTTTTCTTTTGAATATGATTTGCAGGTTGTAGAAGAAGAAGCTGCCAAAAGAATAGAGCTGCTAGTAAAGAAGAGGGTTGAGGAAGAGCTTGAAAAAAGAAAGGATGAAATTGAACAAGAAGTGGCTAAAAGAGTGGAGGAGGCCAAGCGCAAAATGGAGAAAGAAATGATGGAAGAGCTAGAAAGGCAGCGCGAACAACAGCGACGTGAGGAGACTGCCCGACAGGTAACTGCTACCTTCCTCTACCAGTCATGTGCAACAGCAATCCTAAAACACATTGCTCTTACACATGACCCTCGCCTCGCGAGAACATCCTCTTGTCTGCACCTAGTACACACTAAGTGTAAAATTAAATGTTTAATACCAACATAATATTGCAAAGAAACTAATGAAAGTAATATTTCGATCATATCTGTTAAAGGTCCAGTCAGGTGTAGTTCGAGTGCTTACAAGAATTTTGTTGTTAAATTCTTTTTAAATTGTCACTCACTGAGGCTGTGGCCTGTTGTAAATCCAACATACCCGATACATGCATGTCATTTACACCGACGAAGCGGGACTAAAGTTCTGCCATAATGTAAGACTGCCCCTTATGGCAACTGGCTAGCATTTTAAAATTGTTCGCTTGACTGTGCTTGGCAGTCACGTAGTCTATAAGTCAGGTCAGAAGACTGATCAAGAGCAAGAAGCTGTAAGAATTTTTATGGAGACGCTGCTTGAGGACCCGTTCGTGAATGCTGAAGGTATTTTTTGAACCTATTTTTTGTATAACAATATTTTCAGTTTAATACAAGGCAAATGAGTAGTTATGGGGTGGTGTTCAAACTTCTTGATGGGGGGGGGGGGTGATACAAATCATTGAAGGAATGGATGGTACACACTTTTTTATACATGCAGGGATATTCTGTCATTGATATTGAATATTTAAATTGTGGCTGTCGCCCTTTATGTTTCCTACAAACATTTTTAGGTGAAATTCAGAAAGATACAAAGGAACTTTTGAAACTTATTTCTTAGCATAATAATGATGTTATATTTTTAAATTTTAGAGATGTTTATTCATACTGGTACTTCTACCAATACATTCATGTATGACACATCAAAACCATACAATTTGTTACATGAGATTTTTTTATTTTTGTACTGTCTGGTCACATTGTTGTTGAGGGCTGAGTTAATATGAGCTTTTTATTAAACAGGAGGAAGAAGCTCGTAAAAGGAAAGAGCTGGAGGATATCATGGCAGAAAACAATAGAAAGATCGAAGAAGCTCAGCGCAAGTTGGTGAGTATGCATACATTTACACAGATATTTTTTTCTTAGCTGATCCGTTAAATGTGGTTCTGCAAATAAATTAGTACTTAATTTTTTTTTGCTATAGTGAATTTATCTCAATTTTTTAATATACTTTGAGACCAATCCAATAAATCACAGATTATAAAAATAGCTAAAGCCGAGCCAGCCATGTTAAGAGGTTATTAAAACTTTTATGGCAGTGGTAGTGGCAGTTCCATCAAAAATTTAGCCTTATGACGCCTAGGTGATAAGGATCAAAAACAATATTTACTGAATATATCTTCTGCCTTATAAGGTAAACGAGTTTATTTTATATTATACCTTATGGGGTAAAGATCTAAATCATCTCATGGTCATTTTGGGGACAATTAGTAAAAAAAAAATTGTTATACTCATAATGTCAATAATGATATACAATACAACAATTAGGTGTTACTGATAATTGATAGAATCTAAGCATTTTAAGAAGTTTTTGACCATGCAAGTGTATTATTTATTACTGTATCTACATAATTACAGGCTGAGGAACGGCTGGCGATGATTGAAGAACAAAGAAAGATGGATGAAGAAAGACAAAAACTGAAAAAAGAACAAGAAAAGAGAGTAAAAGAGGAACAAAAGAAAATCCTGGGCAAAAACAACTCCAGGCCCAAACTGTCGTTTTCCTTAAAACCTCTATGATTTATATTTGTACTTATTGCTTGAAGCAAAAATTCCTTCAGAACTTTGGAGTTATTCCATAGAATAGTTTATAAATATAATACAATAATATTCACACTCCTCCCTAAGCATGTCAAATAAATTAAAAATTTATAACACATTAACTCATTGAAATAATATTTATCATTATTTGCATCCTTGGAGAGAAAAAAAATCTGAAATGACATGCATATATTTAGTTTCTAGAAGATAATATATTTGAAAATATTTCTGTGAGTTTTATCCAATGCATTTCAAATCGAGCCACAGTTTAATCAAACTATAACAGTGAAATTAGACCATATCCAGTTCAAAAAATGTCCTGGAATTTTAATTCACCGTCAACTTTAGTTTTTTTTCTCCATGCAATAAAAAAAATAGTTTTGTAAATAATGCTAATGATGTATTGTATATATCTAAAAGTTGAAAAGTTTCCCTGTTTTAGGGTTCCGTACCCAAACAGTGATGAAAACGGGATTCTATCACTATGCCTGCGCTGTCCGATTGTCTTTCACGGGCCAGTATTTGTGAAACCTAAATTAGTTGGCACTTTACTGACTAAGTAGGTATGTACCTTTATCTATTCGGAAGCGCAAAAACAATTAATAATTAAAACTAAATTAAATAAAGGAAGGTCCCAAACCAGCCAGATCCTGTCAAAATTGCTACTAATTTAATTATAAAAACATCAAACCACAGAAAATTAGAACTATAGTGTCCTTGCAAGAAAGGGTCTAATCTCACAATATTTAGTATAAAAGATGTTGATGCTTGCTTATATAGGCTTATTAAATACAAAAACCATGTTACAGAAACATGGTTTTTGCAGTTAAATGGTGGTACGGAATCCTTAGTGTGTTTGTATGAATCCCACTTGCACTTGGCCATTTTTATTTTACACAAGTTTACATTGGTAAACTTGTGTTTTTCAATGTTTTACAACATGTCAAATAGCAGGCGGTATATCAAATAATCTTGCTCACATTGTCTAATTTAGATACTTTCATGTATGTGTATATATAGATTTATTATTTACAATACTGATTTCTGGTCTTATCTTCAGATTTCGCTAAAAGCAATATTAAATAAGACCTATAGTAGAGTTTAAATAGTGTAACTGATAATTTTCATGCACTTTTCAGTGTACAGCTTTTGAACACCACGAGTGTGTGCGTTTGCCTCTTGCTTACTCATGTACAGTGGGTCACATAGAGACGTGTACTATCCCAATACTATTGGTAATACGAGTATTATTAGTGGTATAATTTTCCATGTGGCCCACAGTACACGTAGGTCTGAGCAAATGGCAAATCATCAGAATCTTTTACACTCTTTGCATGAGTTGAGAGATGACTTCACATACTAAAGAGGCGAATTAAGCTATCAATATGAACAACTTTATGACATTAATGCTAGGAATCCGAAATAAAAGTGTTCTGTCGATCAGGCAGTTTGTATGAGCCGCTCCTATATCTTTCCTTTCACTTTCCTGCAATCTGTGGGATTTTTTGAATTCGATTCGATTTTTGAATTGAGAAGAAAAAGTGAAACAGTAAGCCAGACTTTCAGATAGTACAGTCTGAATTAAACTTTATGGCGGCTCGAATATTAGCTATGAGCTGCGCAGAACGCGCCCCGCCTCCCCGCGCGCGCCCCGCTGGACCTATTATTGTGTACTGCGCATCGACTCGCGCGATATTCAGAGCCGCCATAAAGTTTGATTCGGACTGTACCAACTAAACTATGTGCCACAATAACTGTCCGGTATAAGGTACGAAAATAACAGTCTAATGTTAAAATGATGACACATCATATGTGACGTCTTTAGAGTTCTTTTTTTGTAAATCCCACCGTTTATCCCATATGATAAATTCATTTGTCCATATTGATCGGTTGAGTTGCCTCTTCAAGTATGTGACGACTGAACATTTACATTAATAAATGATTCAAATAAATAGACCGATCACTACAATAAAAGTTAATTACATATTATATTTAACAAAGTAGCAATAAAATTGTAAATAGTTTTAGATTAAGGTAGAATAGGATTCTTTGTTTTGTAAAAAGTAAGATCAAAAATTTGTTGGATATGACCTGTTTTGGTAAATTAACCTAGGCAGTGCTTGTGTATTATCGAACAGAGTTATCTATAAGTTTATCAATTTTGTACACCGATTCGTAAATATGGTTTTGCAACATTTGATAGTACGAGAAATGGTTCGGTATGGTTCATTAAAGTGTGCACACATACCCTATTCCAAAGATTTACACATTTTCATTGGTAAATTTCTTGATTAAATATGGTCATGTGCACTTTAAATAGTTGTAAATTTTTTTATGGTTACTCTTCAAAAACTTTCACATTTATTAGATGTAATGATATTTTAACAACTATTTGCATTTGTGGTTTCATAATCTGCCTCGTTCAAATGTATATTTATGCGTGTAATCGCAAACTACTTCGAGTTCTAGACGAAACTTTCCAGCCTTTCAAAAATTTGGTAAGATGACAAATCACACGGTCATTTTTAAATTGTAAAACAACAAAGTTTTTGTAACACTGTCTATATATTAATGCAACGAATGAAGTTGGTATTTTTATTTAGTAGTTAAATCACTTTAGAGTGGAATGAAAAAAACGGTCTTATGGGGCCGTCTCCACGAGCGGTAGAATATCGGTGTTTTATCGCCGTGTTACGTATTTATATACTCTAAGGACGTGTCTGCACACGGCGATCTTGTCGCGACGATCCGAGTGTTTTTTTCCATATTCCAATTACCTTCGTTGCATGTAATATGCACACCGCAGCGCGTCGATAGTTTAAATTCTACATTACTATAAAAAATCGTGTAGGTACGGAAGATCTTGCTTGGCCACAAAAATAAAACATCATAATCTGCTATTGAAATGTTAAATTGCGTCCATCGATTCGGACCACGCCCAATGCAACGAGTTAAAACAAACGCGTTACTGCTAATGCTAAATTTCTCTGACAGAGTCGAGCCGGAACGGATTTACAATGCAGCAAAGGATATTTAAATTTACTTACACCCCGACGTACACCATGAGTCGACACTGTTTTTTTTTAAATATAGAAATGTAGTACCGTATTATCAAGACCACTTTAGAATAGAATAGAAAAATCTTTATTCAGTGATTTACAAACGGTACAGTACAATAACAATAGTTAACATTAAGTTAGTTCAGTTCACCAATTTACTGCATTGTTAATCGATTCCGGCTCTACTCCGTTAGTGGATATCTCAGCAAACCGCTCCCAATCAATAAAGAAATGTCGGTAATAATAATAAGTCAAAAAATATCCTTCTGGCCCGAAAAGTTGAATTTGCAAAATGTTGAATTTGCAAAAAGTTGAATTCGCAAAATGTTGAACCCCGAAATGTTGAATTTGTGAAATGTTGAATTTCCCTGGACCACAATGTTGGATTATGGTTTTTAGTCGTGTGACGTAAGCAGTGCAATATGGTAATGTTGTTACTGTAAAATTTTCCAAAACAGCATAACTCTAAAATTTCTATGTGTGGGAGCGGTGTTATGCAAATGTGAATTTGAGATATGTAAATGCAGTGGACTGTTAAAGCAATTTTTAATTGCAATTGCCTGTAAAACAAGTGTGTGTACTATTTATTTATTAGCTTTTCGGTGTTGTAATGTAACTAAAATGTTCAATTTATTACTTACATTACTAAGTACAAAGAGTTGCCTTAGATGCATTGCTAGGTTCGTTATAATAGATTCGCTATTTTGCAGTTACAATGGACTGCGACGCTAGTGAGGTACTGCGCATGTTTCGTTGCTGTAACACAAACATGTTTATATACTATGACGGAATACCAATTTTTATAAATGTTTTTTTCACTTTTGATGTATAATATAGGCCGAGGCCACTCTATTGCCTCTGTTCCTGAGGTATGGACGAGGCACGGTAGGGGTGACATGACTTGTCGACACCATCTGATAGAACTGTTTAAATGTTGATATTCGATATTTAACCTTATTGTTCTTATAATAAAGAGCATAACTCTCTAATTTATGGTTCACCGTGAGACGGAAATACTGTTTATGTCCCGCTCACACATATGCAATTGTATATAACATACTTTAACTATAGTTTTTATACAATATTATATGTAGAGCGGGACGCTAACCTGTAGTATTTCCATCTCTTTCTATGCCGAAAACTACTATTACAGTACTCAGTCCTTCACTATACGGCCGACATGCGTCATTTGCCGTACATAACCCTGTGTCATAACCCCAGGGCCGTAAAACAATACTAAAAAAAAAAATGTGTCATAACCACACCCCTCCCGTGCCGCTTTTACACCTCAGAAGCAAACACAGTTATGCGCTAAGGTGTATAATTCCCAAACAGATAAGGATGTCTGTGTGTAAATTCTTACGACTGTCAGGCTATAAATAAGTTGCGTTTTTAATTAACTTTGAAAATACATATTAGTGATGTACGAATTCCCAAGTTGGTGCTTTTACAACATATTGATATGTTCGACTGTGACGCACACAGGAAGCTAGTATGCGCAGTACCATGTAGTTGTGTTAGCGGAAATGTATGTATGGCAATACTGAAATTTTAAGAAGCGTGTTTATAGTCGCTTAGATTCTAGATACTTTTGTAATGCAATTATCAGACATGTGGAAATGTTATTTTTCAGTCCTGGCGTTCTCGAAAGTTTACTTGGTTTGGTGTTCTTCACCTAACTTAACGTGTTTAGTATTAATACTTGATTTATTCAATAAATGAAGTCCACAGAATAGATATTGCTTTTATTTCTGGTTGTAGCGGAGTTACCTCTGGTTTTTAGTTATTAATTCATTAAATAGTCGAGGTTCCAAAAGAAAGGAAAGTACTCGAGTCCACGCCGTTTCTTAAATAATGAAAAAAAAAAACAAGTGCACAACAAAGTAATGTAATACCAGCCAAGTGCGTGTCTCATACTGAAGCATGGCTGTACAAACCATAGCAGCCTTTATCTGTACTAAAACATAAGAAGCTATAAATTATGTAAACAAATGTTCAGGGGTTCGCAACATTTGGATGAAATAAAAAATAAAATTGTTGTTTTTTGTGTAAAAAAATAAACCAAAGAAGAGATGATTAGAAATATTTTTCCATAAATAATGGAGGGAGTTTGCAGGTGAAGTAATTATTTGGCAACGTAAAAAATCTTTTGCCCTGCATTGAGACTCAATAGCTAATAAAAAAAAAAAAACTATTTATAGCAAAATCTGTTACAGAAATTTTATTATAAATCAGTAAGACTCAATAGCTAATAAAAAAAAACAACTTATAGCAAGAACTGCTACAGAAACTTTATTATATCTAAGAAATGCGCCAAATGTTTACAGTCACGGAGTCGGGCTCGTTCCTGTACCAAAAAACTTTGAACGACAGCGTTTTGTATCGTTAAAATATAACCCGACTAATTATTATTATTATATTGGTCTTTAGTTTCGTATTACCCGTATGGTTATTTAAGTCAATTGTATTTGGTTAACTCATAATATTGTCGCTAGGTAACTCCAACTCAGTAGAAGTTTATTGATGTACTTAATTTATAGCTTCTCGTGGCGGGGAGTTTATTATGTTTTATGCTCTTACAGATAAGAGCAAAGTGTATTTTATTTCAGTACTGACATGCAGTATGCTCGTCAGCTATAAGAGCATATTGCGTGCGATATCAGAGCAATACCTGTCTTAGTTATACACATTATGATATGACAATACGGTTTCACATTGTAGGGTGCCGAAGTTGGTCGACTAATAAATACCTACCTACTCTTTGTTATGCGAGTGAACTATACTTAGCTTTGATAATTTTTCTTGTGATCTCGTTACACCGTGTAAATAACCTCTCTGATCATTCTTAACAACCCCAAGGAATATAGGTCGAAATATGGAAAAAATGGACTTCACATTAGGTACTAAAGTTTTTCCATGTTCCAAAGTTCTTCCATGCTGGTCTGGGAGAAAAGACAAAACGTAGAATGTACCAGCTGCTTCTCTTCCCGCGCAGATCGTAAAAGCCGATCGAGGGAATGGGCTAATATCGGAGGAATCATGTCAATAGGCGATGCGGCTAGCAACCCATCACTATTTTGATTCCGTTCTCTACCTAAACGCCCACTAACATGCTAAACGCGGCCTTAAGGTTTTATAGACCTGGGCTCTGTCTACCCCGCAAGGGAAAAAAACGTGATATGTATGTACTTAAGTTTTTGCAGTTTGCAGGGGGAGGTTTTGTTGCAAGCAGCAGTTTTGTAGGGGGAAGGAAACCTATTTTTTTACGTATTTCGACTCGTATTCCTTGGGGGAAAGTTGATCAGGAAAGGGTTATATTCCAGAATATTGGGAAATTGCAGATTTACCTACACGGTACAGAGTCCGTATCAAACTTAATGGCGGCTCGGATATTAGCTGCGCCTCTGCTAATTACTGCACTTTATTTATACGGTTCATAAACAACCATTTAGTTAGCATAGGTTAGGAACCATTTAGGCAGTGGCGTAATTATACCATCTGGGGCCTGTGGCATTTTGCCAGCCCTGCCACCTTATTGTTACGCCACTGCACGGGGGGCACAGTCGTTGTAACACTTGCGGTAAAACTCATTTTTGCCACAATGGGCCGACTCGTCCGGGGAAGTACCACACTCTCACAGAAAATCGACGTTTGAATAGTAGCTAGCTTACCGCTGGTTTCCTTCATTCGGTGTCAGAGAGCCGGAGGCCCATCTCTCTCCCCTCTGGCAGAGAAAAATACAAGGCACCATCTCGCATCACGCTCTTGTCACATCCTTGGTGTAGCAGTTGTCCATGAACCAGCGATTAGTTCACTTACTATCAGGTGAACCGCTTGCTCGTTTGCCGTCCTTGTGTCAAAAACCATAAGATTTAAAAAAAAATCTTTCCTACTACTAACTCGAAAAAACCGGCCAAGTGCGTGTCGGGCCACGCGCAGTGTCGGGTTCCGTAGCTGCGAATGACAACTTTGACTTCACACTGTTTCCTCACAGTTTAACGAGCAAAAACATCTAATAATAAAATTTTTATGAAATTTTACATTTTCGTGTACATTTTATAAGTTGGTTGTCTATAACTTTTTAGTTTGTACTTAGTACTCAGCTCTGATAGTTTTTTTCCTTTCAACTTCAGTATATATATACTACTTTTGTAATTTTTTTCACGTATCTATATATAACCGTTTAGCAGATAGAGGTAGGGAGGGGACACTTACATCTAACAAAAATTCGCACTTTAAAACCAAATATTTCGGAAACGGATCCCTAAATCGAAAAGTGGTGTTCTCAACTTAACAATATTTTTTAAAGACCTATATAACGATACCCCACACGATGGGTAAATAGAGAAAAAAAAATTACTCCCCCACTTTACTTGTATGGGAGCTACCCTAAAAAAATTTTTTTTTCAAGTGTTTATTCTACCACTTTTTTGCCATGATTAATATACATACCCATACCAAATTACAGCTTTCTAGTACTTATAGTCTCTGCGTAAAACCGCGGACGGACAGACAGACAGACATGGCGAAACTATAAGGGTTCCTTGTTTACTACGGAACCCTAAAAAGAACGAATCCAACAAAAATTTGCCCTTTTAGGTTTAGGCTTAACCTGTTACAAGCGGTCCGGCCGATTTGCTAACTCGGTGTACAACGATTCGATTGTCATTTTAGCATCCTTTACGGTTTTTATATCCTTAGTAAAAAATAGTCTTATATTATTTTTTATAAGTACATCTTATGCTAATATTATATCTTTAGTTTGTTTGCACCGAAAGTAATGGACCATTTTTTTTTCATTTATAGAAATCCAATTTATCTGTGGGTGACATAGGCTATAATTTACGCGGACGAAGTCGCGCAAAAATTGCCGCCTCAAAAACCAGAGGTGAAAGCTTAATCTATATAACTGGCATTTCGGCTCGGCTTCGCCCGTGATACATGCGCCTTATGCCAGTATGCCAATCAGGGATAACGTACCTGTTAACGGCACAAAATTAATAATAGTACTAATCAACGGTGAAAGATTTTTTGAAGGCGGTCCAGAAGTTCCTGAGTTAAGCGCTACTCAAACTCTTCGGCTCTATAATATTAAGCTTTATTAAAAGTGAAAGTCTCAAGGCACTCCATTGTTAGGTTTAAGTTTAACCACAATGAACTGGGCGCCGAACCATCACACACACCTCAGGCACAGAATTAATAATAGTACTACCTCAGGTTGCAATCATGTACACGATGGGAAAGTATTCCTACTAAAATTTTAATATCGTTTCAGGAAGCATTCTAATTTAAACAAAAGCTATAAAATTCATGATGATATATTATATTATATTTAAGCCTGATTTGGAAAAAAAACTTATTAAAAAAATTATCGATTTAAGTACTCTTTTTCTTTTTTGTTTATAAAGGAAATCAATTTTGATGTTGCTTCTGCAATATTTATCTGGGAGGCACTTAGTTCAGTATCTGGAGCGCATACTGAAAACTGTTTTTCATTGGGGATTTTCAAGAAGTTGACCATATCGAAGTAGCTGGCTTTTCCTAACGGCCCATCATCCAATTTTCCAAAACTGAACGACTTCTTCGCGAAGAGATGTCCACTGCTTACACAGCGGCTGCAGGCTTTCATAAATGAATTGATGTCGGTTACGCTTTTTGGGCTCGGGCGGCGACTCAAAGACTTAAGGGAGCTCAGAGACGCGACGTCGTTGAGCGGCACTGACTTGGAACTGTTGGTGTTTTCCGACGTGATCCTGTCCATCAAATCTTGTATTTGCTCCGTGATGACTGTGGCTGCAGCGCTCATGTCATATTCCGACTCGGTGACATGGGTACATGTTTCTCTTTCAACCTTTTTCTCAATAACGCTCTCATCTTCTGGCTCTACCATTATATCGACGTCGTAATGCCGCTTCAACAAGTTGAGAACTTCTTTCATGTCTCGTTGCTTACTTATATCTGAATCTTGGTATGACTCTTTAATTTCGATGTTTCCTTTGTAGAAGTATTCATTGGGAAGTGAGTATCCTTTGATAACCAAGTCACCTGCAGTACAATAGCGCGGGATCGTCATAGGCTGGTGGTACACGCATTGAAAATTGCCTGTGGACGCCCTCGGATTTGCAGCATGATCAATAACCACTGAAAGTATATCAGACACGTTATTTAAAGAATTTATACTTACTTTTATGATTTTAGATTTCGGGTAGGTATTCTACATTTTACATAGACAAACACTTTGATTATATAGTTTAGTAGAGAGTATATAATCAAAGGACAAACAAAATAAATAAATGAGGTTATGTTTCCAAGAATATATCTAACTTTGCACCAAGCGTTTGGTAAGTAGGTAGGTATTCTAAATTTGTATCAAAAAGCTTTGTGTTAAGTCTAAATACTTATTGGTTTCCCTCACCTTTAATTATATCTGTAATTGCAGCCGGACAGATTTTCGCTGTAACTGGAGTGGTGTGGTTCAAATCTGGACATGAGTTGATCTCAATCAGCCAGGGTTTGTACTCCTTGTCCAGTATGAAATCGCATCCGTACAACTCGAACCTGTTCTTACAAACTGATAGCGAGTCTTGACAACTCAGCATGATACTAATGATAGATTTAATCATTCCGGGATATATTATGTTGTCCCACACTTGGTCTTTTCCGATTTTAATTAAATAGTCCTTGTATGTTTGTAGATCCCACATATTTTGATGTGGTAGCTCGGAATGTCGTCCCGAGCAATTCTTGTATTTTTTCTGTACAGCATTATTCGTAAGATGGATAGATTCGTGGTAATTCTTGAGACTGTATTTCTGAGAGCTAAACTTCAAATAACATTCGGTGTAACACCAAATAATGAGAGGGTAGGTGCTGGTGACCAGATAATACTGTCTGATATCGAACTTCGTGTCGTGTATCAACAATGGCTCTTCTGAAAATTTAAGAAAGTGTATAATAAAATAAAAGTAGGTACCTTACATTGTTAGAAACAAAACATACTAATGTTTCAGTTACCTATGTATTTCTGAATGACGTATTTGCTATTAGCCTTATTTAACAAGTTCGTCATCACTCCTAATTTGGAAGCCATCCTGATTCCGCGACCCCTGGAGCAATTAGCAGGCTTAATGATCCAAATATTATGGCAGCCTTCGCAACTCAACTGAGGTCGATACTTGTGTATCTCCTTTAGCAAAATTTTCATGTAAACCAAATAAAGAGGCAGCTTGTTTTGATGGTCGGCTTGAAAGACGTCTTCCTTTTCTATTATCCGGTAGTATTTTTTCAAAAATGAATTCCACTGACCGGTACTCACTAATCCAACAGAACAATCGATGTCTTTATTTTGTTTTCGGAATAGGTATTCTTTACATCGATTCATCGCAAATTCAATGATGTTGAGGGAAACTTCCCCGGTGTCTTGGAACACGGGTCTGTCATTTGCGACCATCGAAAGCACCCACTTCAGCAAGCTAGTACACGCGGTGATTTTATAATCTTTGACGAAATCGTCGATCTCTCCGGTATCGCAGGTGTTGTATGTTCGAGGACAGTTTACATCGGCGACGTCCTCGATATAAAACCAATAATTCCTCTTTATAGACGAACAAAGGCCTTGTTTTGTGGTCCATAATGCGTCAATTTTTAGTTTATTCACAATGGTGGTGTTTTCTTTGTTCATATCAATGGTATTTTCATAATCGTCTTCCCGCGTTTTCCAAACAAAGTTTGGACTACACTTTTCAACCAAGTTTGAGAGAAGCAGTCTCTCTAGCTCTCCGTGTATTTCTGATGTATTACTAAATTTTCCATTCCGTATTTTAGAGAGATTCATTCTAGTTGGGGGTATTTTTTCAACCCATCCTCGCTCCAGTAATGCTTTTCGAACAGGGTTGCAGCAGCCATGTATTGAGAATATTTTGTTTTGTTTTATAGCGGCCGAAGCGAGGGCTTTGAGTTTTGCATACCTGGTGGACCTTGCCTGGCAGCTTGCTATTACGTAACTCTTTTCTTTAGGTGACAGTCCTGTGGCTTTGTAAGTACTTTGGTAGGGCATCGAATTCTGTTTGTCACCTATCCTTGAGTCACCGAATCTGTTGAAAGGGGAAAGTAATCGAGCGACGCCTCCTTTGTCATAGCTTTTAGTTCGTGGGGTCTGAAAATAATAATATTTAGTTATTTTTACAGTGCGGGCGTGGGTTTGGTAAAATAAATGATATACCTGTATGAATCACCTTTCTGGGAACACCAGGATCTCGCGAAAGAGGGCTAGACGTAACTTTCAACTTCGGGAATGAACTAAGTCCAGTCTTTTTCTAAAAATGCATAACGGGTAATGTTAATTAAAAGAAGAAGTCATTAAAATTTTGTGCGTAAGTATAGAAACTAGAATTACAATAACAACCAATTTTTTACCTTTTTCTTTAAATGACGCTTTTTTGGCGGCATTGTCGAATCAAGTCATTCTTGGCAAAATCTATTAAAATAAAATAAAAAAAATGTTAAAATAAAATATTGGAATGGCAATTGTTATTAAACGCTTATTTTATTCTTACCTTATCCTCATTCATCTCTATTTTTTGGTAGTTCTCAGTGTGGGAGTTTGGTTTTTCAAATTTTCAATTCGTCTAACAGCTCGTTCGTTTTTATATAGCTAGTAAGTTACTCTTTTCTATTGGTTTTATATAAATAATTGTCTATATATAACCCAGTCCAGCGGTGATTGAGCACAAGAACAAAAGTTTCAAAATATTGACGTAAAACCCATTTATTTGCATCCTTGGTTCTTAAATATCACTTAATTGCTGTTTTTTCATCTTTTTTTACCTATTTATTTAATTTTAATGTTTTTTTTAAAGTGGTTTTGGATTTTTGTACGACTGATTAATTTTTGTAGTGTTTATGACATTCCGAACTTCAATTGGCATAGTGTGTCATGTTGATAATGATTTATGAATAAAAGAAAAAAAAACTAAGATATACAACCGATTTCCTTTATAAATATGAATAAATCTTGGGATGTTAGGTCAGGATTCAGGAACTTGGGTACAGGTTTGGAGAATCTGAAACTGAAACAGTCACGCGTTACCGTCGAAAATAATTTATTTTGATGAATAGAATTTAAAGATTTAACAACAGCGAGAAAAATATGCATGTTTTTAACAATTTCTTTTCACTCTTTATTCAATAGAAATCGTCGTCGACATCGCTTCTAAAGGACATCAGTTGCGTGTTTTCAATAAACAAGTACGCACAATAAGGTTTGGTCACGCTCACGCATTCCTGATAGGAACTCGTAAACGTTTCTGCAGATTTACCTACCTACTTACAGGATCTTATCAATCAATGCCTTAACGCTAAACCTTTTAACATTATAAGTAACAATCACAATAAAATTTCAAATAGATTGTTTGATAGAATGAAATAACAAGATATACCTAAGCAATACTCGTGAGATTGTTTTCAATTTTGAACACTATAATTTGGGACATTGAACATTATTTCCTATTACGCGGTTCGTCATGTAAGGGTGTGACGACAACACGGTATGGATAGATAGACGTGCAACTTTTTGACAAAGCAATTCCTTCTTGGGCCCTGTTTTCGTCTCTTAGCTTACAAATGTTCCTCCCGATAGCACTCAGCTTTTTGATAGGATCGGGATCGTCTACACTTTTTTGCAATCTCTGAGGAACCACTGGAGGTTTGTGAGAACCTACAATGCCAGATTTCGTTTGACGCAAAGGCACAATAGGCTCAACTAAGCTAGATCTGTTCGTCATTTTATTTTGAACTGATATGGTTGAACGCAAAATACTAGCCGTTTCCCGTTCCCATTCTACAGGATCTATGTAACATCTTTTGTTGCCAACCGACCTGTCCACTTTGTGTTTTTCCGCTTTGCTGGCCGACTCGGTCCGATACTTGCCAGCGTGGCTGCCAGTCTGGCTTTCATCGGGACGGCAGCACGAATGCGGAACGACACGTCTTCTATACTCTAAATTTTTTTCTCGTTTTCCTCTGTGAGTCCTAAAAGAGAGCGCGGAAGTTTTACGTTTTTTCGATCCACTTTTCATTGATTTTACAGAAGTAATTGCTTGGCGTACCGTTAGGGAATCCTTAGGCCCTAAAACAATTCCGTCCTTGTTCATGGGGACTGAATCATAAGGATTGAGCCACGTAAGGAAGTCGGTTATGATTGGTCCACTATATTCTGCAGGCACAGGTTGGTCCTGATCTACTGTGTTGTCTCCTGCAGGCTCGCGAGGTACCACAGGAGTTGCGTTTCGGGACTCGTGTTTGCGTTCCTTCGATCTCTTTAGAAGTTTCTTCCCATTGATACAAAGAGACAAACCGAGGTATGCTGGTGCCTTCGGAATGACTTGTCTGTAGGCCAATTCAAATGTGCCCGTGTCAGCTTCAGGGTTGTGCCGACGGTCGAGAACAACTGCAAATCGAATTGATAATATTACAAGTAATTATTTTATTTGAATATATTACTGCGGTTTATTTGAACACTGGTGTCAGATTCAATTTGCCTGAAGGGATCTGACAAAGTTCAATGTTACAGCCGGGATTAAGGGCTTAACGTGCTTTCCTAAGTACGGTGGAGCTCCACTTGCGGTCACTTATCAAAGTGGCGACTACGCCCGAGAGTTGCTTAACATGCTGAGACGCTGAATATGCTCCCGCTCACTAGGCCCTAAACGAAATGCCCCATCTTTTCAAATTTGAGTTGATTTTTGATGGAATGGTGGTGCTTATCTAAGGTTGTATTTTAAAATTTTACAAAGAGGAAATATTTGATTGTGTTCAGTACTTTTTGAGTTTATCCATCAACCTACGTTTGTAATGAATCAACTATCAGTAGATTACTAAAATAAAAAAAAAAAATAGTTTTTCCAGTTGAAAACTACATTATCAGCCGCTAACATCATCATCATCTGAGTGGTTTTCCCGGTTGCGTCCTCAGCTGTGCGTCGCGTCGGTGTCCGCTGTCCGCTATAATTTAATTTCAACTAATAACATAGGCTATTATACTTATGCGGATAAATCCGCGGAAAAACGTACCTTTTACAACATCTTCCAGACATTGGGGACATAATCTGGCCGTGACTGAAGTGGTGGGCGCCAGGTCTGGACTGGAGTTGATCTCTATAAGCCAGGGGGTGAAGTCCTCAGTCAGCATGAAATCCGCTCCGTACAGCTCGAAGCTGTTCTGTCGCTTATCCATGGCGTCCTGGCAGGCTAGCATTGCGCCTATTAGGCACTGTTTCATGCCTGGATAGATTTTCGTATCCCACATTTCATATTTTCCTATCTGTCTTCAAGAATGGAAAATATGTTCATTATGCATGCTGTTTTTGACTATAATTTATTTAATATAGCCTCTACTCAATTTTACCTCAGATATGCCTTGAACGAATGACAATCCCACATATTTTCATCAGGCAAAGCCTTATCCCGCTCTCCATTATTTTTATATTTTGTCTGGACAGCGTTGTTTGTGAGATGAACGGACTCGTGGTAATTTGACAAGCTAAATATTTGAGAACTAAATCTTAAATAACTATCCCTGAAAATCAAAAAGATGAACAGTGCCAAGTTAACTAATATCAAAACTAAAGTAACTAAAGCATTATTACCTGTACACCCAAATAGTTAGAGGCTGACAATTAGTGATTAAAAACCATTGTCGTATGTCGAATTTTGTATTATAAATGACTAAAGGATTTTCTGAAAGTAAGACAATATAAATTTTTCTTAAAAATTACGAAACTTTTATTAAAAACATATTTAGAGCAACGTCATAAGTCTTACCGATATATTTCTGGACGACATATCTAGTTTTTTGAACAGGAAAATTGATGAGGCCTATTATGTCTTTGATGTTGTTCATAAGTTGAATGCCCCGCCCACGGCACTTGTTGCCAGGTTTCACTATCCATATATTGAGCACACCATCGATATCTATTTGAGGCCAAAACTTCGTCATCGTTGCTAAAACTTTCGCTGCTTTTCTTTCTAATTGTCTAAAATCACACCATTTTAGATTATAGCATAAAAGAATCAGTTAGCTATTTCAAAACATTTTGAATCTAACTTGCGTTTTTGAAAATTAACAAAATAACAATCAAACATTTTATGATTATTTAGTAGGTATTTTAATAAAACATTATACAAATTGAAGCTCTTATTCAAATTGGTTATGGTTTTGACATCGTGGTTAGAAAATTGCTTTCGACATCAAAATATCACTTATCATTATCATCTACAAAATTATCGTACATCGGTAATGATATTATGATTTCACATTACCATTATCGATTCGATTACCAACATTAATTAAGTCACCAGAACGGTATTGCGTGACGCTGATCCAATTATCATAATGCTTCAAACAATGTTTCAAATCAAAATCGTAATCAATATGATTGGTATATTGGGAGTGTTACCTCAAATTCCAGTTTTTGTCCTCTATAAATTTTGCTTTTTCATGCACTAGGAGATAATGATGTGTAAGGAATTGGTCCCATTCGTGCTCCCAAACATGTGTCGTCTGATCTTCTGTATCATCGATGTCTTTGTGTGTAAAGAACGTAATGTACTCGTTGAGTCTGCAGAGAGCGAAATCAATCGCAGTGAATGGCACTTTGCCGTTGCTTGAGACCATATTTTGTTCCTCTTTCTTCTGTAGTGAATTGCACAGCCATTTTAGGACGCTAATGCATGCCGTGATTCTGAAATCGTCGATGAATTCCTCGAGGCTATCGGAGTTATGGATGTTGTAGCTGCGTGGGAATTTGGTTAACGCTGTGCCTGGTTCGGTGTACCAGTGCATTTGTGTCAGAGATGACGTTAGGCCTTCTTTGGTTGTGAACAATGATCTCGAGAACCTAGAATGTGCAATTGCGACATATCTTTAAAAAATATACCCAGAGTTAAATAAAGAGCTAAAAATGCAGAAATAGAATTCACATCGGTACAGCGACGAATAAATTATACTAACGCGCTAACCTCGACTATGAATGAATAAAAATACACTTTTCACAATCATTCAAATACCTGCTTATAATAACTTCTTTGTTACTTAGCAACCAGTCGTATTTGTCCCGCTTGGTAGTCCAAAGAAAGTCGACCGAGTGCTGTTCCATGAATTTGTACAAGATCATCCTTTCAACCTTAGAAAGCTCTTTGCCTGTGGCTTTTTTAGGATCGCTGTTTAGTGGTGGATGGCGGACCTAAAATGTAATTCAGTGTTAAAGATAAATATCATTGTGAGAGAAATATGACTACGGTATTGATTCAGCAATTTTTTTGGACTATTTTATAGTAGCCTTTTCTTGCGATGTTTAGCTACATAAATTTTAATTTTGAATATCCCTTGTGATCCGGAAAAATTTGGGGACAATTTTTAGCCTAGTTTACTCTCAGGTGCCTCAAATATCATGCAATTAATGACGTCATTCCTTCGCTTCGTATGCGTGATGGACGGACAAACATACATAGCATTTGTAGTTGTTAAGGTTGATATGCATTATCTACCAGTTCACCTCAAGGACAATGCAAATGTGTCCTAGAAGGGGTGCAAGTGCAAAGGTTGGAAGTTTACTTGCACTTTTCTAGTACTTACTAGCTGTCCACTCATGTATTCAGAAATAATCTGGTCAAACCCTTCAATAGTTCCATAGATTCCCCCCTACGTACAAACAAATTTTTAACTCTTCATGAAAGTAGATTTTAAAATACCTAAATTGAAGGAGAAAAGTTAAGCACAGAGCAAAACATAAGCTGAAACATTACCAAAATTACAATTTCTAAATTAGGGTGAAAAGTTTCCTAAGTTTTAAAACTAATTTTTCAGAACTACACTATTTGGGTCATGTTCTGAAAATATCATCATATTTTTCAATCCACTGCTTAGCATAGGTTCCTAGTTAGTATAGGTATACTATCATTAGATATTGTTAAAGCGCATTTAGCATAATTACGTCGTTTTTTTATGAAAAAAGGCAATATATTATACACCTTCTCAAAGTTTTTTTTCTTACCTTACTAGACTCATATTTTTCGATCCATCCCCTCTCAACCAGTGCCCGTCGCACCGCTGGGAACCCTCCACCTTTGATCATGAACACCTTGCGGTCCTTCATCGCGGTCTCCGCGATCTTCTTAAGCTCATTCCATCTCTCGGTGCTGACCCATGACTTGTACTGTCTCAACTGTTCCGCAGAAGACGACTCGACTGCAGTACAATATTTATAATTACGATCCAACCAACAAGGAATATATTACCGCTGGAGACGATATAAAATATGAAATCTATAACTGCAATATGATGATTGTACATGATATGTATGAATTCAATGCAGCAGTTATGTTACAGTGGCTCCTGCTATTATATCCTGCAAAATTTTATGTAATTATCAAAGTGCTATCTAACCATTTCTTCCAACGCTACTTAAAATTCAAAAACAACGTTAAACGATGGAGTGACAGTAGGGCCGTGTACTACACTGATTCATCAAAATACGACGGGCTAACATCTAGGCCTGACGCCTCGCGCTCTACGACGAACCTGGCCCATATTCAGACTTGGATAAGGAAACAGCACTTGACGGGCGCCGTTCTTTTTTTGCTGTGCTTTCCCTGTGTATCTTCGAGTCCGAGGCACTTTCCTCCAGCTCCATTGTTACAGCCATGAGCCCCATTCACGACTGCCCAAAATCCTGTAACAGATCAGCTGATCAAACGTCACCCACATTTTCGGAGCCTATCTCATCGGGACGTGCGCACGTTTCGCCAGCCGGTGATGAACTGGCCACCTAAATATAGCTTGTCAGTGCAATAACCTACTTTAATTTAACCTACATTGGGGGTCCCTGGTTATCAACGAGGCATCCGCGCGCATCACCGCCTGGCACCTGTGCGAGTGACGTCACCATCTAGGTACGTCCTTCGTGAAACGTGCAGAATACACGCGGAAATTAATAAGCTCAAATTACACTTGCCTCCTGCAACCAGGTCGCTATTAACTAAACTGGGTTAAATGCAAACGCAAAGGCCTTTTCTGTAAAAAAGTAACAAAAACTAAGAAAACTGTGAATTTATAACGACATCTTTGATTACTTTTCTTTCGTATAGTCAAGTCTAAATGATTTTCAAAATGTCAAATTTGACCAACAAAGCAAAACTAAACCACAGACATGAATAAAATTTTCTTGCTTACTTATCTAACATATCTGTGGCAAAAACCGTAGTATTCTTGGGTAAAAACTCAAACCATTCGACATTTCCGCATCTTTTAAAAAGTTCTTATTAAGCTTATTAATCTTTAGGACAAACTAAGATTATGAACGTGAAAGTGAGTTTGTTTGTTACGCTTTCACCCCTTGACTACTAATTTTGCATGCGCGTTGTCAAGGTTACGAAGAAGAACGCTACCTTGATCCTGGAAAAAAATACATATCTCGAGCGCTAGCGGAGAAGCTATGATGTTTATCTTACATACAAGCTTGGATGGACCACACCACACGTTTCAATCAGGATAAAAAAGAAAATAAAAGAAAGAAAGAAATTATTTATATAGCGGATTAAATTAACAAACATAGGCGGAATTGGGTTCATTAGCATCCGCAAAAAAACTACATGTAAAAATATTTCTTGAGCCAACACTAATTCGCGGGTTATGTACCGGTCTAAAATCATTTGTTTTGCGTAAATTTCACCGACCGACTCATTTTATACTGTTTAAATACATTTATTTTTCGGCGTTTTAGGAAACTAAGTCCTGTTTTAAGTTTTGTTTTTTATCTTAAGTAATGCTCTCTACAAAACATTTGAGCTAGTTTACGAGCTTTTCTTAAGGGCGGCCAACCCGTCTATCTTTTCATACAAACGCTCGTACTTACGTAATAATGGCGGTGTAACAAATCTTTCTTTGACGCTTTTCAACTAATTAGGTATCTTGAGCACTATATCTAGGTTTCTATCAAAACGAGAAATCAAAATTTGGAGAAACAACTTCAGTATTTAGCCTGCAAAAATACGCTTCTTTTGCAGAAATTTTAAGTGAACTTTAAGCGTTTATAATGTACTCATTAATTGTAACAGTAAAGAAAATATTTATTTAGAAACCTTGCAAATGTAATGGAGATTCTAGATGTACAACGTTTTTTGTCATAAACTTGTAAGGCTTACTAAGAAACACGTATTTCTTGAAATAAGTTTAATGAAATTTCCGCACAATATTTTTTGTTCAATGTCTTCGCGTACTCACTAGCTTATTACCATGTGGCAGTAAGAGGTGTGCGGGAGACGAGGGCAAGGGGCTCTTTTCGCTTGGCCTTTTTATATGACCTTGCGCTGGATGGAACAAGCTTTTCAACCATGCTCGCGTTGACGATAGTCGGTCGGGGACGGCCCCTCTTAAGTTTGGAAAATGTGTAATTTTAATTTACTCAAAAGTAGATATCTCTTAAATTACTTTCAATCATAGGTATTTGAGATCATAGATATAGTCTATCTTTACAAGGATGCAAATGAATTAAAAAAAACACCTGTTTATGAATGAACACGAACAAACAACTTAAATTATAACTTAAATGCAGAGTTCTTAGTCACATTACAAGGAGATAGATCAATAGAAAAAAAGACTGAGAAAATACAGAATTCCGTTTGTATTATTATAAAAGTATGTACATAAAAGGTCTCTTTGATGTAAGTATATAAGCTTTGTTTAGCTTGTGTTTCCTAAGTCGCCTTCTGCGACATCCACGGGAAGACTTGGAGTGGTCTTATCCTACTCTACCTGGAACCACACGGCTAACATAAATAAGAGACCCCTCTAAGCCTTCTGGCCAGCGTGTGGAGGTAGGCCACATCCTCTGACTGCTCTGGCTAATATATGGCTGGTAGTACAGAGGGTCGTCCTCCTGCAGAGGAGACAAAAAGAGTCCTGCTGATTATGATGAGGGCATCAAAGGTAACCTAGTCCAAAAGCTTGCCGCACAGAGGGGACCGGTCCCCTCTAACGGTTAATCCGGATTAACCGTTGAAACAAGGCACATCATGCTTGGGGCCCTATTCGAAGTGCTTCATCGCAAAATGTCCCTTTCGCATATTGTCCCTTTCGCAAAATGTCCCCTGGTAGCAATATGTCCCCTTCCCAATCTTTTTATTCGAATTATAATATCCTAAATTCTTAAGTAATGACAAAAGGTGGATCACAGATCACGGTGGAGAGAACCGACATACAGTGCTGACCCTACATAAAAAAAACCGGCCAAGTGCGTGTCGGGCCACGCGCAGTGTAGGGTTCCGTAGTTGCGAATGACAACTTTGAGTTCACACTATTCACATCCGCACCTTACAGTTAAACATTTAACAAACCAAAAAACATTTAAATAAAATTATTTTAATACGGTTTATATCGCGTTTATTACATTATTTATACACCTAACGTTTCGAGCACTTTACAGTGTTCGTGGTCGCAGGTAGACTAAGTTGACATTTGTCTAGTATTTTATAAGAACTGCAAAATCTACCGCCTAAAATATTTATTGATAACGTTCCGGATGTACGCAGTATTGGCTCACGGTGTCTGAAGGTCTTGCAGTCTTCTGCTTAGCTTGAGACTTGATTAAATTGATGACTGGATCCCAAGCTGGTGGTAACTGCCAACCATCCTCTCTATTGAAATTAGGATGTTTTTTAATTTCAATAGCCTCACGAAGCATTCTTGGAATGTATCTGTTTTCTTTTGCAAGGACTTGAGGATTATCAAAACGCATATAGTGGTTGGGTTTGTCTAGGGCATGTTCACAGACTGCAGACTTCGTTGAGCGCCTATGCTTCATGTCAGCAATATGTTCTTTTATACGGGTACCGATGCTTCTCTTTGTTTGCCCAATGTATGATAAACCACACTCACAGTCAATTTTATAAACTCCAGCATCTTGTAATGGGATATTAGATTTGACAGGTCTTAAAAGTTGGTTTATTTTCTTGTGCGGCTTGTAATAGGTCTTGATTGAAGCACGCTTGAGTATATTACCAATTTTGTCTGTAACTCCCTTTACATATGGTAAGATGGCAGGAAAGCGATCAACTGTGTGAGGCTTTGGGCGGCTTCTGTGATGTGTTTTTGGGAGGTTGAGGTTGTTGCTTCTTAAAACCGATTTTACTCGTTGAAGCTCCTCCTTGAGGTGGTGGGTGTCACAGATGCCATGTGCTCTCTGAAACAAAGATTTACCAACGGTAGCCAACTGACATGGATGATGATGGGATTTGCCATTGAGATATTTGTCGTTATGGGTAGGCTTTCTATACACAGTATGACTAATAGTATTATCAGGATTTCTAATTATTAAAATGTCAAGAAAAGCTAATGAATTATTTGTCTCAGTTTCTAAGGTGAATTTAATTTTGTTATTATATATATCACCTTAGAAACTGAGACAAATAATTCATTAGCTTTTCTTCAACTTCAACGAGTAAAATCGGTTTTAAGAAGCAACAACCTCAACCTCCCAAAAACACATCACAGAAGCCGCCCAAAGCCTCACACAGTTGATCGCTTTCCTGCCATCTTACCATATGTAAAGGGAGTTACAGACAAAATTGGTAATATACTCAAGCGTGCTTCAATCAAGACCTATTACAAGCCGCACAAGAAAATAAACCAACTTTTAAGACCTGTCAAATCTAATATCCCATTACAAGATGCTGGAGTTTATAAAATTGACTGTGAGTGTGGTTTATCATACATTGGGCAAACAAAGAGAAGCATCGGTACCCGTATAAAAGAACATATTGCTGACATGAAGCATAGGCGCTCAACGAAGTCTGCAGTCTGTGAACATGCCCTAGACAAACCCAACCACTATATGCGTTTTGATAATCCTCAAGTCCTTGCAAAAGAAAACAGATACATTCCAAGAATGCTTCGTGAGGCTATTGAAATTAAAAAACATCCTAATTTCAATAGAGAGGATGGTTGGCAGTTACCACCAGCTTGGGATCCAGTCATCAATTTAATCAAGTCTCAAGCTAAGCAGAAGACTGCAAGACCTTCAGACACCGTGAGCCAATACTGCGTACATCCGGAACGTTATCAATAAATATTTTAGGCGGTAGATTTTGCAGTTCTTATAAAATACTAGACAAATGTCAACTTAGTCTACCTGCGACCACGAACACTGTAAAGTGCTCGAAACGTTAGGTGTATAAATAATGTAATAAACGCGATATAAACCGTATTAAAATAATTTTATTTAAATGTGTAACAATCGCGAAAACATAAGAAAACCAAAAAACATTTAACAATAAAAATAGTATGAAATTTTACAGTTTATAAGTTGGTTGCCTATAACTTTTTGGTTTGTACTTAGTACTCAGCTTTGATAGTTTTCCTTTCAACTTCAGTATATATACTACTGCTGTAATTTTTTTCACGTATCTATATATAACTTTTTAGCAGATAGAGGGGGGGGGGGACACTTACCTCTAACAAAAATTCGCACTTTAAAACCAAATATTTCGGAAACGGATTCCTAAATCGAAAAATGGTGCTCTCAACCTCACAATATTTTTGAAAGACCTATTTAACGATACCCCACACGATGGGTAAATAGAGAAAAAAAAATTACTCCCCCACTTTACTTGTATGGGAGCTACCCTAAAAAAAATTTTTTTTCAAGATTTTATTCTACCACTTTTTTGCCATCATTAATATACATACCCATACCAAATTACAGCTTTCTAGTACTTATAGTCTCTGCGTAAAACCGCGGACGGACAGACAGACAGACAGACAGACAGACAGACAGACATGGCGAAACTATAAGGGTTCCTTGTTTACTACGGAACCCTAAAAACCAGCCAACTGCGTGTCGGGCCACGCGCAGTGTAGGGTTCCGTAGTTGCTAATGACAACTTTGAGTTCATACTGTTCACACTCGCACCTCACAGTTTAACGACCAAAAACATCTAACAATGAAAATTGTATGAAATTTTACATTTTCCAGTACATTTTATAATATGGTTGCCTATAACTTTTTAGTTTGCACTTTGCACTTAGTACTCAGCTCTGGTAGTTTTCCTTTCAACTTCAGTATATATAGTACTGCTGTAATTTTTTTCACGTGTCCATATATAACCGTTTAGCAGATAGAGGGGGGGATGGGGGCACTTACCTCTAACAAAAATTTAAAACCAAATATTTCGGAAACGGTTCCCTAACTGCATCCGTGGTCCAGTGGTTAAGGCATTTGCCTTGTTGACCCGGGGGTCGTGGGTTCGATTCCCACGGGAAGCATACTTTGTTAAGTTGTTTTCAGTTTGGTTAGGACATTGCAGGCATGAAACACCTGATTGTCTGATAAGAAAGATGATTCCGTGCTTCGGAAGGCATGTTAAGCCGGAAGCCCCGGCTGCCATCCGGTAGTCGTTAAAGGAACCACGTCAGAGGCCGAGAGGCGGTTCCGAAGAACTCTGACACCAGGGTGTGCATGGTCGACTGACCGTGTCACCTACAAGAAATGATGATGATGAATCGAAAAATAGTGCTGTTAACCTTACAATATTTTTTAAAGACCTATTTAACGATATCCCACACGATGGGTAAGAAGTGAAAAAAAATTACTTTCCCACTTTACTTGTATGGGAGCTAACACAAAAAAAATATTTTATGTTTTTTTTTCTACCACTTTTTTGCATGATTAATATACATATCCATACCAAATTACAGCTTTCTAGTACTTATGGTCCCTAAGTAAAACCGCGGACGGACAGACAGACAGACATGGCGAAACTATAAGGGTTCCTAGTTTACTACGGAACCCTAAAAAGTGGGATAAGGAAAAGGAAGAAGAAGCAGATACCTAATATCCAAAGTAATATTATAAATGTGAAAGTGAGTCTGTTTTTTTGTTGTTTATTTATTTACTACGCCGCTATGCCATTACTACTGATCCAAATATCATTATCTAGTATAGACCGTGGTCTGATTTATTACGGTTATGTCTCTTCCACGTTGCATAAAAAAATAAATTATTCGATTGGGACATTTTGCTACCAGGGGACATTTTGCTACCAAGGGACATTTTGCGAAAGGGACATTTTGCGAAAGAGACATTTTGCGACTAGGGGACAATATGCGAAAAGGAACATTTTGCGACGAAGCGGTCCGAACACCTTGACCGCATAGGCCCCTAGCCGATGAGGGTCCCCTAGGTAGTTCCCTACTCTGCTTCTGGGTTTATCCAGCCCTCGATGCAGAAAAGAAAAGTCTAAATCTTTGTCCTTTATTTTTATTACATAATAGTATTTATTTATTTATTTAAATTTTATGTACACAACACAATACAAACAATAATAACATTAAAAATAAAAATTTGTACAAAGGCACTACTTATTTCTTAATAAATCTCTTCCAGTAGGCCTGTCAGAGGAAAATTTATTATAAAAGGCAGACTGGCGTGTGCATAACAAAAAAAAATAATATAGGTATGTATGAACGAATAAAAATGAAAAATAAGAAATCTACTACAGCTAGCTATAAACTAACTTAAACAAACGCCTACATATATACTTAAATAAATAGTACGTACAAATATTTTTGGAATGGCTAGCTATACAATAGATACTATTTATCTTAATGGATTATTTCGCCCTGCCCTAATCAGAAGGTTAAGAAATAAAATTCTTAATTATTGCGACATTTCCAGATACCCAGACAAATATTTTTAAAGGCCTATGACGCACTTGAATAATAAAACTCTTATCTTAGGTTCCAGTCTAGCGTATAACATGTAATATTTACCTGTACATCCCTTATGAAGCAGGTTATCATGATGTTCTTAAAAAAATAAACCTACACTTTCGAATAAAAGAAATGTGATGAACTGATGAATTATTATTCATCAGTTCTTTAAAAATTGATACTAGCTTTATTTTATACGACACATAAAAATTAATCACGTTCGTTATTCTTTACGGGATAATCATAGCCTAAGGCTATAAGTCCTCTTTGCGTATCGGTGGAAAACAGAATAAAAAAAAATGAAAAGTGATGAGTTGCTAGCCGCATCGGCTGTTGCTATGGCTCCTTAAATTGTTGCCCATTACGACGACCAGCTTCTACGGTCTGCGCGAGATGCAAACGACCGAACGACCGTGTATAGGAAGCGGTACGTTCTAAGTTTTTAAGGTTCCGTACCCGAATGGCAAAAGCCTGAACCCTTCTGTGTGTCCGACCGAATGTCACAGCCATTTTATTCCGAAACTATTTAGACTACATAGTTGAAATTTGGTAAGTACTTAGATGTATTCTGTCAACAGTTATAGGATTTTTATACAAAAACAAAAAAATATATAGCTTAGATCCCTGTATTATATGGAACTGAAAGGCAAAAACTTTCATCATAATACCCAACACGATGGGTTTGAATAGAAAAACAATATTACTCCCTCTTTACTTGTATGGGAACGACCCTAAAAAAAAAAATTCTCAAGTTTTTTTCTATCACTTTTTTGCCATTATTATTATACATGCCTATACCAAATTACAGCTTTCTAGTACTTATAGTCTCTGAGTAAAACCGCGGATGGACAGACAGACATGGCCAAGACATGGCGAAACTATAAGGGTTCCTAGTTTACTACGGAACCCTAAAAAGGAGGAGGTTCTCAATTCGTCGGAATCTTTTTTTTTAATGTAAGTATGTTCCCCAATTTCTCGAAGACGCCTTCCCCGATTTAATAAATTCTTTTTTTCTTCAATAGGTAATCCTTTTCTGATGGTCCCATTAAATTTTTATCGAAATGTGCCGAGCGCTTTTTAAAAATTACATAATATAATAAATAGGTCTTTTAAAAATATTGTGAGGTTGACAACACCATTTTTCGATTTAGCGATTCGTTTCCGAAATACTTATTGCAAATTTTTGTTAGAGTTAAGTGTTCCCCCCTCTATCTGCTAAACGGTTATATATGGATACGTGAAACATAGGCAACCAACTTATAAAATGTACGGGAAAATGTAAAATTTCATACAATTTTTATTGTTAGATGTTTTTGGTCGTTAAACTGTGAGGTGCGAGTGTAAACAGTGTGAACTCAAAGTTGTCATTCGCAACTACGGAACCTACACTGCGCGTGGCCCGACACGCACTAGGCCGGTTTTTTGAAGTCGTTTAAAAACAAAGTCCTCTACCGCGTCTGTCTGAGTGATAGTTATATGTAAAATTATTTATTACTTTTTTTTTATGCAATGCCAGCGGTCCGCCTGGCTATGTACAGATTTTGATTAAAGTACCTTTAAAGAAAAGTTAAAGAAGTTCTAAAGTAAACGTGACAAGTATATGTTTAGTTTGCCGCTTTGTACCGTCATATTTTATAATCTCCGCATTCCAAACCTGAAGTCACCGCGGACCAAGTCGCGGGTATCAGCTACTAGTATACATAGGACCATTTTATGCCTTTTTTGCATAACAAATCACGGGCAGATAGGTAGTTACAATAGAACAAATGATGGGTTTTTAAACAATCTCCTTCCCTTGATTAGATTTTACGACCGATTTCACTAAACTAAACTATAATAAAAAAGATACATAGTTACTGTAGGACCACCGATGAGTTACTAACCTACCTAACATCGAACATATGAATAATTTTTACAAGAAAAAAATTAAGCTTAAACGATTAAAATTATGTTTTCTAACTCTTGTTAAGTTGTTCCAATTTGTTAACATTTAGGTTAGTACATTGAAATATAGGTACAAATGCGGTAGACAAAGAATTAATTACTTATTTATTCTCAGATCTCTCAGATTTATCTCCTCTATTATGAAATATGATAAAGCGCCTTCAGCGTGCAAATAAAACAAGCCGTCATCAGAAAATATTTCCATTCTTTGAGATTTTCTTTCAAAACAATATTGTTTTAGTTTAATCCCTTGGGAATAAAATTATTGTACTTGAGGTGAGGTTTTATTAGTTGAAAAAGAAAAAATAATATTCATTGGAATTCAAGCAGCACTCACTAGTATTTGGGCAGGGCAACACTCACTCACTTTCAATCTTCGCGCGATTACACTTGCAATGATTTAATAAAAGATGGCACTACGGGCAAAATACAGCGTTTTGTTTTTACTTATGCAAATGTACAATCGATTATAATAGCGTATTGCTTCCTAAAATAGTAAAATATTTCACAAATATCAACTCTTTCTAGTTTCTCTTATCAAATATTTCAAGGAAAAGAGGACATTTGTTTTATTATAAGTATGATTGAAGGATGAAGCAACTTCACTCCAATGTATGTTATGTTGTACAGCCTGAATATAATGACGGCTGTTATCGATTCTGAATGTTGGCATTTCTGATTATGACATGACATGAAAGCAAGATGGCGAGTTCATCTCCGGTTGATGGTTCTCTTGTGATAATTCTCCCGTTCGATGTCATATTTTGAACTTAATTTGTGATGGTATAGTATTATCGTAAATATATCAAAAAGTTTGTAATTGATGCTAAAGTGTTCAAAATAATAGTGTTAATATTTTAACTTAGATGTGTATGTAACCCACCTGAGGAATGTTGGTTTTTTCAGTGATTTGTGATTCGGTCAGGTGTTTTCGTTTTAGTCAAAATTAAAATTTTGTTCTTGCGCAGTGAGTGAAGTTACAGAGTTCAGATGTATTTGTGCCGTGGGGATGCTATATGTCGGGACTGTTTTCAATGTTGGGAAACAAAAGCGTGAACTATTTGTTTTGATCGATCGTGATAAAATAAATTAAGAAGGTCGAGCGGAGAAAGAGCTCCGGCCGGAGTGATGGCCTTCAGTGAGGTGAGTGTTGCAAATTTACTTCAAATCTCTTGTATTATCTTCATTGTTTCCATAGAAAACTTTAAAGATTTTACTTACATTATTGGTAACCAATGCATAAATAAAGTGATATTCTGTCGTTAGGACTGAACTAGTTGGAAAATATTTTACATTCATTATTTTTATAATTACTTAGTGCGGATAAGGAGAGTATAAAATTAATATTTATCGCGTAAAAGATGTGGGTAACAAATTCAGTACATTTCATGAAAGTTTTACCTGCTGCATGCCCTAGAGTTTTTCTAAATTTGTGCATGTTCTATCATCATTCTTACTAAAACAACTATTTATTGTAAATACCATCTATCTTATCTACATATGATTTTATTCACTGTTCACCAATTTCCAAATTTATCAGTTGGAAAATGTGCATGGTTCTAAAGCTTATTTGATATGATAAGATACTAATGTTTTCACAGTACCTATTTGGGTACTACAGTTGGTATGTTCAATTTTTATTATCTTAGAATGAATAACTATTCCTTTCAGTTAAATCAGCGAACAAACACTTTCTGAAACTTAGGTCTGAAAAGACAACAGTTCAAAAAATTCACTATTCTTATGAAGAAATGTAAAAAAAGTTTTAGGAACTTAGGTACCTAAATCCTTTCTGCTCAAATTGAAAAGGTCTAACGAACCCAATTAAAACCTAACTTATTAATAATCATTAAAAATATGAAATATGAATAAAGACAATATACCTAATAGAATTGAGAATCTCCTTCTTTTTTAAGTCTGTTCATAAAATGTTCAGGTGTTACTTATTAGGTCGGTTTGGCTTAGCCTCTTTACAGGGTTGCAGCTCAGCAGTTGTAGTTTTTTTTTATGGAGTATCACTTTTTTCATCAAAGGATGAAATATAGCCATAAACTATACAAAAGCCTATTGGCCATCACGGAGTAGACTATTGTCCCCGTCCATTATGTTTGTGAATTCCTGGGGCACTGTGAAGCACTTTAAGAATAGCTTTCATATAGGTACTATTATTAAAACAAGTTAGCAAGATATCAATATTTTTTTCACTCCAATGTGTTAGTGAATGTTGTAGATATTTCCATAGCCAGCCTGGTATGACTCAAATTGGCTAGTGTTTCAATTTATTGGATAATATAGATAAGATACAAAAAGGGATTAGTGACTGGTGATACAACCTTTTCATTTTTAAATAGGTTGTAATAAATAATACAGAACCAGGCAGGAGTCAAGCTATCAAATAGGCCAAATATTTTCAAGCTTATATGAGTACTTTACTCATTGGTCCTTTCATTAAAGATATTCTAGGTACAGCTGAAGTTGTAGGTAGCATAAGCACACCTTAAAAAGGCTGTTAAAATCTTATTTGAAATAGAAATATTATTTTATTGAACCAATTACCTAAAATACCTAAGTAATACTGGGATATATCACACAAATTAACTAGCCCCACAGTAAGATGTAAACGTTGTGTAGGATACCCACTCGATACTATATTTAATATTTAGATTATAGATAAATATTCAAGACTCAGGGCAATCTCAAAAATATAGTTTTAATTACATCTTGACTTGGCTGGGGTTCGAGCCTAGCTCCAATCGGGTTGCAGGCTGGTGTGTTAACCACTTCACCCAGGAGGCCGTCAAATTAAGCTCTATAAAAATTTCTTTACTAAAAAATTTCTGAGGAAATATAAAATACACCTATCTTCATATTTTCCAAGGGTTTTTCAAATGTTAAGTGTTCTGAGTGACCAAGCCCACCATGATTGCTATCATAGTACACTTGCTGAATCAGGGCTGCTAATTTTCCACCACCACATTCATTTTAAATTCAACCCTGCCTGCATACATTTATTTTAAGTAGTAATGCAGTATTCTTTGTAATATAGATTGACACACATATAATCATGGATCTATCTACTTAGGTAGTACTTCAATTCTTTTATTTTTACTCCACTGAGGTTGCGTTGATTCTGCCAATGTACAGTTTAAAGAGAACAAAATATTGGTGTTGTACAATATACAGTTAACAAGTCGCAATCTAAGATGGAATAGGTTCTTTTATTGCTTTATGGGAGCTTCTGGTGACGAATCTATACAGAGTCCAAATGACAGTTTGCTTTAACTAGGAATTTTCCAAATTGTTCATGAGCACTTAAGCATTTATAACACCAAACTACACCAATTTCATATTATAAAGTCCTCTAAAATCAATTTGCAAAATCATCTAGTCCTCCAACTCCAACTGACTTCCCACCAAAAGCTCCGCTTAGGTACCTAATCATCATCATCATTTCGTATGGCAGGTTACCTACTGCAAGAATCCTATACGTCTAGTTTTAAATTCTTCAGCCATTCTACAGCTTTCGGCGTCAAAGAGTTAAGTTCACTCAGTCCTCCGGGGAAACGATGGAAATTATAAAATAAACAAATATGGTGATTACATGGTTAAGAAAGGACATTGTGAACCTATTGTGGTAATTCTCTTATTTCTTAACCTACCAAAAATTCCAACAGTTGTATAGATAGCTCTTTGAGATATTATTTTTAATTGATAATAATTTATTTGATTAAATATCAAGCATCCCTAAACATTGTTTTAACATTGTAAGTCCCTAAGTACTAAATTATTCTTGAAACGGTAGCACTCAAGTCTTCTTTTGGGAAGTGCAATAATAACGAGACTGGCTTTAAAACAAGTGCTTATCGTAAAATACGAAAGTCCTTGATACATACAATGCAGTTACTTTAAGAGAGGCCTCTCATGCAGGTAAGTACAGGTTCAATATCCTCACGTAGTATAATTGCATGTCCCCGCCATGCAGTTGGCAGCACTCTGGACTTAATATTTATCGCCGACCATTGTTCTTAGCGTTCATGAGCTTCTGTACGTGACGAATATTGTTAACCTAATAAGCTGCTCCTCATCGATAATTTCATTTAATAATCCTTTATGGAATTTCTTTCCTGGACATTGATACATTTCATCACAGATATCCATGTAAAGGTCTTGTCCATCGTTAGCATATTTGATGGGTTTTTCTGGATCCAGAAAAGCTTCTTTTATGCCAGGGTCCACGACGGCTGGATCCGAACGTGTTCCAGGTTGCATACTTGTCATCGCATTTGTCGAAGCCCGATGTCCGCTATTATGAATTGATTTTATCTAAAATAATATCATAAAGAGGTGTAACGACTGACGGAGAAGTAGGTAGCAACCGATGCAGAAGTAAGCAGCTGCCTCTGTCCACAGCTAACCACCGATGCAGTAGATAGTCCACCGACGCTGAAGATAGTCCACCGACGCCGACGATAGTGTACCGACGCTGACGATAGCGTACCGACGCTGGTCACTATCCACCGTCGCGACACAGGCTTAAGTTAGAGTGGAGGAGTGAGTCTGTCTGTATCCAGTGTCTCTTGACGTAATCACTCTACAGTACTCACGTATAGTTAGGTAGGTATTCCAGGTGTAGGAAGTAGGCAATTTAACACGTACGGGCGCCAACACGGTAAATAAGCCTAGCTGCCAATCAATTATTTAGCGGGTTGTGACTAATAAAATAAGCCTTCACTAAGCAAATAAGTGGTTTCATGAGAAATTGTACAATAAAATATAATTTCTCTAATTTGAATGATGTTTCAAGTTTGAAAACTTAAGACTGTCACAGAGGTTGAATGGTAAGTGAATGAATGAGTGATGAATGAAAGTCGGAAACGCACTTATTGTAAATACTCACTGTACATTCCACACTCACCACAAAATTTTTTCACACATTTATCATTATTTTTATTTACACACTTATTTTATTTATTTTATCTTCTATTTCTTAAAAAAAAAAAAAACTTTTTTTTTTACCCCGGCCCCCCCGGTATTGTAACGATGCGCATGGATAACCTTCATGCTGCATCTTGCTTTTCACCTCATTTCTCAATCATCATCATCCTGTCCGCTTTATTTCGAAACATAATTCATTTTAAATTCCAAATTCCATTTTCAAATCTTCTTCGCAGTCCTTCCTCATCACTCATTGCATTCCATTCTCTTCCTTGGTCGTGATCTCTCGACCCTAGCTTACAGGCACTCGCCTATAATAAATATTATTTTACTAATTGTATTCACTACTACTAACTGTGTAACGCCTGTGTGAAACTTATTAAAATCCGTTATCTGAGTTGTGTTGTGTTCTCTCTCTCCGCTGAGCATTAATACCTTCATTCATATTCATGTTGGGCCTACTCTAACAAGCTGGGTGAGTAGGACCCGACAGAGGAAAGACTCAAAAACGGACCGATTAAAAAATTCTTTCACCAATAGAAGGCTACA
Organism: Rhodophaea formosa; assembly: GCA_963082605.1. Taxonomy (NCBI): domain Eukaryota; kingdom Metazoa; phylum Arthropoda; class Insecta; order Lepidoptera; family Pyralidae; genus Rhodophaea; species Rhodophaea formosa. The sequence continues at coordinate 18,168,338 of OY720205.1, forward strand.
TCATCAGCGATTCACATAAGCTGCTACTTATTTTTTCCGAAAAATTAAGAATCCATATGAATATGGTTAATGTACTTATCCAAGGTATGAAAAATTTGTCTATAAACGTCAATATTGGACGAGCGCTGCGAAAACTATTTCTGATATTTCTGACTAAGCGTGTTACAGCTTATATACATCCTCACTTGAAATGCGGTCCAGGGGCCTGGGATCCCTAATACTCTGTGTGACAAAAACGAAACCCACTCGGAGCTTAGCGTGTTCCTGGTTACATCCTCACCTGAGAAGCTTCTGAACACAGAGCCAGAGTGTGTTGATCTCAGTGCCACGGAGGCCGTCAACATTTACCTAAAAAGCTAACTAGTTAGCTAAAATGCCTGCACCTACAGCCAATTACGCGAGTGTGACGCAACAACCGTTAGAAGTTCACACGGCTGTTTTGTTTTTCCTCTGCGGCTACTACTTAGTGGCGCTATTTGGGTTTCGGTGAAACATCCTCGTTGCTGGGCGTTTCATAACGTTTAGCGGTGTTTCCCACGGCTCGATTGTCATTCTGTACCGGAGTCGAGAGCTCCGAGCGTAGTGCGTGCCACGGGGTAACCGATATCACTGCGTGAGACCCGGGCGCTGGGCCGAGCCTCGTACTATAATGAATTTTTAGGTCGTAATATTTACTAGGCTCCGAGAGCTGCAGACCTCGCGAGAGAGCGAGTTGAGAGTCGCTGGGTCGATTACACCTAACGAGTACAGTGGCGAGTCAGTGTCCTCGGCCGAGTGCTCGGTTGGTATAAACACTTTAACGAGTGCTCGGCCGAGTACTCGGTCGAGAAGAGAGGCGAGAGAGTCACTAAAATCCCAATTTGTTTACTAGGCCGAGTACCCACCACCCCGCTTCATTCTTCTGCCCCCGCAGCGACTCGCTATCCCGCTCGGCACGTATAAACACGCACTCGCTTGTCACTCGGCCACTCGCCACTCGTTCGTAATTCGTCATCAAGCAGTGTGCGTGTTTGTGTTTGGCTATTTGTTGCTCCAAGGGCATTTCGCCTTAAATCCATTTTCTGGTCCAAATTCGTTGATCTTCCTCTTCTAATAAATCCCACAATTCGTTAATAATATCTGGTAACAGCCGATTTAAAAGCCGTTTAAATTCTTTTTTTTTTTCGATCCATTGCAGACGTCGTGATCAAAACTGAACTGACTCGCCACTGGTGTAAATACGTGTAAACACCCACTCGGTTCGGCAACTCTCTCGGCCGAGAGCTTATTTACTGACTCACCACTGTACTCGTTAGGTGTAATCGACCCAAGGTCTAGGTCATTTATGCCAACTTCGAAAATTTACCACAAAACTGAAACGAAAAAAAAATATTTTATTAAACCGAGTTAAGTATAGGCGGTCTATCTTGGACTTTTAAAAAACCGGCCAAGTGTGAGTCAAACTCGCGCAATGAGGGTTCCGTACAATATGCTTCGTGAACACACACACAATGTGCAAAAAATGTTTTATTCAATTGACTAGCGCCATCTAGTGGTGTTTTAGTGAACTATTTCCCTAAATGAACTTATTATTGTGAGTTTACCACTTAATTTTCAAGTGATAGAATTCTTATTATTTTTCCTGTAATCTTCAAGGAATGAACTATATTTTGTAATTTTTTCAAAATTTTCGGCTTAGTAGTTTCGGAGATCAGGGGGGGGGAATGGTCAATTTTTGCCTTCTTTCGTGAATAAAATCAAAAGTATTGATTTTACCCGAACAAAAGAAAATATTTTTGAGATCCTCATAATGAGCCCTTTCATTTGATATATGACACAGTAAGGTTTGCAAAAGTTTTTTTTTTAATTTTGTAATTGGGCCCCTCAAAATGACCCTTATTTCAAAAAAATCTTTATGCACTTTGCACATCCGTGTTTGGGTCATAGGATTACACTATCTTACCAAATTTCATCTAATTTGGTTCAGTAGATTCGGAGAAAATCGGCTGTGACAGACGGACGGACGGACAGACAGACGCTCGAGTGATCCTATAAGGGTTCCGTTTTTCAACTTTTGTACGGAACCCTAAAAAGAAATTTTAATTACAAAGAAAATATGTTTATTATACGAAAACTCATACAAGACTAAAATTATTGAATAGGAAATATAATTCGATGCACTGGGCCGGCTGTTGTGCAATCTGCTGACTCGCCGCTCATTCCTTGCGCGTGTAGTACAAAGGTGCAGCTACGTCATCAGTTTGCCATGCTTATGGCATGGTAACTCCTCCCTCCTTAAGATAGAACCGTGTTCCACCGGTTCGTTCGGCGGGGCCTTCTGGTGCCGCTGGTCCAGGCGATGGGGGTGTTTTTCTTCTTAAGTAGAACTTATGCATTTTCCAGGTGAGGAAAATCGCTCCAATGATGTAAAGTAAGATAGTGGTCCAGCTTAGAGTGAAGGATACAAGTTGATCTTCGTAGTCATCTTCATCTCGTAAATCTTGAGCTTTATTTATAATGTTGTGTAAATTGTCTAGCGATATGTCCTCGAGTTGCACTTCGAATCGAATTTCACTCGGAATATTATGTTGTAGTTCTGGGAGCGGGATGACGTCATGTATAGAGACGACGCTACTATGTGTCTGCAATGTTGTGTTGAGTACTTCGGCACGACATTCGTTCGAGATCGAGATGAGTTGCGTCTTCGAAAGGGTGTGGTACGAAACTTCGTTACTACACGTAGCTTTCAGGACTTCGTGATTGTTGGTGATGAGTAGCCAGCTGCTGGGGTTAATGTACTGCAATTTTCCTTTCTTTAACTTCATTTTCGCATAGGAACATGTGAGATGATCTGGTTGATGTTGAATTATCGATGTAACGCAGTCTCCGGCATTCTCCAGTTGTTTCATGATGAGCTGCTTGCAGATCTGGACTTCATCCGAGATGTGGCGGCATTCCTCATCTATGTAAGAGTACTCTCCGCTACCAAGTACTAGGTATTTGGACTTAGGAATTATAGTGACATTCTGTTCATTAGGGATAGAGTATAGGTGGACAAGGTCATAAGGAATTGATTCTACAGAGGGTATTTCTAAGATAAAATTTAACGAATGTTGCGTACTATAAGCTTTAACTTCTATAGATTTCTCTATGCTATGAATGTTTTCTAAACTTATTTGAGCTACAGCTGTAAAACTAAAGTTTTTCTCTATATCTCTCATATCAGCTATTAAACTTTTAGAGTTGATAATACTAGAGTGCATAATGCCAATCTGTGCAAAAGCCATAGCATCTTCTAGTAACATAAGTTTATCTAATATTATTTGTAAGCTAAAATCTATCTGTATATGAACCTGTAAGAGATTGAATTGCCTGTAAACTAAGTTAGAGTGCATAGATATATTTTTTATTAATAGACCCAGTTTGTTCTGATTTTCATTTATTTTATTTAGCTGAATAGCAAACTCTGAAATAGCGTTCTGAGCTATCGCCACGGATTTTTCCTGGGCGTTATGAATTCTGTTTTTAATATTTAATATTTTTTGTTCTATTCTAACTGCATCGTTATAATCTAAATTACCAGTTATGAGTTTCACAACAGATCCTAACCCATTGAATAACCCACGCTTTACTCTGACGTAAGGTGCCAAAAATATTAACTTATTATTAATAATATTTATTTTATGCTCAATTTGATCTGTGTATGATTTATGCAAATCTCCTGAAATAATGTTAGGGTCCAAGGACTTAGTGCTTGCATATAGCCCTGCGAGTTTAAGGGTGGTTAAATGAAGGTAAGTTATATTATAGCTACAAACTAAGTTAAAAGTATCTACTTGTCTTAGGATCGTGCCTTGCTTTAAGAGCAATAGGCCGTTGGAGTTATCTATTGGAGTAATGTTCACGGTGGCTGCTGCTGAGAGCACGAGGGCTCCGAAGAGGATTGCCCTGGAACAAGGTGAGGCCTTCGTAATAACTTAAAGTGAACTCTTATAGACTTAGAATTAGGGTGGTTACCTATTATCTCAGCCACGTTATTAGGGTGTAAATGAATAATCTTATACGGACCTTTAAACACGGGTTTTGTTTTGTCGTTACGCGCTGTCTTGGCTACCTGTTTATAAACTGTTTCACCTACCTTTAGTTGAGTTTCTTCCGCTGTTTGGTTGCGTTTTGCTATAACCTGTTCTTTGTTCTTAGAGAGTTGAGCCGCAACACATTCCTGTACAGCTTCTGTATTCGCTCTGTGCTTAAGAACAAAATCTTGATAGAATTCCTTAGGATAATATATCTCTAGAGGGTTTCTGGCTGCTGTGTGTCCGTACAGTAGTTCGTGTGGAGTGTAACCTGTCGCTGAGTGTATAGAGTTATTATAGGCTATAACGGCGTATCTCATTATTACCTGAATAGTATCTTCTTTGTTAGTCATACGTTGTATTCTTATAATCTCGCCAATAGTTGAATGGAAACGTTCTATCGGGGAGTTTGAGTTAGGGTTGTATGGGGTAGTAAAATGAATATCTATGTTATGAGAAGCAAATATTTCTTTAAGAACATCGTTATCAAATTTTGTATCAGAGTCTGTTGTAATTTTAAGGGGTAATCCAAGTATTGAGAATATTTTTAAGAGTGCATCTGCTACATGAATGCTACTTGAACCTAGCATAGGGACAGCTTGAGCAAATTTTGAGAAATTATCTATGATGGTTAGAAACGTACCTCCACCTGTGGAGTATAAATCCATGAAAAGATGTTGCAAGGGTTTTGTAGGTGTTTCTGTAACCATTAAGGGTGGCCTTAGGGGGTTACGTTCATACTTAGCCTTAAGGCAAGTATCACATTTATTTATAAAGGCTTGGATAGTTAAAAGCATGTTTGGCCAATGATAGTTCCTACGCATGTGTTTATACGTTTCTTGTATACCACGGTGGATGTTCTTTCCCTCATGGTATTTCTTAATAATATCTATTTGTTCCGACTTATTTTCGACCAATGTAACACGGCATGTACATCTTATTAACTTAGGTCCTCGTTCATTAAAGATTGTGGTATATACTCTCGAGAAGGCTAGATATAGTTGTTCATCTAGAAAATAACAGTGGAATACTCTATCAGCTATTGTGTGTTCTTTAAGGAATCTGATTATTTCTTGTTCGGTGTTATTTACAGGGATAAATACGTCTTTGATAGTAGTTCTCGAGTTAGTGGTCCTATTCTCTACTCTATATGTGGAACCTGGGGTAGATCTTATATAGAACTGTTTTTGTTGTCTTTCTATGGCATCATCTATAATTGGGATACCATTATTTTCGTTATCAGGCTGAGTATGATTCGTGGGAACTAACTGATTGGGATCTAATGAAACTATACTCATACTATCGGATGCTGCAACTGCCTGAGGTGGGGCAACAGATGCTACAAGATTTGGCTGATTATTGTTATTATTGTTCTCAGCATCCTGGTCCATCTGGCGACGAACATTCTCAAAAATCCTAGGTATGATTTCATCATCCTCGTTATCTTCGAAGTTAACAGCGAGGGAGTCTACACTATTATGGAATATCTTAGCTCGAGAGAGAGCATCGGCATTTGTATTCTGTATGCCCTTTTTGTATATGATTTGATAATCATATTCAGCTAGTTTAAGCCTCCATCTAGTCAACTTAGAGTTTGGGTCCTTGAGTGACATAAGCCATGTGAGAGGGCGATGGTCTGTGTAGATGGTAAATTTACGACCATACAGATAAGGTCGGAAGTACTTTATTGCCCACACTATGGCTAATAACTCCTTCTCTATTGTGGAGTAACGGGACTCAGTTTCAGACAAGGTACGGGACGCATATGCTACCGGTTTATCCGATCCTATTTTACCTTGAGATAGGACTGCTCCAAGAGCGAAATTAGAGGCGTCTGTGGTAAGTATGAAGGGTTGATCGAAATCAGGGAACTGTAGGATAGGATCGTTAGTTAGTACCTGTTTACATTTACTGAAAGACTCTATAAATTCGGGTGTGTTTTCAACCTGATGGTTTTTCTTAAGACAGATGGTCATGGGTTTAGTCATTTTAGCAAAGTCCTTGATAAATTTCCTGTAGTACCCCACTAGGCCCAGAAAGGATTTTATATCTTTCTGTGTCTTGGGTATAGGGAAGTTAAGTATCGCCTTGATTTTGTCCTGATTAGGCTTAAGGCCTTCTGATGTTAACTCATGGCCTAGAAAATGAACATGTTTCTGTAAAAATTCGGACTTATCGAGCTGAATCTTAAGATTATGGAGTTTAAAGCGATCGAATACTTGTTTAAGTTTTTGAATATGGTCCTGAAGGGATGTAGAAGCAATTATGACGTCATCTAAATAGGTAAATACGTTATCTATACCACGTAGGATGTGATCCATCAGTCTCTGAAAGGTACTGGGTGCATTCTTCAGACCAAATGGCATCCTCAAGAACTCATAATGGCCTTTCTCAACTGAAAATGATGTACGCTCAATATCGCGGGGGTGCATCTCCACCTGATGGTAGCCGCTCGCTAAATCGAGGGTGCTAAAGTACTGAGCACGTCCTAGCCTATCAAGTATGTCGCTAATATTAGGCAAAGGGTATTTGTCCTCGATAATTCTATCATTGAGCCTCCTATAATCTATAACAAGGCGCCACTTGACCTTGCCAGAAGCGTCTGGATTTTTAGGTACGATATGAACAGGGGCTGACCAGGGAGACACGCTTTCGCGTATGATGCCTTGTTTCAGAAGGTTATTAATCTGTTTTTTAATCTCATCACGCTGTTGTGGGGCCTGTCTATAACTACGTACAAATATAGGTGTGTCATCGGTTAATCTAAGCTCGTGTTTTACGGCGTGTGTAAAAGTTAAGGGTATGTTTTCAGAATAGAAGATATCTCTATACTGATAACATAATCTTTCAATCTCACGTTTCTCTTCTTCATTCATATGGCTAGTTCTTATTTTCTTTAGATTTTCACATAGCTCCTTATCGATATCCTGTTGCATTTGAATTGAATTGAGTGTGCATTGGATATCAGGGGTCTCTTTTTCTACATATGGTTTTAAGTGGATGGGCATTTTATTTGAAATAATTTTCTTATCAGGATTTTTATTAAGAACTTCAGTTAAAAATGAACCGTTAGTAACTTTGACTATGGCTGCAGGGGATATCAGTCCTGGTATCCATTCATGGTCTTCATGAATATAAGCACCATCCACATAATTAGTTTTAACTTTAATAATTTTTCTACAGTGTGGTTCAACACGGATTTTCTTTAAGGGGTAGTCAAAATGAATAGGTATTATCGCGGTTGATGTGCGTAGTACCTTATTTTTCAAGTCAATATTACTCGAGAGAGACTTCAGTAAATCCAATCCTATGAGACCTTTATATTTCGGATCGAAATCGAAGATGAGAAACTTGTGAGTTATGTTCGAGTTGAAGACCGGTGGTAGTGGTAAGTAAGCAACGTACGAGTGTCGAGTTACCGCGTGAGCTGTTTTTACTTCGAATGGCTCGAAATCTACACACTGTTCGAAAATAGTGTTTTGAATGACATCAGGTGATACCATACTACGGGAGGCACCTGTATCTAGGAGAAACTTACCCTTAAATTCCGGTATCTCAATGTAAGGAAGGTGGTCTTTATCCTGATGATTTAATTTTATCAGCTCCGGTCCTCTGGCTCCTGATCCTCCTGAAAATCCTGGGAAGTACTCGGCTGGTCCTCCTCAGCACTCGTAGAGGGGTAGTTAATCTCCTCTTCTGTATTAGGGTAGTATTCCATAGGGTAGTATGGTGATAAATAATTACCTTCGTATGGTGAATAGAATAATTCCTCGAATGCAAACTGCGGTGGCCCTGGCTTGTTCACCGATCGCATAGTGACGTCAGATGAAACTTGAGGCGGGTTTACTTGTTGCTGGGGAATATTCGGCTGCCTTTGGAAGTTACCAGAGTTCCTAAAATTGCCTGAATTATTTCTGAAATTACCTTGAGCTTGTTTATTCTTCCATGGTAGCACGGAGTTCACTAACTGCTGTCTCTGCTCAGGGGTTAAGTTATTTCGTTGGGGTACAAAATTATTAGGGGGTGCAAAGTGTGGCTGAGGTGCGAAAGTAAATGGTCTAATAAAGGGTTGGTTGTTAAATTGACGCTGAAAATTATTTTGATTATTATTTGGTTTAAAATTATCAGGTTTTTTATTTTGAGGGTTGTTACTAGAAGGGTGGCTAAAGGTAGAACCCTGCCTTTGACTAACTTTTGCTTCCTCTGCCCGTGCAGTTACTATAGCAAGCTCTAAGGTTTCGGGTTTATTAATTCTCACCCCGACTGATACTTGGAATTCTAATTGGTTAACATATTGCTCAATAGCCATATTCTCATAATAACTTTTATCCGAATGCTTGCCTATCATATACAGAGTATCGAGTACATCTCTTATTCGTTTGCCAAAGGACTCAGCATCCTCGCTCTTATTACGGCGGGTGCGTGTGAGCTCCTGCATTACTTGTATTTCGTTTCTAGGCTCTCCTAAGCGTGTTAGTAAAGCGCGTTTTATTTCAGCCCAACTATTAAGGGTTGATTCGTGTGCAAGCGCATCTATGGCTGCACCACTTAATTTACTTTTAATTAAACATACCAATGCTAAGGGGGCTGCGCCGTTGTTAGGCCTAACCATCCCCATAATATTATCTACTTCTTTAATATAAAACTGTAACCTCTTAGGGTTGCCATCATATTTAGGCATGAGTTCCGAGATCATTTTAAAATCTGTTTGGAACTCCATTTTTAATATAATATGAAATAAACGTGTGAACTTAAACCGTAAATTGATTTAAAACTTTAGTTTATAATCTATAGCGATTTGAGCCTATAGATAGACACACGTAAAATAATATCTTAGAATTATACGAGAGGAAATAGAGCAGAAAGGAATGCACTCGGATAGCAAAAGAGTACTCACCAACACAGCATCCTCTGCATCTCCAGCTCGGGTCTTGTAGAGTGCAGGTCTCCAATTCTCCGGATTCCCGCAGGGTGAAGTCGCGTTTACGATGACCGCCGAAGGTTCTTGTTATCGCGGGTGACAACGATTGAAATCGTTCACTCGTAGCACGAAGAGTCTATTCGTACGGAAGGACTTTATCCCGAAAGTCCTAGAGTGCCGCGATCCTACCAAAGTCGACTGCGCCAGTTAAGTATAGGCGGTCTATCTTGGACTTTTAAAAAAGAAATTTTAATTACAAAGAAAATATGTTTATTATACGAAAACTCATACAAGACTAAAATTATTGAATAGGAAATATAATTCGATGCACTGGGCCGGCTGTTGTGCAATCTGCTGACTCGCCGCTCATTCCTTGCGCGTGTAGTACAAAGGTGCAGCTACGTCATCAGTTTGCCATGCTTATGGCATGGTAACTACCGGCTTAATTTTTTTCGAGAATCGGCTGAGAATTGCGACAACAGCGACATATGGGAAGAACATTTTGTCCAAGCAGAATCAGACGATAGGCGCTCTCTCTCTCTCTGGGTCTATCAATCTATGGTAACTTTTTAATCTTATAATATTGTGTGATAAAACTGCAAAATTTAACGAAGTGTCAAAAGATATATGATTAAATGTAAGCGTCCTTATAAATAATTAAGTATGTTGGAACCTGACAAAAGACCCCTGAATGGTGTAGCTATAACGCGCTTTAATTATATTTCGAAGAACTCGCCCGAAGTTATAACAGGTTTTGTGAAAAGCAAACAAAACGTTTACCAAGTCCAACTGTTTCGGCAGTAATATAATAATTTAACAAACATTGTACAGTTTCGTTGGAGAGGTAAATATTGTAATGTTTGCACAGTGTGGTGGCCTTATCTATATGGGCCGTGGTTTCCTCGCAGGGCCCCCGTTTGTGCCCGCATGTGGCTATGAACTTGGATCAGGTATCAGCAACCAGTATTTTGTGGCCCTTTGTACCCATGTGGTTGCTCCGTTTGCTTAACAATCGGCGAAACAATTTGCATTTTCTAGCGTTCCTACTAAAGTGGTCAGTAAAAGCTCACTGAACTATTGCTTTGTAGATGTGGGCACAACCGCTTTGGATGTTTGCAATGCGCCACCACTGAATTTAATGAAATTCTAACTATTCCGCTTGCTTAAAATCTTTTCCAATGCACTCTGTTAACAAACAAAACATTATTTTGTACAAAGTTACAAAATTAAAAGTTTTTTCAGGAAATAAGTATTGCAGGCACGCATTTTTTCATGTCAAATTACATTTACAATGATCTTATTATACAATTATTAATTAATGCAGACAAGAAACGCCGAAAACCTAAACAGTTAAAAGTTAGGTAATATTTTATTTTTGGTGTCTTGGTTTATTCTGAGTCCACTTTCAGGCATGCAAATAGCCAAATCATTCTTAGTAGCATTTTTTTGTGACAGTTCAGCGAACATGTACCTAAATATTGTCAAGTTTCGTGCAATTTGCATTGCATCATATCAAAATGTCGTGGGATTTCATTATTTTTATTTTTTATACCTAATTCATTTTTGAAACGTTTTCAATTTCACGTTTCTGCTGAAATGTTAACCATGAAATTGTCAGCAAAAAGCCTATTCAATATTGCCGCCATCACGTCGATTCAAGCAAATCTCAGTTAGTCAGTCGTGCGCGCAGGTTCAACGACCCGGACTTATCAACAATCAAATTTGTAGGGCCCTCTGGCTTCGCCATGTAACTCCAACATATTTGCATAGGAACCATTCACGCCGCCGAAAAACAAAACCGCCACTAGAAATTTCTATTTAGCGCACCATACATTGTGTGCAATAGACCTTTACAATTTTCAGTCAGACAACGATAGCGTCGATGTAAATCCAACGTCAGGATTTGGATGCTTTCCAAGAACGTAGTAACACCGTCGTGTTTGTCGTACATTGTAAACATCTGCCTCTCAAACATTCCCATCTTTGTTTGACTTTTGTGGGTGTCAAAAATGTTAAGTTGTTACAGACGGAAGGTGGTTTATAAAAGGAAAAAATCTCCATTCCTCGAATTCATTCCTCTTCCAATTAACATTTCGAGAATCAAATTTTTGGTATCCATATCACAGAATGGATAAACGATTACTTATATTTACTCACTCAAAACAGTTTTCAAGCTATGAATGTAACAATATTCACCTCTGACCGCTAACTCGTGAGGCTTGTGAACTATCAGCACGGCCGGATAGGTGAAAGGAGTGGGGTACGGTACTAATGCCGTTTTTCGACGCAAACCACCGGCAAAAAGCGTCTGTCCAAATAATCTATCAGCGTTATTAAATGAGGAGTGTAGCTTTTGCCCGTTTGCTCAGAAGTAGGCTTGGCTTTCATTGAAAGCTATTTTATAATAGAAGTTTGTAATAGGCATCATGATTATGGTCATGTCATGTTAGTCTCGAGTCAAAACAGTCGAAAGTGACCTACAAAAAGGAAAACATGCCTTTTTCTGGTGAACCTTGTTCGGTTCTGGGGATTTCGTAAATAGGACTTATTTCAATTCTACGTGAATTATATCGACGACCTTATTACTTGTTCTACGACTTATTAAAACGAATGTGCCTACGATAAACAGTCTCTATTACTTTAGCTTTTAATTACACAAGACTAGTTAGTGCTGAAATTATAAATATTCACAGGTATTATGTACTTTTGTTTTTATTATTGGGCTGATATTCATTATTTCCATTTATATTTATTTAAATTGCCTTGGGGATAAATTATATAAAAGGAACGTTGATTAAAATTTCAGATTGATTGAAATTGCTTTCTGGACTGAATTATATTTATAAAGTAATCGAAAATTCAATGAGCAGCCAGTCCAGCATTGAACCTACCTGAATAAAATTACTAATATATTTAATTCAAATAATATTTTTCTTCTACGCTGACGTGAATGTTAGTCCGCACAATTTCTTTGATTTTTGATTTGACAGACATATTAATTATTCTAGAAGTCAAATAAAAGGAAAGATCTACGTTATCTTCGCCTGAAATTTTTTATAACCAGATGTTCCGAAAACAGAAATAGTTCTAACAACAAATTGACCACTGCACCAGGCTTCGATAATGAAAAAAAATTGATTTTTTTTATTCTAAAACACATTCTGCTTAATCACTATCAAGCAAGTGGTACAGCATACTTGGTGACGAATGCCAAAAGTGTAACCCAAATAAATATGTTATTGTTATTTTGCAACTGCAATAGCATTTCTTCGGTCATCTCGCGGCCGATCGTATAATAAACAAACGCGTGCGGGAATGTGGGACGAAATTCGAAAGCAGCATGTTATTGTTACTCCGACCATTTGTAATATTTAACGAACTGACAGCTCTGTTTATTTAACAAAAATAGTTGCTTCAAGATGATACATTGCATTTCTTATTTCTGTACCTATGTATTTCATTCCTACTTTAACATAATACATTTTGTTTTCTTTTTCTGCATTCCTGACCTGCTTATACCTGAATTAATCTCTTATAATTTTTACATAACGCATATCTAATTTAAATACTAATAAAATTTGTAATCGGCGGTATTTTTTAATACAAAGTAATTTTCGCGGTAAAATTCTTCACTGCATAGTAATGATGTTTTAACTGGATTACCTAAAGGTCTTTTTGGAATGTAAAAAAACGAGAATGGAATACAAAATATTTTACACAACCGCGACACGTATTTCATTTACGTAAAGTGTTACTCACACAGACCAATTATAACTTCGGAGTTCTTATTAAGGCGGTGTAATTACGTTAGAAGGTCAAAGATGTTCCTTAATTGTATGTAAAGGGCATGAAACGAGCTGTATTTAAATTTTTAACATTTCGCCCGTGCTATCAAGCGAAGAAACGCCAGTTACTGGACTTCGTTTAATAAAGTTAGCCTTAAATATTCATAGGCACCAACCGGTACTGCACCATCAATATTAATATCTCGTTCCAGTGATAGAAAAGCGTCAATAAATCGTTAGAATAACTGTTACGCGTGATGCCGGCTGCGAATAATCAGAAAATCGTATTAGAAATGTATAATATTCATAATTCTGACTATTTCTGACCCTCGTAAGGTTTCTTATGGCCCCGGAAGGTACTCCGTGCATACCATTTGCTAATCGTCATAATTTTACTACGAATTTATATCTTCTATCTATCAGCCGAGGACGTCCGCTGCTGGACAAAGGCCATGACCAGGAGATCTATGGGGGACCATAGATCGCCATGAATTTCTAATTATTAGATTAGTAAGGACAGCACTTTCCTGATAGCACTAATTAATACATAATTATATCTCGCATCTGGAGAGGACTGACCGGATGAAGGGCGATAGGTTTCTCTTCCGCACTTGCCTGCTTTCGCTTTCAACATAGCTACTAGTTGCATAAAATATTATAACTTGGATATTACGAAGTAGCTAACTCAGGATTTGAGGTTTTTTAGGGTTCCGTACAAAAAAAGAAAAACGGAACCCTTATAGGATCACTCGTGCGTCTGTCTGTCCGTCCGTCCGTCTGTCACAGTCGATTTTCTCCGAATCTACTGAACCAAATTAAATGAAATTTGGTAAGATGATGTAAAGCTATGACCCAAACACGGATGTGCAAAGTAAATATATATATTTTTTTTAAATAAGGGTCAGTTTAGGGGGTTCAAATAGAAAATGTTAAAAAAAAGTTTTTAAACCTTACCGTGTTATATATCAAATGAAAGGGCTTGTTATGAGGATCTCAAAAATATTTCTTTTTGTTCGGGAAAAATCAATACTTTTGATTTTATTCACGAAAGAAGGCAAAATTTGACCATTCCCCCCCCCCCCCCCCACCCCCTGATCTCCGAAACTACTGGGCCTAAAATTTTAAAAAATAATAGCGTATTTCACTCGGGATAAGGATCATTACGATAGATAGGGCAATAAGAAGTAATGGGAGTAAAGAAACTCGGTTACATACTTACTTACTACATGAACTCTAAGAAATAAATAAGTGCACACTTTTTTGGTACATACCTAGTCGATAAAAAAAAATGTAGGAATTATCTAGGCTCTTCGGCAGTATTGTCAAACTATTTAGTAATCTGTGGTATTGTGTTGTAAAAACCTTTGAAATAAAAGTGGTGAATAACTAGTTTGTCACTGCTTTCTCTTCACTCACATATACTAGTCAATTTTAATTTATCTTTCATGAATTTAATTAATTTGTCAAGTTCATGAAAGATTATTAATAACTTCTGTAATCCCATATATTTTGCATTGGTAAGCACTTTACTTAATGTAGGTTCATAATAATATCCCGTAACTTATGTGAGTAGTGATTCACAGAAAATACCGACGTAGATATTACACGGCCGTATCTTAATTTTATGAGCACCAAGGATATGCTTTTATTCTTTTACTAGATGACTCATTCGTTCTCCCGTAAAACACAGCGTAAAACCCCACTCCACTACACATTCGGGTTATCCTTGTCTGCAAAGTCAGTTTTACGATCCAGAAAATAATTAAATTCCTATTCGAGCGTGTTCCTGGTTGTATCCTCTGCTGTGGTGCTTCAGAGACCGGGTCCCTAATACAGACAGCATTTATGATAAATACTTCAGGTAATGATTTGGCAAAACATTTTATTACCAACTGCCTGTCTTACCTGTAGACCTTACTTGAGTACCTATACTTATGTGATAATTTTTCGTAAGTATAGGTACTTCCTGTAAGGCAAACAAAAAAAACTTTTTTCAAAGCTGTTTTATGAGGACATTATGAAACATAAAAGATTCTAACAAATTGAGAACCTCCTTTTTAGGGTTCCGTAGTAAACTAGGAACCCTTATAGTTTCGCCATGTCTGTCTGTCTGTCTGTCTGTCTGTCTGTCTGTCCGTCCGCGGTTTTACTCAGAGACTATAAGTACTAGAAAGCTGTAATTTGGTATGAGTGTGTATATTAATCATGGCAAAAAAGTCGTAGAAAAAAACCTTGAAAAAATATTTTTTTTGGGTAGCTCCCATACAAGTAAAGTGGGGGAGTAATTTTTTTTTCTCTATTTACCCATCGTGTGGGGTATCGTTAAAAAGGTCTTTCAAAAATATTGTGAGGTTAAAAACACCATTTTTCGATTTAGGGATCCGTTTCCGAAATATTTGGTTTTAAAGTGCAAAATTTTGTTAGAGGTACGTGTCCCCCCCCTCTATCTGCTAAACGGTTATATATGGATACGTGAAAAAAATTACAGCAATAGTATATATACTGAAGTTGAAAGGAAAACTATCAGAGCTGGGTACTAAGTGCAAACTAAAAAGTGATAGGCAACCAACTTATAAAATGTACTGGAAAATGTAAAATTTCATACAATCTTCATTGTTAGATGTTTTCGGTCGTTAGACTGTGAGGTGTGAGTGTAAACAGTGTGAACTCAAAGTTGTCATTCGCAACTACGGAACCCTACACTGCGCGTGGCCCGACACGCACTTGGCCGGTTTTTTTAAGTAGATTTAAAATAGACTTAAGGGCTGAAACATATTCAAGAAACATATTTGCCATCAATTTTTCTGTATGTATCTAAGTAGAAAGGAACGAACTATTACATCTAGGATGATGTAATTATTAAACATATCCATCATCCGTTGACGTGTAAAGTAATCTACCGCTCATTAGCACTTCCATTCCACTAAGTTTTTGCATTAAGTAGAGACCTCTCTTTCATTACACTTCCAGACGAAGGTATGCGAAACTATCATAAAGCTGATTTTATATTGCAGCATAACTGCTTTATGGACGGTATAACACAGAATAAATACAGTTTTATTAATACTTTTGTTAGTGTTTACAGTATAATCATTCCATAA
The DNA here is from genome assembly GCA_963082605.1 of Rhodophaea formosa. Classification (NCBI taxonomy): domain Eukaryota; kingdom Metazoa; phylum Arthropoda; class Insecta; order Lepidoptera; family Pyralidae; genus Rhodophaea; species Rhodophaea formosa. The sequence continues at coordinate 18,184,200 of OY720205.1, forward strand.
ATTATTCCCTATTCAAACAATTTTAAAGCTAATATTATAGAGATTAAGGAAAAGTAATTAAGTTTATGATGCGTTCGAAATATAAGTTTACACGCACGCGTTTTTTTAGCAATTTATTATAAACTATCATGCACCGAATGTCTGGCCAGCGTGGAGAGTGCAGGCGAAATCCTCTGACTGCTCTGGCTAATATATGTATGGCTCTGGTAGTACAGAGAGGGTCGTGCTCCTGCAGTGGAGACTTACAAAGACCTGATGATGATGCACCGAATATAAGATTATTGGCCTTCGCCCGCGGCTTCGCTCGCATTAGTATCGATTCCTCGAAAACAGTGCTTTTCTTCGGGATAAAAGGCTCCGAACTCTAGACAACGTGTATGCCAAATTCCATGATGATCGGCCCAGTAGCTAGGGCGTAAAAGCGTAACAAACAAACAAACTCACTTTCGCATAATATTGGTTGGGTTGGGATTCAAAACCATCTTGTAGTGAATGTCGAAATCTCCATGCTAAACTGTACACCAGTCACAGCATACGATAATCCGGAAACGATGTAGTTAATTGGTAATAACTGCAGCGAGTGATGTTCCAAGTGCCATACCGTTAGGATCAGGTTCGACGAGGTCGGGTGTCGTAACCACGTACTCGTAACGCGTATGCAAATAATCAACTCTACGGCTTTACACGCCGTATTTCAAAGAGTTATTCGTTATTTAAAAATATTTTTTTTATAAATTTTGAATTAGCTTTGTATATTTTATGATATGATTATAACCGACAAAACACCTAAATATATCCGATAAAGCCACAGAGCAAGGAATTTGATTGTAGCTCGCGCGCGAGCGATGAGACATTCTTTGCTCTGTGGATGAAGCCTGAAGTCTGATGAAACGTTTTATTATTTAATATTTTGCTTATTTTACGAACTAAGTTATCCTTACTTCCCAATTATGATGTGAAATTATAAATGCGAAAGTGGGTTTGTTTGTTACGCTTTCACGCTCTATCTACTGAACCGATCATCATGAAATTTTGGAGATTACCTATAAGGTTGTATTCTCTTACCAACATCAAGAATTTTAAATATTCGGAGGAATCAATATACAGTAATTATAAGCAAGGATAAGCTATTGGCTGTATTCTCCTACCAACATCAGGCAAACTTCAAGAAATAATATAGCACATATTGTGATATTAATTTATCAGCAGAGCTGCATGTCAACGCCAGCCACACGAAGGATACTCAAAGGGTCTTAAAAGGATCTCTAAAAACGTTCTCAAATCTCGTTCTGTCACTAGATTACCCAGCAAAACAAAGACAGTCCGAGGTTTGCGATTGTGTTAGTTTAGAGATTATGTGGAATATCAGGGGGAAACAAGAAGTCATTATAATCAAAGATTACCTATAGGTTGTATTCTCCTACCAACATCAAGAATTTTAAATATTCGGGGGAAACAATATACTTAAGTAGTTATAAGCAAGGATAAGCTATTGGTTGTATTCTCCTTCCACCATCAAGTAACTTCAAAACATAAATATTACATACTAGCTTTTACCCGCGGCTTCGCCCGCGTAAGTTATAGCCTGTGTCCTTCTCGGTACCCTAACCTATGTGTATGCAAAATTTCATGATGATCGGTTCAGTAGATACGGCGTGAAGCGTAACAAACAAAGGTTAGGATTGTGATATTAATTTATTAGAGCTGCACGTCAACGCCAGCCACACGAAGGATACTCAATGGCATCTTAGAAGGATCTCTAAAAACGTTCTCAAAACTCATTCTGTCACTGTCTAGATTACTTATCATGACAAAGACAGTCAGAGGTTTAACATTGTCATTAGTTTTGATTATTTTAAATATTAGGGGGAAACAAGAAGTAATTATAAGCAAGGATTACCTATAGGTTGTATTCTCCTAGCAAAATCAAGAAAAATATTCAAACAATATACTTAAGGAATAACAAAAAGCAAGGATAAGCTATCAAACTTCTAAAACATATCACATATTGTGATATTAATTTATCTGCAGAGCTGCATGTCAGCCACACAAAGGATTCTAGTTCAGACGCTCTGCTAGATCTAGTCGGGTAATTACAGCAGACATGTCAGTGTTGCCACTGCATTAATTGGATTTGCGTGTTCGCTAGTCCTTGGCCTTAGATCATTAGTTAGGGATTCCGCACGCGACAATTCAAACCTCGTTTACTTACTCTCTTTAAATTATTCAGAGCTCTTAATCTGTATGCCCGTAATAAATAACGAAGCTGTCTATTAATTTCTTTTTTTTTCACTGGTTTAAGTAGTGCTTTGCTTTTTAATAACAGTAAAGAAAATTAAAAGTTGTATGCTTCCCCCGACACAGAAATCGCACCATCTTATTAAGCGAAACCGGCTCTAAAATAAAAATAAAACGCATATAAATCGGTTCACGAGCCGAGCTACGGTGCCTCAGATAGACATACAGACACACACATACACCCACCTACACAGAGCGGTCAAACTTATAACAGCCCTGTTTTCGCGTTGGGGGTTAAAAAGCAAGAAAAATGCTGTCTCTGATATCCAAAATTAGCTTTATTAGTAGGGATTAATAATTTAATTGTCTTAATATCAGTATTTGATGATATCAAAAACTAGAATGAAATTGATCATTAACATCACTGATTAACTCGGCGTTCGTCGCATCCCTATAAGCTACATACATACTCGCTATGGGTAAAATATACCCAGATATAAAACTAGATACTTGTCAAAAGTAATTGCTAATTGGCTTGTTTCTTTATTTTATATTTATGAAATGATACCTAAAGATTTAATTAATACCAAAAAAACTTAATTATATGGTTTATTTTGAATTGGAAAAAAAATTCTACAAGAGATCAAAAATCTCAATTCATTCTAACAACTTACACACCATATTGTGAGTATGGGTGAAAATCACCCATACTCACTTTGCATGTCCACAACTCACCAATGAGTCGCGCCAACTCAACCTCCCGATGGGAGACGACGCTCAAGGACGTGACTCGAAGGTACTCAAAAGCGCGTCACACTGTGGTTAGTCAGTTAAAAAATATAGTCAACTGTTTGTAGCTCTGGGTAAAATTTACCCAAAGCGAGCAACGCCGAGTTAAGTAACGGGATCATGTAGTCAAAACAGTTTTTAAGATCGTATTGACATTAATAACTAATCATGGAAGATAACGTTATAAATAGTGTCGCTGAGTTAGAATCCCGTAACATTAGTCTCGGCCTCACTTTGGGACTTGCTCATTCTGTGTGATTTGTCCGTATTTATTTAATATAATAATGCCTATAAAATAGAGTGCTTTTAAACCTCCATTATTAAAAAACAAAAACTTTATTGCATGAACATAACTTTATATTTTAAACCAATGCATTGTTTTGTGTATACGAGTTTGCTATACTAACCACTTATAAAACTAGACCATACGAAATATGCAATACATATGTTAGGAATTTGACTATCTTCACTTAGTTTCCAAGGTTGAATGCAATCCAGCTAAATAACTATCTTTTGTTTAGATTGTACTGAGAAACAAGTTTCTTCTTTATTATGATTAGGTTTTGTAACCGTAAAATGTTATGACATTTTGAGAAAGGTGGTGTCGCAATCTTAATGTGGTAATTGCTGATAAAATCAATTTGAATTATAACTACTTACAGCAAACTGGTACGAGCAGTTCGTCGAAAATTACTTCGACATTACAAAACAATTAGTAATATTTTACTTAACCGCAGTACTCACTAATCACGTGATATAGTAGTTAATTATGTAGACACACAAGAACCTACAGTAGATGGGTACAATTTATTATTTCGCTGATTTGAGTTTAAATTTCATACCTAATATGTAAGCAGTAAGTATGTAGAACGAACAAATTAAGTAAGTGCAAGTGTAGGCTGCTTTGAGCGTGCGTGTTTCATCACAACGATTCGTGTGGGTGTGCATTTACACTTAGACACCTATTGCACATTACGTATTCACAATGACTCTAAATTCATGCTAATTACCTTCTCAGAGAGCCGAGTGTCATGTCGACCTTGTGCTGTAGAATGTTTGTTTATCAACTTGCCTGTGACTTGGGAATTGGGAAGGATAGTTTGGAATGTGGTGTGGAACATGTAATGTTGCGTTGCGTTGCGTTGGGGATCCATTGGCCATAGAGACCGATAGTTAAAATAATTTAGGACCAAGTCGACGTTTCTTTAACACACACGACACTGTCGCTTGAGCTTTTTGTCGTTAGTGGATCTGTTCGGCGATGTCATTGTGTTAAAATCAAAATCATAATCTAACCATTTACCATAAGTGTGTTAAGCAACGCAATCTTTCTATTTATATCCTTTGTCATCCTGTCACCATACCCCAACTGCACGTTACCATGTTTACCTCTGTTAATCACATTTTTGAATACCCTTCTTCATCTGGACTGCGTCATTATCTTACATTGGCACTGTTAAAAATCTCGTGACTGCTGGTAGCGACATTCAATTTGAACAACGTCACTTAATGAGACGTATCAACTTGTAAGTTGATGCATAATCACAATTATGGCAAGTACGACAGTGTTTCTAAACACGTCCTTTTATACTTATTTTTATGTACTTACAAAAGATAAAGGTTTATTATCACATTGCTTCTATTTCTTTTTCCCTCGTTCTAATTCATTAACTGGGGTTGTATCCGTTGTTGGTAGTTTACTAGCCTAGTTTTTGCAATGACTGGAGTCGGACGGACACAATCCCAATTAAGTGGTTCCTGTAAAAGTAACGAGTTGAAGCCATTTTCTATTCTGGTCCATTTACGTCTCAAAAGATTTCCGTGGTAGGATTTGCAATACCACAACCAATTTAATTCTTGATAAGCTACTTTAGGCATGTTATTATCTTAAAATTTTCATCAATTTTCCAAAAAGTATGTAAATTATATTTCTGGCAACAGTTGACTGATGTGTGCCTTACACCATTTTTTCTTTAGGGTACTTAAATTTTTTTTAATCACCTAGGTTGGTCAATGTAAAAGTTTTATATTTCTCTTAGTTCAGTAGAAGGTTTAACAAGGTAGAACTTAACAAACAGTACGACGTAATGAGTTGAAATGCGTTATGAGTTTCAACATTCGCACAAAAGTCCGTAAGTTAATTTCGATCATGTTGATAGCAATCAAAACCTACTTAATGTTGCGTGACCGACCGAGTTAGCCTCAGACAGACACTTTCCAAAATTACGTTTATTCGCTTTGACAACTCTCAATAGAGTAATTCTCAATAGGTTGCTGTGAGTAGTAAGTAAATTAGGTATCTTGTTTAGAATATTCATTTTTAATACATTTGCTAATAATACGGTTCTTATGACATCGAAATCTGTATCGTAATGATGTATTTTACAGCACTAGTGCTTTTTACTTTACACCAATCACAACCACTCAATAGCCCAATGCCACAGATGCAAAATTTAAACATTTTCATAGAATCCGAGCAAAGAGTTTCAAGTTCAGCATGAAAACTTTTTTCTGATTTGTGAGATGTGATTTTTTAACCGAATTCTAAAAGGAGAAGGTTATCAATGTACTTTTTGGAGAAAATAAACCTGAGTAAATGTACCTGATTATTATAAATGTATTTTTACAAACTGCTTTAGTTCCTAATTTTTATAAATTCCTTATTTGCTGATCTTCAATCTTGTTTTAGTTTAAGGTAATCACAAATGTATTGAAAAACATCGTATGATACTCGTACGGTAAGGTGGATATTATAGTCATCGGTTTAGTATAAGCACTCGGCTTCGCCTCGTGCCTATAAACACCTCGACTATAATATCCAGCTTACCGTACTTGTATCATAATGTACTATTATGCAATCTATAGCGTGTTTTACAAGTATAAGCTTCTTCCTAATCTACAACTAAACGCGTTGCTGGCATATGCTTCAATTTTCTCAAAACACTTTCTATACCTAACCTAATTAATTATTTTATTTAAGTACCTATATCACAGCAGGTAGGATATCTCACTATTTCTAAAGTAAAGTTTTCGTTATGTTAAAGGCTTCAATACATACATAAAGTGGTTTAATACATAGCACAGTGTAAAATGTTTATTTTGTAGATCAGTCGACGATAAAAAGTGATAGTGTATAAATTGTATGTCGTGATATGACCATTGAAATAATGGATAAAGAGAACAATGATCACATGTTTCGTTACGTGCCGATGATTTTATTTTGTAGTTCATAAAATGTTGTCTCGTAATAGTCAGCAGTGTAAAACTCGAGCTGAATTAAATTCGAAATTAACCCCGTGTAGGTCATGTTCAATTTTCAATATAATAGTACCTTCACGACCAAAGTAACTTTATGAAAAATACTCGTTTTAAATGTTAACTGAAATTGATAATATTACAATGTGTCTTTTTTCCAACACTGACAATTTAAGCACAGATAGGCCATACGCTGCACTGCAGCTTGATATTGTCGGCCTTTTCGTACACTGAACCATTTTTGTGACTGAATTTATTTTTGTTCGATATAAATTATTGGAAATCCATTATCAAGACGTTTTAGTTTATAAAAGACCCAACCCAACTTAATTGCAGGAGTATAGAAGCAATTCAGTAAGTGGAGTGATCATTAAACTTATCTGTAATTGGGTCTGGTGCTGATACCCGATCGGCAGGGTCTCTTTGCATAATCGCCCCCTTTCTAGGTCCCTTGTACAGCTATTACCCTGTAATTTAATGAGCGCATATATTCAAGCACAATCTGTCTGAACAATGCACGTAGTGATTGTACTTTCTCATGTACCTCTGACTACTTTCGTGTGAGTGAGTTCTCGAAAATTTCTTGTTGTATTAAATTACTTTCAATAACTATGGGTACTTATACGTAAGTACGTAGTATATCTTATTATAGGCCTTCTATGTTTATCTATTATATTATACGTAATTTGTTTGAATTCATTGGCATTCTTTTAAGTAAATATAGATCAACTCATGCATAATTTAAAGTAAGACTTCTTTAAAGTATTTTAAAATAACACATTGTCACATTTAAGAAAAGCTCAAAAAGTTCTTCAAACTTGCAAACGCCAATGAATTTATATTCAGCATGTAGGTTATGTATCTATTATAAAATTTAGTACTTATCTTTCAGTTGGTATCCCACGTGACAAGTAAAAAATAAAAATAAGGGGATAGCTCATCTGTGTAATTTGTCTCTTTCTATTTAAGTATATCAATTAATTTGATTGTAGCCTAATTTTAAAAAAAAGGTGTATGAAATTCCTGTCAATTCCAGTTAACAGTTGCGTAAGACTGCTTTGTATATCAGCGGTCAAACATATATACGAACGGAAAGCAATTAAACAATGTAGGGATTGTATGTATTTGTATATAATATGGTAAGCAAGGCACACACTCATCAGGCGCACGTAACGAATGCGGCATCAGTTTTCATTGCAGCTCATGTTATTGTATTTGTATTGAGCAAACGTGACGTATTTTGTGCGGAAATACAAAAAAAGATATTGCCAATTACCATATTTTGTTTGTAGTAACAATTGCATTAAGAACATTAATATTTATTGGTAATCTCTGTTTATCAGGAAGACTTTTGTTTACTTTGTTGTAGTTACACAAGGGGTGACTAAATTGATTTCTACAGTGTAAGCCGTACGACAATAGCTGGACCTTCCGTCTGTTTTTATTCATAAACTATTTAATTTAGATTTGTAAGATTTAACGCAAAATGTGATTGTTTCCTTCGGAGAGAATGTAGTAAAAAAACAAAGGCCTATCTGAATAAGTTTAAATATTTGATTTATTCTCACTCGCTCCATAAAGGTCGGGTTGCTCTGTTCAAATTGAGTGCCTTGTTTTGTAGACTACATTGCCTTCCTTTGATGTTCCAGCTCGGGAGGTGAAAAAGTTAAAACCGGCAGAGTGGCACGTTCGCAGACCATTCGGTTTTCTTTATCCGAGCTCGTGCCAGGTGGAAATAGCTCTTTTCGGTCCATTGCCGCCATCGTATTCGCTGCATACATGTTGCTCACACTGAATAATCGAGTGCTCTTAAGCCGTTCAATTCTAGAATGCGAAAACTTATTGAGATTTTACACTCCTCAACGGGAAATGTTGATATTATTTACTTAGTAAGTTAAAAATTAATTCCTTATTTTGAATCCTTCTGTAAAGGCCTTTCTCACAACGAATATTAATTCATACTGTTTGATTTATTTATTGACATTTGTTTGTTTCTCTACCGTGAAATTTTATTTGCAGTCCTTTGTATGTTTATGCTATTCAATAATTTACGCGCATCTGGTAATTTGGATTTGAGTGGATGTTGCACTACTATTACGGCTCCAGTACTGGCACTTATCCCGTAAAACACGGTAATAAACAGTGTGACACAATTCCACGGCTAATGTGCCAACGGGGAACATAAAACCACCGTGATGTATATCACCCTTGACGTTTTGACTAGCAACACGAAAGTTTCCCGTACCCGCCGCGCAAACTGTTGTTTTACTCGTATATCCCTAAAGACGTGAATGTTCCTCCAACTACTAACAGCATTCATAAACTTCTGAATTCTTTAGCTACTCATTATCACCAACAATGTTTACAACCTAGTGAAAGCTTTATTTTATTACATTTTTCATTAGAATTCTGTGTAAACACAAATTCCTGTCTGAAAGTAAAATCAAGGTTTTGGCAATTTTAAAATTGTCCTTGACTCGAGCGAAAAATGAAATTTGCCTTATTTACGAATTTTCTTTATGTCTAATACTCCATTATGTTCTCTAAGAAGAAATGTTTGGCTGGATATTTCAATGGCGCCGCCACGCCTCCGTCGCCAAATTATAATCGGATTCAATTTCGGGTGTGATTAAATTTACTAATTTGCATTTTATTGTTTCTATTGCTTTTAATTATTTTTCTACTTTATTACATTGTTCGACTTGAGTACTCCATATCTTAGGATACATTTTAGTTTTTATCCTCGCCGAATCTCTTCAATTATCATGATCATCATCATGTCGTTTGGGTTCTTGGATTAAAGAAGATCCGATGAACCTGGTGTTAACCCTAAAAAGAAAGTAAAGTTTCTTTCTGGTTCTGCGCCAACTCAAATTTGTTGCTGCAATCAAACATAGTTTCCAAAATAATATGCAAACTCTCTGTACAAGTTTGGAATGGATGAAGCCCATATCGTGAGTAAAACAGTTCGAAAACATAATCGATTTCTCCACGTTTTGGGAAAACTTTCTATAGTAGTGACGTTGATGCAAACTGGATCCGAAGTGCAGTAGCCGGCAGGGCGCACTGTTTTGTGTCGGACGGATATTGCGCTCTTATGGCTTCGTCGGTTGGCTTAATGCGTTTCCTATGTGACGCAAATGGGATGTTTTGTACCTCGATGCCGCCACATATCTCGGGCCTCGATGGCGCAGGTGCGAACTGACGGTTAACTAGGACAGTTCCTAGTTGTTTGCTTTGATATATGGCTATTTTATTGTTGACTACGCGATTGACGCTTTAGCGTTTGAACTTTTTATCTATTTCATAGATATTTTATTAAATTGTTTTAGAATACACAACGTCCGAATCTTACACAGATATTACACAGATGGTGATAACAACATTATGCTCGCTGCGAATGGAATAGTCTCTAATTCCGTGAACAGTGAAAACTAAATCATGGCAATAAATTTCGGTTCCAATGCGCTAAAGCCAGACGATTTATGTTCAAATGTTTCAAAACATTCCCAACCAGAGTTTAGAACGTTACCGCTTACCTAGACAATGGTTTCTTTATCATACATAGCTATGAACATACTTAAGATATTCGTGACTCATTCTGCAACAATAGAGTAATAAGCATTTCATTCATATTGAATAATCTCTATGAGTTGTATGTAATGTATATTTATCTTTAAATGATGAAATTTTATAGTATACTTATTGCAGTCTTTATTGCTTTGCACAAATAGCATCATTACATTATAAATATACATACGTTATTTTAAACAGGCATATTGTCAAAAAATATCTTTTCGAACCATTCATCTGTTATCATCAAAGTATATTTCAAAACAACAATGCCTAACACGTAGTTTATCATCTGGTAAAACTTTGTTAGTGTGTTTTGGTGTAACCTTGTGATATTGCTACAATACGTCTTATTTTCGCGGAACCTCTATCAGTCGTTTCAAACAAAGAATGGAATGCGATGTATCACGATAACACTGCTTATCACCGCTGTGTTTGAACCGAGATTGTCCTACGGTTTAAGATTCGCTTCCACACCAGCCGTGCTTGTTTTGAGTTCAAAGTTATCTATTTTCTAGGAGAGCATTATTTATGTATTCGAGTGACAAAGCGTCAAAGAATGCTTTTCTATTCGAAGTCCATTTACTTCAATAACTCTATCATTGTTCCTAGGTAACGCTGTTCTGTCCCCATTCTTCAACACATATTGTCTGTCTTGGTTCGTCTTCGATTTTAGTCACGCGTAGGCATCGCTATCTGCCGGTTGGATGGCTTTGTTTTTATCGCCTCGCAATCCTTTTATTTCAATGGGGAATTTAAAAACGAGTAAAAAAAGCATCAGACTATGAAAGATCTTCTATGTAAATAATGGCTCAAAAAAGTTAACTGCTTAGTTTATCATAGTGTATGCTTGTTCCATGGTAATAACTATTCAGCTATGAAATTTGGACTAGTTTTGCGTAATTTATTCGTTTTTATTAACCAGTTTCTCCACTTACGTGCGTTCCGAAGGCGTCTTTCGCGTATAATATCATTCAGAATGCGGAACAAAAGACATAACTAGACATACTACGCTGAATTCCTAAGTGCAGCCCACGCAAGGTAGAGAGCACCTGTTGCGTATTTATGGATGCTTCGGATCCGAATATTCGCGATACCATTTTGCTTTACCGCTGGTCATTACATTCCCCAGGCACCTTTGTGTCATAGCCCAAGGCTTGAAAGGTGTATCAGTTCTACAAAAGGACCTAACGGTCCCAGCGCCAAATGAATGTGGGCCGCACTGCCCAATGACGTGCGTGCGTTTATGGCAATGAGTGGACATGGTGACTGGTACGAGCGCTCGGCATTCCTCTGGTTCAGAAGGGATCGTATTCAGTGCACGGCGCGCGGGCGCTGACTCCTCGGGACACTCAACCCTGGTTCCATTGCCGTGCATGCCGTACTCGGAATACTAATGTTTTCTATTGTGTGTCCAAACTCAGACGTTCGCCGTCGCGGACTAACGAAAGTTTTGTAACGCCTTTGTCTTGCTGACTTTCGCGTTCGCTAACTGGAACGCTCTTTTGACAGACTGGCTATAGCGCTCTCAATGAGGTTTTTATTTTATGTGCCTTCTTTGACAGTTATTGATACTGATTATTAGTTGGTTATATTTGAACGTTGTATAGAAGTTGACTTAGCTAAGCATTTTTTTTTCCAAGCAATTATAATCTACTCCTTTCTGGATTATCTAATACAACGGATCACTAAGATACCTATTGATTGTTGTAATAATATTTAATAACTTTCACTATTGTTTACAGTCATCATCATCAATGTTAAAGTTAGATGTAAAATGCTACTGTTTCATTCACCTTCGCCTATTTGCCGTTATGTGGAATGATCGCGTCACGGGTCTCGCCTGCTTTAAAACATAGATCACAGCGAGAAGGCAATGCGCATGAGTTGTGCTATGAATATGCACTGCCGGTTGAACTGCGCGCGAGTTTCGCTGCGTTGCGCTGAGCCGCCAGCGGCTGCTGCACGGTCCGCTGCCGCCATCGCCCCCCTCGCACCAGCCTCTCCCCCGAGGTCCCTTGCGAAAAAATCATAATGCAATCGCCAGGGCGGTCGGCGTGGAACGATCGGCAACCACTCGCAACACGCAACCAGTGTACATTCAAATGCGTCGGTACTCACACGCCGTCCATCACGATGGACTAGTATAGGAAAAGCGATTTCTCCAGAGTAGCTGGAGTGGAAACTGTCCACGAACGTGCGACCAGCTCCGCGGTTAATGAGATAACGTTACCGTTGGATGTTGTTATTCAGTGACGTGAACTTTCGCACATGCACTCTACTCTTTGCTAATGTTTACTATTAGTATTTATTTGTACATTCAGTGATAACAACAGTTATCTGCTGTTGTTAATCCATCTGCTAAAACGAGATATCATTATCTCAAGGTTCTCTCTTCTCGAATCACGAAGGTCGTGACTGAACAGACCATATGGTACACAGTTATATAGTGCTTAGTTTTGTTCGAAATATACAAAACAATACAAATAACAGTCCAAATAGCACGACTCATTCACGACCCTTTTTGCCGAAACAATTGTCTATCAACCTGAAATTAATTCTTTACGCGTCTCGGTTGCGTCCGGTGACGGCTGCTTTCGAGGCGTTCATGTTTTCAAGCTGTCTTTCCATCGCGAGTAGTGGCCTGGTTCGCTCGCTGCCAACTGGTAGCTGATTAGAATTGTTTGTGTTATCTTAACAGCGGTGAATTTAATAAAAAACGATCGGTTTGTAATTATCGCGCGCGATAAGACTAGGAAGACTAATGGAATGTCGATCAGTGGAAGTGCGCATTTGCGGTGATGAGGTGATCTGTGGATTGTGTTGTGTCAGTGAGTGACACAAGTGTGTCTTATCATGTGGGGAGCTGCAGTGTCCAACCCGCCTCATTACCATTACGTGCAGGGCCCTAACGGGCCTATGCCCGCAGTGGGGCCTGGTGGTCCCGCATTAATAGCTCCTCCGAACGCCAGACATTTGCGGCCCCAGTCATCGTACTCTCTGCCCCACGGGAGCAACGGGCCAGGTCGTTGGGGCTGGTCTGGAAGCCATGTGTCCTCATTTGACAGGAGGCAATTAAAAGTACCTCCGCAACCTGCAAGGCCAGCTCCCGCTCGACCGTCGTACAATAGAAACGCTGCAGCTAATGTAAGTTTAATTGCCAAAAGTATGTTTTGTATTGGCCTGACAAACATCTCATACTTATTTTCGACGTAGTATACTTTAATCTTTTGGTTATGGTGAAGTTATTTTCACTTAGTAAACACACCTTTGTCATCTAACTTTAATTGAAATCGTGACAATGATAAATTATAGTGGTAATATAAAAAGCAAGTGTGCGTGCATAACACGATCGCAATTTGCACGACAACTATGAATGCCGGTGAAAATGATTGAAACGTATACTATAAATTTATTCCATACAGAAAAACTGCTTCACGCTGTGTACACATGCTTACAAGGCAGAGGAAATTACTGAGAAATTACCTAGAATTAGAGTAATTATCGTCGCAGGCGCAAGGTAGCATTCAGCAGTTTCACATCCTGGGGCATGTGCGTGCGCCCGGTGTGTCGTATCTGCGATTTATTTCCGCGTCTCTCTCGCAATGCGTGTCCGATGTCGGCCGCACCGCACATGCACTCCTGTCACACGACACGCTCTGACGTTTCTCTGCTACCAGTCGAAGGCACGCGGCTTCTGCAATTATATCTCCTCTCCTCTGATACTTCTTACATATCTCTATCGACAGACAAATGCATTTTTACATACAGCAAACCGACGCTCTATTACTCGTATTAATCAAATTGCATGACTGAAAAACAACTAGAGTGGCAGTGTTCTACTTTCCTATGATTTCAGTCCACATTAAAGCTCTAAACAGTCTTCATAATGCCCGTACATGTTTCCGCCTACCTGCCTCCAATTCTCAGCAAATGTCTACTTTTATTTATTCACGTAACTCTTACGAAGGTTCTATAAAAATCGTGTGTTCGGAGAGCGCATGCCGATAGCCCTTTTATAGCTAGTCGGTTTCCTATATAGGGTAGTATCTAATGAATAGCAAATGTAGTCGTAACCGAGGTTGTTCTCTTTACGGTACACGGCTGACGCGAAGGCGACTGAACCCATACTATTATGCGGAACAATTGTCTGAAATTAAAAACATGAGTTTTTTCACATGCCCCGTTTGTGATACTGTCAAGTTAAGTCACAAATGCCAGAACCAGGAAAAATATTACAATTCCTTTTTCAAATCTGTGCAAATAAATTAAATATTAGTCAACGATACAAAATCAAAGATAATCTAAAGATTAATATCGCAATGACGTCGCGTAAGATAAAAATTGTTATCGGTTTTTATAGGATATCTGATATTATCAACGCAACGGCACATTTTTGAACACATGTTTATGCACGCTTTACCTTTCATTTTTGATTAATAGTAACAATTCCAACTTATGAATGGCTATTGACTTCTTAGTCTTAAAGGCGAAATACCAACTTTATTTACTAGTCATTGATATTATTAGAATTGGAAAAATCCTGCTAGAATCTGTGCTAAATGCTAATACTATTCTCTTATTAGGAAGTTTGTCTGTTTAGATGTTTGTTACTGAATCACGTCATCCCTCACTCACGAACTAAATGGTTGATGATGATTGCAAATAAGTAGGCCATGTACTGAAAATCAATTGCACTGATTATGAAGACATAAATATTTAGCAATAATCATGAACCTTATGCATGATATTATTTCCGTAGTTACATGCGATTTTTTTAAAAAAATACGATATGTATTTTGTAGGTATAATAGTATTATTTGAAGATACATTTTAATCCCCAAATTAGTTTCTATCCTTGTAGAATCTAATTTTGGGATACAATGTACATGCGAGCTGTAGATATCTTTAAAATTTACGAATGGTACCTATGCAATTCGCAAAACGCGTATTTCCTGATCGGAAGATCGGGAGGAATCGTTAAATATTTATTTTATTATTATATAATTGACTAGCTTTTAGAGTGGCACACCACAGACTTTCTATCGGGCGACAGTAAAGTCGGGGTCTTAAATTAGTACCTATTATGTTTATTTATTTTTGATCACATTTTGTTACAGGTCATTAAGATGCAACCGATACCTAATCGGTGTTATGCGCATTTCCAAAATCTTCATACTGATAAAGTGTCCGAATAACATATCAGCCGATAAAAAATCTTTAGTGTGTTTAGTGAATAAGTAGTTAGTCGAGCTCCGTGGCGCAGCGGTCAACACGCTTGCCTGCCACATGGATGGTCCCGCGTTCGATCCCCGGTCAGGTCAAGATGGAAAATGATCTTTTTCAGATTGACCTGAGTCTTGGATGTTTATCTATACAGTATCGTTGAGTTAGTATCCCATAACACAAGTCTCGTACTTACTGTGGGGCTAGCTCAATCTGTGTGATTTGTCAAAAAAAAAAAGCTGATTGTTTACTCGAAGTACCGTTCTAAAACTCAATATTTTACCCATATCTTATGGAATGGATTGTCATTGTCATCAAATAATGTTTATATTCCCTGTTCGCTCGAAAAGGGGAGAAGCCCTTAGAAATCTTCTTCTACAGGTCTTCTAGTTTACATATTAATTTTTATGAAATTTACTTGATTCTCCTTTAATGATATACATAATGCTTTTAAAATACT
Organism: Rhodophaea formosa; assembly: GCA_963082605.1. Classification (NCBI taxonomy): domain Eukaryota; kingdom Metazoa; phylum Arthropoda; class Insecta; order Lepidoptera; family Pyralidae; genus Rhodophaea; species Rhodophaea formosa. Next base: position 18,199,741 of record OY720205.1, read on the forward strand.
AATATATTTTCTGCGTATTAGTTCCAGTTCGTAAGTACACATATGGGTTGAAGTCAGTTTTTGTTTAAAAATTAGTTTTTATAAGAATGCTCATAGATCTCGTAAACATTTTTTTGTTACACTTTATCTTTGACATTTATCGTCGAATGTGGATTATTTTATTAATCCCTTAATCAAAGTTTATTCAAACTTGGAATTAACGGATTAATGAAAAAAAAAAAATTTTTTTAAATATCATTATTTTTAATAACTTCATAAATTATGTTTTCGAAACACGCTGGTCTAGGAGAATAGAAAAAACGTAGAATGGACCAGCTGCTTCTCTTCCCGCGCAGATAGCAACCTATCACTATTTTGTTTCCGTACTTGCCTACAAGCCCACCCAAATGCTAAACGTGGCCAGACCTGAGCTCTGTCTTCCCAGCAAAGGAAAAAGACGTGATTGTATTTATATATACAATACAAAACTACGAAGTAAGAAAATGTATGCAGGCAGGTATGAATTTCCGCAGATTTAGAAGCAGAGATTCATCGGCAGTGTAATCAGCCCTATCCTGGGGAAATTATGTTTCAAGCACTCCGGATTTCAATTTAAATCGTTATGTTTTGAATGATGTCGCAACCTAATATACTTACAAGTCAAGTTGTTGATTACTATGAAATAAAAAAGTTATTAGTTTTTAATGAGAAGCAGCTTCAGACATGACAAAAACTGACACATTGTAATTGATCTGTATGCCTTAGGATGCCAATTATTTTCTCAATTCGATTTGTGTAACAGATAATGACAAATAGCAGTATTTATATGAGATAAATAACCCGTTGCACGCGTGGTCACAAATTGGTTCTCAAAATACGTAGCGTATTCATTCAATGTCATTATATTTGAAAAAGCAAGATGTAATGTACCAAAGTACAATATGCATTCTATTAATGTAAAAAGTTATAAAATATCTGTTTTCAGAAGTTACAAGATAAGAGACTTTTAATTCGTTATGATAACTTTTCGCATAAATCTAATCTTAAAAAGTTTCATCCTTGTTAATAGAAAAGTTTTGATGAGTTGCCAGTTTAATTAATTCAAGTAATATCTTTTGGTCAGGCAGGTCCAGTCCGCTGGGGTTCGCTGTTCGTTATCGTCTCGTTATTATCTCAATTTATTGTTTTGTTGCATAGTTTATTTACGAAACGTTTACTGTCCTTGTTTTATCTGGTTCTAAATATTAATTTGTCTAAACTACTGATGTTATTCGTTATCAGATGAAGTATAGTTATTTATGTTAAAATTTTCAACGTGCCCCGACATTTTAGTACGGCAGACCTCTAAGGCCTCAGAATGTTGTGCTGGGTTATAAATAGCATCGCGACCTTTCGAAGCTTTCGTGTTTGAATTGGCCTTCCGGCGACTGTGAAATTAGGTATGCTCTTCTGTGAAGAGCATGTAATATATTGCATTTTTTTTAAGATTTTCTTTTTGGTTTCATCGTTGTCATCAAGCGTGAAAATGACTCCATTTGTAAAAATTCTGCTTGTAAATTCAAAATTTGGTTATTTATTTAGGTTGACAGGAAATTTACCAGAAGATAATATTATGTACTATGGTTGGGTCAGTTTGGTTTTATTAATCAAGTACTAGTGTTTATTAAGCTATTTATAAAGGTTTTCCTCAATGACATTCTTAGCTCATTTCAACCGACTTTTTCACGATTAGATAAATTCAATCAAGTATGTACCTAGTACCATTAAAAAATAATTCACGTGTAGTTACACGTGAGCAAAACACGGCGCTTTTTATATTAAAATACAAATTATCTAGAGGCGTTGCGTGTGAAATTGGCCCACCAACTCAATAAGCTATTTTGTTAGCGCCGCGGTGAGCCCCCGCTTTATCATCCCCGCCGTTTACGCCGAATTCTAACGTGGTATAATGATGTTACCTCTCAAACCTGATTATATCGCGATTGACATCTGTTCCATATCAGGTTTATTGAAAATCTTCCTGTTTTATCTTCATTTATATGAGAGTTTAAGGGGATTTTAAAACTTAATTTCTTATTTTAAACATGGCTCCATTGAAAGTGTTTTATTCATGATATCTCCATAAAAAATAGAAATAAAAGACTTACAAAATAATATGTCATGTAGGTATGTGACGAGGGACGTCCTACTCGGTGAAGCTCCTTCTATTTCCATCTCTATTTTTACCTTTGATATTTTAGTAAGAAAACGCTTTTACTTGTTCTTTGTTAGCATCCTTGCATATCCAATGCATATTAGTTTACTTAAAAATTCTGGGCTACTAATGAAAGTGACCCACTTAAAGCAGATTAAATAATAAAAAATGGATGTCTCAATGTGCGCGCGGGTCTCGGGTCTCATTTGCAGTCCAGGCACGCGACCCAACTATGTCTCGTGCCGGCTCAACCCGGATAAAATGATCCACGTGCTTGACTTAACGTGCTCCAGAAACTATGATGCTTTTCCCAAATCTCTTTTTGAATCTACTTTCAAATTATTTCCAGATTTGCGTGTCTCTTGAGGGATTTATTTCTTGTTTAGCGAGTGACGCTCATGTGTCGCAGCCATTGGTCGCAGCTAACTGCCTGCCTAGCCATTATATTAAACGGCGCCGTTCGACTAACGGCATGAATGAGTTCAGCCTATGCGTCAAATACGACATTTAATTAATTGCCTGGCAAATGCTTAGTAATTTACTCCTTTAAAAGGGTGACTATATCCATGTGACAAAAAAAACCGAGTGAAAGTAATTCATTTTAAGAAAATTTTATATCTTTTTATTTTACTTAACAATTCGCAAGAATAATTATAACGGTCATAAAATATTTCATTACAAGACTTACAGTAATTTAATTATTTATTTGTTATTTGGAATAGGTAGCTCTACTAAAATGTGAATAAGAAAGTTCATTTATTATTTTTCTTTTATAAAACACATTTTGATGAATTTAGCACAGTATTATTTAATAACACAGGTTTTTTTATCCTGTTTAATAATTTGATAACGCAAGATCAACTGCCATTGCACTTTGTAGTCTTAATAGTTTCAGAATGAAAATATTGGTAACCGATAGGCATGACGAATCTATAAGGGTTTCGTTTTTTGCCATTTGGCTACGGACCCCTGGCTTATGTTTTCATTAGCTTTGTTTGATGAGCTTTGTATCATAAGGAAATTATTAAATGATTACCGAAATACTAAGCTAAATGATTAGTATTCTGTCATGTTTCGAAATATCTTGAAATGATTTGCATCGAAAATTAAGCCACCTTTACAGATCCGCCTACACACCCTCCATTCGCGATATCAGAAATAATCTCATTCAATATTTATTACTGATGAAAAGCGATCAAATATACGCTTTAGTTTAGAAGCTTTCAATGAGTACTTTCTATTGTATTTATTTATAATTAACGAAATCTGATATTTGCCTTGTTAAAAGTAGAATTAGGTGTGTCGTGTAGGCACAGGGCTAACGCATAGCCCTCTTTCGACGAGATTGTTTGAACTTTTGCGCCCAGCCAAAACAAAAAGTTCAGCTAAATAAAAGCTGGAGAACAAAGGGTCTAACGTTATTACACTTTCATACAACTTCTCCTCAATAGACTGGAAAAATCTTTGAAATTTTAGCCGATTGGTCGACCGATCGCGGAACAAGTTTATTAATATTTTTTGCAGAGGCCGAACGCAACCTTTTGCCTCTTTCCAGGTCATATGTCACGTGATATACGAGTGGTATTATTTATAGAGACCTCAAAGGAGATCGATGATTATGTTCTGTGTTGCTTGTTCGAGTATAAGTAAGACCCAAATTATACATTTCGATTCGTAAATGGCTCAATTTATGCGTTTTGACGAGTACTTTTACTCCTCCGACTCGGCGTTTGCCTGGTATTACCTAATATTAAGCCGTTGGTCCCGGCTGTCATTGTTGATGGCAGTCGTTAAGCTATGTCAGATGCCTTAAGGCAGCTTGAAAAATCTGACACCAGTGTTGGCCACTTACACATACGAAAAACAAACAACAAACCTAATATTTACTTTTGCTTAAGTCCATACATAAATTTTTCGGGATCCAGTGCTGTCCCCATTTAAATAAATTATGGAAAGAGAACGGTGTGAAAAAAATTCTGCGAGACGAATCGAAAGAAGAAGAGCGAAGTGTGAAACCTTAGAGTATCAATTACTCTAAGTGTGAAACAAATACCTACGCATATGAAATTAAAGTCAAAAAATTGTGGTGATTATGAACTCGCCACAGGTAGGATTCGAACCACAACGATACCAACTATATACCACCGTGATTTCTAATCTACACAAATTATGAAACAAAACTTAAACACACCACAACTCAAGTCAGTGGCTTACTTTATCTCAACGGATAAGTGTACTCAATGAATTCATAAGTTAACTGCGTTAAATTAAACAGCTGAACACGTACTTGTATTCGTAGTCGGCTGTTTAGGTAAACACCTCACGTAAACGTAAACGTCGGCAGTCGGCTGCATCTCGGGTGTCGGCCGTGCGGAGCCTTGACTCTGCCGCAATGTCAACTAAATACCGGGGGTTGCGGATTCCGCTCGAGTAGCGGCTATGTACATGACGTTGTAGCAGCGATTTTAAATTTTAGTCTGGAATCACGTTATTTTCAGTTCTATCCACAGAGCAAGAAATTTAAAACTAGCTCGCGCGTTAGTGTCATAACATTCCTTGCTCTGTGGTTCTATCTAAACAGTGTGTTGTGATTTTGACCTAAAGCCATTTACGACTCCTAAGAAGATATACAGCGCTGGCATAAAGATTTACCCCAAAATACGTATCACACTTATAACGCATACACCACAACTCATGTCAGTAAATTGATGGTAAAAGTGTGCTCAATTAGATTAAACAGCTGAACACGTACTTGTATTCGTGGTCGGCTGTTTAGGTAAATAGCTCACGTAAACGTAGACGTCGGCAGTCGGCTGCATCTCGAGTGTCGGCCGTGCGGAGCCTTGACTCTGCCGCAATGTCAACTAAATGCCGGGGGTCGCGGATTCCGCTCGAGTAGCGGTTGTCTACATGACGTTGAAACGATTTTAAATTTTTGTCCGAAATACGTCATTTTCAGCTCTATCCACAGAGCAAGAAATATAAATCTAGCTCGCGCGCTAGCGACGAGACATTCTTTGCTCTGTGTTTCTATCTGTCTAAATAAACAGTGTGTTGTGATTTTGACCTAAAGCCATTTAAGTACAGACTCCAAAGAAGAATGCAGCGCTAGCATATAGATCTGCCCAAACAAATACGCGTATCGCACTTATTTATAACGTATAGCTGTGACCCGCTACGTCCTTCTCAATACCCTAACATATATGTGTCGCAGGGATTTAGTAAAAAACGTGACATTATAATTTCTCTAGTGAAATTATAATTACACTGATTATTGTCAATAACGTCTGGTTCGTATAATTTCACGAGCTCTATTCAGAGTTATTGTAATTTCACTGGGCCGCAATAGTGATATTATAATAAATCTAGGTTTATTATGAGTTGCGTTTGTGGTGGGTGCCCCGCGTGTTCTGATTGGTCATTTTTTTTTCATTTATTATTCTTTTTGTTACGGCATTTAAATTAACAACCTACCAACTTTTTTAAGTAACATATTTTGACAAAAAGTATATATTATTCATTTATTATTATTAATTAAGCTTTATTCAAATCCAAAAATTGATGCTAGTGACTAAAATGTTACTACCAGTATTACGTACTATTAAGCTTATAGTTATTAAAGTTATGATTTAATTAGTAAGCGTTATAACTTTTGCAGCATATTTTAAAGTATAGGTAGTAGTACTATAAAAAGTGACAAGTTAAAAAAATATATTTTCGAAAATCAGTTTTTCAATTCCTAACTCTATGTTTAGTACTTGTTGGTCAGGTGGTAACGAATGCGGACCAATCAGCGATCGCTCTGATAATCTAACGGCTTTCTTAAACCAGTGTTTTGTCAAAAAAACTCTGCCTTACAATTTCACTGCATCGGTCTAGTGAAATTATAATGGTACTGAAACTAGCCCGTTAAATTGTAAGTAATACAAACGATTGACAATAATCTATGTAATTATAATGTCACTAGTGAAATTATAATATCACGACTTTTATAATATCCCTGCAACATATGTATGCAAAATTTCATGATGATCGGTTCAGTAGATAGGGCTTCACGCCCTAACAAACGTAACAGCGTAACAAACAAACAAACGCACTTTCGCATTTATAATATTAGTGAGGACTAACTGTTACCCGCGGCTTCGCCCGCGTAATATAGTAAACTAGTCAAAGAAATCAGAAAAACAAAAGAAAGGAAAATATAAAAATAGCATAAAAAGCCTTTCAGAGTAATCGACCGATACTGTTGAAAGAAGTTTCTTTTCTCTGGATCGGTTCGTGACAAATATTAATAGACGTGAAAAAATGTCAAAGTATAATCAAAGACTAAAAATAGGCCTTCTTAGGCATATTTTCATAATAAATCTTTAGGTTATTGATTATACAGCTAGTGATTATTTGACTTGAGTTAAACCCAAGTACTTAAGTGCTCAAAAATATTCCGATATAAGTTTTATCAAAACCATATTTACAGAAATACCTTGTTTGTACAGTAATGTAACTATGGGTTCCTAGTATACAGTGACTGTTGATTCCGAGGTAACCTTAACTTACTTCTTATTAATCTGTGGTCATACAATGTCAAAATATCATTTCGTGTACAGGAAATGTGGTAGGTGAGATAATCCCTTACTAATCTTTTTATTTTTAATAACGCAGTAAATACCTAACGATAAAATTCCTTTGATAATAAACGTTGACTTCTTGATACGAAGTAAAGCGTCATATTTAGTAATTCCATTATACAAAATTATATAAAACCGGTCAAGTGCGTGTCGGGCCACGCGCAGTGTAGGGTTCCGTAGTTGCGAATGACAACTTTGGGTTCACACTGTTCTTACTCGCACCTCACAGTTTAACGACCAAAAACACCTAACAATGAACATTGTATGAAATTTTACATTTTCGAGTACATTTTATAAGTTGGTTGCCTATAACTTTTTAGTTTGTACTTAGTACTCAGCTCTGATAGTTTTCCTTTCAACTTCAGTATATCTAATACTGCTGTATTTTTTTTTACGTATCCATATATAACCGATTAGCAGATAGAGGGGGGGACACTTACCTCTAACAACAATTTGCACTTTAAAACCAAATATTTCAGAAACGGATCCCTAAATCGAAAAATGGTGAACTCAACCTCACAATATTTTTTAAAGACCTATTTAACAATACCCAATACGATGGGATGGGTTTGTATAGAAATAAAAATATTACTCCCTCTTTACTTGTGTGGGAGCTAACCTAAAAAAAATTTTTTTTCAAAATATTTTTCTACCACTTTTTTGGCATGATTAATATATATACCCATACCAAATTACAGCTTTCTAGTACTTATAGTATCTGAGTAAAACCGCGGACGGACAGACAGACATGGCGAAACTATAAGGGTTCCTAGTTTACTACGGAACCCTAAAAAAGGACTATTTTTACAGTAGCATGTATGACGTGATGAAATTATGTTTTAAAATAATAAAAAAGCAGTCGCCGTCCGAAAATAAAAATGAACAACGGGTTTCATGAGTTTTAATACAAATACAAAACACGTTTTGGAAGTTATTTCAATATTGGTAGGATTGATAAAATGCGCACGTTCACATACTGTGACACATATTTTGTCGCATTGCTATAATTTTGGCCGCAAAATGTCCCGGGTAAATGTTTGAGATAAAAAGTGAATAATTATACAAAAGAAATATTTTTACAGTACTGCAGGTATGACGTAATGAAATTAAGTATGCTTTAAAATAATAAAAAAAAAACACTCGCTGCCCGAAAATAAAAATAAAGAACGGGTGTTCCATGAGTTTTAATACAAATACATATCACGTTTTGCAAGTTATTTCAATATTGGTAGGATTGATAAAATGCACACGTTCACATACTGTGACACAGATTTGGTCGCATTGCTATAATGTTGGCCGCAAAATGTGCCGGGTTAAATGTTTGAAATAAAAAGTGAGAATTTCGCTGGAAAATATAATACGTCAATTACCCGACCCACTCGTGTGTATGAATATTTTATGTCCCGCTATGAATAATCAATTAACGCTTTGCACATCCTATTTGCGTATAAATCAGCAACTTAAGATGTAGTATTTAGTTTAATTATGTATTTAGATTAAAAGAGAATAGACAGTCGATTATATTATAGGAACATACACTGTGACTCCTAGGTAGGATAGTAATAGTTATTAGGTTTAATTTTAATATATTCTGGTAGCAAGCAAGTACAGTCTCTGTGACATTATGATCAATTAAAGTTTGACTAATATAATAAACTACCTATGCCTTTTTACTAAAATTTGTTACCCACACATATTTTTTTATTTTAAAGTCACAAGTGTCTCCCTTTTGATATTTTAGCAATAGGTTATTTTAAGATTACACTATGGCACTTTTACGCTACGGGATAAATCCCGTATTTAAGTATATCCCGTAATTAAGTATATAGAGTCATATTCATATCATTAACCCTATCCTTTTTATCTTCTTTTCCAGAAGGTCGACCCCGAGCTGATCTTCACGAAACAGGAGAAGATCGGCAAGGGCTCCTTCGGCGAGGTGTTCAAAGGCGTCGACAACAGGACGCAGCAAGTTGTCGCCATCAAAATCATCGACCTCGAGGAAGCCGAAGATGAGATCGAGGACATTCAGCAGGAGATTATGGTGCTGTCGCAATGTGACAGCCCATACGTCACCAAATATTTTGGATCATACTTAAAGGTAAGTGTCGATGGAATGTTTCCGTAGTGAAATACATAAAAATAATCATTATTATAAAGACAAATCGCAAAGATTAAATAAAAGGCACCAGGTCTGAAAAATAAGAAAATAAAATGTTACTGCTGAAAAGATTATAATATAATAATTCTTTGACAAGTAGACAGCCGTCTCTTTCATCATGAATCATGCGATGGTTAGTAATTTACAACTTAGTTTTTCCCTATATTTCCCGTTATCTTCATGTAAGTATTATTATATATTGACATACTTTGGCATACCATTTTCTTATATCAAGTTTTATGTTTGTTCTATTCAATTATTTCTTAAATTACCTACGTACAATAATCTGATATCTGCCGTGCAAGTTGTAAATCGATTCTTGAAAGCGATATTTTGCGTGCAATACTTTATGTTGCCTCTACAATAGCGTCTCCATTGCACGTATTAAATTCAGCATTCATTACCTTTATGGAGAATAATAACCGAGTTTGTATTAGCTTACCTCACATGATATACCGTGGCAGTACAAAGCTTTATCGTGTCTGTCTGTTTCGCCCCGGGCGAGTGGCATCAATCATTGTCCACGGCGCTGGGCCCTCGTCTGTATCTGCTGAGCCTTTCAAAGGATAAGGATCATGCGAAATGTACCCTATTACATACTGGATTCTTGTAAAGGGCTCCTTGCAAACTTGGCAATTTTCAGCAAAGTAACGCTTACTTTGAACATGGATTTCTTAACATTGCTGCGACGACGACGTGAAGAGATACACAAGTTGCCTAGCTAGAAGTAACAGAAAACCGCCAATATGAAACAAACAGTCATTACCGTCAATTTTAACGTCGTTTCTCTTCTCTTTCCTAATTGAACATTATTATTGCCAGGTCTAAGCAATAGGACATTGATAGAATCGTGACTGGCGTTAGATGAAGTTTATGAAAGACAAGCCATTTACCCCCTCTAGGATCATTGAGAGCGATTTCATTACGATTCAGTTTATTATATCGCGCCGCTTGCATAACGTCAGTTTGAATGTCACGAAATTTGTAACATGGTTGCGAAAGAACGTTCACCCGCTCCAGTAATTCGTTTGCGTGCTATACCGTCGTGTAGCTGGAGCGATGTCCGGCACGAAGTCTTTGGGGTCAGAACACGAATAAACATCGAACCGGTTTGTTATATTCACGCGGCATTACCACTAAACCTTACTCTTGAAGTATTAGCAAATGACGCGTATTTACTCTGCTGCTTAACCTCGCTTTGTATTTCTTAGTTGTTGACGTCATCGTGACGCTACTGCCACGTACAAATTATACCCAGCGCCCGTAGCATGGCTTGCGCGATAGTTACCTATCGCGGGGCGTTACTAATTTAAATGGTCGCCGTTTTTATCTAAGTAGCGAGCATGGGTTGACTGTGCGATACAATTTGTCCCGTGGATAAATTTTAAACTACGTGTTAAATTGGCATTGCCATAATATTGAATAAAAAGTATTTACATATGACAACACCGAATCGGTAAATAGTGCTGTCCATTTTTCTTCAAATTTTTGACGTTCATCTCTCTTATTGTCTATGATTTTGTCCATTACTTGTCAAAATATTTTCAAAACATATATTTACGTTTGAAGATTTTACAGAGTTTTTATAAGAAAATGAGTAAATCAGCTTATAAAACAGAAGAATTATAATGTGGAATTTAATTGAAGAGTATTTCGTGTATCAATCAAATGCCAGTACTTCGTAGATAAAAGTGTTTCAGTGTAAGAAGTAACAATGTGAATTATTGGATGAGAGCCCGTGAAATTTTCACCAACTGTGAATTAACAGGCCTATTGGGCATTCAAAAAGGCAACTCCAGGGTGGAAGTCAAGACCATACTACACGACCACCTGACAAAACTTTAAGATCAATGGAAACTGTAAGTAAAATAATGCATAGGTACATTTACTCGTATTTTTTATGATATCGTAACTTATCAAAGTAAACAGTACCTAGATTCAATTCCTTGACTTGAGATTGAATACTAAAAGACAATTTTTTTAATCTCCATAAGGTATAATGTTTACAGTGAATCAGTTTTTACAAAGTAAAAAATAACCTATAGCATAATTTTTTAAGGCTAATGCCGGTTTGTATATTATGTTATTATATGGATTGTAAATGTTTTCTTCCAGACATGGCGAAATTTCAAGAAAAAAATCTTGAGGAAAGGGAGCTTGGTTCACTGGACCGGGGAGAAAACTGGCAATACTAGTTCGTCCCAAGTTAGCACAAAAGTTGCTGTTGCATGATGTTCAGCTCAGCATCATGGAAAAGAATAAGCCTTCCGATCTAATTCCAAGGAAACCTAAACTGGCATTAATGTAAGTACATACTAGGGTTTAAGTGAGACAGAAGACTGTTAGGTTAAAATCAGGGGTGTCATCTTCAATTGCCTGTCCGGTGCTTGCGGTTATGTCGAATCAAACCCAACTTATCTGAACAAAAAGCATACTAAATACTTGGATCATGTTCATCCAGTCAAACTAACTACCCTTCCCTCGCTTGAAAAACGGTATCAATGGGTAGCAGCACTGTAACTAATATGTGGATCTCAGCAGAGTAGAATTGGACCACTTAAATAAAGCTTACATAAGCATCAAAGAGCTGCTCTGGCTAATATGGCTCTAGTTGTACAGAGATGGTCGTGCTTCTGCAGTGGAGACTAAGAAAGACTTGATAATGATGATGATGTTGTAACTGATACAAGCCAAACAGTCTGGGCTCACTAACCCATTTGCCATGTATGGTGGGTATTGCAAAACCATCCTAATGACGGAAATCCTTGGAGGAGGCCTACGTCTTGCAGTGGACTACTGCAAAAATACTGATAGCGCTTGTATGCTTTAAACTGCACATACTGCACAATAGGTTCCACATGCAGTTGGAGTAGCAGGCTAAAAATAGGTATTTTCCTTAATCTTTATGTATTGTATGACTGAATGATATTTATTTTTATATTATTTTAATTTATTTTATATTTACAGAGTTGCAAGTCTCCTCCATGGACTGCTGCTATTGGACCAGCATTACCTGATGCTAGTAGTGTAACTCGAGCAAAACATCTTTATTTATAGAAAATCAGCTGAGCCAAGCCCGCACAAGAAGTTTTAAATGATTTGTGGTTATGTCTAAATGTACCTCAAGATTTGTTTATGTAATATAAAAGATTGAATGCTGTGCATGTCATTAAAAATAAAAATATGTTGAGTTAATGAGTTCTTTTAATACTTATAGTAATAGAGAAATCACATATCTACCAAATAAATAATTCTCCAGCTTACTACGTTATCCTAACTTGAGGCGATTCTGATAGAGACCCGATGGGTGACGGCCAAGGGAGCGTAAGCATTATCAGCGCTTACGCACGTTAAGCAACCCTGAGCGCAGTCCCCATGGGGATGGGTGACCGTAAGCGGCATAAAATATCTCGAACTCCTCGATACCTCGGAAGGCCAGTTAAGCCGTTGGTTCCGGCTTGGTAGCCGGAACCAAAGCACGAGGCTAACTATCAAGAACTTAGTCTCGAACAAACACAAAAACTAAAGATTCGTGGATAAAAGCATTTTTTTTGAGCAAAATTTCATCAAGCAGCACAATTTTTCCAGGTTCATCCTCAGCTGTGATACTTCATGTTGTTAGTCTGCTTGTATGATAGCGTTCATGCTGTAATAAAATTTGGCAAAGTTTTTACAGCCGGCCGCCTGCCTGGTGTCCCCTCCTTACTTTCGTCATTTCGTTCTTCTTCAGCTAGCTTAACGACTACCATTAATGATTGATGGTAGTCGTTAAGCTACGTTAGATACCTTTAGGCAGCTTCAATATTTAACACACGCAACTTACACACGCAAAAATCAAAAGTGAGTTTGTCGGTTTGTTGCCCTTTTACACTTTAACTACTGAAGAAGAACGAAATGACGAAAGTAAGGAGGGGACACCAGGCAGGCGGCCGGCTGTAAAAACTTTGCCAAATTTTATTACAGCATGAATGCTATCACAATATTCTGATATCTATGAATGCTATCATACAAGCAGACTAACAACAAGAAGTATCACAGCTGAGGATGAACCTGGAAAAATTGTGTTGATTGATGAAATTTTATTAATAATTTGCTCAAAAAAATGCTTTTATCCAGAATCATTATGTCTTTGTGTTTGTCCAAGACTAAGTTCTTGATAGTTAGCCTCGTGCTTTAGTAATTTATTCGCTAAAAACGATTATTTTATTCAATTTAATTTTTATCTGGGTCTTGGAAATCGCCGATAAATTTAAACCAAAGAACTGTCAAAAGTAGACAATTTGTCTTCAAAATACGGCAGCCATCTTGTAGCCATGCTCGCACTTTAGATACGAATCGCGGCGTACGATAAAATGACAGGTCGATTTCAATATTTATACCCGTGGAGTAAACCCATGCTCGCAACGATAGGTAACGCGGGAAGTGCGACAAAAAAGTAGCTTAAAACCGTTGTCGCGCTAGCCATGCTCCCCGTGCAGCGCCCGTAGCATGGCTTGCGCGATAGTTACCTATCGCGGGGCGTTACTAATTTAAATGGTCGCCGTTTTTATCTAAGTAGCGAGCATGGGTTGACAGTGCGATACAATTTGTCCCGTGGATAAATTTTAAACTACGTGTTAAATTGGCATTGCCATAATATTGAATAAAAAGTATTTACATATGACAACACCGAATCGGTAAATAGTGCTGTCCATTTTTCTTTAAATTTCTGACGTTCATCTCTCTTATTGTCTATGATTTTGCCCATTACTTGTCAAAATATTTTCAAAACATATATTTACGTTTGAAGATTTTACAGAGTTTTTATAAGAAAATGAGTAAATCTGCTTATAAAACAGAAGAATTATAATGTGGAATTTAAGTGAAGAGTATTTCGTGTATCAATCAAATGCCAATACTTCGTAGATAAAAGTGTTTCAGTGTAAGAAGTAACAATGTGAATTATTGGATGAGAGCCCGTGAAATTTTCACCAACTGTGAATTAACAGGCCTATTGGGCATTCAAAAAGGCAACTCCAGGGTGGAAGTCAACACCATACTACACGACCACCTGACAAAACTTTAAGATCAATGGAAACTGTAAGTAAAATAATGCATTGGTACATTTACTCGTATTTTTTTATTATATCGTAACTTGTCAAAGTAAACAGTACCTAGATTCAATTCCTTGACTTGAGATTGAATACTAAAAGACAATTTTTTTAATCTCCATTAGGTATAATGTTTACAGTGAATCAGTTTTTTACAAAGTAAAAAATAACCTATAGCATAATTTTTTAAGGCTAATGCCGGTTTGTATATTATGTTATTATATGGATTGTAAATGTTTTCTTCCAGACATGGCGAAATTTCAAGAAAAAAATCTTGAGGAAAGGGAGCTTGGTTCACTGGGCCGGGGAGAAAACTGGCAATACTAGTTCGTCCCAAGTTAGCACAAAAGTTGCTGTTGCATGATGTTCAGCTCAGCATCATGGAAAAGAATAAGCCTTCCGATCTAATTCCAAGGAAACCTAAACTGGCATTAATGTAAGTACATACTAGGGTTTAAGTGAGACAGAAGACTGTTAGGTTAAAATCAGGGGTGTCATCTTCCCTGTCTGGTGCTTGCGGTTATGTCGAATCAAACTCAACTTATCCGAACAAAAAGCATACTAAATACTTGTATCATGTTCATCCAGTCAAACTAACTACTCTTCCCTCGCTTGAAAAACGGTATCAATGGGTAGCAGCACTGTAACTAATATGTGGATCTCAGCAGAGTAGAATTGGACCACTTAAATAAAGCTTACATAAGCATCAAAGAGCTGCTCTGGCTAATATGGCTCTAGTTGTACAGAGATGGTCGTGCTTCTGCAGTGGAGACTAAGAAAGACTTGATAATGATGATGATGTTGTAACTGATACAAGCCAAACAGTCCGGGCTCACTAACCCATTTGCCATGTATGGTGGGTATTGCAAAACCATCCTAATGACGGAAATCCTTGGAGGAGGCCCACGTCTTGCAGTGGACTACTGCAAAAATACTGATAGCGCTTGTATGCTTAAAACTGCACATACTGCACAATAGGTTCCACATGCAGTTGGAGTAGCAGGCTAAAAATAGGTATTTTCCTTAATCTTTATGTATTGTATGACTGAATGATATTTATTATTATATTATTTTAATTTATTTTATATTTTCAGAGTTGCAAGTCTCCTCCATGGACTGCTGCTATTGGACCAGCAGTACCTGATGCTAGTAGTGTAACTCGAGCAAAACATCTTTATTTATAGAAAATCAGCTGAGCCAAGCCCGCACAAGAAGTTTTAAATGATTTGTGGTTATGTCTAAATGTACCTCAAGATTTGTTTATGTAATATAAAGGATTGAATGCTGTGCATGTCATTAAAAATAAAAATATGTTGAGTTAATGAGTTCTTTTAATACTTATAGTAATAGAGAAATCACATACCTACCAAATAAATAATTCTCCAGCTTACTACGTTATCCTAACTTGAGGCGATTCTGATAGAGACCCGATGGGTGACGGCCAAGGGAGCGTAAGCATTATCAGCGCTTACGCACGTTAAGCAACCCTGATAGCAGTCCCCATGGGGATGGGTGACCGTAAGCGGCATAAAATATGTCGAACTCCTCGATACCTCGGAAGGCCAGTTAAGCCGTTGGTTCCGGCTTGATAGCCGGAACCAAAGCACGAGGCTAACTATCAAGAACTT
The DNA here is from genome assembly GCA_963082605.1 of Rhodophaea formosa. Classification (NCBI taxonomy): domain Eukaryota; kingdom Metazoa; phylum Arthropoda; class Insecta; order Lepidoptera; family Pyralidae; genus Rhodophaea; species Rhodophaea formosa. The sequence goes on from OY720205.1 coordinate 18,215,418, forward strand.
AGTCTCGAACAAACACAAGAACTAAAGATTCGTGGATAAAAGCATTTTTTTTTGAGCAAAATTTCATCAAGCAACACAATTTTTCCAGGTTCATCCTCAGCTGTGATACTTCATGTTGTTAGAGTCTGCTTGTATGATAGCATTCATGCTGTAATAAAATTTGGCAAAGTTTTTACAGCCGGCCGCCTGCCTGGTGTCCCTTCCTTACTTTCGTCATTTCGTTCTTCTTCAGCTAGCTTAGCGACTATCATCAATGATTGATGGTAGTCGTTAAGCTACGTTAGATACCTTTAGGCAGCTTCAATATTTAACACTGTTGGCCACTTACACACGCAAAAATCAAAAGTGAGTTTGTCGGTTTGTTGCCCTTTTACACTTTAACTACTGAAGAAGAACGAAATGACGAAAGTAAGGAGGGGACACCCGGCAGGCGGCCGGCTGTAAAAACTTTGCCAAAATTTATTACAGCATGAATGCTATCACAATATTCTGATATCTATGAATGCTATCATACAAGCAGACTAACAACAAGAAGTATCACAGCTGAGGATGAACCTGGAAAAATTGTGTTGATTGATGAAATTATATTAATATTTTGCTCAAAAAAAATGCTTTTATCCAGAATCTTTATTTCTTGTGTTTGTCCAAGACTAAGTTCTTGATAGTTAGCCTCGTGCTTTAGTAATTTATTCGCTAAAAACGATTATTTTATTCAATTTAATTTTTATCTGGGTCTTGGAAATCGCCGATAAATTTAAACCAAAGAACTGTCAAAAGTAGACAATTGTCTTCAAAATACGGCAGCCATCTTGTAGCCATGCTCGCACTTTAGATACGAATCGCGGCGTACGATAAAATGACAGGTCGATTTCAATATTTATACCCGTGGAGTAAACCCATGCTCGCAACGATAGGTAACGCGGGAAGTGCGACAAAAAAGTAGCATAAAACCGTTGTCGCGCTAGCCATGCTCCCCGTGCTGGTATCGGCCTTTCCTACGAGATTGATCAAAAATTTGAAATATTCGATCTCCTTGCACAAATTTTGCTCTAAAATGAACCTTTTTTTGTTGTTGTTTATTTTAAATGAATGAAACAGCGCCCGTAGCATGGCTTGCGCGATAGTTACCTGTCGCGGGGCGTTACTAATTTAAATGGTCGCCGTTTTTATCTAAGTAGCGAGCATGGGTTGACAGTGCGATACAATTTGTCCCGTGGATAAATTTTAAACTACGTGTTAAATTGGCATTGCCATAATATTGAATAAAAAGTATTTACATATGACAACACCGAATCGGTAAATAGTGCTGTCCATTTTTCTTTAAATTTTTGACGTTCATCTCTCATATTCTCTATGATTTTGCCCTTTACTTGTCAAAATATTTTTAAAACATATATTTACGTTTGAAGATTTTACAGAGTTTTTATAAGAAAATGAGTAAATCTGCTTATAAAACAGAAGAATAATTATAATGTGAAATTTAAGTAAAGAGTATTTCGTGTATCAAATGCCAATACTTCGTAGATAAAAGTGTTTCAGTGTAAGAAGTAACAATGTGAATTATTGGATGAGAGCCCGTGAAATTTTCACCAACTGTGAATTAAACAGGCCTATTGGGCATTCAAAAAGGCAACTGCAGGGGTGGAAGTCAAGACCATACTACATGGCCACCTGACAAAACTTTAAGAACAATGGAAACTGTAAGTAAAATAATGCAAACATTTACTCGTATTTTTATTATGATATCCTTGACAAATACATATTTTATTGATCCTTGATTGAATACTAAAAGAGATTTTTTTTAATCCCCATTATAATGTTTACAGTGAATCAGTTTTTTCAAAGAACAAAAACCTATAGCATAATTTTTTAGGCTAATGCCGGTTTGTATATTATGTCATTATATGGATTGTTAATGTTTTCTTCCAGACATGGCGGAATTTCAACAAAAAAATCTCGACGAAAGGGAGCTTAGTTCACTGGGCCGGGGAGCAAACTGGCAATACTAGTTCGTCCCAAGTTAGCACAAAAGTTGCTGTTGCATGATGCTCAGCTCAGCATCATGGAAAAGAATAAGCCTTCCACTCTAATTCCAAGGAATCCTAAACTGGCATTGATGTAAGTACATACTAGGGTTTAAGTGAGAGAGAAGACTGTTATGTTAAAATCAGGGGTGTCATGAATTGCCTGTCTGGTGCTTGCGGTTATGTCAAATCAAACCCAATTTATCCGAACAAAAGCATACTAAATACTAGAGTCCTGTTCGCCCAGTCAAACTAACTACCCTTCCCTCGCTTGAAAAATGGTATCAATAGGCAACAGCACTGTAACTAATATGTGGATCTTAGCAGAGTAGACTTGGACCACTCGTATAAAGCTTACATAAGCATCAAAGAGTTGCTCTGGCTAATACGGCTCTAGTTGTACAGAGATGGTCGTGTTTCTGCAGTGGAGACTAAGAAAGACCTGATAATGATGTAACTGATACAAGCCAAACAATCTGGGCTCACCAACCCATTTGCCAAGTATGGTGGGTATCGCAAAACCATCCTAATGACAGAAATCCTTGGAGGAGGCCTACGTCTTGTAGTGGACTTCTGCAAAAATGCTGATAGCGCTTGTATGCTTAAAACTGCACATACTGCACAATAGGTTCCACATGCCACAGTTGGAGTAGCAGGCTAAAAATAGGTATTATCCTGAATCTTTATGTATTGTATGACTGAATGATATTTATTATTTTAATTTATTTTTATATTTTCAGAGTTGCAAGTCTCCCCCATGGACTGCTGCTATTGGACCAGCAGCCTGACGCTAGTAGTGTAACTCAAGCAAAATATCTTTATTTATAGAAAATCAGCTGAGCCAAGACCGCACAAGAAGTTTTAAATGATTTGTGGTTATGTCTAAATGTACCTCAAGATTTGTTTATGTAATATAAAAGATTAAATGCTGTGCATGTCATTAAAAATAAAAATATGTTGACTTAATAATGAGTTCTTTTATTACTTATAGTAATATAGAAATCACATACCTACCAAATAAATGATTCTCCAGCTTACTACGTTATCCTAACTTGAGGCGATTCTGATAAAGACCCGATGGGTGACGGCCAAGGGAGCGTAAGCTTTATCAGCGCTTACGCACGTTAAGCAACCCTGAGCCCAGTCCCCATGGGGATGGGTGACCGTAAGTGGCATAAAAATATCTCGAACTCCTGGATACCTCGGAAGGCCAGTGAAGCCGTTGGTTCCGGCATGATAGCCGGAACCAAAGCACGAGGCTAACTATCAAGAACTTAGTCTCGAACAAACACAAGAACTAAAGATTCGTGGATAAAAGCATTTTTTTTGAGCAAAATTTCATCAAGCAACACAATTTTTCCAGGTTCATCCTCAGCTGTGATACTTCTTGTTGTTAGAGTCTGCTTGTATGATAGCATTCATGCTGTAATAAAATTTGGCAAAGTTTTTACAGCCGGCCGCCTGCCTGGTGTCCCCTCCTTACTTTCGTCATTTCGTTCTTCTTTAGCTAGCTTAACGACTACCATCAATGGCTGATGGTAGTCGTTAAGCTACGTTAGATACCTTTAGGCAGCTTCAATATTTAACACTGTTGGCCACTTACACACGCGAAAATCAAAAGTGAGTTTGTCGGTTTGTTGCCCTTTCACACTTTAACTACTGAAGAAGAACGAAATGACGAAAGTAATAAGGGGACACCAGGCAGGCGGCCGGCTGTAAAAACTTTGCCAAAATTTATTACAGCATGAATGCTATCACAATATTCTGATATCTATGAATGCTATCATACAAGCAGACTTACAACAAAAAGTATCACAGCTGAGGATGAACCTGGAAAAATTGTGTTGATTGATGAAATTATTAAAATTGAAAATATGTGATGAAAAAGAATTCGCCACAGGTAGGATTTGAACCCACGAGTCTTAGGTCTGCGCCCTAAGTGTGTTACCAACTACACCACCGTGACTTTGAATCACCGCGTCGAATTCTCTCATCACATATTACCCCGTAGGGTATAACGCATTCAAAGCATGCGTATTTCTTCAATACTACCCACTATTTAGTAGTGTGGTATTCTACTTCATTCATATCAGATGAATAGAAAGTTGATTAAATTGAAGAAAGCTCTTACTCACTTAAATGGTTTTTAAATAGCATTACAATGCTCGGTATATTATTAAAATTGAAAATATGTGATGAAAAAGAATTCGCCACAGGTAGGATTTGAACCCACGAGTCTTAGGTCTGCGCCCTAAGTGTGTTACCAACTACACCACCGTGACTTTGAATCACCGCGTCGATCAACTTTCTATTCATCTGATATGAATGAAGTAGAATACCACACTACTAAATAGTGGGTAGTATTGAAGAAATACGCATGCTTTGAATGCGTTATACCCTACGGGGTAATATGTGATGAAATTATATTAATATTTTGCTCAAAAAAAATGCTTTTATCCACGAATCTTTAGTTCTTGTGTTTGTCCAAGACTAAGTTCTTGATAGTTAGCCTCGTGCTTTAGTAATTTATTCGCTAAAAACGATTATTTTATTCAATTTAATTTTTATCTGGGTCTTGGAAATCGCCGATAAATTTAAACCAAAGAACTGTCAAAAGTAGACAATTTGTCTTCAAAATACGGCAGCCATCTTGTAGCCATGCTCGCACTTTAGATACGAATCGCGGCGTACGATAAAATGACAGGTCGATTTCAATATTTATACCCATGGAGTAAACCCATGCTCGCAACGACAGGTAACGCGGGAAGTGCGACAAAAAAGTAGCATAAAACCGTTGTCGCGCTAGCCATGCTACCCGTGCAGGGTTGGCTTTTAATGATATCTAAATCGCTTATCACAGGCATTGTGATAAATAAATCAATCATGGACACTTTGCTATCTCGATAGATATATTATGCGAAGGACAAACGTATGTGCCCGTTCTAACTGACGTTACAGTTTGAGATGGAAATTAACTTAATTTTCACGACATGAGACTACCATTTACGTACAATTTTACAAGTAAAACAAATTAAGGCACGTTAAATAAACATTATTTTCATAGTGTAAACATGTAGTCAATTACATACTTTGATGAATGGTAGTCTAATTGCGCAATGACAAAGCTTAAATATTTACATTTGATACGTGATTCATTTTGACAGCACACTACCCTTTGGTGAGTGTAGTTCGTGACGGGAGATTGACAAGACGTAGGTCATTAATAACAGAGTCATTGCCATTCTTACCTGACACGATGAGTAAAAGGTGTGTAGGCGGAACGTGTACGGATTTGGAAACAATACCTCGCTGATTCTAATAAGATCGTTTCTCACGTCCATTCATACAACGGCGTTACGACCTCGATATTTTAATTTTGTGATATCTTTTTAATCCCCGACTCAAAATGAGAGGGGTTTTATAAGTTTAACGTGTCTGTCTGTGAATGTATCTGTCTGTGGTGTCGTAGCTCCCAAACGGATGAACCGTTTTTCGTTTTTTTTTTTGTATTATAGATCATTTTATCCCGAGTGTTCTTAGCCATATTTCATGAAAATCTGTTTAGCCGTTTGAAGATCATCAGCACTTTTCTAGTTGATTAGTAACTAACTTCCATATGTCCGATCGATTGAAATTTGATACCGTGTTACTTACTTCAATGATATTGAAAGTGTTGGCTGATTATAAAAAAAATAATTTTACTTCTTTTACTGCGTTTCTTTGTATGTAACTGTCGTTAAGCTAGGTATAATATTGCCATAATCCTAGCTTAGGGTTTCGGGTTGGACAGTGTAAAACAATGAAACCGAAATGGACGCCCATAACATATCCCGTGGTTCCCTTGAATGCGCGAATAGAATGGGTGACTCCCGCTTGGGTAGACAATAATGTCTGGGCGATATTTGCATTTTTATTATTCGCCAGTTTAATCTCTCATAGTATATTCAAAGTACCTTTCATTTATTAGCCTAATCTTTATTTTTAATTTTCCCAGATACGTTTTTTGATGTGTTTGGGAAAGCCCTATTATATTGATTTATTTCCTATTGTAATGTTGTTATTTTAGAAATGTAATATGTGGATAATCCAGTTCGAAGATTAATAGTACATTATGATACAAGTACGGTAAGCTGTCTATTATAGTCGAGGTGTTTATAGGCACGAGGCGAAGCCGAGTGCTAATAATAAACCGACGACTAAATAGAAAGCTTGCCGTACGAGTATCATACGACGTTTTTCAATACATTTGCGATTACCTTAAACTAAAACAAGATTGAAGTTCAGCAAATAAGGAATTTATAAAAGTTAGGAAGCAGTTTGTAAAAATACATTTATAGTAATCAAGTACATTTACTCAGGTTTATTTTCTCCAAAAAGTACATTGATAACCTTCTCCTTTTCGAATTCGGTTAAAAAATCACATCTCACAAATCAGAAAAAAGTTTTCATGCTGAACTTGAAACTCTTTGCTCGGATTCTATGAAAATGTTTAAATTTTGCATCTGTGGCATTGGGCTATTGAGCTGTTGTGATTGGTGTAAAGTAAAAAGCACTAGTGCTGTAAAATACATCATTACGATACAGATTTCGATGTCATAAGAACCGTATTAATAGCAAATGTATTGGAAAATTCTTTATCATCTAGTTCAATTCTGTGGTAATATTTTTCCTACTGACAATGCAAAAGAAAAATATATTGACAATATGATGATTACACTTAATAAAACGCAATGTAATACATAGTGTTCATTAAGGCGTAATAATGTGTAATTTAAATATATTTTAAAGTAGTCTTAAATTTGCTTTGAACCATAGGTATATTAAAAAAGGATGCCCAAGAATTTAAAAACACCCTGTAGAGAAGTTGTAAAAAGGTTCATTAAACCTTTCCTAGTTGTAAGTGCTGTATTTCCATATTTTTTGCGCCGCTCCTTCTGGATTTTCACGGAAGACCTACTTAGCGTAATGGTTTGATGTTGCATTTCCCGCTTTGTGCATCGTGTCGGCTGCACGATGCTATTGCAATCTTGACACACTTTCCAATGTTGTTGTTATGCACGCCTTGCAAAACACCACGCAACGCAAGCAAATACGAGTAGGCATGCGTTAAAATCACATTTCCTTTGAATCAAGACAAATATTAGATTTGTAACGAAACACTTCAAATATAGCGCGGTTTTCTTTTAACATTTTTAAAATGGTTAATTACTGTTTCTGCTTCTAACGTAAAATTCTCTTTTATTTACGCTGCGTTTTTTCACGTCAAACGCGTAATTGTTTTCTGCCCTTCCACTCCATATAATACAAACGGCGTTTTCAGCGTTTTTAATTTTGCATAGCACACAAGCGGAGTTCACAAAACAAAATGATCTGTTACAGTTCGTGTAAACATCAAATGCAGAGGAGGTGTTGCTCGTTGGTGGTGGAAGGGTCTGTCGCAATTAGCCAAATGAACTTGACGTTACGTGACAACCCTCTTTATTAGGTTTACTCCGCTTTGTCTTGTAATTATCATCCATACATAATTCTTGTAATTATCCAAACATAATTCTTGTAATTATCATCCAAACATAATCCCATATACTTTCAAAAGAAATAAAAAGTTATAACTTAGTAATAGTCCATCTAACTAAAGTCTCTATTATGCTGCTCTGAGGAAAACAAGCTGCTTCACATCCCGCGCAGCCAGTAGAAGTCGGTCGAGGGATTGGACAAAAATCTAAGAAATCATGTGAACAAGAGATTCGACTAGCAGCAATATCGGTACTAAATTTCGTTTGCATCTGTTCAATGAAACAATTATCCTAACAATTGTGAGCGGTAGTTTCAAGGAGCAATTTTATACCTAAAGATAGCTCTTTAGCATGTAAACACATATCAACTTGACAGATCGAGGCAATTACCATATTCGTAAAAAATAATGTTTGAAGTTGAACTAACCAGAGCCATTTAAATAAAACACGAAATAACGTGGGCACGAAACAGTTAAATTATTACTATATTTATTTATCAAAGAAAACAGTGGAGTGATTTGCCAAGGTCCATGCGAATAAACCCAGTCGTAGTTGTTTATGATACAAATGAAATGAAAACGTGCGAGGAGTACGAGGACCTACGACATTCTACGCGTTCATCGTTATTGACCATGAAATATTTCTATATAATTGTGGCATCTTTGCCCTTGAATATTTTTGTCAACATTGATTATGTCATCATTGACTGGTATTTAAATATGCGACGATATGTCTTTATAGTATCTGACTACAGTACAGTATTTTAAAATTTAAGACTTTTTCGAATTCAATGTAACTACATAGTTATTCAAATCGCAGAGAAAGTTTGGTGTGGGTGGTCGTATTCGAATTCGAAGTTTTACAATCAGTACACCATATGTTTAGTCAATATGTGTGTGATTTGTCCGTAGGTATATTTTATTCATGGTTTAAATTTAAACACCTTATTTCATATCATAATACACACCCTTTCGCTGTCGAATTCTTGTAGTATAATATCATAAGCTTTCTTGAAAAGATGCAAATGAGTCTGACTCATATTGCGGTTTTTACGCTGCTGTGAATGATCGATACTAAAAAACCTTAATCGAAGCTTCAGTGTGTTAACGTCAAAACGATGAATGAATTCAAATGTGACGTGAATAAACCCAGTCTGGTATGAGAAGCTTTTAGAAAAATTCTTGCAAATGTCGGGCGGTTCGACCGTGGAAAGGTGAAGGACATCTCTGACTCACTGAGCGCCTAGCCTCGAAGAAAAATGTCGAGAATCTCTTGGTCGGCACTTATTCTGTAAAAAATACGTGCATTCAGTATTAGAATGGCTTGGGCGCAAATCGCGCGCGTCGTCACTTCCCAGCATTATTCTTCTGTAATGTATTACGCTCCGTTTACGAATTTCGATCGCACAGTTAGATATTTTACTGCTTGCCTTCAACAAACTAGTAAATTGGTAAAATATGCAAATTCAACGATCTCATCCGCATCTTCCGAATATAATAAATGCCTTATAGAACTGAGCAGATTCAAGTAAACAGGCGCATCAATTAATCGCTCCGTTTGTTAATTGCTTTAGATTTATTACCTCAATCTTTCCTTCTACTTTTGTTACCTATAGTGAGTCACGAAATTAAGCCGCTTCAGTCTGGTAAAAGCTATTGAAATTAATTGTATCAATAAACTTAGAACAGCATCTGTGTCGCGGCAAAACTTAAAATGCTTAAATATAATACTTAATTTATATCAGAGCATGTCCAAGTCCATATTATGTTAATAGGTTGGTTAGCAGAAAAAGTTAAAAATAATATTAACTTGGAAAAAAGTTATATCAAATGAAATGAAATGAAATGAAATGAAATGAAATGAAATGAAATGAAATGAAATGAAATGAAATAAATAGTTTTTATTCAAATTTTGGATCTCATGTATCGCTTTTTGAACGTCATTTATCTTTCTTGTTATATTTTATTTTATTTTTTTGCAAAATCGAAAACTACTAGCGTTTCGGAAAGACCACTGCTGAGAAGAATACGCCGAAAGAAACTCAGTTCAGTATTGGTCCCTACGTGCCAGAAGGGCATAATACATAACAGCTACGAACAGTTATAAGTCTACACATACATTTAACAAATATTTGACTAATTCCAAGCATTTTTATCTATTAAATAATCATTTATACAGTAATATGCCTTTTTTATAAGCTGATTTTTAACAGCAGTCTTAAATTTATTAAACGATAGTTCTAACAATTCATTGGGAATTCTATTATAGAAGCGTATTCCAAGACCCAGAAATGAACCCTTTGTTTTCTGCAGCCGCAATGCTGGGGTTGCTAATTTATTTATATTTCTTGTGTTCCTACTATGAATATCACAATTCTTTTTATATAAATGAAGGTTTTGACGCACATACATGATATTCGCAAAGATGTATTGGGAGGGAAATGTCAAAATATTAATGTCCTTAAATAATTCTCTAAGAGAGTCTCGAGCACCTAGTTTATATATTGCTCTAATAGCGCGTTTTTGCAGAACAAATATAGTGTTGACGTCTGCAGCGTTACCCCACAGCAATATTCCATAGGACATAACACTGTGAAAGTAGCTAAAGTATACCAAACGCGCAGTGTCAACATCAGTCAGCTGTCTGATTTTCCTAATTGCGTAAGCCGCTGAACTAAGTTTACCCGCCAAAGTTGTAATGTGGGCACCCCATTGAAGACCGGAATCAACTGTTATTCCGAGAAATGTTGTTTTATCTACTAAATCTAATGTTTCATTATCAACTATTATACGCGTTGGCAGATCTGGGACATTCGGTAGGCAAAATTTGATACATTTAGTTTTTTTCGCGTTAAGCAACAGGTTATTCGCTGTAAACCAGTCCAATACTTGAGCTAATGTACTATTGACCTCGTCAAAACAGTCGGTTTTCCTATCTAAACGAAAGATAAGTGATGTGTCATCAGCGAATAGTACAGCCTTACATGTATTAACATGGTATGGTAGATCATTTATATATATGAGGAATAACAAAGGTCCTAGAATAGAGCCTTGGGGTACACCCATCTTAACAGATGATCCTGAAGATTGAACTCTATCTAAACTAACTTTTTGAACTCGGCTATTTAAATATGACCTAATTAAGTCCAGAGCTTTCCCTTTAATTCCATAATGTTCTAGCTTAGATAGAAGGGTATTGTGGTCAACGCAATCAAACGCTTTGGAGAGATCACAAAATACACCTATTGCATTCTGTTTTCCCTCCCAAGCGTCATAGATATGTTTTAAAAGAGCTACCCCGGCGTCTGTGGTTGACCGGCCTTTAGTAAATCCATACTGCTCGCTATGGAAAAGACCATTTTTATTAAAAAAGGATAGTAACTGATTAAAAATCAATTTTTCAAATATTTTACTTAGTGCTGGCAAAATAGAGATAGGACGATAATTAGCAGGATTGTTTCTATCACCCGATTTATATAAGGGTATAACTTTACTTAACTTCATCAAGTCAGGAAAAGTCCCCGTATCTATACATTTGTTAAAAATAGAAGCTAAGTAAGGTGCAATTATATCTATAATGTTACTTATTACGGACACTGAGATATCCCACAGGTCACCAGTCTTTTTATTATTTAAACTTTTAAAATGTCAATAATTGTCTCAGGTGTAACATGGTGAAAAATGAAATGTTTGTTACAAACCGGTATACATTTTTTTAATATTTTTTTAGATTCTTTACATGAAGAACGTAAAGAGGCAGTAGTGTTGACTGGAATATTACTGAAAAAATCCTCAAAATATTGAACAACATCTCCATTAGTAGTAAGGACCTTATTATTCGTTTTTAATTCTATTTTATTATCTCTGGTTTTAGCTTTACCGGTTTCTTTATGAATAATTTTCCATGTTTCCTTTACTTTATCTTGAGAGTTTAAAATAGATTTCTTAATATATAATGCCTTAGCACACGAGCAAACTTTTTTAAAGACCTTTGAATAATTTTTAACAAAAGTAATAAACTCAGAATTTTGATTATAAGCTTTCATAGCCAGTAATTCATATAATCTATTTCTACTGATGTAAATACCTGGAGTAGCCCAATCACTAAATTTTTTGAGATTTCGTTTGGCACATGTTTTTATTAGAAAAGCATTATTAAATTCAGATTCAATAACAGTAAACAGTTTATTATATAGAATATTCGGATCATCCTTATTTTCCGTAAGTAGGGGTATTTTCTTAGCAATTTTTTTCTTGAATAGTTTAACTTTATCTTTTGTAATAGATCTATATGTTATTTTAGGTAAGTCTACTTCTACATGATTTATGAATTTTACAAACTGACCAAAATGATCTGATGTAAGATTTTTAATTATATACTTGTCAACAGCTTTGCAATTGCAGAAAACATTATCAATACATGTTGCAGAGTTTCCTTGAATTCTAGTTGGTTCTAGAAATAAATTAACCATATCAAATGATTTAAATAAATTCAAAAGTCTAACACTTTCAGTTGTAGTTTCCAATAAATTTTCATTAAAGTCCCCACATATTATGATATTTTTTCGACTGCAACATAGCTTCCTTAAAACATCTTCTACAACTGATTCTAAAGTACTAAAGTCTGATCGTGGGGGTCTGTATACACACACTATAATATAATTCCCTAGTTCAATGCAAGCGAGCTCAACATTACAATCTACCGAAAGACTAACTATGTCCTTACGTTCTTTACATTTTACGTCACTTCTTGTCAAAATTAAACTACCGCCTTTCTCTTTAGTCTTTCTAGTATATGAACTGCTCAGTAAATAATTGTTTACATTAAATTGTAGTTGATACGATTCCAAAAAATGTTCTGTTAGGCATACTACATGTAAGTCTTCATTATTTATATATAATTCTAATTCTAATAATTTGCTAGTCAGGCCCTGAATATTTTGATGAATAATATTTAATTCCTTGGCCTTGACTGTTGTCTTGTCCCTCAGTTTAAAGCAGACTGAGAATTATTTAATATAGGTATAGGAGTATTTGATATACCTATGTCTGATTTATTATTTACTGTTGTATTACTTACAACAGAACTCTGTAAATTAAAAGCTACCACTGTAGCAATTTGTTTTTTAAAACTAAAAGGAAGATACATACTATCGTTAGTCAACTTAAATCTACTAATAAACTTATTTAAATCTAAATAAAATATAAAATCGCCATGATGATATGTCATATTGTACATATGTACATTTAAATTATGTATGTCCTTATTTTCATTCTTATCTAACGATTCCGAATACGGAAAGGCACATGTCATAAATTTACAGTGAGTTTTATTATTTAAGTACATTAATTTTTGAATGCTCTGTTTTATGTCTTTTTTCGTTACACCAGAACTGTCGCCACATAAAATTAATATTGAACAATTTTCATCGAGACCATTACAATCAATACTGTTAATTATATCTAAATAAGAAGCCCCGGGTGTACATGTGTTGTAAACTGAACAATCATAGTGAAGTTGATTACAAATAATACTACTTAGACCTTGGCCGAGCTTATCGGAATAAATGAATAATTTTTTGTATGTCATTTTTTTATTAAAACAGTTATCTACAGTACCTATTTGGGTAAGTAGGGTACACTGAGCAGTATCATATTCTCTTGACTCAGGACCAGAGGAAATTACAGGTGACATTGTGATTGCCCATTGAGGACTGCTCTGGCACTGGTGGTCTGGTTGAACAAGAGCATCATACTGATCATTATTACAGTTAGCTACCTCTATAAGGTTTTGGACCTCTAATATATTTTTACTTATTTCATTGTGTGACAATTCATATTTTTTTGATAAACTATTGAGCGCTTGTTGCAATTCCAAGTTCTGAGACTGCAATTCATGAATTTCAGTATCGTATATACGGCTAGCCATATACAGGTCATCTTCACATGATTTTAATTGTTTAGATAAACATAGTTTTTCTTTACTTAATTGAGACAAGGATTTACATTTTTTTTGTTTACATAATAGTTTCTTGGTACGTTTAATTATTCTATTAATTTTAACATATTTTTTAATCTTATTATGACTGTTTAAAATAAAATACTGAGACTGTGGAGTATTCGCAGGTATTTCTATGACCGGTCCCGAGCCACATTCCATGAGTTCGCTGTACAAATAAAGAGTATTGTTACATAATTCAGCCTCTTTTTGTTCTTGTATTTCTAATGCAGATTTTTGTGCATCATATAAGCTTCGTTCTAACTCATTTATGCGACTTAGGGCCCTCTCATGAACTGTACCGCACTCCTTAGCTTGATTTAAACATTCTTTCAAACGAATGTTATCCTCTAATAATTCTGTACTTTTTATATGGAGACCAGTACATTCATTTTTTAACTGAATATTCCTATCATTTAATTTCTGAAATTCTTCTTCATTTTCGTCCCGTTCCTGTAACAGTTGTGACGTTTCCTCTCGACACGCTTTAAGGTCAAAAAGAGCCTGCCTCAGCTTCATGGTTAGGTCTTTAATTGTGGCCTTCCGTGTCATCATAGTGAATGAGGTGGTGTCAGCAACTGAAATTATATTTAATTATATAAGTAAAGATAAAACAATATTTTTAAAACTGGTGGGATTTATTATTTTGAATTATTTTAGATATCTATTTGTTTATTTACAAAACAATTAACATAGATATAGAGGATATCATAAAACTATAGCTATTTAAAACAAATGGAATTATTAACTTTATTCTTGTTTTTTGCTTATGTTTTGTGGTCATCAACTAAGCTTTCACAAGCGTAGCGAGACCTCAAGAACAGAGCTGGGTGGAAGGGTGTAAACTAAGTAGAATATGATCTGAATATTTTTGTATTTTTAAGCTGTGTATTGTTGTATTTTTGTATATCATAATACACAGGAATAAATGTAAAACTTAAATTATCCTATGTATTTTTTTTATGTAGGTAGTTATATTTTACTATTTGCCATAAAAGAAACAAAAGATATAGCAGATTATGCGTTGTAGTATATAAAATATTATTTAATATTTGAAATTTATGCCTGTAGCCGTAGTTTTAGATCATCAACACCGTTTGCACTAGGTAAACGGAGCGAGAATCAGACTGAGCTTCGTAGGCAAAATATAGTACACTGCTACTTAAAAGTGAAACCGATACGGACGTTTTATGTTTCTGAAGATGCACTGCCTGCCTATCATTAGATTATAAAACAGTATACTCTCCTGGTTTAATTGAGGATATTCCAAACTTCCTTTGTTGTTGGTTTGACAGCTGAACAAATCCAACCGCCGGCACCGGTCGTCTGGTTTTTAACTTGTTTTAAGATATTATTTCACGATAATTCTATTGCCTTATTTTACGTAATTAATATCAGATTTACACAATTATTTACAATAAATACCATAAAAATCATTTAGTATTGTATATGAAGGTAGATATATTTTATATGTTACAAGCGTTATTTTTGGCGTGGGCGAAATATCTACCAAAGCGAAGTTGTAGAATTTGCTTGGCATTGAAAATGTATGTAAAAAAAATATTCAGCTCATCTCTTTAAACTAAGACTAAAAAGCAGACGTAGTTTTCTGGATGTAGTCACTCCCCTTACATCAGAAAATCCAGCAAAAGAAAGGCTACAATTTTGGCTGGCGAGATGCACCACTTCGACTCCTTTTGAGCCAGCGGAAAAGCTACCACCTGGCCATAGCCTGCCTTGGCCAGAATGGAAGTGCTTAAATCGTCTCAGAACCCAAGTCGGCCGCAGCAAAGACAACCTGGTTGGGTGGGGCTATATAGAACCCAGCTGCAGTATCTGCGACTGTGGTGCATCTCCCCAGACTATGTCGCACCTATTGTCGTGCCCAGCGTGCCCAGAGGCCTGTACACTGGAAGACCTGTACATGCCCACAGAGAGCGGCATACAAGTTGCTCAGTACTGGGCGGAAAGGAATTTAACCATCGAATCGATAAGAAGAAGAAGCTCATCTCTTTTATACGTACTTTTTATTTAACTTTTATTTTTAGGATTTAAGGAGAAATGGTCGTTTGGCGTCGTAAGATGACTATAAAGTGCGCAAGGCTAGGCTATAAACGCATTAGGACTACCTTGACCCCCGCGCGAATACCAGTTGATGTCAAGGCTCCGACACGTTATTGATGCTTTTCGCAGCGATTTCATTACAATGGCGCCCCCCGAGCCCTGACACGAAATAGCCAATTGTCCCGCTGTTTGCTATTTCACTCAGTGTTTTATGCAGCCAAATTAGTTTACGCTGTCTGGGCGAGTGCCGACAGTAAACGAGGAGTAATGTAATTTTCCGTAAGGGTCGGTGACTCATTGTTGGACGCGATGAGATCTGGAATTGTACTTGAAAGGGTTTTTTGTTGACATGGGTCTGCTAGTTCTGAAGTAGAATCGTCCTTCGGCTTTACTGCAATGCGGGAAGGGCGCGGGTGCGGGCTGGGCGGGGCGGAAGGGGAGCTGAACTTGGAAGGTCAAGTTCCGAAAGTTTGCAATTTGCCTTATTGGGCGTCTGCCTTCGATGGCTCCATTTGAACTCAATTATGAAGTTAATGCTACGTCGTTATTGATGTAGGGTAGATATCCAGAGTTTCGTTTTTTAATATATATTTTTTTGTATACAACTAAGTATGCTTTTATGTAATAACGCTTTACTTTCTTCTTTTATTACTGCCTATAATTTTGCATAGTCAGCCCGTAATGTCTTAAAAAATTATAATAGCCAAATCCCATTTCCTATTTAGGCATCGTACTCAATGAACTGTTTCATACGAAGGTTTTTAATTAACCAAATATTCATCATAATAAATGGTTACTTACTTCTTTAGGTCTTTATTAGTCTCCACTAAAGTAGTCTCTCTTTACGGTACCGTAACTGCGGGCTATTTTAGCCCTGGAGGGCAGCTATGGCCCAAATCAAAAAAATGTTTGAAATTGCCGCCACGTTATCGCCGCGCGACCGGTCGTTATGGTTCCAACAATAATTGATAGATGGCAGTATTATGTTTGTGATTTAGCACTGCTTTATCGACTTCGCGCGCAATTTCAACATGTCAGTGTCACTCGAAGTTTTGCATACGTTTCGGCTCGTAAATTACCTGTGCAAACTTTCATCATTAACTTTGATAAGTTGGTAAGTTTACTATAATATCTTTATTTGTTGTTATAATACATGTATTTAGGAGTATGTTAATGTTAAATTCAAATGGTTTTATAGATATTTAGTTTATTGTATTTTAGAAATGGTTTGTAGGTATATTTTGGCCCATGTTTTCGGGTAAATTTACCCATGGGCCAAAGTAACCCGACGATGTTAAATCAAGTATTAATTAAAGAATAGATTACCTATCTAACTGTGGTTTTATATTTTTAGGTGGAACTTAAGCGAGTGAATGACCCTAGTATATGACGATGCCGACAAATCACCGCAGAAAGCCCGGCAGCCGCCGTTATGTTGATTACTCGAAGGATAAATTAGAAGAATGTTTGGCAGCAGTGAGACCCAAAGTGCTTACACAACGAGCTGCATCTGAACAATACCAGATACCTCGTAGTACTATAAAAAATAAATTACGCCAAAAACATACAAACAATCCTGGCAGACAAACTGTATTCACAGAGCAGGAAGAAGCTTCGTTTGCTGCGCATATAACAGCTCTTTCTGAATATGGATTCCCCATTACAATAATTATAAAGTTCCTTAATTGCCAAATTAGAGATTAATGTTGTTTTGAAAGAAGTTTTTTTATGTTTTTAGTTAGAAGTATATTAAAAAATACAGACTTTATATTACATTTGTTACCATTTTGTTTGTTTTTTTAAGAAATAAAGCTACTTTTTATGTTTCTATTAAAATTCAATGTTTTTATTGCATAAAAATCCTTCCTCTATATTTAAAGTAGCCTACTATTGTGGCAAAATAAGCCCAAAAGGGCTTAAAATATCATTTTATCAAGTAAAAAATATGACCGCAAAAGTAACCCTTCTCTAAGGACAACTTTGGCCCAAGTTTAAAAAAAAAATAAAGTGTTAATGTAGTTCATATATTTTCTTTTATACATGATAACTTGTTAAATAAACCCCTTGAGATTGTATAAAAAATATTTGAAACCTTAAATGTTAATCACAAAGGATACCATACTTTGATTCGTAAAAATAGTGTTTAAATTTAGACAAAGTAACCCGCAATTACGGTACTACCAGAGCCATATATTAGCCAGACCAGTCACAGGCTTTGGCCTACACTCTCCATGCTGGCCAGACGGGTTGGACAGGTCTCTTTGATGTTTGTAAGCTTTGATAAGCTTGTATTTCGTAAGTCGCCTTCTACGACATCCACGGGAAGACTTGGAGTGGTCATATTCTTCTCTGCCGGTAACCACACGGCTAATAGTTAATTATTTTAATTATAATTTGTTTTGTTTTATTATTATTTAATCGAAATACTGTCCTCAATTTTTTTCAGATTTTGTTTTCTCCGAAAATGCACTGACAGATCTGCAATCCCGTGTCTCAATTGTTTTTTTTTTTCAAGATATATATATTTTAAATCTCACTCATCGTTACATCAATGCAAATGTAAGATGATTTGCTTTTTAAAAAGATGTTTCCAATTTTCCAAAAGAAAACTCTAAGAAAACGAAACATTCGCAAAATAAGTTTATTACTTACTTACTTACAAAAGTATGTGAAATAATAAACTGGTATTCAAGACTTCGCTCAGCCGTTTAAAAAAAAAATTGAAACTTTTGGAGAGTAAGATTTGTTACCATATAAATTAAATATTAATAAATTAAATTTATATAATTTAAACAAAAAGCAAGGCGTTCTTGTTATATTTCCATGCTGATTTAGCTACTTTTAAAAAGGCAAATAAAATATATAATTCAGACTTAATATCACAATAGCATTGTGAATGCATATAAATACATCTATAAACATATTCGATCAAGGGTTTCTGCGTAAACATGTTGTGCTTACAAAGAAAATTGATAATCTAAAAGTGGATCCATGCGCGGTATCTGCGTTATCTCGAGATTAGGGAACGAGGTTGGATTCTGTTTGCCTCTGGTATTTTTAGCACGAATCGATTGAAAAGATACAAATCGTTCAGGTCCCAGACATAATCTTTGATACACAATTTATAGAATAAATCGAGGAATAAATTTAACAAATACCTACAATGATTCCCAGAATTTATTTCGAGGGCTAAGATTCTAAAGGACATTTGCGTATTTTCGTACGACGAATCTGTTTTCCTTTGAGAATATAAACATTTAGAATCCCATTAAAAGCATTTTGAATACGAGATTAATTCTAACCAAGTATTTATCAAGAGCCCAACAAGGATTCCTTATTGTCATTGAACTTGAAATAAAATAAGTAATCCGTACCTACCATTTTATTATGCATAAAATAAGTAATCCGTACCATTATATTATGAAAACGAAAGTTACTGTCTGTCGGTCTCGCTTTCACGCCAAAACCACTGAACCGATTAAATCAAATTTGGTGCACAGATAGTATAGAGCCTTAGAAAGGACATTTTTCTTGCGGACGAAGTCGCGGGCACAGCTAATATTGTATGAATACCCAACCAATTTCAAGGCTATTGATCTTTGTGGTAAAAAATATCAGATTACCCAATTAGTATATTCACGATGATTTGATTTGGTACTATATTATTTTAATACGGGCATTATTAATATTTTGCCTTTTTAATTAAATCAGAATTCACGCCATACTATTCAAACTATCAACGAGAAATGAAATCGTTGCTCTTCATAAAACCTATTTGACACCGTCTTGTATAAATCTGTCAATCAAACTTCATTATTACAGATTTTCGGGTACAAGGAAGCCGGGAGTTCGGCAAGCCTCCGCTGTGTCTAAATTAATTCCATTATCGTCAGAACTCGTCAAATTGACGCCGTGTTCTCTTTAGGCGCTTTTTGCGATATTAAATTTTGATTTCGCTCAGTCTGTACAGCGGTTTATAATGTTTCAGTAATTTCAGACGATACAAATCAGATTATATCTATGTTGATGTACGTCTCATCATTTGTTTTACTTATTGGGAGTCTATTGGTTGGTTTCTAAGTGGGCTAGCGACGTAGTGTATAAATTCTGCTAACGGGTTATCTTGATATCGTCATCTAAGTAAATGATGACCGAAATTCTCTTTTTGTGGCTGAGGCTGAGTAGGAGGGCTATGCTTTTTCAAGCCTCAAATACCCTTGTATTCATACTTGTGTTATCTTGGATTTGAGAGTGATATAGGTAAAGATCATCCTTAGTTCCATTTTCTTCGTTTCGAATATAGAAATAGAGTAAAGTCGTTAGTCATGAATGGTTTTATGTTTTTCCTAACTATAGTCGACATCCTAAAAATAAATAAACAAAGCTGTAACTTAGAACAAACGCACATTGACTGTAAGTGTTCATTGTCGGAACGCCATTGAATTCGACCTGTGAAATAACGACACCCTTGCCTATGTTCCGACTCGCAAACGGTCCATTAGTATAGGCATTTGGGTGTATTATTATCCGC
The DNA here is from genome assembly GCA_963082605.1 of Rhodophaea formosa. NCBI lineage: Eukaryota > Metazoa > Arthropoda > Insecta > Lepidoptera > Pyralidae > Rhodophaea > Rhodophaea formosa. Next base: position 18,235,547 of record OY720205.1, read on the forward strand.
ATTCGCTGTATCCGTTCAGCTAGAGCATTGCCTATGTAATCCCTTGTAAGCCCTGGATCCAGGCTAAGCTTAGTAGGAGAGCCAACTATAATATGGTATAATTTGCTAGTTAGCGTATAATTTTGTAAAGAATCTGGTTTTATTTGAAGCATCGTTTTCAAGCTTCCTTAATAGCTAAATCAGAAATATGTTATGTGAAAAGATCATAAGATATATTTTTGGCGAATTAGTTGTTTGATTATTAGTACATTACTGCAGAGGCCGGGAAGTAAGGGATTGCCGGACGAGTATAGTTTTCAAGGCCGAGCGTCAGCGAGGCCTTGACAATAGTTACGAGTCCGGCAATCCCTTTCCCGCCGAGGAAAGTATAGAGATTTTCTCAATAAATGTGAGGAAATTTAACTTAAAGTTACACATAAACTTACATGCCTTAAATATTTCCCCTTACTAGGTATTTGCCGGTAGTAATTTTTCCACTTTCAAGTTTCAAATTAGGCGAAGTAGGTACTTAAAATCCATTGCAGTGTTGCTTTCATCACTAAAACTCATTTTGAACCGTTTCATTTCGAATAAATAACCAACTTTGCACATATTTACCGAAAACAATCAATGTCAATCAATTACTGCAAAGCGTTAATCACAAACTACGAAGAAGATACTATTACTAGTATCAGACGACCGACTGCCATATGTTTTCTCTAGGCAATAAGGATCATAGACAAATAATGGAGTGAGGGTGAAAATGAAAAAAATGCCATACAATTCCTTTTGAGTTTCTATGGGGGGCCATAAATTCAAAGTCAATTGACGTGTGTTCTATGCCCTAAAATCCGTAAAGGCAGTTTTTCGGCAGTGGCGTTAATCACTACGGGTATAGTGAAAATAACAGATCTCCCGAGTTTTAAATTTTTTTATTTTCAGTTGTCAATTCCAGCAAAGGAAACAATGCCCATAGAGCCCAGTCATATTTTTCACAAAAAATTTAATAGATCATAGATTATTGTTTTCTTCTCTCGCAACGAAAATTAAGCATATTTTCGTATGATCACATATCGATATTTTAATGAAATTGTAGTTATATTCACGTATTATATGCATTTTTTAAAAATGCAGTGGTAGTAAACTGGCTGTATGACAAGTGACATAATTTACGTTACATAGATTAATTAAAAAGTTTTGAGCAGCGGCCGGGAAGTAATTTTCATACTTATTTCCTGGCCTAGGCCGGCAATGCGATGAATGAGCCAAGAATTACAAACTTCCGGTCTTCTTTTTACTACAGTAATGCCTACATTTCCGAGCATGTTTGAGAAAAATATTTTTTTTTTTGTAGCTTATAAAGTTTTTTATTTTAAGCATTACGGTTACGCTGAAAATTCTTGAGGCAAGGAAGCCATAACGAGCCCCGATTGGATGTTTCATTAACAGATAGCGATCATAACTCAAACTAATTAACATTTGCACCCTAGATGATATCCGTTTTTGCGAAATATTTCACAGTAACTGCCGGTTTTGGGTAACTTAATCCTATTAAAACTAAAGCAAAAATAACATTACGTAAAGACTAGTCGCTTGCCTACTGTATCCCTAATGCAATATCCTCTTGATCTACGCAGTAAAATAGTCGTAAATTAACACCTATGTCGTAGTTGTAAGCGCTGTGACGACATCTAGGGCAGTAAACAAGATTAGTACGTTAGCTTGCTTAGCTTGGATAACATTAACAATTTAGACTTTTGCCTGTAAAAAATTTTGATCGTTATTTTATATTCAGGGTTATTCATGACTAAAGGTTAATTCACAGTAGTATTCGTTCAAAATAATGCTTCATTTGGAATATAATAATTAAGCAACAAGTTGTTTTCAGTCTTGCGGAAGCTAGTGCTGAGTGGAGTGGGTCTGGCAATAGATCCGACAATTTACTCATTAAATTTCCTGCTCATCATTGTTAATTCTATGGAAATACCATTCAAATCACGAATGATCGATAATTTCGTTCAGCTAACGGTTCAAAAGTGCCCATTCGTTCAAACGTGAAAGTGATTTGATTGAACCTATTAAGATGATTAATCCCTTAACGAATTTGCGAAAGTAGAATGAAAGAAGTAATTCGTTTAGTTTTATTAGCAACAAGGAAAATGTTCGTATACGATACAGCACCGCCCGTTGATGGGATATTCTTTTTTTGTTTGCTAATGGAAAATGTTTCTCGTGTGGACGCATAGCAAGTTCAACGCAAGTGTAGCTCGGAGTAGAGGCAGCTAATCTTATTACGGGGCGAAGCGCCGAGGCTTCTTAATAACGTACACCTCACCGGTGGGCTAACGGGTCTCTGACGAGTTGTATGTGAACCGCGAAATTTAATAATTTACCTCGTCGTCGTAACATACTCGGTATCTTTAAGGAATATCTAAGAATATTTTGTAACTTGATATATAACTTTTCAGACCATGCTACGGATTTTGTCTTAGGAAGTCAAGTAGAGGAAATGCTAGGTGTTGGTGCTTTACAAGATTTGGCTCAATTTTTGTTTTTTATAAGCTAGCAGTTACCCCATTGACCCAGGAGGGTATTATTTTTCGCGAGTATGTAAGTATGTCTGTTCCATGGTTGCATCATATAGCCTGAACGGCTTGACTGATTTTGAAGTGTGAGATGTCATTAGATTCGTATTCTTCCCAGGAGTGTTGGCTTTGTGACGCCAGCAAAATATAAAATGGCGGGCGTAAAAAGACAAAAATGCAGTCGGGATTATATTCTTGAAATAATCCACTTGTATTAATTACAGGTGAAAGGTTGTTCTGAGGTAAACATTACCCCTTTTCTCATCGAAAAATCATCTTCAGCAATTCCTCATTGCTGGCTGAAGGAGTACGTGAACAAACAAATTTGTCGAATTTGCTGGGACGACACCAATCGAAATAGGATCCAAGATGTTCCAATGCGTCTCGAAAAGTCACTGTTAGGTGTGGATTTTCAACGATCGGAATCATCATTCCATATTTCTTTGACATGACGTTGGCCAAGCTATCACCATCAATGGCAAGCGCTATTAGTCGATAATTATCAACTTAATTTGGCCTGAATTAAATGATATAAACACCAATGATATGTGGTTTGAATTGGATAACGCCATATGCCACACAGCTCATGCAACATTGGACATTCACACGTTGAGGTGTTGTGAACTGGCCACCGAGATCGTGCGATTTGACCCCGTTAGACTTTTCTTGTAAGGTTTTCTTAAGTCGCAGGTCTATGCGAATAAGCCTTCAACCATAGTGCTAAAGCCAACATAAACCATGCCATCGGTTGAATTCAGCCTGATTTACGCGCCAGAGACATGGCAAATCGGACATTTCAGATGAGTTCCACCCAGGGAAGCCAATAATAAGAATATATAATGGCATCGATAGGCCATTGGAATAAAAACTTTCTGTTATATCTCACATATACTTTGTTTATCACCTATATCTCTGTAGACCTTTCAGCTCTATCTCTGTACTGTACCATTTTCTCATTATGTCGTATAATAAATACCATAAGTTTGTTTACAACAAATGTAATATAACTTTGATTTCACTTTTTAATATCGTATAAACTTTGAGTTCGGTGAAAGTTCTTGACGTAAAGTTTCCCATCGTGTTCGCGAAAATTCTTTCGGGCCGATTTGATTGCTTTATGATCATGCATGAAGGAACATTGCTTCGAGGGGAATTGATGCTACGATGTAAGTATCTGCGTACATTACAGCTAACTCGATAACAAGCCGGCCCTCGCGCTCGGATCCAACCTGTAAACGGAGGTCATGTACCTGTTTAACTGGATACGCCTCGAAAATACCGGATGACATTTCAAACTCGCACACTGTCCTTTGGCGGCGATTTCTCGATGCATTCAATTAACTAATTAATATTATATTATACCTGTAAATCGCCGAAAATTATTATGATATTTATCTTTACCGGGCCTTTAATACGATTGATAATGAGATTTTATTGATAAGCTCTAGAATGTAAACGTTATTACGAAGATGTCTAGAACATGTTTTTCATGTCAGAAAGTTATTATTTGATGCCATAAAACGTGCTTGTTCTAGTGTAAGTGACGTCGCTAATACTATTCCTTTTTTGCGACGATCCGATCAAAGGAATGGATGTACTCGCTCCGAGCGATTCAATTAATTCGAAGTTAGATTACATACTGCCGTGTCTATGTACAGAGCTTTTTTACGTGCCCGCTCAATCTGTGTTCAATTTACTATTGAGGTCGCCGCTATGCACCGACGTCATCGCTATTAATTGAATAAATTCCTCGGCCAAGACCATTAAGTATTATAAATTATGTCGTAATAAACTTTGTTAACTATGGTTCGGTTTAAGTTATCAGTCGATGGTGTTATTCAGATACCGTGAACCGTGAAGTTTCGTAATGATGTAAATGGGTTCATCATCCTTTGGCGACCTTGCAGCTGCTATAAATTCAGTTAAATTGGCCGCAGGAGGCGGGCATGCGTCAGCGGGGCCGATGCGCTCGGTTTCGCAATGAAACCATAACATAAACACATCACGAGCAATAACCAAACCAAACTGAGCCGATGATGTTGCGTTCGCCCATAGCACAGAACCGGATCGACGAGCTGGCGTTTGCTAGATGCTACGTAATTCCACCTGTAACGGATAGGTACTAGTTTTTACAACTGTTGCGTAGGATTATATGTTCACTAGCAGAGCACCGACACTTCATTTCTACAGAAAATAAAATATTGTACGTAATATTTGTAAATAAACTAATCCATTCCCTAATCTCTACAATTCTAAATCGCAAGTGACACCCCCACACCAAGTCTAAAGATAAATGGATTGTTTGGAAGCGACGACCACTGTTAGAAATTCGATTGCGGTATCAGATGTCTGGAATAGAATGGATTCTCGCCAATTCCTATTTCGCTTTTCTTTGCGAAACAGGTGATTGAAAGGCGACGGGTGTCCGTCCCGAAGGCAAAAGATAAATTCCGGATTATCCGGACGCAGCTGACTGTCCGCTCGGAAAATTGAAATTTTCGCTTCCATCCAGTGTTTATTCCCCTCTCGTTGATTACATTCACGGCATGCTTTGAGTCTGGCGAATTTATGATGGCTGCCAGTTGCAGCTGACTGTGCCGTACATTCTTTGAAGTTTTTGGATCGTCAGGTGTAAAGTTTGACGTAGATGAATGGTCGTAAAAATAATTCATTTTGTGGAAATCAGTCGCATATGTATCTGGGTCGGTGTGGATGTCGCTAGCGCGAGGCGGGAAACAATTAGGCCAAGCCAATAAAGCATCGCCATTAACGAACACTGGCCGTTCCTCCGCATCTGCTGCACTATCCGATGTATATTTCATATTCCGTTTCCGCAAAAATGGCCGGACGATATTTCAATTATGCATGCGCCAGGTTGCTCGGTTATTCGACGTTATTTTTATAGTTTAGCTCTACTAGACCGGTCTATGTTTTGACTGGCATCACTTTATTAAACTGATCAACTTCAAAGACGGTTAATAACTTGACACTAATACGTACTCGTAATATGACTTGTTTAAGTTTTTGTTTTACTTATTTAACTAATGGAGATTATTTTTTCTAAATATTCAATTTAATGTATCAGATTAAAACTTAATATTTAGGAACAAACATTTCGATTGTAGGAAATGTTCCTAGGATCTAAAAAATATTATTTTCATACAAAAGTTTTCAGCCGGCTTGGCAATTAGTATGAATAAATCCATTATTTTTAGTTTTTCGTTTTGGTCCCATTTCCATAAGAAAAGTTCTTAATTTTGGCAGGCAAATTTGATGGTTTAAGGGATGACGCTGTTTACCCTAACATCCTGAATAAAATTCCCCGAAATATAGTAAGTGCTATCCGCAGAGGTATCTAGGGATCCGCGTTCCTGGTGGACGAGCGTCGTCACCGATGTCAGAGTTAAGTGCCGTCGCTCTCGTTTCCGCACAAAGGCCGCTCTCTCCGCTTTGTGTCGCCTTTTGTTTGACTTGACATAGGCGCGGTAAAAAACGATCAACACGACTGCAGACGCTGCCAGAGACGGAAGATTTGGTTGTCACCTCATCGTGCTCTGTAAAGTAGTGTCTCGGTGTCGCAATCATTTATAATCTCTAAAGCTTTCAAAATCATAAACATCAAAAGTATGTTTTACTATTTTCTGACATCTTAAGACTAGCAAATGTGCTTTTTGCAGATATCTCTTAGTTAGACAGATAACATTGTCAGTAACTATTTTGGAAGGAACTTTACGTTCAAAAGTTTTTATCAGTTTCAACATCGTTACGCCTCATACGCGGAGTTCTTCCTTATCGACCTCAAACCAGTCAAATTCATATCTTTCCCTTAGCTTTACATAATATGCAGTAGTTATTGCCGTATTAGACTAAAAGGTTCGTCCTCAGGAGCGTTATGAGGCGTCAAGTCGCGGAAACGATCCATTGTGGTGGAGACCCTCGCGGTGTATGGGGTCCGAGGCTATTTGCGTTATGATGATGTGTTGATGGAGTGCCGCTTTATGCGGGCCCTCAGCGAATATTCCGGATGCTTTCAAGGCAAATCGTCGCTTCAAAACAATATTCGCAGAGAACATAACTAGCTTGGACTTTTAATGTTCCTCTTGTGGATGGAAATTTATTTATTTATCAACATTTGTATTTACTTGCATAGATTAGATGGCTCTTTAAATATCTGTATCTACATTTTTGAAACAACTACTCAAACACCTTTAGTAACGGGCTTCAATCGTCCAAACGCTTTTTAAATGTCAAGAGAAACGAAACAGGTGCATAGACATGCTATTGCCCTTTATAACGCAGCTGTTTGAACTGAGCACCAACAGTTTTGTTTCTCCTACAATTCAGATAGCCGTGCGCAACACACACGAGCACTTAACTATACTTATATTTAGCCTCAATACAAACTTGCTGATAAACATGAATCAAACAAGTACTTAATCGTATCAGAGGCTTGCCACTGGCTAGTGTATCACTTTCTATCTTATCGTAGCCTTATCTCCATCCTTGATTTCACCGTCTGCGTAATGAAAACCAAGTTGCTTTAATGTGGAAAAACATTTCCAAACATTTAAATATGCGTAAAGTTAGAACATTCCTCATTAAAATACTGGAGCAAGTTTTTCGCTGCAGTATCTCTTTAAATTAACAGAAGTTCCCTCTCCACGTCCCTGTGCCCTGCGGTTATAAGGCCCTGAATATTCTTATCTGAAAACTTTGTATATCCAGTTATTAAATACTGAAAGTAGATAAGTGCCTCCTTGTCGATTCGTTAATATTTCATAATGTGCTCCGTTGCTTGGAATATTTGATGAATTTCGACCACGATACTGAAATTTTAATCATTTTGTACAAAAACGTAGACGTTATAAAAGGTAGACCTTTGGGAGGGCTTAATCTTCAAATAGTTTGCAAGTAGAAGCCTAATTAGCATAGTTAATCCATGTTTAACTTTCAATCTATTGTGTTTTTGTGTAAATTTTAAGGAATATTTATTTTAATTTTGCTGCTGCTGTATGGCCTGGTATAGAAATTTACATTTTGCTTTAAAATTGTAGCATTATTTAGTTTTACGGAATCCTAGAGTTTTGTCCCCACTAAATTTCAGCTGAACTGTTGCGTGAAAGAGATTTTGAAACATTTTAGTTATAGAAACCAGTAAAATTTACTATTAAGTGTATTTAAATTACAATTTACCCCTGATCAAGCTGTGGACTCGGGTATAATTTAGTTTTTTGTAAAGCAGACTGTAATTTTAGCGCTCATTGTCACCATCGCCAGAGTCAACGACCGTCCACGGTTGACCGGGCCCGTCGCGATCTGATTGTCCCAATAGATTTGCATGCGTCGGAGCGTCCGCGTGGTGCGTTTGCGCACCCATGCTTTACCTAATTGCTGCTATGAGGTTGGCCAACCGTACCGTGCATTATGCTTAAATATGCGGCCTGGTATTAGCTATAGAATTTCCTATAAATTGACATCATGTATGCCTGGTTCTCAATTAAGCTGTAAATTCTGTGCTACGACCACGAACTCCAATGAATCTAAAAATGTATACGAATAGTATGGATCTTTTATCATATTTTTACCTTGTAGTAACATCACTAGAGCAGGAAGAATGTAAATGTAAGGTTTTCATAACGTATCCGCAGACCAGCTACAGAAACTATCAGAAAAATGTGGTTAACAAACCTCAAAACAAATATGGTAATCAATAGAGACAAATAAAATTTTGCTAGAGTGGAATCTCTAAAATCTAGCTGTAGCCGGCCGGCAGCAGACGATTTAATGAACCACCGGATATGATATCCATACAAAATAAGCAAGCATCGAAATAGGAATCAAATTCTATTTCCCATTCCCAGTCTTTCATCCCATGCTGGCTGTACATAATGTATGAATTTCTGCAGCGGTCACAATTCGACCTAGCTTCTGACTGAAACAATTTCATATTCAAACGAGCACTCGTCTATTAATTCTCCCTTCCTATTAGATGTTTAATTCTACGAACATTGGGTTTTACCTTTTCCGACTATTTTCTTTCCTCATTAATCCTGGTTTTTGGATCTCTTGCAGTGATACTTAGAATGTCGAATGTATATTTAGACTCCACACATATCACTACAATGGTATATTATAACAGATTTTCTATCATAGAAAGTGTACAATATAAAGCTTTTTAAATAATAAAAGAAAAAGTTAGGTACGCGAAAGCGGTATTTTAATTTACGTACACGAGGATACACGTGCTGTCAAGGTGCACGGGTTGTTTGAACGAAAACAATCCTCATTTTATAGAGCTTCTCTACGGTTAATAACGATAATCATATAACTGGCTCTAATTCCATTATCAAACATACCACTGGAATTGTATGGGTGCGCGGAGAACTTAAGCGCGGTTGCAACGAGCATTTCGCCACTATACAAATTTGTTGATTTTCGCCGGTTTACCCTTTTGATTAGATTCGTGTTTGTTTATTCGTCCGTCGTGTTAATATGAGTCCTTTTATTATTTTTTATGCTAAGCGATTGTATGGGTACTTATATAAGATTTACAAGGGTAAATGGCATAATCTTGAAGTCTATCAAGCTACGAGCCACAATCACATACTCGTACAAATCTCATTAAATTAGATATTCGACATTAAAAAAGCCATGTAAATAAATGGTCAATTTTGCTACATTAAGTCTCCAATTAGCCAAATACAACTTAATTGAATTGAGGCACGGCTTGTTTCCCCGCAGTAATTGTTTGGTCCTTGGTTTTTCCACTAATTACCCACTGATTTTGCGAGCACCGGCGAAATTGCGAAATGGGATACGATGCGTCTGTCATAATACCGATGCCCGAACAACACTTGAGTACAACTCATTGTTTTTGTGATGGTGTACAAACAATTGCATTATCAACAGCATGAATCACCGTATTGTTTACCACCAACGTGTCTCGATGACATATTTGGAGTTCGGAGATGCTCGTTGTATTGTGAAAGGAAATATGGACATTCTAATGTGAAGCGGTAAACAACAACCTTGATTGGCTTATTTACAGCTGAGAAAAGCATTTGCTATCTTTAGCCGTAGGTACTTGAACTAAGAGTATTTCCGATAGAAAACACTATTATCTCTTTGTTTTCCGAGCCGGACATCTGAGACAAAAGAGATACCGCTGAACGGTTCATAAATGATCGTTTACACCCATTAGCTGAAACCACTGAGAGCCTGCTTTTAGATAAATAGAATACGATCGATGCAATTTGATTACGTGCGTGAACTTTTATGAAGAACTGACAGACAAAATTGTGAGTGATCTATGATGCGGTAATCAATCTTCCAGAGTATCGGTTACGCCCGCATCGATTGACATCAAAGCTCATCGAGTAGTGATGTTGCGACATTGTGCTTGTATAACCTAATTTCGTTGCGGGCGGGCTGTGGCTGTGAGTCATCAATGCAAGCGGAGTTGCTGGGTGGTGAACTACTGAGCGGCTTGTAGGCTGCGGGTGGGATCACGATCTTCCAGGCCAGCAGCAATGGGTGGATATTATAATCACACCCGCAACGTAAAATGTCGAGCTGCCGTTGTTCCGTTTTCTTCGATTCATCTGGATAATGGTCATAATAAATGCACTGACCCTTAAGTGCTATGCTCAATAACCTTAATGAAGTTACCCAACAAGTGGGTCTTAAAATAAACATGGACCTTTTTCTGTTGGGAATCAATCCCTTAAGCTGAAAACAAATATACCTGCCTGTGTTAATTGATCCAGGTAGGTCATTCCAACTTTAAGGACGAGTACTTTCCACAAATCCGACTCGGCTGGGCAGCGTCCGGGAAGTTCCTACTTCAATGCCTAAAGACGAAGGTTTTAATCAATGTGATAGAGATGAGTTATGGGTCCGAAATGTGGTCCCTTACTATGGGCCTCACAAGAGAACACGGGGTCGCTCAAAGCCTTCAGGACCACTAGGAACTACGGAGATGTCCATGCTCGATTTCTCTGCAGGATTGAACGGAAACGAGGAGATTCTTAGAAAAATAAAGGCCGCCGACATAACTAAACGGATGAGTTATTTGCAGCAACAGTGCATGTTCTCGAACGGCGACCGTGTACTGACGCTTTGCGTCGGACACTCATCCCCAGGAGGTCGGATGACATTACCAAGGTCGCAGGAAAACACTGGAGGCTAATTCCAACCGGTGGTATTGGAAATCTTTTGGGTAGGCGAATGTGCCGCAGTGGACTTCTTACAGCTGAGATATGTCATTTTCGTTTGCATTCTTGGACGTTGTTGTTTTTAACCTGAAAGTAACGAAAACCTTTAAGTTTGTACTCGAAATGATCAGCATAATAATAGAAACGAAAATTTTAATCGTAGAGTTATAATTACAATAAAATATCAATAAATACCTACTAATAACAAAACAGTGATAACATAAAAACTGCTCTTACGGCAGCAACATTATCTCAACATGACAATCCAATTTCGTAACTCCAAAAATATATTAGGATTTTCTTCACGCTTTTAACTTTTAATGACATTTTTATGTCATTTGACCTTGTACGCACGAGCTAAGCTATCAAAAGACGATCTATTTTAGAACATACAAAAAATTCTGACGACAAGTCGCCTTTGAGAAATTAAAATTCATACATATTGAATGACAGGAACGACTGGTGATAATTTAGTCATTCGTAATAAGCGGCTTGCGTAATGCCTCCCCGTGAGGCGCGTCCTTGTGTGCGTCTGTCTTTTGTTTATTGTGAAACAAAACAATGACGGCTTTCTATTCCCAGATAAATCGTCGCGAATACCTGATGGAGTTACGAGTACGCCCGATCGATGCAATGACGCCATGCTGTGTAGTACAACAGCTGGCTGCGTAAAAATGACGATCATAGGAAAATTGCTATATTTAGGTATAACCACAGAATTATTAATAGATCTAACGGCATAACACTAAATGCAGGAAAGCGTGTTTGAATTGTTGGCAGATATCTCTTTCGCTCTCTTGTAGTTAAATAACTAAATTAACTAAAAATACGAATTAGAAGAAACGAGTTAAATTTTTGCAGGTTTATTTTTATATATTTGGCTAAAACCAAACGAATGAGCAGCGGTAACACCAAAATAGCTTATTGATACCTATATTAACAGACTGAAGCGAAGTTAAGGTAGAAGTTTAGTAGTACTAGGTTTTTTGCCTGCTGCAAGTTCCCAAAACTGCATTTTACTGTCATTGTATCATTTTTCTGTTCAGCTCACAGCCTAATGGGTATCAGTACGGCTAATGCTAATTATGCCTGGCTTTATCGTTATCAATCCACTCGCGGTACGAACTAAGTGCTCTATTGATTTATTGTGTGTGTCATAATAAATTTAGCCGGGAAATATGGAGTGCTCGAGTATTAGCCACTCGTTTGTGCATGCAGTTACAGAATTTGTGTGATGATGACCAATCCACTTTAATAAAATTAATAATTTTAGCTTTGAACTGAAAGTAAACATGGCATAACGTTTCATCAAATCAGCGTGTCAGCTTTTGATGCTACCGGCACTAATAACCATTATTGACAGATTCATACCACTCTTTCGTATAATCGCCCAAACCCCGTTGCCTTGCTCGCCTTCAAGTAATTTACTTGACAGTTATTACGAAACGAAAGCAGCCCGCATTTTGATCGCGTCAGCGGCCGGCGCGCTGTCTGCTATATTTACCGCGTAACCTTTTCCGCAAAGCTTCACTTGCAGCTATAATTAGAGGGACGTGTGTATGAATTTATTTACGAAGGGATGCGACGACGGCTCCTGGCACGGCGGCCTCGCGACCTACATTGTCTAAGTAAGCCGCTGTCATTACGAATATGACGTCGTGAGGCGAAACGACGAAGATTTACAACGCGGATAATTTTGATCGTTATCACTTTATGATATAACTATCTACCGTGTTATTTGTGAATAGCTCAGGTATCGGAGAAAATGCTGCAGTGCAGTTTGTTGCTGATTCTTCTGCACTTGCGCATCGGAAGCGACATTTTACTTAGTCTCAAGTAAATAATTAAGAATGGTCAGCCAGGTTTGTCATGCTCAGCGGCCTGTCTGGTGGTTGCAAGTATGACATCGGCTACGCGTACCCGGCCGACCAAGTAGCATCCCAAATACCCCTTTTATTTAACCTATCCCCCCAGTCCACTAAATTCCTACCCTTCCTTTCCGTGTTCGGTGGGCAGCAGCGTCGGAACCAAGAAACTGCCCTCACAAACACTTTTGCCAAGCGTGGTGAGTTAGGTAAAACCCCCCTCAAAAGTCTTTGGGGGACGTCTATGTCCAGCAGTGGAATATTTACGGCTAAGATGATGATCATGATAATAATTTATTGTTAAAGAAATATTAATAGTTGTCCCGAGAGACTGTATTAAATAAAATCTTTGATTCTCCATCTATTACATCAGTTATTTAACTTGATGGCCTAGTTATAATTACGTCCTCGGCACGAAACCTCTGCGGTATACCTCGCAAACTGCTCCATTTTCACATCACCTCAAATATTCATTCATGCCCCTCGACCTTAATGAACGTTGAGGACAACTTTAATGGATGAAAACCTCGTTTTATTTCACGTTTTAATTCGTAATGAGCCCGTGTTTATTTCATTCAACAGTCAAGAGGTTGCTTTTTAGATTTAGTGGCGCTATCTAGTGGTGTTTTAGTGAACCATTTCCCTAGATGAACTTATTATAGTGAGTTTACCACTTTATTTTCAAGTGATAGAATTCTTATTATTTTTCCTGTAATCTTCAAGGAATGAACTACATTTCGTAATTTTTTCAAAATTTTCGGCCCAGTAGTTTCGGAGATCAGGGGGGGGGGGGGGGGATGGTCAATTTTTGCCTTCGTTCGTGCATAAAATCAAAAGTATTGATTTTACCCGAACAAAAAAAATATTTTTGAGATCCTCATAATGAGCCCTTTCATTTGATATATGACACAGTAAGGTTTGCAAAACTTTTTTTTTTAAATTTTGTAATTGGGCCCCAGAAAATGACCCTTATTTCAAAACAATCTTTATTTACTTTGCTCATCCGTGTTTGGGTCATGGGATTACACCATCTTACCAAATTTCACCTAATTTGGTTCAGTAGATTCGGAGAAAATCGGCTGTGACAGACGGACGGACGGACAGACAGACGCACGAGTGATCCTATAAGGGTTCCGTTTTTCAACGTAATTTTTGTACGGAACCCTAAAAACATATTTCATGATCAGATGAAGTTTGCAAGAATTTGAAGTTTGTTGGTGTCATTACTCACACCAAGAAACTTCAAGTTCTTGCAAACTTGTATATATGTGGTTAGCCGGTCATAAACGTCAGTTGTTAAAAATCACATCAGTTATTAAAAAGCAGTTAGCGTTCGTTTTCCAAGAACTGTTTACCGAATGCATTGTTGCACCGCCACCACCGCTTAATAATGACACTAGCATCGCGTGATGCGTTTTCAAAATACCTACGTAGTAACGTAGTACACTCTTTACACCTTAATCGCCAGTTGACGTTGCCTTGACGTTGATGAAAAATTGAAAAACCATCAACCCGTAAACCAATTTACTGGGCCAAACGAATCTATTATAATCTTCCGCGGCTGCCGTGATCGCTAATCTTCGATATAAATTTAATCTGCCCTACGTGTTTATTTCTTAATAAATAACGCTTCAAAGCAGTTAGGTTCCCCATAACCTGACAGTTATTACGGGACATAAATTAACCATAGGCTGTATCATAACCTGTTTTATTTGGAGGCGATGTATGAAAGATTGCAGGCTGCGGGAGTGTTTTGGGCGGGATATTGCTTAAAATATAATAAATATTCCGACTCTGATCGCGTGTAGTTTTTGCTCGTCGAGGCGCGTGCCCACCGACGGCAATCTAGGTAAATCCTATCTATTGTGCGCGGTGACAATAGTTCCGGTGCTAATTCAAGGACAGAGTGCCATTGTCCCGCGGTTGCGCCGCTCCCGTGCTGTTTGTGTATTGATGGACGTACACATTTTATTGCCTAATGGATTTGTTTATAGTTGTTGACATCATCGCCATCGTTACTACGCCTTTTCTTTCAGCTCTATTTAATTCCCCTCCCATGTCTTTTGTTACTATCCTGTAGTGCTACGTACTATCGAGCTGTTTATTCTGTGTAAAGCTGTCGTTCATATGTATTCAATAGATGAGACGACGTTTATTCTTGCAAGCTTTGATTACATTATTATTATATAAAATTGCACGATGTCGCTTTTACCTCAGAAAATCAGGTCATCCACTAAGGGAGTGACTTTCCCAGCGTTAGTGCTGACGTCACAATTTGCATTTCGCTATCGGCCTGCCGACTTTTCAGTTCGCATGCGACGTGACAAATTTCGCCAGTCTTGGCAAAACTGGCTTGATTTATGGCTGTGATAATAATTTCCGTGTTGAGGCAGGGCTCGTCTCGGCCCGGTATTGTAATGGCCCTATTTGCAATGGTGGCATTTGCGGTGCTGGGCACAACCGCCGGGTCACGTCGCCGGGATAAAGCCAGGGTTACGTGATTGTATAGGTATTAGGAATATGGCTGTTGTATCAATTCTATGAATATCGATTGTTAAGTTCCCTAAAAAGTAGTCTATAGATTTTGTTGTCATTTTTAGGGTTCCGTAGTAAACTAGGAACCCTTATAGTTTCGCCATGTCTGTCTGTCTGTCTGTCTGTCTGTCTGTCTGTCTGTCTGTCTGTCTGTCTGTCTGTCCGTCCGCGGTTTTACTCAGAGACCATAAGTACTAGAAAGCTGTAATTTGGTATGAGTATGTATATTAATCATGGCAAAAAAGTCGTAGAAAAAAATCTTGAAATAAAATTTTTTTTTGGGTAGCTCCCATACTAGTAAAGTGGGGGAGTCATTTTTTTTTCTCTACTTACCCATCTTGTGGGGTATCATTAAAAAGGTCTTTGAAAAATATTGTGAGGTTGAGAACACCATTTTTCGATTTAGGGATCCGTTTCCGAAATATTTGGTTTTAAAGTGCAAATTTTTGTTAGAGGTACGTGTCCCCCCCCTCTATCTCCTAAACGGTTATATATAGATACGTGAAAAAAATTACAGCAGTAGTATATATACTGAAGTTGAAAGGAAAACTATCAGAGCTAAGTACTAAGTACAAACTAAAAAGTTATAGGCAACCAACTTATAAAATGTACTGGAAAATGTAAAATTTCATACAATCTTTATTGTTAGATGTTTTTGGTCGTTAAACTGTGAGGTGCGAGTGTAAACAGTGTGTACTCAAAGTTGTCATTCGCAACTACGGAACCCTATACTGCGCGTGGCCCGACACGCACTTGGCCGGTTTTTATGAAACGATTTAATACTATTGATATCGATTACAGACTTACTTAAGGAATTGTATTCTTATAGGTACACATTTGTTTATTGCTCCTGTGGCTAGTTCTGGATTACAATTAGCGTGTACTTCCGTTCAAGCAAATTTTTTTTTTTCATTAATACCTGTAGAAAAATTATATTGTAGTATTTTAATTTGCACATAAAAAGCTCTTTTTCTAATGAAACTTATTTCAGGTTAGGAAATTTGCGCACTCGTTATTGTGTAAAGAATCTAAAAGTATGATATTGCTCGTAATAATATAGTTCATGGGTTGACACACAGCAGTCCCATTTTCATCTCAAAAGCCACACCCCCAAAGTTTTCGTGACGTGAGGATAACTAATTAGTGCCGAAATATTTGAGGTGTTTCGGCTGTCCTAAAAGGTCCCTTTAATGGGAAAAGTTTAGAGCTTGAGTCGTTTTGTTCGCGAGCTCAGGTCATTCCGAAATATCACTTCTCTAATTAGTACTTTTGGCCCAGGAGACTGTTACTTAACTTTTTACTGTAATTGTCATGGCAATCGTTTCAAAACTAAGCGACGTGAGCAAAACGATTATTTCAGGTGTTTCGGCAGTCCTACATCCTTTTTAATGGGAAAAGTTAAGACCTTGAGGCGTTTCGTTATCGAGTTTAGGCGATTCCAAGATATTACTTACCTAATTATTACTTTTGATCCAGGAGATTGTTAACTAAATGTTGACTGTAATTGTCTAAGCGGTTTGAAAAGATTAATCACAAAAATTAGCAAACTACCTACATATGCTTACATTATTATCCGAGTATGGCGATGCCAAAATGAGGGTTTGAGGGTTATGGTTAGGCCGCTATGTGTATGTTATATATACATATATGTATGTTGTTTCAAATATTTCCTCGTTATTATCTCCTTAACTAACCAACGGAAATTTACATAGTCACACATCCTAAGAAGCTTCTGAATTCTGTCAGTGAACTATCCATAGGAGAAAGATTCTGACGGTGAATTACTCAAAAACAACTGCCGGAGAAAGCTAGTAGATTCTCTTCATCGTCCGCTGGTTAGGTTATGTGTCGCCTCTCAATCCAAAATGGCACCCTCCTTAATACAAAAAGTCGCGAACTTAAAAAAAAAAGTTTTTTTTGAAATATATTTTTTTGTTATCAAATAAAAAGATAACTTTTATGTAGATTACAAAAATAAATAATCTTAAACATATTATTTTATCATGTTAAAACTTTATAGAGTAATTATAAAAGTTTTATTAAACTTTAACTCGTTTGCCTAATGTAACACTAAATCCAACATTGAAAGTAAATATATAAGTAAATGTACCAAAAAAGCACTCTTACTCGTTTTTTGTGTCACTAGGTAGTTCTATTTTTGTACCTCAACTAAAAAATCGTTTTTCTTTTCAGGTAATTGAAACATCACATGTCGTGCACGTGAATAACACAATTGTTCAAGGTTTGTGGCGAGTATTCCAGATCTTTTGAATAAATATCGGTTGTACAGTGTTTGTGTACTCTATTACGCATTACACACTTATTGTGATACAGATGTAGGCTCATACATAACTTAAATAAATAACAAAAAATACAAACGTAAAAAATGCAATACGGCGAAATACTTTTGATTTGATATTGTTTAATAAGTAGCTGGTCCATATAGCACGCTTTAAATTTTAGTCAGCCTAGAATACATACCATTTTAAATCAGCTTTTACTGATACATTTATCCCGCCCGAGTACAATGTTTAATCGATGCACTATCTACATCCATTCTATCTTCTATAAGTGTCAGGTAGCTGTTGAGAAGCAGAGTCAACAACTATCAACTAAATTTATACTGAGATCATTAAAAATCTATATTCAAGTTTCTCCCTTCCAAAGTATGTCAAGTAATCCAGTTTAATCAATTTTGCATGCTACCTTAACAAAGTCAATAGCTTTGAAAATAACGACATTAAAATCACAGCTCCAGGAAATAAAGCTCTGGGGGAATCACTGAGAGTCGCAATTTAAAATGTCGCGGATCGAGATAGGTGAGGGACGTCTCTGGCTGGTCGTGTTTACCCGTTTAGTACCGTCGCATTTATTCGGTTCGTTGCTTCGGCTGAAGTGCAGCGGGCACGGGCACTCTTAAGTTGTTTACGTCTCCCTGCCCAGTCTCGCTCGATAGTTGCTGCACCACTGAAAAATGTTTTGTGCCATTTTTTATTCGCACTCATTGGAAAATGTTAGAGCACGCGGTGCTTTTTGTTGATGAAAAAATTTAATAACGCTAAGTGTTGTTCGTTCTTCGTCAACGCTGTTAGTTGACAAAGTTGAGGATTTACTATTATTTTTGTTTCTTAATGTGCGCGTTGTTTGGAGAACAACTTCTGAGCAAATGTATAGTTCCAGGGAGAGAGACACGAATCAAGTTTGTTGCGGTGTACGCTATCATTATTACTCAATGTAATTTTTTTATATTAAACCCTTCAGGAGATTTGCATCAAATTCTTGTTTTTAGGGTTCCGTACAAAAGTTGAAAAACGGAACCCTTATAGGATCACTCGAGCGTCTGTCTGTCCGTCCGTCCGTCTGTCACAGCCGATTTTCTCCGAATCTACTGAACCAAATTAGATGAAATTTGGTAAGATAGTGTAATCCTATGACCCAAACACGGATGTGCAAAGTAAATAAAGATTTTTTTGGAATAAGGGTCATTTTGAGGGGCCCAATTACAAAATTAAAAAAAAAAGTTTGGCAAACCTTACTGTGTCATATATCAAATGAAAGGGCTCATTATGAGGATCTCAAAAATATTTTTTTTTGTTCGGGTAAAATCAATACTTTTGATTTTATTCACGAAAGAAGGCAAAAATTGACCATTCCCCCCCCTGATCTTCGAAACTACAGGGCCGAAAATTTTGAAAAAATTACAAAATATAGTTCATTCCTTGAAGATTACAGGAAAAATAATAAGAATTCTATCACTTGAAAATTAAGTGGTAAACTCACAATAATAAGTTCATCTAGGGAAATAGTTCACTAAAACACCACTAGATGGAGCTAGTCAATTTAATAAAACATTTTTTGCACATTGTGTGTGTGTTCACGAAGCATATTGTACGGAACCCTCATTGCGCGAGTTTGACTCACACTTGGCCGGTTTTTAAGATAATAGTCGTACGTTATCCACTTATCCACGAGAAAGAATATTTCTTATTAAACCCCCGAAGGCTTGCTTATTACATAATCTCGTACGATGTTTCAAATCCATAGCTTTTTCATAAAAGTCGGCGATTAATATTTGAAGCTTTGAAATATTGTGTTGTAAAATACCGTGTTTGCCTCGCTTGTGCCTTGAGCGTTAGCAACTTTGTCAGAGTTTATGTTCAAATTCCCTACGAGGTCCAAGGCATCGTATTGTACTTATGGTTAAGTTAGTATCTCGTCGCTATTACTGCGGGTACATATCACTTTAAAAATAAACGGCCGTATTTTGATTAGGGTTATTCCAATTTAAGAGACAATCCGCTGTTAACAAGATTTTCGTGTTGCTTTCGGATGCTTAAAATTTTTAATTTTATATAAGTCAATGTGCATATGAATCCAATTTCATTCATAGTCACGTGTAAGTGTTCCGTATGTTTGCTTTAATATAGCGCTTTGCTACCATATATTTACACATAAACAGCATGATTCAGCTCTTATGTGATGTGGTAACGGAGTAATATAAATTCAAATCATTTTCTTTATATGTATATGAGTAAAACGTAAATGCTGGTCGTGAAATGGATTTCAAATACATAGTAGTATATATTTGTACATAGGATGCGTTGTGCTGCAGGAAGTTCATTTGCATACCGCGCTCTACCGTTATATAAGATGAGAAAGATTGATGGAGTTGACCATAAATAGATTGTAATCATGCAGCTACGTGAGATAATTATGTTCATCAATAAGAATAAGAATAATAATCATTATTTAGTCATTATTTTAAAAATTTCATTCCGTTTTCTGTAAGGCTGATTTAGGTTAATAAATAGATTAAATCAATATTTAATGTATGTCTTTAAAAAATTGTAGTTTTCAGTTTATAATAATATTATTCAAGATTTGGGACGTGTATGTTTAAAGGAAACGCAGAGGAAGATTGCTATAATAAATTGAAATATAATATAACTTTTTGGGAACTACAGAGAATAGAATCCTTTGTGAATTCTCTAGACGGCTCTCGAGCAAGGCAATGCAAATGTCTGCTCTTTAAATACAGTCTGCTCTGCAATAGAGTAAATTTAACTAAAGTAAAAGGTTCCGAATTCTCGAATCGTATACATAAGTGGCAAACCCTCGCAGCGTGTGTTCGGAATCCGGCGCATATTTACTGCCTCCAATAAAAGGACGAAAACATTACTAGCATACTCGAAAAAATGTTAAATAAATTCCGATATCCCTAGAGACAATCAAATGATCAATAAATAAAATAAAATACCGTTTGTGATACAGGAAATTCGAGTTTGTAACTGTCCAGCGCAAAGTATTTGTAGAAAAAATGTCATAGATGATATCTATGTCCATATTTGACCATTCTCAACGAATAACGGACTCGAATCACGTCTCGTTTCTACCTTTTACATTCGACATATTTGTATGAGTCGGCTTGTTTTGTTGCCTACAGAGCCCAACTATGATGGGGTGAGTGTGGGTAAATACGGGAATGGGACTAGTAAGGTAAACAACGCGTTGATAAATATATTGTTGTTATCATTCCATTTTCCAATATTTCGTCGGATAATCTTATTTTACCAAGTCGTTATAATGGGTGGTAATCCCTGTTCTTGCCGCGACCCTTCATTTTCTGCGTTAAGAAAATTCACTTTTGATTTTTTCATTCATTGTCTCCCCGCGGCGGTATCCCCTTTCTCGGGGTTGACAGGTGGAAATAGAAAATCTTTTCATTTCAGTTTGTTTCTGCTCGGCAGTTTTCCAACCACAAAGAGTAATTCACTTTTTAATTATTTTTAAACAGATTCTAGGTGATATTAAGAAATGTAATATGATTTTTTATGGAATTATTTGCATCCAACAAATACTGAGAACTATAATGTCATTAATCCCAACTAATATTATAAATGCGAAAGTGAGTTTGTTTGTTACGCTTTTACGCCGTATCTACTGAACCGACCATTATGAAATTTTGCATACACATAGGTTAGGGTACCGAGAAGGACATAGGCTATATATTACGCGGGCGAAGCCGCGGGTAACAGCTAGTGCTTATATAAAGATTCGACTATTTATTGATTTAACTAAACCACAGAAAGAAAAAAAAGGTCGCCATCATTGATTTAACGTTGAGTTAGTATCCCATAATACAAGTCTTACTAAGAACTTACTTTGGGGCTAGCTCAATCTGTGTGATTTGTCCGTATATATTTATTTATTATTTATTTAATAAGCAATTGCATTAAGGTGATCCGTTTACTTTACAAAAGTTCCTCTTCAAGGATTGCTAAATGACAAACGTCTATCCTTTTTTAAGTCCTTGCCTACTAGTTGCATTAAGTTCACTAGTTCCATTGCATAAATCCTCTGACTACTCAGGCTAGTATATGGCTCTGGTAGTGCGGAGAGGGTCGTGCTCCAGCAGTGGAGACTAGAAAGACCTGATGATGATGATGATTGCATAAAGACAGAACACAGATAAAGACGTTTGAGATGTCTCAAAGTGATAGTGCGAGTGGTTCTAGTCCAGCTTCTGGTTTATCTTTTGCAGTTAAATCAAGTTTGTGCTAGATTACTGCTGTCCCTGCCATATTGAGCAATCTTCACCTTGACTTTTAGTTTTACAAATAGTCTAACAGCCATTGATATTATACACATAGTAGCATGTATAATAGTAAAAATTCGACTTGCACATGAGAAACATGAACCTACAATCGAATTCAACTCTTTTCGAACAAAATCTGAAACAATCACCCAATTGCTAAATCATTGGATTTCATATGTCACAGCGCCATCCAGTGCAATTTAAATTAACAAAACTATTTTGATTGAAATGATCTTCTCTACCAAGCATCTGAATCACACACAATCGGTTTAATTCGTATTTATTTGAAGTGCCTAATTTAATTATAAGCTGGTAAATTTTTATTGAATCCAATTTTTGGACTAATCTCACAAATTTAGCTGGCGCCGTAGTAAGTAGTGATATTAAGTTTATTTTTGGTCTTTTAACGTTAAACTTTGTAATTATTGTGTAATATAAGATGTCCAAACAAGCTGTAATAAGTAACAAATAGCAGCGTTATGTTATGATTTAATTCAGATTTGTTTTAAATAGAGGCGGATGTTTACCCGCAGAGTTCCTGCAAATTTTTAGTGCTTGATGTGTTTATTGCCTCGCGACTCGACTGTTTATAAATGTAAGCTTTTTAGGGTTCCGTATCAGAAAAAAACCGGCCAAGTGCGTGTCGGGCCACGCGCAGTGTAGGGTTCCGTAGTTGCGAATGACAACTTTGAGTTCACACTGTTTACACTCGCACCTAACAGTTTAACGACCAAAAACATCTAACAATGAAAACTGTATGAAATTTTACATTGTCGAGTACATTTTATTAGTTGGTTGCCTATAACTTTTTAGTTTGCACTTAAAACTCAGCTCTGATAGTTTTCCTTTCAACTTCAGTATATATACTACTGCTGTAATTTTTTTCACGTATCTATATATTACCGTTTAGGAGATAGAGGGGGGGGGGGGGGACACGTACCTCTAACAAAAATTTTCACTTTAAAACCAAATATTTCGGAAACGGATCCTTAAATCGAAAAATGGTGTTCTCAACCTCACAATATTTTTTAAAGACCTTTTTAACGATACCCCACACGATGGGTAAGTAGAGAAAAAAAAATATTCCCCCACTTTACTTGTATGGGACCTACCCTAAAAAAATTTTTTTTCAGGATTTTTACTACCACTTTTTTGCCATGATTAATATACATACCCATACTAAATTACAGCTTTCTAGTACTTATAGTCTCTGAGTAAAACCGCGGACGGACAGACAGACAGACATGGCGAAACTATAAGGGTTCCTAGTTTACTACGGAACCCTAAAAAACGGGACACTTCACGAGACTTCACCGAGAGAATCTGTCCGCCCGTCTTATGTCACCTGGCTGTATCTATATAAACTTTCACAGATAATGTTTTTCTGTTGCCGCTATAACAATACTTACAGGCTGAAATAAATATTTGAGGGGGCTAATACAAGAAACAAAAAATTTTTTGCTGTTTTATTCTCGATATTAATAACGGCAACAGGTAGACGTTGAAATATTTATGGAATATTTAGTTGAATATTCACTTTAAAAATAAATACTTACTTAAATAAAATTTAATTAATACATATGTGAGGTTGAGAATGGGTTCCCACTGATGGAAGGCGGCACAGAGGGAAGCCGAGGGTTAGATGGAAGGATGACTTATGTGCGTTCGACCATGAGTGGCAGGTTACGGCGCTGGATAGGACAAGGTGGAAAACGGAGGGGGAGGCTTTTGCCCAGCAGTGGGACACAAACAGCTAAGAAGAAAAAAAAAAAAAAATATGTGAGGTTCCTGTACAACAGAAGTTTTTTTTGCCGTTTTTTGCTCGATAGTCTAATGTTGTATAGATTATTATAGATAATGGGTACGGAACCCTTCTTGTGCGAGTCCCATTCGCACTTAGCCGATTTTTAGGGTTCCGTAGTAAACTAGGAACCCTTATAGTTTCGCCATGTCTGTCTGGCTGCCTGTCTGTCTGTCCGTCCGCGGTTTTACTCAGAGACTATAAGTACTAGAAAGCTGTAATTTGGTATGAGTATGTATATTAATCAAAAAGTCGTAGAAAAAAATCTTGAAAAAAAAATTTTTTTTGTTTTCCATGCAAGTAAAGTGGGGGAGTAATTTTGTTTTCTTTACTTAACCATCGTGTGGGGTATCGTTAAAAAGGTCTTTGAAAAATATTGTGAGGTTAAGAACACCATTTTTCGATTTCGGGATCCAATTTTGCAAAATGCAAATTTTTGTTAGAGGTACGTGTTCCCCCCCTCTATCTGCAAAACGGTTATATATGGATACGTGAAAAAAATTACAGCAGTAGTATTTATACTGAAGTTGAAAGGAAAACTATGAGAGCTGGGTACTAAGTGCAAACTAAAAAGTTATAGGCAACCAATCTTATAAAATGTACTGGAAAATGTAAAATTTCATACAATCTTTATTGTTAGATGTTTTTGGTCGTTAAACTGTGAGGTGCGAGTGTAAACAGTGTGAACTCAAAGTTGTCATTCGCAACTACGGAACCCTGTACTGCGTGTGGGCCGACACGCACTTGGCCGGTTTTTTTTAATGATATCTTTTCGTATGAAACTTCCAAACAAGCGGTATTTTAACAAGTAGCACCAAGCAAGCGTAATGAATGAATGATTTAATTAAGTTCTGTTTTTAAATAGAATCGGTATCTGGATGTTACTCACTCAGAATCTGCAAATTGATTGTCTTGTGTTTAATCTCATCATCATCATCTCGTGCCTTCCTCATAATTTTCTCTTAGACCTAGATAGACGCTTTTAGCCTAAAAGCGTAGAAAAAACTGGTGTCCTACTCATAGTCGGTTGAGCACGGAAACAGCTACCAATTTGATGGATTTTTATAAATTGACAGGACCCGTGTGCTAACACAAAGCTGTCATGCACACAAGCATTGAAAAATTGGCCTGTTTTTTTTTAATCATTGAAATCAAGGCATGACGGTGTCCCGAGAGTATAAGGCCAAAGAATTTTCTTTATGAAAGAAATCATCTCTTCTTTTAAGATGTATAAACAATTTGTTATATATAAGCAGCAACTAGCAGCGTGATTAATGATGATTTAATTAAGTTTTGTTTTTAAATAGAGTCGGATGTTTACCTACAAGGTTCCTGCAATTTGTTGTTTGATGTTTTTATTGCCTCGCGTCCCGGTTACAGTTTATAAAACTGGGTAACTGTTTACTACTACTTACTACTTTTAAATAATCGTTGTTTTACTTGTCGTTTATTATTAGATGTAACTTATAAACGCGAGTTTTAATCAGTTTATATCTGTTGGTAAGTTAACAATGATGCCCGCATTAAATGTGCCTTGTTAAACACACATTCTTTTGCTTTGTTTAATGCAAAATATAGAAAAGTCACATGCGAATTAATAATTAAGTTTTAATTTTCTTTTAATAAAATAAGGATTAACTGTATTACAATTTTGCGCTTAGAAGAATACCTCTTCCAATTTTATTACAGTCGGCTTCGTGGCGCAGTGGTTAACGCACTAACTTGTGACACTAGGGGCTCTGGGTTTGAGTCCCGGTCTTTATCAGATGGGCCTGGGTCTTGGACGTTTGTTTATATAAATACCTATTTATTTTAAAATATATAGTAGCGTTGAGTTAGTATCCAACAACACAAGTTCACAACTTACCGTGGGACTAGCTGATTTTTACAAGTTCACTTACTCATATATTTATTTATTGATAATATTTTTTGGTTTACTTGTTTCTCTTAGCACATTTCTACTACCATAATTCTCAGTTTTCTCCTCAATCCAAATAAACCTCTTGTCAAGGTAATTTTGTTTGTTGAATAACAGTATCAATGTAGCGTAATAAAGGAACTGTCACATCATACGCCGTGGGAAACGGACCAAGCTGCAGGAAAAAATGAAGAGAGTACAGAAGAATGCTATTTTTTTGGTTTGTTTCGGTCCTTGTTGAAAATTTCGTTTTTGTTATTATAAATGATACATTTATTTATGTCGATTTAGGACACAGCAACGGGCCACGACCCGGCGGATACTGTTGCTTCAGTACATACTATAAAACAAACTCCTCTGCCGCGTCTGTCTGTCTGTGATAAACGAACTACTGCACGGATTTTCAAGTGGTTTTCACCAATAGATAGAGTGATTCATGAGGAAGGATGCTTGTTGATTATATAATGTTTCGCACGAGCGGGTGTTCTTAGTTCTGTACATTACGTTTTCCGGTAAAAAACACAATCTAGCATTCTCCAAATTGCAACTTCATTAGGGTTCCCGATTATCAACCTAAAGTGGTGCAGAATTTGGCCTAGACGACGGCCAAATTCAGATTGTGTCTACATTTCTAAGTTACTACGGGCCATGACAAATGACTTGTTCAGTGTTGTGTTGTGATCGCACTTGTAATAAAGCTATTTCTGTACTTATTTTTCCCGCGGGTCGACACTGTCACAATAGTTCGGCGAAATCGCAACAAAGTGTCGCAATCGCACGGCCACAATGAACAAAGATAGGGACCCGTTAACTGGATGAACGCGATACCCTACGGCAACGGGATCCCACGTGGAAATGTAATATGATTCTATTGTACGTCACCAGTTATCCTTGAATTCGTGAGTGTTCCTGTTGATGAAGATAAAGAGTGGTTGTTATTTACTTGTCTCCACGTTTGTCTATCTTGCAATAGACATCGATATTTGATAGCTACATCCCCGATAGTACTGTTAAGATAGTGATCTAGCTAGCATCGACGATTAAATTCTCTCACATTAACACATACTTACTTATTGATATTTAAATAAATATGTTTTGCGCAGCGCTATTAATTAATGTGATGCTTTCTGGCACACCCACTTTAGAGTTTTTTAAAATAAATATAATATAAGTGATGTATATAAAGTGTATGTAATTGTATCATTAATAAAAAAAAATGTATATCCCTAGTTTCGACATAACCCGTAGTGCAAATTGGGTAAGCTGGGAAGCATACTATCTGGCAGCCCCATCTCGAAATTTCTAATTTACGCATGTTATAAGTACATATATTGTGTCAAATAATTTGTATATTTATGTTGTATCCTCAATTCCTCATTTCATTTTGGATATTCAAAATTATGGCTTAAGAAACATTTAATTTACAATTCCCAAATACGCGCCTAGTTATTAAACGTTAGCAAAGAATGTTTACGTATTTTATTGAGTATCTAGGTACCTACATGTCAATAAGTTTTAACGCGACTATCATAAATAGAAGTGTTTGGTATGGTTTAGGGTAAATTATATGTGAGTTTATATACGTCATCTTCTTCTTGCTTTAATAGTTTATTTTGTATAATTGTTTATTTAGACGTAATGGCCGACTAGTTTCGATGACGACCATCATAGAAATCACTGTGAGTGTAAGTTACTAGTCGGCGATTCCGACAAAATAAACGAGAGTAAAACTATGACTTATCTAACTTAAATGTGGTAATTTCCTTTATTGCCTCCGTGGTGTAGTGGTTAGAGCGTTCGGCTTACACTGTGGAGGACGCGGGACAATTCCCGGCGGGGGCAACGACTTTGTGTTGTTGTTCTAGTTTGGTTTGAACATTGCAGGCTGATCATCTGATTGTCTGATAAGTAAGATGATCCGTGCTTCAGTGGGCACGTTAAGCCGTCGGTCCCGGTCACTGCCTTGACAGTGGCCTCCCGTACAAGTAAAGTGGGGGAGTCATTTTTTTTTCTCTACTTACCCATCGTGGGGTATCGTTAAATAGGTCTTTAAAAAATATTGTGAGGTTGAGAACACTATTTTTCGATTTAGGGATCCGTTTCCGAAATATTTGGTTTTAAAGTGCAAATTTTTGTTAGAGGTACGTGTCCCCCCCCCCCCCCCTCTATCTGCTAAACGGATATATATGGATACGTGAAAAAAATTACAGCAGTAGTATACCTATATACTGAAGTTGAAAGGAAAACTATCAGAGCTGGGTAGTGGGTACTAAGTGCAAACTAAAAAGTTATAGGCAACTAACTTATAAAATGTACTGGAAAATGTAAAATTTCATACAATCGTCATTGTTAGATGTTTTTGGTCGTTAAACTGTGAGGTGCGAGTGTAAACAGTGTGAACGCAAAGCTGTCATTCGCAACTACGAAACCCTACACTGCGCGTGGCCCGACACGCACTTGGCCGGTTTTTTTATATTTATTATTTGTTGGATCGTACACCCCGTCTGTTAACGTTTTTTAATCCTCCATCGGTTGTCTGGTAGAAATTGCTTTTAGCAATAAGACCGCCAATTGTACGACTTAGTTTAATTTTTGTATTATAAACATATCATTTATGGTGTACAATAAAGTATTACTTACTTACTAGCTGTTGCCCGCGACTTCGTCCGCGTGGATGTTGATTTTCACCCCGAACCCGAACCGATGAATGTATTATTATCCATTATTTGGATAAGGAAACTACTTTTTCTTTCTTACTCTGTGTGATAATGACTAAAATTGGTTTCAGAGTTTTTGAACCGCCTTATAAAGTCTTTGTAACGGCCACTGTCAAGGCAGTGACCGGGACCGACGGCTTAACGTGCCCACTGAAGCACGGATCATCTTACTTATCAGACAATCAGATGATCAGCCTGCAATGTTCAAACCAAACTAGAACAACAACACAAAGTCGTTGCCCCCGCCGGGAATTGACCCGCGTCCTCCACAGTGTAAGCCGAACGCTCTAACCACTACACCACGGAGGCAATAAAGGAAATTACCACATTTAAGTTATATAATATATACAAAACAAGTTATATAATATACAAAAGCACGCTAAATATTCTTGTCTGAAGCCTGCATATATTTTTGTTCCCCTCGCTTTCGAAACCACGGGCGCGTGGGGATCTGAGGCAAAAGTGTTCGTGAAAGAGTTGGGTCGTCGCATTTCCGATCGATCAAAAGATGGTCATTCCGTATCGTATCTCGCTCAAAGGCTTTCCATTGCCATACAACGTGGAAATGCCGCAAGTATAATGGGAACCTTTGGAGCGGGAATGACTCGGACTGGCCTTTTAGATTGATATTTTTGACGAAGCATGTCGCGGATATTGTTTGTACAAAATGACGAAGCATGTTGCGGATAAACGATTGTTAGTTCTGACGAAGCATGTTGCAGATGAAACTTGTAATTTCATATAAACTTAAATAAATTTAATAAGACTATTAGTTATATAAGTCATAGTTTTACTCTCGTTTATTTTGTCGGAATCGCCGACTAGTAACTTACACTCACAGTGGTTTCTATGATGGTCGTCATCGAAACTAGTCGGCCATTACGTCTAAATAAACAATTATACAAAATAAACTATTAAAGCAAGAAGAAGATGACGTATATAAACTCACATATAATTTACCCTAAACCATACCAAACACTTCTATTTATGATAGTCGCGTTAAAACTTATTGACATGTAGGTACCTAGATACTCAATAAAATACGTAAACATTCTTTGCTAACGTTTAATAACTAGGCGCGTATTTGGGAATTGTAAATTAATTGTTTCTTAAGCCATAATTTTGAATATCCAAAATGAAATGAGGAATTGAGGATACAACATAAATATACAAATTATTTGACACAATATATGTACTTATAACATGCGTAAATTAGAAATTTCGAGATGGGGCTGCCAGATAGTATGCTTCCCAGCTTACCCAATTTGCACTACGGGTTATGTCGAAACTAGGGATATACATTTTTTTTTATTAATGATACAATTACATACACTTTATATACATCACTTATATTATATTTATTTTAAAAAAACTCTAAAGTGGGTGTGCCAGAAAGCATCACATATTAATTACACGGGTTTTTCAACTTTTAAATTATATAAAACAACCTGTTAAAGTACTATCGTCCCAACTTTTATTTTTATTTAAAATTTGATGACATTTTATCCAAAATATAATTTCTGCCAAATGACCGCTGTGACTCTGTTGATGTTTCCTGGTGGACCAATTTTGCACGACATCTTTACAGTTAATACCGCCGTAAAATTCACACCAAACAGTGACTTTTTTGGATTGTAGAGGTACTCGATTTATCTCACGTAGATAAACGTTATTCCAAATCCAGCAATTTTGTTTATTAAGACAGCCACTCAACCAGAAATGATTTTTTGGTACCGCAAAGTTCTTTAGGCGAACAAAGCACTAATTTTAATGAATTATTAAAACTGTCATTGTGTGTAAATAGTATGCTATCAAATTTGACACTTATCGCTTGAAAATCTTTAGATATACTGAAATCAATTTTTTAAACATATTGGTAGAAAGCGTTCCCGTTATGTGTTCTTAGTATAGACAGTTGTTGCTAAACGTTGTTTTAATCGTTAAAAACAGGTCATTAACTTCTTCTGTCGATAAAAAAGCTTTACTTCAACATATTATCAAAAGAATCCGCACAAATATTATTCTTTATCAAACATCATTCGTTATGCGTACATGAATATGTTATTAAAACCCCATCCGTCGGGAAAGGGAGGCAGGCTTCCAAGTTTGTTGTTTATTTGGATTTGATGTTTTGTGTAATTAATTCAGCGGTTGTAATGTTCAAGTTGAATTGACACATACTTCATAACCCCTAATGTACGCTAGATTAACGATATATTTTAAAAGTCTTGTTGCCAATTTCAGCATGACGCTGCCTGTATGTCAATGGGCCCTTTATCTCATAATTTAACATATACCTAACCCCTTATTACTTAGGGTTGACAAATTATTGAATCTCTTTATACATACTGTCAGTCACCTCTAATCCTGTATAAAAATATTCTATGGCCTTCCCTAGTCTCTATTTTAAATATTTTAAAAACTTCAGCGCTTTCAGCATTAAAATGGATATCTTCCTAGTCTTAAGAACTGGAGCGGTCAGTTCTTTTCTGTATTCTGAGTCCTAAATTCGTATTTCTGTCTTCCATAATGTCGTTTTAATTTGACAGTACTTAGGTACTGTACGTTTGTACAATTTAAATGCGTCTCACCCAGTCTGGGGACTGGATACAAATAAATGCATCTTGTCTTCCAATAGTCGGATTTCCGCGTCGAGTTATGTGACAGGCTGACACTGGTGCTATGCACTGATTTATTATTCTGCACTAGATACATCCGTTTGCAAACTTAGCCTGATGAATTATTTGATAAAGTCAACTGCTAGCCCGTGACGATATACAGTACTTTATATTTAAAGCTGAAAATTGCGGGCAAACCTTAAGTCGTATTACTCAATAAATAAAGTACGGACAAATCACACAGATTGAGCTAGCCCCAAAGTAAGTTCGAGACTTGTGTTTGGGATACTAACTCAACGATACTATATTTTATAATAGATACTTATATTATAGATAAACATCCGAGACCCAGGTCAATCTGAAAAAGATCATTTTCTATCTTGACCTGACCGGGGATGGAAGCCGGGACCATATCAAATAAATAAACAAACAAACAAAGTCGCATTTATAATATTATTTAGGATAGTTAGGATTAGGATTTATCAGTCGAGACGGTCCTTATTTATTGCAGTCACATAAATGAGTAAATCTCGCACCAGTTTCAGTTCAGACGATCAAACGGGCGGTATGGTGCAAATCAGCGATTTTATCGACAAGCCGTATGACGATTTATCGCGTATGTTCGTGAACATCCAGCGATTGAAATATTGCCGCCAGCTCATCTTCCGCGGAGGCGGCGCGGCGTGTAAATACACCCGGCCGCGTGCTCTGCAGATCTATGGCCGTCCGGCTGGACGCTGTTATATACTGACCGTTTCAGTGTCCAGGTTTGCAGCTGTGGTTTATTTTAAATGTGGGAGAACTATCCTTGACTGAGTTAGGAAGTAAATGAAAAAGAATAAGGAGGAATTCAATTGTTTGCAATATGGGGGTTTTTAATTAAAAAATTGGCTTAAGGAATATTTTTAATCAAACTAGCTAGAGTGATCATAAAAGGATACCGTTTTTCGTTTTTTTGGAATTCTTAGAGAAGCGTCTCGTTGCGTATAAAATAATTTGATTTATCCGCATTTATAAAACGATTACATAACTATGACATAATCTAGCGTTCGAAGATATTCATCACGCGAAAACATCACTAGAACCGCTCGTTTACCTATAACAGCTAAAACGAAATTGCAACGCATTTCAAGATTAGAAAGTAAATCGTTTCGTCATACGCAGCCATTCATCTGTATAATGGGTGGCAAGGCGACATCATTGCTGCTCGCGGTAATAACTAAGTAATAAAGCGATGCATAACACGGCGCGTGGGAGACGCCCATTGTGTACCGTGTGTTTTATTCTTGTAAATCATTTTCTGCATGTCTCTGGCCCTTTCTCGCGAATTAGTGAGAGCAAAACTGCAGAGTGATATGTGTTATTTGAATGTTCTAATTTGTTAGAAAATACATTATTATAATGCAGTTATTACTCGGGTATCGTATGTACCACATCATATCTCTCTTGTACCTATATGAATTAGACTAAGGTGAAAAACTCAACTAATGATAAGATCAGTTAGGATTAGAACCTTTAACGACCATTTGTTTTGCTACTTGTATAAAATGGATTACATAAAAATGTAGGTTTTAAACAGATCGGTCCCAAATTATTTACTGGCTCAGCGACCGAAATTGGATCGTAGACTCGGAGACGAAAGAAAAAATAGGACAGACTAGCGTAAAAGCTTTGGAAACTGATATTATTTACTCAATATAAATACTAACTGTCCTGTATACCCTCTACTTCAAGTTAAAGTAACAACAATATTAACATGTTTTAATACATTTGAAAAGTAACTTTGCATACAAAGTCCGTCTACGACCACTGTGGTGGGTCAAGGATAGCCTTTGTTGTCGCTTGATGCGGTCCCACTGACATTAGCGGTCTGCGGATTATTTGCCACTCTCTGAATTACTGTATTGTAATTAACAAACGCTTTCAAAATATTGTGTCCCTTTAGGCCTTTCTCATCAACGTTTTGTTCATCAACTGAAGCTAATGATAAAAGTTTTGGACATGATTGCAAAGATTAATGTACTTCTGTCATTCTGAACTGATAACTCGCTTGAGAGATATTAGTGTCAAAATCATCTGTATTTATATAAAAAGTTTCCGACTCTCTTGTTGAAGTGTAAAAAATTTATAGCTAAAGTTGACGATAAGAAACGAAGTTTCAGGCGGTCGAGGAAAGTTTATTGTCGTTTTCTTTTGATGTTACCAACATCTCGCCACTGCCTTATTTTCAAGTTTGACATCAAATAAGCGAAGTGAACTAACAATTTATCGATCTATGTTGAACAATGGAATATTTATTACTAGCAGTTACCCGCGGCTTCGCCCGCATGATATATAGCCTGTGTCCTTCTCCATACCCTAACCTATGCCGTATGCAAAATTTCAGGATGATCGGTTTAGTAGATTGGGCGTGAAAGCGTCAGCGACAACCAAACTCACTTTCGCATTTATAATATTAGTTTGGAAGTTAAGATTATATTCTTCCTACTCCGGACCAGTTATCAATTGTACGTTGACTACTATTGAACGAGTACATAGCTACTCCACGACGAATGTTGAATAACTTATTGCTCTTGTTACAATTACACAAGATAACACAATGCGTTGTGTGTGACAAAGGAAACGTGTTTGGGCGCACGTGTCTTAGATATGAGCTCGTGTTGAATGTGACTCAGCCTAACGGGCCCTGACGGAACGGCGAATTAGATAACTGACATTTGCATTCCGTAGGCAAAGCCAACCCTAGAAGGTAGCTTAGGGTTGCGCTCTGTCATTGCAAACGCTATTAGCATTACTATTGCGAGGGGTTTTTTGGCGACGACTACTGATGCATAAAGAAATTTACTTTTGGAATCGAAGTTTACGACTGAAATGACCTTACTCTTAATGTTATCTGTTTTGTATATCGGCAAGAATACTAATGTTCTGGGTAATGTTGCCGGAACGCTGTTACTATGAAGCATAACACCCGGTTTTCGAATTTATTAACCATTTGTTTGATCGAGTCGTTTGATGCGAAAATTCGCGCTTACGATTCGGAACATTATAACTGCACACTAGAGATGCGTTCGCCTTTCCAAGTCTCCACAGTGACGACCAATAAATTCCGAGTTGTTATTACTTGGCGCGATAAAACGTTACAGCCGAGGAGACACCCCGTTGATAAAAAATTTGATTCTGTACGTTATTTCCGCACTCATTTAATGGCTTGTTTTACGGGAGGACGGTATATTATTGTATTAGATTTAAAGCACCTTCGCCAGATACACGTAACTTGCGCTTATAAAATATTTAGAGACTTTAAAATCTTAAACTTTGGCTGTACCTTAATAAATTTTTCAATACATTTGCTAATAATGCGGTTCTTATGACATCGAAATCTGTATCGTAATGATGTATTTTACGGCACTTGTGCTTTTTACTTTACACCAATCAGAACCGCGCAATAGCCCAATGCCACAGATGCAAAATTTATAGAATCCGAGCAAAGAGTTTCAAGTTCAGCATGAAAACTTTTTTTCTGATTCGTGAGATGTGATTTATTAACCGACTTCGAAAAGGAGAAGGTTATCAATGTACTTTTCTGGAGAAAATAAACCTGAGTAAATGTACCTGATTATTATAAATGTATTTTTACAAACTGCTTTAACTACTAACTTTTATAAATTCCTTATTTGCTGAACTTTAATCTTGTTTTAGTTTAAGGTAATCGCAAATGTATTGAAAAATGTCGTATGATACTCGTACGGTAAGCTGTCTTTTATAGCCGTCGGTTTATTATAAGCACTCGACTTCGCCTCGTGCCTATAAACACCTCGACTATAATATCCAACTTACCGTACTTGTATCATAATGTACTATTACCTTATTACACTATATTGATAGCTGTCTTTTATAGTCGTCGGTTTATTATAAGCACTCGACTTCGCCTCGTGCCTATAAACACCTCGACTATAATATCCAACTTACCGTACTTGTATCATAATGTACTATTACACTATATTGATAGTAGGCTGCACATTCTTAATCAAGGAGTGCAATTCTTGGGTTTGCTTTATATCTACGGCAGTGGGAAAGTGAAAATAGAATAAAATTTGGTTAAAAACGAACGAGATCAAATGATTTTACGAAAATATGTCTATCTCACTCGCGAAAACACTATTTTGTACTAACCTTAGCAGCCTTAAGTTTTGGTTATCATTTTAATCTAAGTATCCACTGGTTAGTCACCACCACGATATTTGAGTGACCTACATAGAAGAACAAGGGGCAAGACTCAGTAAACAAATACTCGCAAATGTCACGAAGTACTGTAACCATATTTCATAATTAGGCAGGCGTAATAAAATTATACTTAATTTTAGGGGACGTCCCAAATGTCAAGCGTTTTTTTTCCGTTCAACATTTTAATCGTTGCGGTCCGATATACTCGATACTTATCGTGCCCACATTTATTTCATTAATTACGAAATGTGTTTCGTTCGTAACGACCCCTGGTATTAATCTCGTGGCTTAAACGCGGTATTACAATGTTATACTCGAGGACCTTTTTGACATTTACATATTGAAAATGTACGCGTATTCGTCTCGGTTCAATATCAGGGATTGGCAGGACTCTTGTCTGTCCTTTCACAGGGTGTTAACAGGACTCTATTTTTGAACCGTAATACATTATCGCCACTGTTACAAAAAAAAAACACATTAAAAATTAAATATAAAAAATATATAAATGTGTAAACCCTCATACTACGAGTAGAAACATGATTTTCTAATGAACTGCAATTGTTTTGCAACTGCATGATTTTTAATAGGTTTACATTCCAGTTCTACGCTGATTAAGTACCTATGGTTTCGTTTGAATTGTATAATAAGCGTATAAATGATTACACAACTTAAGAAACACCTCATTATGGCTGTTATATGACATTTCCTGTCAACCTGAGCTTTATATATGCGATCACACATTCAATCCTACACTGTGCCTCGTAAGTATTATAATTTACTTTCACGATTGCGTGGTCGATATTTTGAGATTTCATATTATGTGAATGAGGTTTTGACATACTTACAATTAATTAGGCAAAAACAAAGATTTGAATCTCACGCGTTTTGTTCGCTCAGAGTAGTTTCGTACTATTAAAAAGATGATGATGAGGTAAATTATATATCTAATTGATCACATACCTTGATTTAATATTGAACCAGCACTCACCGCAATGGAAAGCAACAGATAATTCATTGCGTACCTGTCTTCCGCAAGCGCTATTCTCTGAGACGTATTTTATTGAGAAAATAATATTCTTGTTAGTAAATTAAATATTAAGTTACGTGATGTTATGTGGCTTCAGTTTTGTGGTTGTGAGCATTTGGCAAGTACAATGAATTCAAAATAACTCCGAGTTTAATCACCTCATTGTAAAACGAGTTTTTGTCGTAAAGCCGTCGTAACTCGTATCCATAGTCATTGATGAAAACGAACAATCGCATGCAAAATATGAACATACTACGACTTCATAAAATACTTTTACAATGCAAATGCTAATTAGTATGTACTTATGTATTTTTATCCGAAAAAGTATGTATACATGAAATGTTACGTCTTTTCTCTACAAATGTTTTCAAAACTTAAAACTTAATTAACGTTGAATTTTACGAAGAGTATATAAATGACACCTAGATTCCGTTGCGTTGATGTTCTTGTTTTGAAATTTTGGAATTCAATACCCAGTGTCAAAAAATATTTGAACTTCCCATAGAAACTCGACTTGCTGATTGGTGAATTTGTATGGGTAGTCCAATATTTTTTTTAATTTTTACCATTATTTTTTACGGGTCTATGCTTGTTATTTACAATCACTCTGTATATTTACTATACCTAAATATAAAGACGATCGTCGAAGTGAAATTCTGTCTGTTTGTTTCCGTATGGTGTCAGTTGAAGACCCTGGAATTTTATCATATGGTATGTAAATTATTCCTTGAGGAAATAAAACTTATCCCACCCAGGCGACGTTGCGGGAAAAGCTTGTGTAAATATCATATGATGCAAATAGTATAAGAGAACGAACCAGCTTTAGCCTATCCGTTGCTATCTTAGCAATAACGCTTTGTTGAATATGCATGCCCCAATAAAATGCTTCCACTATCTCATAAAACTAAGGCTCCTTATCTCCACGCTTTGTATGAACGTCGGCATTTTTCTCAATCTCAAACCTTCATGGCGCAATTCGACCCTTTTCTCATAAAAGCAGCGCGTTCCTAATCTTTCAGAGAAAGATGGTTATTTATTCAAAGGTTCGGGCGATGGAAGACTCATTAGAGTTTTCATATTAGACCTTTCACACATCATTTGCACTTTTCACCTTATGCGACATTGGAAAGCTCTCCAAGAGGTTTATGGCGCGGTGGCCCCGGCAGTTTTACGGCCGGCAGCGATCTCGAATAAGGACCCTCGAACGTTACTCCCGAATTTCCATCCTCCACAGCCGTCACTTGATATCACCCGTTGTTTTTTTGGCCGAATATAAAAAAATATTTTTGCAAATAGATACTCTCAGCGTGCAACAGTATCTCGGAGCCCATTCGAGCTATCAAATCTTTCGACACGAGTCTGATACGCAGGACGTTGTATGAATAATTTATTTAGTTATTATCGCGGCCCTTTGTTGTATTTTTCTCTTATTTCCGCGTAAAAGTAAAATCCATTTTCTCCAAATCAATGCTTTTTTCTGAGATACCAGTATACTATGCTATGTTCATATAGCATTTCGATTTCCTCTTATTTCCGAGTAAACGTAAAATCCATTTTCTCCGAATAAATGATTTCATTCGAGATACCAGTAAACTATGCTATGTTCATATAGTATTTTGAGATAATGTACATTGTTGTACTTTTCACGTACGTCAGTCTTTGGCACTCATCATAAGTTACTTTCAAACTTTATTGCACTAAAATGGTACTTTGTTAGCACCCTCGAGACTCGATACCCGGAGCTTTGGGTTTGTTACTGCGCCGCGTATCATCTTACGAAGTTTGCCCCTAAACATCCACTCCTCCGGGATAAGTCCTGTAATGTTAGGATTAATCACCGTCTCGTCCGTAGCAGCTCCATAATGACAAATGAGGGATGGTGCCGGAATACAAACTTTTCCATAATACTTACAAACTCTTGGGTGGACACAAACTTGTGTTACGTAGATTTATGGGTCAAAAGTGTGCTGTGATATTACGGAAACGGGTTTTTATTCATCACTATACTAAAACAATCATATATACAAATATAACTAAATAAATCCTTCCTGACATTTAGGCCTATAAATAAAATAAATGTTTATCGGAAAGAGGAAAATAAAGAGCAAGCAATTAATCCCAGCTCATTGTTAATTAGAGCCGCTAATCCCAGACATAGGACATATCCCCCCCTCTGGCAGATAATAAAAGTGTGCACTTTGTTCACATCCCTGGCAATACGAGGATTCTTTATCACTCCCTGATAAAGGGGAGGGGCGAATTCGACTAATTCCAGCTTTTAAAAGGGATTCCCGGCTTCCGGCGGGCCACAGGGATTCGGGGATATTCTACGACCACGTCTTATCTCCGCAATTTGGTCGGAATCCCCGCGTTTTACTGAAGCGCTCCCGTTTTGAAATGGAATTGATTCCGCTTCGAGATCCACAGATTGAAGTGCACTGAATGAATCCCGTCGTTGATTGAAAAGTTTCAAACTTATACTTTTGAGGGGTAAATATTGAAATTCGGAATCGCTAGTCGAATCACGTCATCTATCTATTTTATTCTATTTTCTTGAAGTAAAAGTAACGTTAGTCATATGAATGTTGATTGAAATAATTTAGACTGTGCGTTCACTAAATAATAATGTTTGTTTGTTTCTTGTAAGTGGCCAACACAAGTGTCGAATTATTCAAGCTAAATAAATAGGTACCCATGGAAATATTTCGAGAAAAGTATTTCGTTTTTACTTTCATTATTTTACACGTTGGACGAAATCATTATCCTTCTGTTCTAAATATAATTAAGGCGCTCTTATAGTAACACTAGCATAGTGGAATTTTTAAAATTTAACAATACAAAACTTCTAATTACTTAGTGTATTTTTTGTATATTACAAGTCATTTACTAGTGCCATATTTAAAGAGAAAAACTTGAAAGAGTGGCCACTTTTAGCGTTAAACGATATGTACTTGTTAGATTTTTAAAATTGGATATAATTTAGGATTAAAAGAATTAATTGCTGGGTGGCGCTAGTGTTACTATAGCAGCGCCTTAACAATGTTTTTCGTCTTGTTTTTAACTGGATTATCTCTTTGTTTGCAATTGGAAAAGAAATAACCAATGTAACAGGAACGCCGAATAAACAACGATGTTTACTTTATATTTTTAAAACGTCATATTTTTCACATCGCCAACGTAATTAATCCAAATACTGGCTAATGGCCAACTCGACATAGTAAACGCTTGCGATATCAAACATTGTTGATGTAGTTATTACTGTTTGTAAAATTTATAACTTATTAATTTCTCAGAATGAAAACATCGCTTGTAATAAGGTTATAGTTTCTGTAGTAATGTTTTTATTGTTAATGCTTTCATCCGAGATAAAGGATGGATGAGGTGTGTTGTCATTCAGGCTTGTATGTTCAATTCATTATCTATAGTAGTATTATAAAGAGGAAAGGTTCGATTGTTTGTTTGTTTGCATTGAATAGGCTCTGAAACAACTGGATATTTTTTTTTAATTCTTTCATCTATAGAATGCTAACTTATCTGAGGGTGACATAGGCTATAAGTTACGAGGATAAAGTCGCGGGTAAATTGCTAGTTATTTAAAATTTCGTCAATTATGCCTTCCTCGTTCTCTCGCATTAGTTTATCACGGTATGGCCATCTCTTATCCTAATAAGACAATATTGACAATCTTTTTCTTACATTTTTTTAGAGACTATTCGGTGTTTCCGTTTTCCTTAACGAAAAAGATTAAACATACTTAATGAACGATAGTATGTTGTATGGTATAAAATAATTTGATACTAAACGTTAGGCTTTCATTTCCAGACTTCCTAAATAACATTTATCTGCAAACTTAACGAGTTTCCTCGGTCTTATTATCGTTGTCAGCGCTCAGCTAGACTTCTTACAAACTTAAATTGACCGCATCGCCTTTGTTTACAGGAAGTCGGGAACTAGCGGGATCCAATCGGCTGGGAAACTATTAAGGGGTGGGTAATAAAAGTTAGAGTCGGTACAGGGTAAAGGTCGAACGTCGTAGATACATCCTTTTTCAAAAATTCAGCTCCCATCGACGCTGGTCTGGGAGAAAAGAAAAAACTTAGAATGTACACAGCTGCTTCTCTTCCCACGCAGGCCGTAGAAACCGGCCGAGGGAATGGGCGCAAATCTAAGGAGTCATGTTAATAGACGGTGCAGCTAGCAACCCTATTTTGATTCCTCATTCCATCTTTAAGCCCATCAACAAGCTAAACGTGGCCTTCCGGTCTTATGGCCAGAGGCTCTGTCTACCCCGTAAGGGATAAAGACGTGATACTATGTATTGTAAGCTCCAGCTTCGAGTCGGGCCATTTGATTTACTTCTTCAAAGCGGGCACCATGATATCATTGTCATTTGCACATAGAAAAAGTCAACTCAACGGGTTATCGCTAATCATTGTTGTAGCACATTGCATTGGAATAGTCATTGGGAAAGTATTAG
Organism: Rhodophaea formosa; assembly: GCA_963082605.1. NCBI lineage: Eukaryota > Metazoa > Arthropoda > Insecta > Lepidoptera > Pyralidae > Rhodophaea > Rhodophaea formosa. The sequence continues at coordinate 18,276,101 of OY720205.1, forward strand.
GTTGTCTTGAGGAGAGAAACTTTGTTTCATATGTTCTCAAACTTAGCTTAACTTGATGAATCTGTTATTGAATCTCTGGTTCTTTCGAGAGTTAAGAATGGAAACCAAGTTTACGTACTCTGTCATGTTTATGTAGATTTCGTAAGTACTTGTACAAGGGACTGGATACGAGCCCTATTATATTTAAAGAGTTTCCTCTAGACGCATGTCTAAAAGAAATTGTTCAAGAGGAGCTGCATACAAATGTTTTGATTTAGTAAGCGTGACATAATTGCTGATATTGTTACGTCGAGCAACCATTAGACACAGATGTCACTAGACTGTGTTAAATGGCGGAAATTACCATACTAAATTAATTATCTTCAGTGGCCTTTGAGAAGTCAAGAACAAAGTGAATTTTAAGTTAGACATCTCTATTGGTTTCAAAGTCACCTCGTCGTGTATTTTGTACTTTACATGTACAAAATACACGACATCATATTGTTATTGTTGCTTTCCTTGGGAAAAGAAGCGAAGAAAAGAAGCTCAGAGCCTAGACTAGAGACAAAATTTGTATATTTGTTTGTTGTAATGGATACAATCAAATACTATAACTATGTACTGCCAGAGTCATTTAGCTAGAGCAGTCAGAGGGTTTAGCCTACTTACGACATCCACGGGAAGACTTGGAGTGTTCCTATTCTACTCTGCCGGGAACGACACGGCCAGTCTGAGCCATTATGTATGTATTGTATCTTTTCAGCAGTGGTCTTTCAAAATCGCTATTGATATCTAAATTTGAATAAAAAAATCATTTAATTTCTTATCTTAATTTCGGACCAAACACTCGGTTAATCGGTTGGAAAAACTATTACTGGAAAGCAAATATTTCAGCTAGTGGATAAGAGCCGGTCTTACCCGTAGAAGTGCAGGCTTACGACCCCCGACGCGTCACCATGGCGACGGGAGTGCTGAATTAGTTAAACGAATGATGAACTCCGCCCCGCCGCTCCGAGTGTTCGCGTGCCTGAATTGCACCCTTATTTTCAGTCGCCAATCATGGAGCTTGCCTTTGAGGGATCGGTACCCAATAGTTACCAAATGGAACCCTATTACTAAGCCTCGGATGTCCATCCGTCTGTTACGGGGTTGTATTAATTTTCATCATCATAATATATCATCCGCTATAACAACAAAAAATAAAAACAAAATGAAATGAATGAAAGAATTTGAATTGAAATATGATATTAATTTTACTCCAATAGCAATAATATAAGCAACCCTTCGTTTGCATTCCGACCGACTCCTTAGTACTTGGCCGCCTTTTCAAATTAAATTCATTTACTTTAAGACTTTGAGTAATATCTTAACTATTTGCAATCGGGATAGTCAAGGATAGTGTTAGCCACTTACACACACGCAAAACAATAACAACTTAATCATAGATAACTATCAGAATTAAAACACATGACTAATATAAGAGTCTTCCGTCCATAATATGTTTTGTATGACCTACCCGCATCTGACATCATTGTCTTCTAAGCACACGCCATACTATTTTAACTCATGGTTTATTACACTTTATTTATGGCTCTAATGTCGTAAATAACTACACGTGTCATCCGTCGAAGACATTAGCTGTCGTCGGCCCGTCAAAGTGAAGCTGTATGATGTCAGACTGACGTTTAGCTGAAACCCGTAACGTACCTAATTATACGTGTTTCATTAATGATGATTTTCAGAGATACCGCAACTGAGTCATAAGGTCTTATTAACCGCTGTTATTAGACAATCTTTGACAAGAAATAACAACTTACCGGACAACGCCTATGTACTACCTCTAGATATTTGCCATGGTTGTAAGCGTGCGTCGATAGTATGGATAAACGTGATTTAGTTTTATTATCACCTTAGCTTCTACCCTATTTAATCCGCGCGTATTCTCTAAGAAATGAATATTCGCATGCAAAAAATCATGCCTCTCGATTGCTTTATTAAGGAGAATAGATTGGAATATTTCTGAGAATACTTTTAATCTTTGTTTAATTGAATTAAAATCTGTCCGTTGTCTCTAGGCCATTTTCGTCTTTCTGTTAAACTAACTTCACACAACTTTTACGTACGAGTTCAAAAAGTAAATACGAGTAAGTATCTATGCGCTTGGCTCTTCAACTCGTAGATAAAGCTCCGACATTATCATTGAAGTTATAGTGATTAACAAGAAGGAAACTGACTTGACTTCCATAACAAGACGTGAAACTTATAATCCCCTCTTCTAAAATGTAAACTTCGGTTCGTTAGATACCCTTATTTGACTTCACTTGAATTAATAGTGCAGCATTCTTGTTTTACTTTGGTGGATGTCGCGACGCCGAGGTCTTTGACCGACGCCATCGGTCGCTATAGCAACGAATACCTACATGGCGGGTACATGCAGCCTTGTGGTGTTTGAAAAAGCTTATTATGAATAGCTCCTTACAAGGCTTTTTATTTCTCGTTAAAATTCTCCCTCGAGAGCACCTGAGGCCGTTGCTGCCAGCTGCGTAACGCTTATCGCTATTTAGTCTGTGCTCCTTTTAATGAGTGATAATGAGTTGTCGCGGTTACTAGCTTGTGTAATATTTTGACTCATGGAATAATATACAGTCATCGTTTCGTAAATTGCGATTTTCTACCTAGTTGCGAGATTCGAAATCAATGCGTCGACAAATACCTACTCGCTTTATGGCCGTCAACGGCGGCACTCAATCGATGTCCTCATTTATTGCAAGCTCGTTCAATTCAATATGGACTGTTACTGTGTTACCTAAATAAGACTGCAGTTGAATAAGAATTGCAGTATATAAAAAAAAAAAATCAATAGTGAAGATAATAGAAGCATATCGTTATTTGCACAGCTGTTGTTGCTATCAGAAAGCACCCGCGCAGTGACCCTATCTGAATGACAGTATCGGCATGACCCTGTTTCCACGTCCGCGAGTTTTCGCTTTGTCTATTTATTTCATTGTTTCATCCACTGTCATAGAATAATAACCACGTTACATAATCCGATAGGCTGATGAGTACCTTCATATTGTTGGCACAAGCCTCCGTTGCTTTACATAATATTATCTCACACAGCGTATGTTATTAAATTACTCAACCGGCTCTCGATGCTAACAGATAACACTCCGTTATTTATCTTGCCATTACAGGAGCTCCCGTGTTCCTCTCTTATTATATTGGATGGGCGTCGCCTATAATATACCATGTTTACTGTTATAGCTTCCGATGTAGCAAATTACGTCAGGGCTGTCAAGAGCAGTCCCAAAAGTTTACAAAAAGGGCATCCATTTTACAGATAACGTTCGCCAACCTTTATTTATTATGTAAATTCGAGATGAATGCAAGCTTTGCGTGCTTATGTCCTGTATATATGCGAGAATGTGGCCGTTGCTTGGATCTATCTATTTACTCTGAGAATTTGGGGCCGACCCGTTATTTTCCTCTTCACGTCTTTTGTTTGATGTTTTGGGACGAAATATCTTTTGCAGTCGCCGAATTCGTTAAAGCTTTTCTCATACATTGTGGCTATATTTAGGAGTTAGCGGTATTCATTTCCTTCAAATGACTACGGCTCTATTGTGTGTTCTCTGAGAGTTTGCTTCTAAAGGTCTTCTTTTATCATTAAAGCTTTTGATGAGGGAGCTTTTGGAAAAAAGCGGCTTTTAGATTGATGCCAAACAAATTGTTGCTCTTTGAACACTTTTATTTACTGATTTTGTTTGCAATTTTGCCGTCCGCGAGCCGCAGGGCGCTTTAATGAGGCAGTGCGTGTAGCGGATTCAATTTGCCGAGGTCGGCACATTGTTCTCTCCATCTCTGGGCTGCCATTACACGGCCGAGTTAATCTCTGTTTTCTCCCATGTGGCGGTCGCGAGGTCAATGTTGTAGAGACGTCTTTCCGGCTCTAAAGTTGTGTTTCAAGATCGTTATCTTAACTAACTTAATGTGCTATGTTTATTTTTCATTTTCTGTAAGCACCTTTGCTTTTTTTCATATCAGTGCATTTTATTTATGTTCAATAGATTAATAATAAAATTTTGATCAAAATGTTATTTTCGTACTGTATTTGAGTCTATGTTGTAAACTTTTTGCTTAAGTAACTTTTAGTCTTGGTCTGCTGGAGGGATTGTTGCATTAGTCGTCTGGAAGTTAGACTTCTGAAGGGAAAACCTCATGTTCTAGATTGTCGACCAACGAGTGGCAAAGTTTTTAAACAACAGCTGGTTTTTAGGGTTCCGTAGTAAACTAGGAACCCTTATAGTTTCGCCATGTCTGTCTGTCTGTCTGTCTGTCCGTCCGCGGTTTTACTCAGAGACTATAAGTACTAGAAAGCTGTAATTTGGTATGAGTGTGTATATTAATCATGGCAAAAAAGTCGTAGAATAAAATCTTGAAAAAAAAATTTTTTTTGGGTAGCTCCCATACAAGTAAAGTGGAGGAGTATTTTTTTTTTCTCTATTTACCCATCGTGTGGGGTATCGTTAAAAAGGTCTTTGAAAAATATTGTGAGGTTGAGAACACTATTTTTCGATTTAGGGATCCATTTCCGAAATATTTGGTTTTAAAGTGCAAAATTTTGTTAGAGGTACGTGTCCCCCCCCTTTATCTGCTAAACGGTTATATATGGATACGTGAAAAAAATTACAGCAGTAGTATATATACTGAAGTTGAAAGGAAAACTATCAGAGCTAGGTACTAAGTGCAAACTAAAAAGTTATAGGCAACCAACTTATAAAATGTACTGGAAAATGTAAAATTTCATACAAGCTTCATTGTTAGATGTTTTTGGTCGTTAAACTGTGAGGTGCGAGTGTAAACAGTGTGAACTCAAAGTTATCATTCGCAACTACGGAACCCTACACTGCGCGTGGCCCGACACGCACTTGGCCGGTTTTTATTCTATTAGATCCTACATCAGTGGTGAATTCACCTAAAACTCTGATAAGTCTGACATGGATTTCTTACTTATTTACAACTTGTGTGACCTGTTTATAAGAAAGTTCTTATAATAGACTTCCAAAAGCGGATTGATTGATTCCGTCTGTCGTATGATATGAGCTAAATTAGGAAGAGGGCCGTTTCACAGTGTCTGTTTTTCTGTTACACCAGCTTAATATAAAGTATTCTAACCGTGGTGGTGACCCTGAGGTCCCATGTACCTGATGGGCCGTGAATGAGGAACGGCACTCGCGGCCCGCGCCGGATCCGCGCTCCGCTGCCTGCATTGTCGTCTTCCGCGTTGCACTGCACACGTGACTGTGCACGCTGTGTTCTATCACTCATATTTGTTTTATGCCTATGCTCTACTCAATTCCAATTCAACTGTACCATGTATCAAGGTGATAATGTTCACTATATTTCAGTTTTCATAAAATTATTGTTATGAATCTCTTGATGTACTCTAAGACTTTTATTTATTAATTGTCTTCGATTTTCTTTTGCTTTGTATTGTAATAGATGACTTAGTAATTGTGAGACCAGAAAAATGCGGCCTTACTAATATCTTAAGTGCAATAGTTTGGGCACTTGAGAAATGTTATTAATACCACTTAGTTCGAGGAAGCCATAGTGGCAGATTTTTATGAAGTACTTATCGGTTATTCCCCGCTTGGTATTTGCAACGAAAGGCCCACCCACCCGCAGTCTAAGAGCCCGTGTACACCACGTTTTTTCAAACGCGGCTGTCAACGCGATTTGTCGGCGCGCTTTTATTCTACATAGCAGTTGCTTGTGTTCGATCGACACGTCCGTTAGCATTGCATCTGTGACAATGCTCACACAACTTTCATTCGCTCGTAAATGGGCTCATATCCCCATCGTGCTACTGTTCAGGACGTTCTGCTTCGTCTGTTAGCATTGATACATGCGCGCTAAAGCTTGGTGTGCATAGGCCCTTATAGTTGGTCAATAGCTTCAGGTAGACCAAATCAGGTTCTAAAAATTAAGTGATTAAAAGCAATGCTGTTACAGCTACTACAGTCCTCGGAGCATACCTAATACCCTGTCTATTTACTCCGTAATACTTCCGAGGTATAAAATCAGTCTCAAATATTATTTTTCTACGAATACATCGAATGTTTTTCACCCTTTGATTATATGAATAATGAGCAGTCAGACGTCTGCTACCATTTATAATCGCTATGTGACGAAATAGCATTCGAATTTCAAGCCCAGCCTTACCTTACCCAATTCGATTATTTTATGATGGATTCCAGCCTCGATAAGAAATCTCGACTCATACGGCACGTACAAATGTAATTTCCTCACGGCAATTACCAAAACTCGAATGTGACCTGTGACGTTTAAGAACGTCATTACAGGAAGATTTATGGCAGAACTTTTCTAATAAATTATTATTGCTTCCTTCGGTGGAACTGTTTGCGGAATTGTCGAGTTATTGCGTTTCGCCTCGTAATTAATTGCCCCAGGTTAATGTGACATGTTCAGGACAAGTTGTAAATGCTTGAACGTTGATGAAACATTGCTGATTTAAATTTGTTTCCTCCTATCTGGAATTTGCAAATTACAAAATAACAGGAGATTTATTATATCATTAAAATCCCACCACGCCGAAAATCTACGGACTTCCTAAAGTACATAAGGAAAACTGGCCTTTGAGACCGATTGTGAGCCAAATAGATGCACCTACGTACAAAGCATCTCGTTTTATGGCTGACATTCTACAGCCGCTAACAGGAAATACAGGAAGTTACGTGAAGGATTCGGCCCATTTTATCGACTTGCTACAGGGGGTCAGGCTGGCCGACGAGGAACTCATGGTGAGCTTTGACGTTACTTCTTTGTTTACAAATGTACCGGTAGAGGACACTATAGATATCATCTCAGAGTTAGCAATAGCCACTGACATACCTACTGAGTACATGCGTATTATTGAGTTTTGTTTAAAAAGCGGTTTCTTCGTGTGGCAAGGCGAATATTACACCCAAATAGATGGAGTGGCAATGGGGTCTCCCATAGCGCCAGTGGTGGCAAATATTTTTATGGAATGGTTTGAAGAGAGAGCATTGAGCACGGCGCCGGACAGACCGAGACATTGGTGGAGGTACGTAGACGATGTCTTTGCCATTTTGAAGAAAAACCATTTAACACCATTTCTGAAGCACCTCAATTCTATACATCCTAGAATTAGCTTTACAACGGAGAAAGAAAAAGATGGTGTTCTAGCTTTCCTGGATGTGTTAGTGATGAGAGAACCAAATGGTGAATTGTCACATACAGTTTATCGGAAACCGACGCATACAGATCGCTACCTTAGAGCAGATTCTCACCACCACCCAGCTCACTTAGCGTCGGTGCCACGTTCTCTCATCAACAGAGCGATGCGACTATGTGACCCTCGATTTCTAGGTTCGGAGCTAGCGCACGTTAGGCACGTTCTAGAAGCAAATGGTTATGGTTGGAGACAGAGTTGCAGGATAAGTGCTAATGAAGCCAGGAACATGGCGTCAGCGGATAGAGCACGATTATACCTGCCTTTTGTGAAAGGGGTTACGGATAAAATCGGACAATTGCTACGCCGGAAATATTGCATTAAGACCATTTTCCGGCCTCTTACACAAATAAGGCAGTTAGTTCGCTCTCCGAAGGATAGAGACCCATTAAATGTCCCGGGTGTTTATGAAGTTCCTTGTGACTGTGGGAAGAGCTACATAGGCGAAACGGGTCGCAACATATCTACCAGGCTGAAAGAGCACATCAGAAGCATTAAGAATTTGGACAGAAACGGGTCAGCCATCGCCGAACATACTTTGGAAGAGGACGTCACGCACTATATTCGTTTTGATAGGGCCAAAGTCCTCGCTAGGGAAAAGGCATTCTTTCCCCGAAAGATAAGAGAGGCCATAGAAATAAGTCGACGTCCAAACTTCAATCGGGATGTAGGTTGGACTTTACCCGCAACCTGGAAACCGATTCTGCAAAAGAGTGATATCTTGAAGCACACTGATTCAGTAGAGGCCGATACGATTAGCTCTTTCCACACACACGCACCGTCACCAGACACCGACGACGAAGAAATAGGATCCACTACCTCCGTGACCACGCAACACCAGGATCCCGGGACTGACTCGCTTGTTCCCCCCTCCGCCAGGGCGGCGCGAGCCGCTGCGCGGGCGTCGCGTCGCGAGCGGTTAGTTCGGGATCCACCGCCGCGCGTCCCGCACTCGCCTTGAAAATGGGCTCCTGACGAGTCCGAAACTATAGTCGGCAATCCCGACAAATAGCACGTGAGTGACCCGTTGATATATATATATATATGAGGAGATTTATTCAAAATGAACGTCAAATTTTGCCATCCAAAAATGTTTATGACATTGAATTTCGGTCGTTTGAGTAACACAATATAGGTATTCATGAATATAAATTGAGTTGAGTTCAAATCGTATTTCACATGTGACATTGAAGTAAGTGAGGAGTAATTAAAATAAAATATCTTGTAAAGCTTGTGTTTACAGAGACTGCTGTATTTGCATATCGTTTAAAATTGTTTGCACTCATTACGTTCTTTTATCACGCGTCAAAAGAAATATACATCGAGATTTAAGCATTTGTATTCTTATAATGTACACGTTTGTATTCTTATATATGTTTCCTAAACATGGAGAAAAAATGCAAATCGTTAAATAAATACATGAGTTTCTTTTGAAGATATTGTGTACACGTGAACATTACGGAGTACCGCACCGTATCGAAAAAATTGGCCAAGTGCGAGTCGGGCTCGCGTATGAAGAATTCCTTACCATTCTATCTATACAACATTAGACTATAGAGCATAAGACGGCATATTTGTTGTATGGGAGTCCTTAAATATTTGTTTTATTGTTTTTTGAGATTGTTTCTATAACGGCAACAGTAATACATCCTCGGTGAAAATTTCAACTTTCTATCTAACACTGTTAATGAAATACGGCCTGGTGACAGACGGACGGAAAGTCTAGTGACGGGTACGGGAATCCAAAAAAACACCCTATTAAAATCTTACCTGTACAACAGAAAACTTACCAACACTTTTTGTTGATTAGGTTTTACAATTTTACGCACACATGTATTTAATATATCCTTTCCTTATTTCCAGGGAACAAAACTATGGATCATAATGGAATACCTTGGCGGGGGCTCTGCCCTGGACCTTATGAAGGCGGGCAGCTTCGAGGAAATGCACATAGCGGTGATACTGCGAGAAGTGCTCCGAGGGCTGGACTACCTTCATTCGGAGAGGAAGCTGCACAGGGACATCAAGGCGGCGAATGTCCTGCTCAGCGAGATGGGCGACGTCAAATTGGCTGATTTTGGTGAGTATCCTCATGACATTTGTGCTTCCGGACCATAGAGCAAGGAATTTCAATGTAGCTCGCGCTTCGCTACATTGAAACTCCTTGCTCTGTGTTCACAATGTGGGGACAATTTTGAATGCGTCTACTTCTACCTTCCCGATCTTCTCAAAATTTTTGGTCCAGTGATGCTCCCGTTTTAAATAAATCATTTGAAAGAATATTATTAACTAAGCATTTTCGCGTAAAGTGGCCGTTTTTGACAAAAACGCTAAGAGAAGCTGTACGTTCTCACTCTTAATAGTGGTTCATAAATAGTTTGAAGGGTTATTTAGGGACTCGCAGAACAAAATTTTAAGTAATATCTGATTACTTACAAATAATTTACTTCAAATAGTGGCAACAACCCAACAACAAAGAAACCCCGAAAAATTCATGTTTGGTCTTAATCCAAGAATTTTAAGTAAGTAACTCAACCTTGCATTTTTCGATAATCAATGATACTTGGCACGAGTGTTGTAATGATTCGCTTCGATTTGTGTCACCCAGGAAATTAATAGTTATGTAGAATAAATACCTATTAGGATTTTTATCGATGGACACATGATCTTACGTATAATCTGTACCATCTTCAAATAACAGATGAGAATATTATATATACTATGTTGTTGACTCGAGAAGCAAAGTAAATGCTCCAGAGCGTACAAGACTTGTATATCTTAGACGGAATCTAATTTAAATTTCAGTCTAAGAATCTTGTCGATCGCCTCTCTCGTTGATTGGTCTTAAAAGACGTTAAGACACATCACTTAGATAGCGTGATAGTTGGTGATAACGGCCGTCCGTGGGTACGAGGCTTATCTGGAAATTATAACGACTGCTTGTGAAACGGACAGCGGCGATGATACTTCGGTTACGCAAAATAGTGGTTAGATCTTAATTTATTTGGGTTATAAGTGGTTATAAGTGTAAAATGTTGAGGTAAATTACGTAAAAGATGTTCATAATGACGAGCCTTTTCCTCTAGTACTTTTTTATTCCATCGATGCCTTTGTACAGTCGAATTGACGATGAAAATGCAAGCTATCTTTATTACTCGAAGTATAATGTAACTAGGACCTATTTCAACGTTGTAGCTGTCTGTTCGGTCTGTAAATACTAGATATCTTATCAAGTCTCAAAGAGCTTTTAAATAACTAAACAAGCGAAACGTTTCCAAAGATAAAATAAGTTAGATTATATAACTACAAGCATAAGTAAAGGACTTTACAGTTACTATTACTATGTATTTACTATAAATACTTACGTACGCTTGTCTACTAAATTGATTCCATCCAGCTGGCTCGTTTGATAGGGCTATGAGGTATTAAAATTAATCGCGTCCACATTGCTATTGTTGATTAATTTTCCTCTATTGCGACGTGGCGATGTGTTCATTGGAAAACCACTCGTATTATGGAGTGATTTCAATGTCACTTCATTGTAATTGCTACACATTAAGTATAAGTCAGTTTTAATTGCTGTTCTACGAAAAACATTGAAACTACGTTCTGATTGATGTTAATGGGTATCGCCTTGTATGTCAGAAGTAATTTTTGTACTTTTATAAACTTAAGACTTATACGACGCGAAGGTTCAGAATGGACATCTTCGAAAAGAAGAGTCAAGTAGGATAGGAGAGCAAAATATACACCACAAAAGTGATAAAGAAAAATGCTAGACGCGATGTCCTATAGCTCGATGAAACAAATTGTATAATGCTAAAGTAGAGTATGGTACAAGAGATACGTCAAACGAATTCAAACCCATGAAATTAGTAAAAAAAGAAGGTCAGTTTTCGCTGTAGCTTTATCATCTATTATAGTATATTTGACATATATCTAAGTGACGAAATGCTACTATGACTATTTACCATAGATTTCACGGATTTGAAAATCATTGACATATGAAATTCCATATTCAACTTAGTTTTATTTATATAAGGGTATCGTTCCACTTGCTATCTAAGATAATATTTGAATTAAACCTCAAACGCTTAATTTAAAATGAGTTTTAATAAGTTAATGTAATTAAAAAGAAACGCAGTAAAATAGCCAGACAGATATTTGAATTTTAATCACTTTATTTTGTCTCTTGGAATGTTAAATAATAAAACAAGTAGGTATACTTATTCGAACAAAATACACAGATTGAGCTAGCCCCAAAGTAAGTTCGAGACTTGTGTTGGGGTATACTATCTCAACGATACTATATTTTATAATAATATCAAATCAATCAACAAAAGATCGGGGATCCGGGGATCGATTCTGGGACTTCCGGTATGACAGCTTGGTAGGATGACCGTTAGGCCTAAGGTCGCCAATAGCTTTGAATAGCTATATGTTAGATGAGTAAAAGTTTCAAGGTGCCTTTTTAATTGTGTTTTATAAATATTTCTGAGAACTGTTGAGAGCTCCAACCATGAAAAATGCACAGTGCCGCGGTTCTGTTTCCACCCTCCGGTTGGGATATGGGTGTTTATATTCTTCTATAGAATTGCAATATGCAATGAACAGTCGCGGCAAGCGATGCGTGGACGCGAAAATATTTTACAGTCGACTATCTAATCAATAAGCCGTGATACCCTCGGCCGCGTCGCAGGAATGCCGCTGTGTTCGCGCTATTCTAATGCCGATGCGGAAAACGCTACAGTTATTTTAATGAGTATGTATGTAGGTTACTTGGTACATATTCGTGAGTGTACAACAAATCGTGCATCGTACTTTGAACCTGTTAGATTGCATTATATTTATTTAAAACATGCATATCAATGCTTTGAAATCATTAGTTCGGCGTAGTCCCGACATTTTATCATTGTACAAAGTAGGTAATAACTAAAAAAGAAGTGCGTCCCCCCACTTGGGGTTATTTTACACACTTTTTATTTCATAAGCTAGGCCAATTAACCTTGCCAAACTTCCTCAAAGAGCACAGTAAGTGTCCAAATAAAATAATAATTGAGTGTTCATTTTATTCTAAAATAAATGATAAAAATTGAAAATTAAGAAATAAATATTTACTAGCATCCTTCAATAATATAGCAATAATCAAAGATTCGGTATAAGTTAACCCCACATACCGCACCCCGAGCACGGCTTGGCCGCCGGCCAATATTTGAACATTTGCCATTCCGTGCCCTGCCAAAGACAACGCTCTATGTTCTTTTGTTTTGGAATCACAATAATATAGCTTTGGTAATGCTTCATATAAATAAAACTGACAAAAACTGTCGTGGGCAAAATGTTTGAATTAAATATTCAAATAGTTAGTGTCATCTGAAATTCTTGAATAGGTAGCAGCAATCATTATGCTGTAGATGTGAAACATATGTCATACATGTCATATATGACATTCAAAATAGGCAAATTAGTGTAGGGTAGCTACAGTTACCCTGTCTCAGTTTTCTAATTTAAATACCTGACAACTAACACTGAAAACAGGGCGATGGGAATATGAACAAGACGAATTGCCGCTGTCGATTGACAGTTGCAGCGGCATCCACAGTTTTTTTTTTGTATTGGAATATCAGCGTTCTTATGTATTTAAAACTAGATGTGCAGTCTACTATGAACCGGGCTCCTGAAAGTCAATAACCCGAGTATTAAAGACGTACATATACTTATCAATGCAGCATTTGGTCTCCAACAATAATTGGTATTGTTCCTTTCGCAACTTCGTGATGCCGTCAGACGCAGCGTTGTTTGAATAAGATTCAATTGGCTCCGATTTGGCGATGAATTCATAAATCGATGATCGGCCACCGCTCTGATGTCATTCTGCGGCGAATGTTCAACATTTATCTCGTACTTGGACGTGAATTAATGGGCAAACTCTGTGACTATGAATAAACCACGTTTTAAGCATATACTTAAGCTGCTTGTTTATGTTAATCAAATTGAGAACTCTCAGAATACTCAAAATTCTATGTTTACTTATATCTATGCCTACAACTGAAATTTTCAGGTTCCAAAGGGATAAAAGGAACGTTCTTCTTCAAATTTTTAAGTCCAAATGTGATGTGTTTTTAATTTACAAACATACATTATTATCACGCCTTTATTCCGAAATGCAACGTTTAGCGTGTTTGGAAAATTAAAACTAATTTTTATTTTAATATTTGATAAAATCATGATTAAATAACATTATTTTTTGATCTCGTTTCCAGGTGTGGCGGGTCAATTAACAAACACGACAAGCAAGAGGAACACATTCGTCGGCACGCCATTCTGGATGGCGCCAGAGGTCATCAAGCAGTCGTGTTACGACAGCAAAGCGGACATCTGGTCGCTGGGCATCACGGCCATAGAGCTGGCGAAGGGCGAGCCCCCCAACTCAGAGCTCCATCCCATGAGAGTTCTATTCCTCATACCTAAGAATAACCCCCCGCAACTTACGGGGAGCTACTCCAAACCTTTCAAAGAGTTCGTCGAGGCGTGTTTGAATAAGGATCCCGAAAATGTGAGTGATTTACATCTATTGTTGAGCTCTATTACAATTATTAAGGTAAGGACAGCAACAGAAAAGATATACTTGATTGCTAACTATCAAGGCCATAGAGCTGGCGAAGGGCGAGCCCCCGAACTCAGAGCTCCTTCTAAGTTCTCTTCCCCTTCCTTAAAAATAACCTGTCTCCAAAACCTATGTGAATTTGTGGAGGCATAACTGTTTAAGGGGCACACTAGGCACAGTAGCGACGCCAATCATTTTATTCCTAATACTTTACAAATAGAAAGAAATTCAAGAATGTAAATCATATAAGCACTAGTAAATAACCTGGAGTATTTTCGGAATCATGTTTAATATTATCAGAATCAGTGAGAATTATGAGAATCAGATTGATGAGATGAGAATCAATCAAAAACGGCCGTTTTTGGCGGTAATCACGTTTTCTCTTAATGACTGATTCTCATAATATTAAAACACGTTTCCAAAAATACTTCAAGTTATTTACTAGTGCTTATATGATTTACATTCTTGAATTTCCTTCTATTTGTAATGTATTAAGAATAAAATGATTGGCGTCGCTACTGTGCCTAGCCAAAAATGTGACTGTAAATTCCCTTGTGTTCTAAAGTACATTCCTAATGCAGGCAGAAAAAAGACATCGACCTATTTTGACGTTTGTACATTAAAGTTTTAAAATCAAGCACATTTTGTCTACACCTATTATAGTATTAATATAACAATTTTGGTACTTTGGGTTTAATTCACCAGTTTGACGATCATTCAGATTAAGTTAATATTGGTACATGGTTTAACTTTATATACATTTTCTCTATTTCAGAGGCCAACAGCAAAAGAGTTACTAAAGTTCCAGTTTATCAGGAAGGCTAAGAAGAATTCGTATCTAATGGATCTTATAGATAGGTATAAGAAATGGAAGGCGCAGCGGAGCGAGGAGAGCGAGACAGAATCAGAAAATTCAGACTCGTAAGTGTAATTCTATTGTAATTTTACCTTAGTTAGTTTTCTAGATCAAGAGCTATATTTTAGTATTGTCACTATTTTAACTTATTCTTCTCTTATTTTAATAGTTTTAACGTAAAAGTAGATGAAATATCTGAAAAGATTTTGATTAAACTATGAATGACTCTAATAGATAGTTGTATCAAAATCAAAGGCTCATCGCTTTTTACTCAAAATTAAACAGGTCGGAGTTATATAGCTATAGTAGGCTGTATAAGTGCCATGCAATATATAATCCTAATCCTAACTATCCTAACTTCCTAACTAATATTATAAATGCGAATGTGAGTTTGTTTGTTTGTTTATTTGTTTCTTTGTTTGTTTGTTACGCTTTCACGCCTAACCTACTGAACCGATCATCATGAAATTTTGCACACACATAGGTAAGGCTACTGAGAAGGACATAGGCTATATATCACGCGGGCGAAGCCACGGGTAACAGCTAGTAGGCTATATAAGTGCCACGGGCGAAGCCGGGGTTGCCAGCTAGTATTGAATATGAGTAATGTTTTACAGCGAGGAGTGCAGCCGAGGCGACGGCGAGGCGGACGAGCCGTGGATCATGACGGTGCGCGGCGGCGCGGCGGCGCGCGCGCTGCAGCAGGCGCCGCCGCACGACGACAACAAGCGCCGCCCGCCCGCCGACGACGCAGGTATGCCACACCGTTCAATTATTTGCTTTCTTTGATCAAGGATAAAGTCTAAGGAATCACGTCAATAGGCGATGTGGCTAGCAACTTATCACTATTTTGATTCCGCGTTCTACCTTAAACCTTTACAAGACAGTGGTAAATATATAACTACCAAAAATTTAGCCTTATGCCCCTGAGATAAGGTCCAAAAACAATGACATTTGAACGTGACTGCCTTATAATGGGTTAATGGACGTTAAGTGCGGGCTTAATGGGCATTTACACGCTAAACATGGCCTTTCGGTTTTATGACCATGGGATCTGACTACCCTGCAAAGCATACTAAACATACCCATTTCCAAAGTAGATACCACTATAATTTTTCGCTGGCTAAAATTAGTTTGTTTTTCATAATGATTGTATGAATGACAAAGTTACGTTTGCGGTTTATGAAAATATATCATATCTCAAAACAATCTTCAATGTCTCGATCAAACAAAAAAATTCATTGTAAGAATTCATTTAGAACTACTGTATATACATATTGCATAGATTTTTCGCTTTCTCATTCTAGAAGTAATAAGAGAGACGCGCTTTATTTTTATCATTTATTGTTTAACATTTGAAAGAAAAAATACGTGTCCAATATTTCCTGATTACCTGACCGACTAATTTTGACTGAGGAAACTAGCCTATTAGATGACAAATTTTTTATGAGGTTAAGTGTAGGTAAGACACAATAACAATTGACACAAAAACAGATTATTGAAAAATACAGTCGGTATATATATATATATATATATAAATTATATATATATATATATATATATATTAAACGTAACGTTTGTGTTATTCCAGTACTGGTTCCCCCCGCCATGTCCCCGAGCGGCGCGAAGCAGAACGGGTCGCTGAGCGCGCGCGAGGACACGCCGCCTACCGACAACCACAAGCCCAACAACAACAACGACAAGGCGGTGCGTCTATACCAAGAGCTCCTTATAGCGCAAGTGTCTTCCATGCTGATTTGGGAGAAAAGGAATATAGAATAAACCAGCTGCTTATCTGCCCGCGCACACCATAAAAGCTGGTCATAGTCATAGGTTGGGCAAAAATCTAAGGAATCACGGCAATAAGCGATGCGGCTAGCAACCCATCACTATTTTTATTCCGCTTTACACCTCAACGCCTACTAATATGCTAAACGTGGCCTCGGGTTTTATGACCTTGGGCTCCGTCTACCCCGCTAGGGATAAAGACGTGATAATATGTATGTACATCATCATCATCAGGTCTTTTTTTAGTCTCGACTCCAAGAGCGTGACACTCTCTGTATTACCAGAGCCATATTTAGACGGAGCAGTCAGATGATTTGTTAATTTCAAAATTTTAAATCATTCTAGTAAATTTCTTTCTAATATTTTGACTTGAAAGAAAGAAATTCCCGGGAAAATATTTGACTCGTTCACTGTCATCGGGCCTACGCAGTTTAATTTACAATTTCGCCATTCGCCTCATACCTTCGATAGCTCAGTTGGTAGAGCGGTGGACTGTAGAGGAGACACGAAATGTTGATATCCATAGGTCGCTGGTTCAAATCCGGCTCGAAGGATTTTTTTTGTTAGATCACATTTATCCAAAAATACGTTATATAAAGTCTTGAGGTCCTAACTTCGTTAAAGTCGTACGATTTATTCTGACAGTGGCACAGAGATGGCGCCACTTGTTGTGTCACGATTTTGTATCCACCATATTGTGGAAAAATAAAAGCACTATTCAGAAAAATATCTCATTTAAAATTAAAACAATATTTTTAGCATTTATTTGGAATAAATGATTTCTCAGTTAGAGCAAGTTTATGCCGCCTACCTTGTACGAGCTTATAGCACGCCTTAATTGGTCCAATATTTTTGTATGAGGTTGACTGTCTACACGTTAGTATCATATTGTCTTATTACTAACATTCTTTATGAAATAACACATTGCTCTAAAAGACAATCTTGCCTAAAGGCGCCCTTTCTATAAAGCCTAATTCGCGATCGGCTATTCTTTAAATTTTCGAGTGTTTTAATCATTAAAACTCGCCTTTTCCCCACATTCGCAAAAACAATACAATTTTACAAGTTTGGTTTATGTGTGAGGATTTGAGTGTAAGGATAAAAGTTTGTTTTTGTAAGTCTGCCGTATATTGGTAGTACAGCTGGACCAAGAGCTAATCCGTGCCTTCTGAATCGCGAGATATTAAAAACTACTAAATATACTACAACTACACAGTCCGACGCAATCTTTATGGCGGCTATGAACATCGCGCGCGTCTTAGCGCAGTACATGTATTAGGTTCAGCGGTGCGCGCGCGCAGCTAATATCCAAGATGTCATAAAGTTTGCATCGGACTGTACTAGACTACATAATTCAACGTTATTAAAATACGTAACAACGGGTTACTCACGTAAATAGTCAGCTACTGGCCGACATGTTTCGACCTCATCCGGAGGTCTTCCTCAGGGCAAATGTGAATTGAGACGCGCGCACGATGCCGTCCCAATCCGCACGATCAGTCGTCAGTGCAGATTGGGACGACAGGAAGACCTCCGGATGAGGTCGAAACATGTCGGCCAGTAGCTGACTAATTACGTGAGTAACCCGTTGTCACGTATTTTAATAATGTCTCACGTTAGTTTTAATCAAAAAATAATTCAACGCACAATTTGTGTGTTGCAGCCTCGGCAGTCGTCGAACGTGCAAGTGCCGGCGGAGCAGAGAAACGTGAAGGAGCGGGAGCGGGAGCGAGAGCGGGAGCGAGAGCGGGAGCGGAGCGACAGAGACGACAGGAAGGAGCGCAACGACCACCCGCCCGCCACCAGGGATAGCGTAGTTTATAATAAAGCGGTGAGCTGAGACTTGCAGTTGGCTAAAATGATTATTTTAAACGCGAAGGAGCGGGAGCGGAGCGACAGAGACGACAGGAAGGACCATAACGACCACCCGCCCGCCACCAGGGATAGCGTAGTTTATAATAAAGTTTTTTTTTTATTTCACGCTTTCAACAGAATTATATAAACAGGATTTAGCACAAACCTTTTATTTATTTGTTTCCGCTGATGTTGCAATGGAGTTACATCCCTTACAAGCAAACTAAATAATAATAAGCGAGTCTCGCTGCTACCAAGATGGGTGAATAAAACGTTTATTTTTGGTTTGCTTGTAATGGAAAACTTTTGAACAAGTCTTGGGGAAAAAACTAATCCTAACATATATTATAAATGTTGTAGTTTGATTCTTTGTATCTTCCACAAACTACTGAACCGATCAAAGAACATAGGCTACCTTTCATCCCGGAAAAATGTATTGTTCCCCAGGGATCCCAATAATTGCGAGCAGAGTGACGGGCGAAAGCTAGAATGAAATAAAATTTATGCTGGTAGCATCAAATTAATTTCGAACACAGGTTTTTTCACACCCTAATAATAAATTAAATGTTTCAGGCGTCGCCATTGGACCACAGAGGAGATAGAACAGCGAATAGTGAAGAGAACAAAGTGCGGAGACATCCTTATTTACAACAGCTCATCTACCCGTTACTCAATGAGGTAATTATATGGTCATGATGCAAATATTTACTTCAAAACATAATTTGAACGTGACGCATGATACGAATATTTGCTTAAAACATGATTTTAATGCCATGTTTCAAATACATCATCAGGTCTTTTTAAGTATCCACTGCAGGAGCACGACCCTCTCTCTCCTACCAGAGCCATAAATTTAGCCAGGGCAGACAGAGGATTTGGCCTACACTCTCCAGACGCTGGGACTGGAGAGGTCTCTTTGATGTTTATAAGCTTTGTTAAGCTTGAGTTAAGTCCTAAGTCGCCTTCTATGACATCCACGGGAAGACTTGGGAGTGGATAAAACATATTTACTATCTTATCACACTGAAGTCAATGAGGGTTTTCTGAAAGCTCACCACGAGATGGCACCTTTGAGGCTTCGACTTCGATAAGCCGCTGTCATTGGATAATATTTGCCAAGCAGCAATAATTGACAAATTTTGGCCCAATCACAGCTTTCAGGACCCGACATCTCTGTGCTGCCACTGCTTATTTCAGAACAGCCTCATTATTGAAGAGTTGGAAGTTTGTTAATCTCTAAAAATTATTGATATAATCTAAAAAATATAATTTTTAGCTTTTATATATTTTAATTTTCCTTCTGCTAAAGCGTGAGTGCCGGCAGACATTTTTGGCTATATCAACGCGTAGTTTAAAATTCTAAATATATACCCGAATCAGTAAGTGAGGAGATTCCCAGGGATCACCCTTCTGGTGATAATAATTATGTTTGTATGTCATGTATTCATTAGCGGGACCTGATGATGAATCCTAATCCTAACTTCCTAACTAATATTATTAATGCGAAAGTGAGCTTGTTACGCTTTTACACCCTATATACTGAACCGATCATCATAATAGTACATTGTGTAGCAAGGGCGGGATAGAAGACATTACGTCAAACGAGCGACTACTAACGCTTTTAGTAGTCCGAGTTTGTAATGTCTAATACCGGCCGTGATACACACAATGTTTTTCATCTCACCGAGTAAATAGAAGAGTAAAAAAAATATTTTTCATATTATATTGGTTGAAATTGTATAGTATGAATATTCTATATAGTTTACCTTGAAAATTAATATTTATGCGTCTGCAAGCTGGCTGATTAAATTATCTATATCAACATTATTGACCATGTATTCATTTATCATAGGGAATTTATTTCATGCAAATTAATGAAAATTACGATTACTTATAAATATTATGCCTAAAAATAAATAGCGGCAAACAGTGAACAGAAAATGCATCCGAGGATTACACAGATAACGAAAATGTTTTATCCAAAAAGTGGAAGTCAGATCGATGAATACAAACAGCCAGCCACGCACGGCCATTAACAATTCCAAATTTGAATTAAGGACAAAAATCTCGCAGAATAGTTCAAATGTTTTTTTCATCGGGTTCACTGGCAATTCCAAATTTGAATATTCGACTAGAAAACTTTTTGGATGTAGAAGATTTGACGCTTGTGCATGGTGTAGTGCCCTATTAAATTTAAAAAAATACTTTATGCGCTCTCGGGCTTTATGGAATTTGTATGAAATCTTATAGCCCGCGGTCGTAATAGCGACCATCCAGCCCACTTTGCTTGCATTTAATGACACTGTTTAAGGGTAGGTGAGATAAAAACTATATATCATGCGGGCAAAGCGGGTTATAGCTATTAATTGATAACTAGGTTGTGTGATATACTATCGTGTATTATATATATAACCCGTGTGTGTCAGCTGTCGCGCGCGCACGGCGCGGGCAGCGCGGCCGCCATCGAGGAGCTGCGGCGCGCCTTCGAGAGCGCCGAGCGCCAGGCGCCGCACCTCACGCGCGCCTTCGTGCAGCAGGTCAGTATACTGTAAACGAGTAGGGTACCATCTTATCCAGTAGGGCACGTATCTTTATATAACCGTTTAGCAGATAGAGGGAGGGGGGATACTTGCCTCTAACAAAAATTTGCACTTTAAAACCAAATATTTCGGAAACGGATCACTAAATCGAAAAATGGTGTTCTCAACCTCACTATATTTTTTAAAGACCTATTTAACGATACCCCACACGATGGGTAAGAAGAGAAAAAAAAAATACTCCCCCACTTTACTTGTACAGGAGTAACCCTAAAAAAATTTTTTTTTCTTAATATTCTTCTACCACTTTTTTAGCATGATTAATATTTATACCCATACCAAATTACTGCTTTCTAGTACTTATTGTCTCTGAGTAAAACCGCGGACGGACAGACAGACAGACATGGCGAAACTATAAGGGTTCCTAGTTTACTAAGGAACCCTAAAAAATCAAGCCAAGTGCGTATCAGGCCACGTGCAGTGTAGGGTTACGAGCTGAAAGGATAACACACTGATTCGAATATCTTATTTTATTTAGTATTTAAGTAAAGGATTACAATCATGTCCTCATATGAGGCACGTAGCTTGACTTCTCTGTCAATGTTCCCATTTTACTTTTTAGGGAACAGAGACAATAATCGCTTTTGGAATACATCAAACGCATATCAAAATCCTAATGAAACCTCCTTGCTACAATACCTTCTTCGCTACTTTGGATTGGCATGGGATGGCATCGGAAGCGACGCGTCATTTCAATACAAGCTATATGTCTAGCGATATAAGATGCAAAACGGCGGCTGCACGCTTGCGGGCCGCCGGCCGGCTCGCCACGTTCAACTCTTGTCACAGAGCCGCCATCTAAAGAAAAAATACGATTCCGAAAGCCGTCATCCTAATATCTCCGTAATATATGTAATGAATATAAATAATGACACAAAGCAGGAAATGTGACTGTCGCTCGCGCGCTACTAGAGACGCCTTTTCTACACATTTCATAGGAATCAAGCGCATCAGGGGGCGGTTCAGTTCATTGAGGTTTTGGGTTTCAAGGTTAAAAGTGCAAAAATCTGCTTTTATCTTCTTACTTTCAATATAAGTTACAACAGAATTTAGTTTATTAACCTTTTTACTGTAATTATGACACCATATCACAGCACATTGACGATTTTTTGCGTTTTTTGAGCATGAACTGTCAGGCCGAGTATCCGACTTTCACCCACGGCTGATACGCGGCGTTATTACTTTCGTCTCTAGTAGGGCGCGAGCGATATTCCATGCTTTGTGAATAATGTTACCAACACGCGTACTGTGTGCAGGTGGTGCAGCGGGTGGCCACGCAGTCCCACCAGCCCGCCGCGCCGCACAACGCCTCCTCGCAGCAGTGGATGAGGTCAGTACTGTAGTCTGCTAATGTGGTGGGAATAAAAGCGGGAGTTTTCAAAGTAGACGTGGCGGTGACTCGACGTGGAGCGACTCGACGTTGAGGCAACAAATCCAAATACCACTTAGGGCCGTCTCTACGAGCGAGAGAATAGTGGAGATTACACGCTGTGTCACGTATTTCTATACACTGTCTTAGAACGTGTCTACACACGGCGATGATATCGCAGCGATTCATCTGGAAGTGCGAGCGAACATTAATCGTATCGCCTATAGAATTCATTATACATGTTTGATATTAAACTAACGATAATTTAAATACAAAAACGAAAAATTTTTTTTCTGTGACTAAAATTCGAAAAATGTATGGAGCCATTTTTCAACAAAACAAAAATCTCAATGGCAAGCTCGTTCATAGAACAGAAGTTTGTCGTTTTCATGTTAGAAACATGAATTATCACTAGTTCAATACCAAACACATTGTATGTTACAATAAGCGCGGACTCGTCGCGATTCTCTCGCTCATGGAGACGGGCCCCTTACGGTATCACAAAATACCTTAACGCTTAACGCTAACAGGCCACCGACCAGCAGGCCGATTTGCTAACTCGATGTACAACGATTTGATTGTCACTTTAGCATCCATTACGGTTTTCATATCTTAAATAAAAATAGTCATTTATACCGAAGCCGTAATGAACATTGAAGTTGCCATGTAAAAGATGCACAACGTGGTTGTCAAAAGTTAGCAAATAGGCATGCAGAGCCACTAGTGGCCAACGATAAGCAGTTTACACGCTCTTTCTGTTAAAATTGACCGCAAATCAATGGCCGGTGGCGGTCACTCGCTATAGCATTGTCCGCGATTTGCCATTTCAGGCGGGCCTGTCGCTTTATAACAAAGCGAGAAACTTCTCATTCCTGGACACAGCGTGTAAATTGACCCTCCTCATACTTTTAAAGGAGTGACTCAGCCCTCCTATATGAACAACTTTTCCTAAGGAATCAATGGTGAGAACTCAATATTTTTTTGACATTTTCATACAAATGTGTTCAGCCATCCAGGCAAACTATGCGGGAAAGAAAAAAAAATATTTTCCGGCATGGGTTCCATAGGAAATGTTGTTCATATTGACGGTCTGCGTAACTTTAAAGGAAGCAATTTACACGCTAGTTTATGTTTGTCCCGCTCTTTTGATATGACAAATTGAATCGTGTTCCGAAGGGCCGTGCTACAATGGATTGGCATGGGATGGCATCGGGAGCGACATTCAAAACAAGCTATTATAACCTTTATGTCTATTGATATAAGATGCATATCCGTCTGCTCGAACCGTCGCTCGCTCGCGGACGTAATGCGCGGCAGGCCGCTAGCCGGTTCGCCACGCTCAGCGGATATGCATCTTATGTTAATAGACGTAAAGGTTATAATAGCTTGTTTGGAAATGACGCGTCGCTTTCGACGCCAATCCAGTGTAGCTCGGCCCTAAGACGTTTTACGTGGGACCAGTGTAAAAATTGAACACCGGCCACTGCCGCGCGCTACCGAACACTGGCCACTGTCGCGCGCTTCTGCTACTGTTACAAATGTGGCGGTAGCACGCGACAGCTACCGTTGGCTGCGATAGGTAGCCCGTTTGCGTTGATCTGTCTGAATCTGTGGATCTGTCTGGATAGAAAAATAAGTAGATATGTGCCATGTTCTGTGTTCGCAGGTAATCGTGGCGCGCCGTAGGCCCGCTCGCAGCGCCGCCTGTTAGCAGTATTGTAGCGCCATCCCGCGCCACTCCGCGCCATTTCGCGCCACTTCAGGCCACCCAGCGCCACTTCGCGCCACCCCGCGCCACCATGTGCCACGCCCTCTACACCGCGAGGAGCGCCCCGGCGAGATTATAAGATGTTGACTCTTATTCACTTTGCATTCTTACACTTTGGTTAATATCTTGCGTTTTGTGCCACTTTTAGTCGCATACTGATTTTTGTAGTTGATTTCCGTGACCTTTTATTTTATGGATGGCAAAATGCTATGAAATCGTTAGATTTAGAAGTACGATCAAATTTAATAAGAACCATTAGAATTAGCGCAAATATTTTAAGGGCTCGCACTGAAAGCAAGAAAGCGAAGATAGCAATTTAAATAAAACCCGACACGGTAAAATATAAATAATACTATTTAGTGTAAAAAAATACATAAACTAGTGTGTCAATTTCTTATTGCTACTAAAGCGTTTTTGAACTTTGACTGCCAGCCTTCTAATATTTAAATGGTCCTAATCATATAAAAAAAAGTTTCACATACCTATTCATAGCTTTTTTGCACAACTTTCCTGGAAAATCGTGAACTAATTGCTTAACTTTAATTTTTTTCTAGTAACAACTATTTGTCAGGTAATATATTTTCAGCGGTAACCTTGATGGGCATTGTTTTGGAGACGTATGTATAAGTACTGCTGAAATGTGTGGGCTTACATAAAAAAAAATTTTGCCGGCACAAGCAGGCTATCACTGAAATATTTCGACTGGTAACAATGTCTCATTTTTGACATATGTTTCGTACATTTCATTCTTTATTTTATGTTAAAAATATTAGAACCGTTAGAACATACTTTACTAAGCGCCAGTTTGCTTGCCAAACGTGATAATATTACCATGGCCAGGTGAACGTAACTGAACTGTGTGAGCTAGGCGACTTTCATGTACAGTCGGGGGCAGATAAAACCTGACCCCTACAATTTGAAATCTGTTTGTATAGGGGTTAGGTTTATCTGCCCTGGACTGTACTTGAGTGATAGACGGTAGATTTACGTTATTATACTCTATTGGCTGGCGCTTAGTAAAGTATTTGACGTCCGTAGACAAAGATTTCGTTTTTGATTAGCAAAAACGCATTGTAAGGGTTGAACTACATTTCGCTCTAGTAAATAACGGTTCCGAGAGATAGTAGAAGGGAAGGAAGCAAAGATTCAGTGCTGCCAGATGTAGTTCAACCCTAAATGAGATGAGTCGAGCATCGACGCGTGTAGCCGCAACCGAGTCACAAAGTTGCAATGCCATAGTGTAATAAAGTATAATAAGATGGTTATGTCTTAAAACAACTAATGTTATGTGCATTATGTAAATATCGACTTAGTTCTCGTCACGCGTATTTTCACTAGAATACTTTCAGGTTTAGGCCGAGTGGTTTTAGGGCGCGGGTAGCAATCACGGCACATTATTCTTGCATGGACGTGCCTGCAATAACTTGCATGTTAAACTTGTCGCGCTATTGTGGCCATCAAATGTTTATTTAAACAGTGGCCCATCTCTTGTCCAAATGACATTGTTAAGTGTTGTTTATGCTTGAAACAACTGTTTGTAGCAACACAGATGTTCGGGTCTGCGCGCCGCGTGTCCCTGTGTCTCGCAGATGAGCTACTGTACATTAAGTTGTTTCGTTTCCGAGTAAACTTAGCGAATGTTTATTTATACTGTATCGATCACCATTCGTCTGTATTGTGGTAGGCGGGCGACGATCGCGTTTAGTTTTCACTGTGAGTCGTGTTAGTATAATTATGTCAGCGATTGTTTGTTGAATGCTTGCGTTTGTTTTGCAATGGTATTGGATTTTAACTTATAAATATTCGTGGAGAGCTGTTCGCTACCCTTCGCCAATATTTTGCCATAATTTTTTCTAAAACTATTTTTTACTAACGAGTTTTTTGTATAGTCTGATTTTTTGTTGTTGTGATCAGTCGTCTAAATTCTAACATATTTATAATGTTTTAGAAAAGCGTTTTGAAACTCGCTGTAGGAAGTGTTAAGTGTCATTCCAGACAAAAGACAACATTGTCAGCATTTATAGATTATTGTTTGTGCTTGGGCCCCTGGTTCACCATCGTGAGTAGGAATATCTGTGAACTACATCCGTTATGAAAATTGTTATAAATTCCTTAGCTTAGTTATCGAAACTTAGTGTTTAGTTGTGTATTCGGCTACTTACTGTTTTAAATTAATTAGTGACTAATATTTTTTTTGTTCTAAAACCATTATTGTCGAAACGTTATTTAAATTTTATTTTTTATTACAGTTGATTTTAGGCAACGTTAGGGCGATTTGAGAGCGGTTTTAATATTTGTGAATAATTCGGGCACCAGCGACCATTCGGTGTCGATATAAAACATGCTTAATATGCGACAATATTTAGCGATCGGGAGTATATAGAGTATATTATGATGAAGACTACAAAACAATTATTATTGCTGTGTAAAAATGTAAACCTATATTATAAATGTGTAAATTGTGTAGTATAATATAAAGAAAGCTGTTTTATGAAGTGTTCTTATAAGCATATGGAGAGTAGTTATATCTTTCCAATAACTGGCGCGGCGGCGGGCGTGTACAGAGCCGGGGCCCTCCGCCGCGCTCTCTGCCTTGTATTTAGTTGGCCATGTTACGACATGGCGATGTTACGTTCATTTCGATGGATCAAAAATTATTTTTCCACTTAATGATGGATAGAGCCTGTAGTGTTAGAGGTGGGCGATAATTGTTGATTATTGATTAAAATTAGGTGTTCGTGCATTGGATCGTAGTTGACGCGTTGGCGGCGCTGTGCCGGGCGCCGGATGCCGGACGCCGGAACCGTGTCGGCCGGCCGGCGGGGACAGTTGTTATCATCAGTACTTGCAGAATGTTCAGGACGGCGTCGTTTGGTTCATGGGTATTTGTGATCATAATTGCATAGTTAATAAAATAAATTCTATATTATTATAATATAAAAGTCTGTATTAAAACCGGTAGTTTTCTGTGTAGCTGTGTGTTGCTCGCGCGTCGCGAATCGTTGATGCGAGACCCGGCAGTTCTGAATTTTCTTTTCGCATGAACGTTTACATTTTAAAACGCGCATGTATTGAGATACGCTGCCCTCTCGCTCTAATTCAGAGTCGACAAAACGAGAAAATGCAGTCGTCCGCATTGCGAAGCTCATCGTCCCGAGTTATAAATACCATCATTCATATCGGGCGCTAATTAAGGATCGGCGAACCGCAGATAAGCACATGTGGGCTCCATTCGGCGAAGCGCGACGCGCAACACACGTCACCGGACATTCGTGCACCAACAGCTAACCACGGCGCTTACCATTAGTGATGGTCAATTAATGTTACAGCGTCTGTCATTCTAACACGTTTATGTAGGAAACAAATTTGACTCTGAAATAAAAGAAGTTATTTAATTTTGGAAGTGTTTGTTTTATTTACTCTTTTTTCTCACGTGAGATTTTTAGTACCTATTCCTGTTTAAAGCTAGCCGCTAGACCATAGCAGTGGCGCAGCAATCATCATCATCATCAGGTCTTTCTAGTCTCCACTGCAGGAGCACGACCCTCTCTGTACTACCAGAGCCATATATTAGCTTGAGTAGTCAGATGATTTGACCTACACTCTCCACGCTGGCCAGACCGGTTGGAGAGGTCTCTTTGATGTTTAGAAGCTTTGTTTAGCTTGTTTTTCCTTAGTCGCTTTTTACGACATCCACGAGATGACTTGGAGTGGTCCTATTCTAGTCTGTCGGGAACCACAAGGCGCAGCAATATTGAAGTTCTATGAGCTATATACCATATATATAATATACCTATAATCATAAAATGAGGTCACTGTAGATGTATATGTAATTGAATAAATACACAAACAGTTTTTTTAATTCTTTTATTGACTAGCTATGATACAAATTTACAAAAATATAAATATCATTATACAGATCATATTTAAGATTTTACAGATCATTTTCCTAATTTAAGAACAATAATAGTTTTAAAGAAAGATCTTAATTAGGTAGGTATAAGAATTTAATCGTAAAGGCCATTCTTATCACGCCTGTCAATTACGTACAACACAATACTTTGAAGACAAATAAGTTAATCTCATGCCTCATTTACACAATCGCCGATGATCCGCTGTCGTCGCGACGATTCACTATACATTGCTGTTGAACTCACAAAAGCTTTCAAGAGTTTTCTATCAAACGCAGC
This sequence comes from Rhodophaea formosa, assembly GCA_963082605.1. Taxonomy (NCBI): domain Eukaryota; kingdom Metazoa; phylum Arthropoda; class Insecta; order Lepidoptera; family Pyralidae; genus Rhodophaea; species Rhodophaea formosa. The sequence continues at coordinate 18,304,385 of OY720205.1, forward strand.
AATGCCCAGTGAAATGTCGTGCTGACAGCCGATCATCGGCAATTGTGTAGAGGAGGCATCAAACAAACGAGGAACCAATAAGAGATTGTAGGTACCATTTGGTCTAATTGAGCGAACAACTTATTCGATTTTAAAAAGAAATATATAAATAAAGAATTTGTAACCTAATTTTGCTTTCAAGTCGGTTATTTGCTACCGAATTAAAAATAAATAAGTTTCTACATTTATTTATGTGATGTTATTATGTTCTTACACAATATAATATTTACTAAAATTATTTTTACTTAAATAAAAGAGTCTTTAATACTCGTGGAATATTTTTTACTCGCCTCAAAAATTCTTTGGGATAGGTATTTTGCCAATCTCCAATGTATCAAATTCAAAAATTTTAACAATTAAAATAAGGTAATATATCAATAAAGTCTGAATTGTTTACTTATGGCGTAATCATTGTCTTGAAATTCAAATTTAATGTCATGGTTGTCTTGTACAGACTACACCAAAGTGCATAATGGGGATGCTCTGAACGCCATAAATCTCATTTGAATATGTATGACTGAATAATAAATGCTTGGCAGCAAAATATACAATATCAACTAAAAGCACCATAAACTTAAATTAAATCTTACTACGTATTATATAATAATACAGAATGATTAAAGGGCACAAGTCACAACACAAAGTTTGCGGGTAGCTGAGATTTTCTTTTCGTGGAACGGAAGTAGGTACATAAGTACTTATAATTTCTTATTGGTGACAATAGGTAAGAACTAAATACAAAAGTTTCTAACCATGTTTGAGAATATCAAAATTGGCAAAATAAAAACTATTTTTAGTGCTCGTAAGTACTTATTAGCACCTTGACTTTATAAATCTGGATGCAATTTTCATAATACCTGTACACCAAAACTAGACTTTAGTTTACCACTGTAATAAACAACGTGGGCGAAATTGCGTCTCCTAAAAATTCTATAGGTACCTACATGTAGCCCTTTTAAATTTACCAAATGGCTAAGTATAATACCCGACGCATTGACCAATTATGAATCTAATGATAGAGTTCAAGGACAAAATGGTAACTCGTTGATTATTATGGTAAGTATGTACAGTGGGTCACATAGAAAAAGAATAATATCCCTATACTATTGGTACTATTATACAAGTATAATTGGTGGTACCTACCTAAGTATACTTTTATAAGTGACCCAGCACTGTACCTACCTATTTTTATATGCATAGGTACCTATATAATGTGGCGCTCGGAGGTCTATTGTATGAATAAATTAAATAGTACGAAGTTAAATATTCGATGATTCATGAGATTCTCTTTAATATAAATTACGTACTTAATTAGGTATCTGCTACGTGCCTGTGTACGTGTATTATGAATAACAAAAATATATTGATTCTTGTGAAGCTACCTATATGTATTATATTGAAATGATTAATGGCAATGGCTAAAGTTATTTTGTAGCCCTTGTGCACTTTAGTGTCAGACGTTACACAGGGGTTTCCATTTACTACCTTCAGTATAATAAAAGAGTAGACCCTGTGATAAGATTTCTCACTTATTTTAATACAGCAAAAAAGTCTACGTATCTATACCTAACTTCTAATAAAGGTTTAGGAACTACAAACAAAATACATTACATACATACAACTTATATTCATAGTCACTAATATTATTAACTATTAAATGCAATATCGGGAGCTCCTCGAATGCGGAAGCATTGATCAGTTGTCAAGCAAGCGATTTTGAAAAGGTTGCGATTAAAATAAAAAAGGTACCTACCTATAACATTGAGTATATTTTTTCGAAAATTGCGAAATTTCGCTCTCTTGCTGCGTTGGAAGAATCGTGAACGTGAACATAGTATACCATTATTTCCTGAAAGACTCACTTTATTTCGTTAAACCGTCCAGTCCAGAGTAACCACAGTCGGTTTATCCCCGCTGAAACGCCTGAAGAAAAATAGTACCAATGTCCGCGTTAATTCCCGATTTTGCATTTATTGTAACTCGAAAGTTACCAAACTAACATTACCTTTGTATAAAAGGTACCTACTTATTCTTACATTCATGGAAAATTATTATTAACCTCCTTATTTAGGTACTAACTGTAGGCACCTAAGTATAAGCACATAATATGATCATCATTTATTTACTTGTTGTGCTTATGTGTCAGAGTTCAAAAAAACCCGTTACTCACGTTCCGTTGGCTGGCCGCAGCGTGATTGTGCCCGTAGGCCCACGCGCCTCGTATATCGTACAAAAACACCCACACGGCCTTAGTAGTCACTACGATCTACTCAACAACTATCCTACTTTCACTAATAACTGCAAATCATTTTTCTATCGGCCTTTGTAACGAAACAGTATGGTAACTTCACACTCTACAATCAGTTGCTCAATAGTACCTATTACACATTCGTTAATTATTATTTAAATTATTACGCATTACAATAATTAAACTACTGTAATACCAAAATGTGTTTATCAACGCTATTGTGGAGAATGTTTACATTGATTGTTCAAACATCGTTGTACGCTGAATGAGTCACTATCACTCACTATTACATTACTAAATATTTTTATATATCACAGAAGTGTGCTCACACTTACACTCACACACGCGTAGTTAAATCTATTTTACAGTTTGTGACAAGAACACCGGACGAGCGTAATTTCTTCATCAAAATCACGACGGTGTTGAACACAAGCAGTGTGGAATGGAGTCGGCTCAGGACCGCATTGAGAGATCCATCGTTTTAAAATTGATTACCATTGTGATGTAATCAGTGTTTGAAACATAATGCGATCCTGAAGCCGGTAGATGAATCAGCCAGCAGGTAACACCTATAAAGAAATAAAAACACATAAATATGTATGTACCTACTTAGAGAAGACCGCGTGCTTGCGTGAGTCAGTGGTTGTGACGCAGAAATGACTCAAGTGTGGGTATGTTTGCCTTCACGGTCACCAGCTGAAAGTCAACTGTTTGAAGATGTCTTTAGCAACTGCCTTTACTGAGTTATTGATATGCATAGGAAGTCGATGACGTCAAGAGACGATGACATCAATTACAACTGTGCACGACATCGGTATAGGGGAAATTTATACTCGAATACACTCAGTGTACACTCTTAAATTTATTTAACTGCCTATATAACAAACAAAATCTGTTAAATACCTGATATTTAACTTTATAGAAATTACTAACTTTATAAACTGTAACTTAGCAAGCGGCTTCAAGTAAGAAAACTTATGAAGTATGGTACGGACTAGCAAATCCGGGGTAAAATAAGTACCTATAGCAATTTATTAAATTCTCTTTAAATTGCTTAGGATGGTGTACTATTGACAGCCTCCGTGACGCTGTGGTTAACATGCCAGCCGGCGAGACGAGGAGTTCGGGTTCAATCCCCGACCTTTCTGATTGGTGACTGACTGCCTCCGTGGTCCAGTGGTTAAGGCGTTTGCTTTGTTGACCCGGGGGTCGTGGGTTCGATTCCCACGGGAAGCATGCTTTGTTAAGTTGTTTCCAGTTTGGCTATGACATTGTAGGCATGCATCACCTGATTGTCTGATAAGAAAGATGATTCCGTGCTTCGGAAGGCACGTTAAGCCGGTGGTCCCAGCTGCCATCTGGTAGTCGTTAAAGGATCCACGTCAGAGGCCGAGAGGCGGTTCCGAAGAACTCTGACACCAGGGTGTGCATGGTCGACTGACCGTGTCACCTACTCGAAATGATGATGATGATGATCTGATTGGTCGCGGTCAAGGATGTTTACCTACAAAGTATCGTCGAGTCGAGTTGGTATCCTACGAGTCCTACTACAACACATGTGCACAAGTTAGGTGGGTGGTGTTGGATTACCTCAATTTGTGTGATTGTGCAAAAAAACTAGAGTACTTGCGCTAAAATTTTGTTCCTTACTTTGTAATGCTTTTGTGATGAGAAAATAAATAAACTTATTATTATTATTTGTTTCCTATATACCAATTTAAAATTGTTGCCTGTACTAGTTATCGATCGTGAGTTGCATGGTATAAATTATATTGTATAGCAAATACTTAATGATCAATAAAGTTGTGAACATAAATTGCAAACAAAGTTACGAAGTCTCGGCCGGACGCGAATTGGTCAATCTACTATGAAGTAAATTACGTCTACGCCCAGTGAAATGTTTTGCCTATGTAGAGCCGAGACGAGATAACAGTTTGTTGGATGTTGCAACTTGCATGGTAGAAAAAGGAGCCTTAAATTCGTTATGTATTACCATAATCACAGATATCTAAACACTTGTAAATGGGCTATTATATTAATAAATAGCTTATGCATACTTAATTGGTACCTAATACTATTAATAGAAGCACAAATACATATGTATGAATAAACCCTTATCTAGGACAGTTCAACGAGTTACAGATATCTAGTTTCAAGTTTAGAATTTATATTGCTTGAAATTATCCGTTTAAGAACAAAATCTTGTTTTAAATTACATTATTCATTCGTCGAACTATCAACGGACCAAAATGACAGGGACAGTTTATTTCTAATGGGCCATTAACAGGTGACCGGTCCATAATAGCCAGCAGGCGATAAGCGACCAGGCACGACTATAAAATTGTCTGTTAAGAACAAAGTAGAAACTCATTAATATGCACCGTCATATCTTATAGAAACGCATCTTGTTCATCAAGATACTTGTGAGTTACATTTTCTCATAACGACAGCTATAAATGGCATAAAAATGTTTCCTCATTACTTTGTTGGCAATAACGGAATGTGGAGGACAGTCGGTCTTTGTGTGAGACATCCTGCGCTCCTGCCGTAGCTTGACCTCTTATCGAAGTTCGTCACCACTATATCTACGTACCTCTAGAATAGAGGCACTGCACGCATTTAATGATCTTGGGGAGACTGGAATGCTATGTATGTAGTATGGAGCTACGATTGCCATTCTCGATAGACAAGACTCTACGCAACTGTTTGACTCTATTTGTAATCAGTTTTATAGAGTTTAGTGACAACACCAAAAAGAAATAAGTTAGCTACTAAATAATAATTGACGTGATCATAAGAAATGCTATGGCTTCGTGCCTATTTGGTAAGTATTCAAGCTGAACGTGGATCTACAGGAAAATTCCGATCTGAGTATTATAAGTTTACAACAATGTATTCGTACTTGTAATACTCAAAACGGTAGTATGATTTGATAAAATAACGTAATCTTACGTTCTATTAATGTCTATCATTATTACCTACATATTTAACTCTTGTATATTATTTAACTGTTAGCTATGGCGGACACAAAATATTCAATAGTTAAAAAATAATAGTTTTGGTCCAGCCCAGCCTACTTCTAAGGAGGAAGAAATCACGGTCGATAAGGAAATTCACGTAACATGGATTTTATATAGCTTTTGATGCTGGTTTATATTTGCAGGAAATATTTACTTAGTTGGAATACCTACTTCAGTCAATTCCAATGAATTCAAGTTAACTAAGAAAGCGCATTGACTCATCTCGCTCTAAATTGACGGCTGTTTTCGAAGAATCGAAATTGTTCCAATATCGGAAATCCAAGAATTCCAGGCTACCTACCAGATAACCAGACTTCTGTTCAGCTACATTATTTAATTATTACAGATTATACTATTACCAGTCGTTTCTTATACGTACTTGTAGGGCATCTGAGTCGAGACTGCCTATTACTATCGTCATTTCTAAGTATTTGATTTCCCGTTATTTGGTTTGAGAACGATGTAAAGGTCAAGTAATGATAATGATAAATGATGTATATATCATGTGTTATAGAATAATGGGGCGCTACACCACTCGATGCGTGTACAAGTGCGTATCTACACTGCCGAAAGGTTACCAATACAATACCTACGACAATCGTACGTAAAGTTCAAATTATGCGTTACTGCGTTGTAATGATAAGAGTATTGTAATAGAAGTCAAATGTTCTTATTAATCGGTACCATACATATAATAATTTGACTACAGACCTATCCGAAGAAAATCGGAGCTTAAGAGCTTCGGAAGGCACGTCAAGTATTATCTCAGTATCACCTACGCCTATCAGGAGTTATGATTAGATGGTAGTCTATGTCAAATGCAATTATGATACATAGTGAAAAGAAAAAAAAAAAACTGTCAATTCAGTAATTTACCTACTGTACCGATTATTTTATATTTTCTTAGATTTTCCTTACGCCCTACATCTAGGGTTGCCATTGCCACCCGTACTTTATAATAAAGTATTGTACGTTATTTCAGGCAATTGTACTCTTACTTTATGAGCAATTGTACTCTTACAATTTATAATATATAATATTTTAGTACACGAAAATATTTTAAAAATAAAATATTTTCGTGTACTAAAGTACACGAAAATATTTTATTTTTTACAACTTTTAAAATAAAGTACTATATTTTAAAAGTTGATGAAGAATAATAAACTTTATTTTAAAAGTTGATGAAGAATTCTTAGTTAAAAATGAATTACTTATTTATTTTAATTTAAATATAGATTTTAAAGATGCTGTGCAATTGTTTAGTCGGGATCCTAATTTGATACAAACTGCAAAAAGCAATAAAAATATGTTTTTAAATATAATAATAAAGAAAAATAAATTGTACTTTATTTTGAAACTTTGTACTTTTTTTTCTTACCTTAAGGTACTTAACCAATTTACTTTATTTGCAAAAAAAAGGGTGGCAACTCTACCTACATCCATCACACACTGAATATGCAATCCATTCATTCATTATTACAGAAGGTAGATATACCTATCTACGTAAAGTGCTACATATTTAATTGTCATCAATTAAAATTTAGTTACCTAAATCACATTTCGGTCACGTACAAATATTTCCTTGTATTGCAGATATGCATTAATGAACAAATGGGGTTAAACCATTTGCTTTTCAGTTTTTGTTACTTCGTCGTGGTCGTGGCTTATAAAAAATGATTTTATTACACGGTTTTTATTACTAACTAACTGCGCAATCCATACCCTGTTTACATTAAATTTATCCTGTTTTGTACGAATTCGTAGAACTTGATTCAGAGAGACAAAATGGTTGTTGAATCAAATATTCATGATAATTAACTAGGTACCTACTCAAGTACAGTTCTTATTAGCCAACAGTAACACCATAAGAAATTTTGAACAGAAAATGACAAACTTTTGTTTGAACACAATTTTTATGATCAATAAGTCCTGTGGTGTAGCTTATGGTGTAGGTTACGGTTAACCTACCTAAAAGAATCTGGCACCCACGCGATGACCTCGACATTCGCTAAAATCATCGAGCTACCGGACATCCCGATTAATAAAGTAGTTCATAGTTCGGAGTGTTAGTCACTCCGAAATTTGCAATTTATGACACATGCGCGTAATACCTACATGGTACACAAACAGATGGAACATGGAAAACTGCGGTTGGCGACGCAATACAGTAGTTTTCAACAACCTTTGTATATTAAGTATACATATAACCTAATACTCTTTACTTTCTCTTTGATACCAGTGATACTTTGGTAATACTTACTTCCAAAAAGTCAGTCTGATAGTTTTATACAACAATGAGAACTATTTGGTAAGTTAAACATTACGTGCTACTTATTATGATGATGCTGATGCAGCTATAACATCGTATAATTTCTACAAAATCTAGTTTTTCTTTTGTGAAGGAAGAACAAACGCCTAAATAGTGTACTCTACCTAAAATAAGATTTTTATAAAGCATAGGTACTCCCTTCCTATATAGGCATGTGCAGATAGGTGCTAATGTCGTACATTAACGAACACAAACCTTTAATATACCTACTATTGCAACAAATGGTTTAAATCACGTATTATAAGTCGGTACCGCTGACTAGTTTAGTCAATCCAATTTAAATCAATTTAAATAGTTTTATTAATTAGGCATTTAATCTATGTTATGTATGTATTAGCTCATTTTGAGGAAGGCTGTTAGTTATTTTGTGTCCTCTAAGTTTGTGTCTTTGCGGTCGGATTCGTCGAATTACCAGGATAAACCGGAACGTACAAATATAGAGTAAATACAAGAAAATTCCATAATGACGTAAAACCTCATCTTATGAGTAGGTGGACCGAATATAGACGAAATTACAGTCCTTTGTTACTTCAACTTTAATAAATCTTAAAAGTAGTATTTTCCGTTTTCAAGTTAGTTCGTTTCTACAAATATATTTTCACTTCGATAAAAAAAATGGCAAAGTGAATGTTCATTATTCAAATCTTACATTATCTTTACTAATGATCACATTAGTGCTTGACAGAAACAAACGGTAAATAAAAAGCTGGACTAGAAATGAAAGTGACAGGTATTTTGCCGAATAGATAGTCAATATGACCCAGTTGTTGGTAGTACTGTCGTATTGTTGAAATCGGACACCTATCTATGCAATTCAAATATAAGCAGATTCAGTATTTACTTACTCTATAACCTTAGAATCGAAGATGTAATAATAGTTTTATGTCAAAGCGGAGTGCAGAATCGTTCATTTCTTTTTCATTATGCTAAGTCGAATTTATGTATAATCAGAATTTGACCAATTGTTCCGTTTACTTTTTAGGCAGAATTGTATAAAGAATGCATTTTAGTCGAATACTACAAAAGAAAATAAAGTAAAACAACATTAGAGGTCCTTTGAAAAGAGGAAGTTTTAATTGAAGTCAACTTCAATCAAATTGATCGTCTCATATTCCCACGGCGCCTACCCTTATAATATTCAAATTAAACATTCTCTTCATGTTTTGGTAGAAAAAAGGCTGAACCAAAACATATAATTGAATGAGGTCCGAGCGGCACAAAGTTTTTATAACTACAACCTTTCTCTCGCTCAGCCATGTATCAATAACACGACATTTGATATTATTAATGTGTTATATTAGTGCCGATTAGAAATTTAATAGCGTTTTAGTTGATTTATATTTATGAGAAAATGTTTATATATGATAATTTATGTAAACATTTAGCTAAATGTTAATTAACAGAGGAGATACTTTTACTACTGTTCATTGATAGTGACAATCATTGATAATATCTATAACATCATCATTCCTAATTAATAAATTAAAACATAGTTTTAAGTTTGTCAGTCTTACAAGTTGGGTTACTTAAGTGATCACATAAAGTATGCTTCAAATATGTTCCTAGGTAAAACCACAAAGCCACAGAAGCATCGAAAAGACTATCCTTGGTGTGTGCTTTCTCTGTTGATTGTAGTGTACTTAAGTAGCTGATATGCGCCTTTGGCGAAAGAAAGTTTGTTTCTTATTCCCAATAAGCTTTCATCTTAAAGCATGGAGTCTAACATAGTCTGCTATCCCTACTTCCCTACTTATAATATAGGGATACTTTTTAAATACTAGCCAAAATTCTGTAGCCCGTTCAGTCCATGATACATACTCGTAACTTATAGCCACAAAGACATTAAGTGAAATATGTAATTTTTTGTAGTTTTTCCCAAAATATTTTTATGGAAATAGGTAGTTCATTATTGACACTCCGGGGACAATACGAATCTAATGACACCTCCCACTTAAAAATTCGACGAGTCGTTTAAGCTGAGGAGGCAACATTGAAACAGACATACTTACTTACATAGGTACATATGTGGGTACCTATACATACGTACGCGCGAAAAACATTACCCTTCTTCTGGGTCGGTTAGTGGGGGTAAAAGTTACCTACTGTTTTGAAGAGATTCATATTAAATAAACATCGGAAAAGGTACCAATCAGTAGTTTTGATGAAGGACGTATCTCGCTCAATGTCCTACGTGACCGAGACGCTGGCTCATTACTGGTAGTACCCGAACCTGTTTCACTGCGAACTAGATTTTAAGAAGCCAAGTGGTACAGTCAACAGCCGAAGCAGTTGATTATGACTGTAACACTTTTGAATGTCACAGTACACATAGTAGTAGAGTAGTTGGTTCTTCACCTCATTAACTACACATAGGGTAGAGTCAAAGTGGGAATAGATAAATTTAGGAAAATTATTGACTAACTTATTTTATGATTTTTATTTATTTATTTATTTTTAGCTTTTATTTTCCTGAGTATCTGTAATTATTTTAATTATAAATTTGACTGGCTTGGTCTTGCTCAAAATAGCTGAAATACGGTGTTATACCATTTTACAAAACGTCTTTTCATTTTTATTACAATTTTCGAAACTCTATATCTGCTGTAAAACTTCTATTAAAGTATTAATTAAAACTTTGCGCCTACAGATGTGAATATTTTTTTTTATAAAGTTAACGCCTAAAGTGGCCGTTTTTGGCGTCAATGAGTAGTTCTCTTGATTTACCAAATGTAAAATAATGAAAAGCAATACAATAAATCCTACAAGTAATTTACTAGTTAAGTACTTACATAGATTTTTTTCAATTTGATCTTATTTATTAGTAAAAGAACTAAAACCAGGGGTGGCGCTAGTTGGCTGGTGTAAGCGCCTTAATTAAATAACACAATTTTTGTTCATGCATATTCCCCACCAAAGCATGTCTCTATTGAAAAATCTTGTTTAGTTTTACATCGTGTAAATTAACCAGTGACTTTCCTTTAAAGATCAGCCCATCAAAATAAACTTTCCTATGGGACCAATGTTTGTAATTCGAAAACAAAATTTACAGTTCCATACAAAAGTGTTCGGCCGGCCCCGCAACTTTTTATAAAACTAGAGTACCGAGCATTTGTCTCATAGAAAAAGTTGTTCATTTTAACGGGCTAAGTAACTATAGGTATCCAAAGAATGTCGGTGGTTAAATTAAACGTTGTATGTATAGGTAATGTTTATTGGTGCTATCACTGCTGTTAAAAATGTTAACAAACATTCAAATAAGTAAAAACACTTATTATTGAAATTCAAGTAATATTATAATCAACTAGCTGTTATTCGCGGCTTCGCCCGCGTGATATTAGCCTATGTCCTTCTCAGTACCCTAACCTATGTGTATGAAATTTCATGATGATCGGTTCAGTAGATAGGGCGTGAAAGCGTTACAAACAAACTCACTTTCGCATTTATAATATTAGTTAGGATATTAGTTGTAATGGTTTTTTATTTTTATGTTATTATGCATTTTTACCATGTTAGAAACAGCAGTGTGGGAGCACCATATGGTAAACAATAGTCTTCGTGGTCCACGATTCCTTCTTGATACGATTCCCTCAGTAGGCAGTAAATGGGTTATTATTATAGCAAAAATTGCGGAAAATACGTCTAATAAATAACATGTATGTTTATCCTAATACACAGTCATCTATTTACATTATGTATTCCTGTATGATTCAGCATAAGTATATTCAGGAAATTACTTAATTATTTACAAAACAGCCAACCACGAGTAACATACAAGGATCCTTGAATTTATATCCATAGGTATTTGTTTTATTAAATCGATGTCCGTCCGTACTGCTCTTACTCGGTAGTCCCTTTTAGTAGGTATATGAAATGGAGAAAAATGGTCAAAGACAAGGAGGCCTTTTAAAACAAATAATAAAATTTGCCCAGGCTTTAATTTACGCTTATTTACGAAATCGCGGGAAAATAGCTAGTAAAATATAATCTTATTAAAATAAAGAAATAAGATATGGGATAAAATTATTATTTTTTAATCCTTTATTATTTAATCTTATTTCTTTATTTTAATAAAAGTATAATCAAAATAGCATTGTGAATGCAAAATAACACCTATAAAATGTAGTAAACATAAGTTTATTTTGGTCTACTTTGCCGTGTGGTTCCCGGTAGAGTAGAATAGGAACACTCCAAGTCTTCCCGTGGATGTCTTTAAGCCAAACAAAGTTCCTATAAAAAGTTTGGCCAGCGCGGAGAGTGTAGGCCAAATTCTCTGACTGCTCTAGCTAATATATGGCTGATAGTACAGAGAGGGTCGTGCTCCTACAGTGGAGACAAAAAGAGACCTTAGGATGACGATGAAGTTTATTTAAAAATATGTTAGGCAGAATCAAGAAATGAAGGTTATCAGGAAGCAGGCACGTAGCAAAGTGCATGATATGATGTATCAGACCACCGTCATCTTGTTTCTACATATTTGGTCCATATAAGTCCACCGGTCCTCGGGTTGAGGCGCCAAGACATTTATTGTCTTTATCATAAGAAAACAAACCAGTAATTATTACTATACGTAATCACGTGGCTTATAAATTAGTCTGGGTACATTGTTACATGTGGTGCTGTATTTTATTGATATTCAGTCTTCTCATAGCTAATAGGGAAAAAACATTACATATTGAACGAGATGTATAGTCTCTAATGAAATAACAACTTTATTGTTAAATTAATTATTATAGAGATTTATTTAGACTAGGCTTCGTTCGTCGGAAATCAAATCAGAGAATATAAACTATACCTAATATATTATAACGTGACTCTGATTTTTATCTGATTATTCTATTAGTCTGATGATCTGGTCCGGGAGCATTGTAGCATTTGTTATTTTTAATTGGTTTTGTAGAGAGGCCCTTAGTTTCAGCGAGAAACATTCAAGCAGCAGATCTATGGCCTAAACCAAGTTTATCATTATTGTTCAATCTGTCTTTCTGCTCTAGTTATTAATATTATGATAGAGAATAGAATATGTTTCACAATATTACTTAGTAGATAGGTGGGTGTCTACTCTTAGGTTCTGAACAATAGGAGTAGGCCAGAAGAAGATACAAAAAACGTCCCGGCAATAAAGTGTTAATCACTTTCAGCTTTTTACATTTCTGAGATCAAGTGCCGAGTTTAAACGATTAAGATGTAAAGATAAAGGAAAATTATCTTGTCTTTACCTATCGCTGACTGAGTAGATAGGTATTAAGGACGTTAAGTCGAAGGCCACATTTAAATAGACCATTATCATCACCGAGTCTTTTATAAGTCTCCACTGCTGGAGCACCACCCTCTCTGTACTACCTATGCCATATATTAGCCAGAGCAGTCAGAGGATTTGGCCTCTCCACGCTGCTGGCCAGACGGGTGGAAAGGTCCCTTTGATGTTACTAAGCTTAACTTAGCTTGTGTTTCCTAAGTCGTTTTCTACGACATTCACGGGATGACTTGGAGTGGTCCTATTCTACTCTGCCGGGAATCACACAGCGCAATTTAAAAATATACCTATAACGGGAATATTAATAGTGGCAGGAGCATTGTCAGGTCCATCTACTATTTCCTTGATTGAGTTATAGAATTTTAGCAGCCTAAGCTAAACTTAAACAATTAAAAAAGTTCGATAAGAAGCTGTTAAAATTTTTCGTCAACAAGATAGGCAAGTCTGTGAGATGACAATGTGCATCGGAGACGGGGCATCGACCTCTCATTCATCGTCTCATCGGAATAATCGAGTCGACTTTAATCGGTTTAATCGGTTTACGCTGCAATCAAACGAGCTGAGGCTGAGGATAAAATTTATGGCATTTCTTTTGAAGCCGTTTCTCGGAAGGTCAGTGCCAGTTTGCGTAACAATGTAAACATGTGCTTGGAATTTGGTGTTTCAGTGTCAGAGTTTTACATACCATGTCTACAATTATGTGCAAAAAAGGAATCTACAAGTAGGTAGACTGTTTGTCAAATAGTAACGTTTGGTGGGCTGATAAATCCATGGATGTTTATTCTACAATTCTTTCTAAAACTACCGACCTAACTATTTAGTATTTCTTCTTTAATTCATTGGCGAAGGAGTTCTTTCGCAAATATTATCCTGTTTAGAAATTACGCCTATGACATTCAATAATTTTAATTAAGAAGGTTAACTTTACATGACTTTACTAAGAAAACACTCTCTCTACTATAGGTTATCAAAAATATACCTATCTGCAAAAATCCAGATTGTGAGGGCGTTCTTTCAACGTATTGACACTTAAAACTGAGCTGTTAAATATGAAATATCGAAAAATAAATAAAAAACTGATATTAACACCCGGTAGGTACTTCTTATAATTCTTTACTATCATCAATGCAAAAGAAGGTCAAATAAGATAAAAAAATATTTGTCTTGAAATGGGGTCGGGTCGGGCAGATGGTATTCGTGCTAACCACTAATAACCAAGTATGAAGATAAGTATATGTAGATTACAGATAACAGATGTAATAAGCATTAAACGCGCGGCTCGTAAACATTTCTTTGTGTGACAAGATAATTGTGTACGCTGTTCTCAACAATCATACCGAAATAATAACGGAGTTACGAAATTTGAACCTAAATATTTTACCTATTTGATCTGACCATAATAATTAGACAGTACTTGAGTAGGTTCTTGCCGACAACTGTGTTAAAAACCCCAAGTTTTCCCAGAGATAATGATGATTTAGCTAGAAAGAAGCAGTTTGAGAGATATGAGCGTAAAATAGCCAACACTCCGACTTTTACAGTGGATGGCATACAGTTCAATGACAGTACAAAAGTCCAAACTTTCCACGGAAAGACAGCGTCAGGCCACGCAATTCTATTATCATATTCTACGTGCTGTAGGTTATTTGTACCAAACAATAAATATTTCTTGCTCAAACGATTAATGAATTAAGCTTCATTAGGTAAACTATACATTAAGAAATATTGTCACTTCATTTTACAGCACTTGTAGTTTTTTCTCCAACATGTTTGGAAATTGTCACATTATTTTGACATCCTTGTTTGGGATAAATCGGTATTGCTGTACTGGCCAATACACGCCAGCAAAGTATGTATGAAAATCCATATCTGTCGTGTTTTAGCGCCCGGCAAATTAACTATGAAAACTCATATCAGTCGTGTTATTTAAAAATGGACTCACGTTTGTGTGCCTCGGCTCCGCCTCGGCCCACATTCACACGTTCGTCCGTCAATGCCTCTATTGCCGGCCGCTGCAGTAATGTACTATAATTTTAATTGCTGTTTTTAAGTGAATACAGAAATTTTAAGCATAACAGCTGACGATACCTAACCAGAAGTCCTCTGACGAGTATGAGAGAAATATTAAATCTGCTGAATGAACTTCTTAAAAGGTCCTATGACCCTAACTCGGCGATTAAAAGTGAACGGGCGACATTTTGCTGTTGTCCGGCGCAAAATGAGACAAGGCTACGTTATGCTTGCTTGCAATTGCAACGAAATACAAAGATTTATTATTACCGATCTTTAATTTGACCTTGGATGAACCCTTGCTTTTGTAGTATCACGTTTCTGATCATATATACCTACAGGATGATTCTAAATAACCTGGCAATATTTTAATATACTTAAAAAAAGGTCAAAAATTGAAATAAAAATTGGAACCCCCATACAAATTCACCTATCAGCTGGTAAAATTTCTATGGGTCAACATATCCAAACACGTTTTTAATTTTTTTCCTTCTTTTGGGTATCTAATTCTGATTCCATCATTAAAATTTGACCAGGTGTCATAAACACCCCACGTATATGACCCTGACGAACATACCAGAAGTGGTAATTGCAAAAGTAACTACTGATTATTAAAAATATGATATTCCTGAGATTCAGCTGTCTATAATACGAAAATTACGACGACTTGTTTTAAGTATTCTTTATAATCCTAAAGCTATTTTTTTAATCGTTCGTTCATGAAAATAATATCCAACCCTACACACTATTTTTGGCTTTATGGCGCACTACATAAATGCAACGAACAGAGGTAACTAGGTTCACTTTTTTACTCTGTTCGAAACTGAAAGATGCATTAATCACTTAATTAAAATTTTATAATTTCCAAGAACTAAGTACTAACCTACTAAGAACTAAGTACTAACTAACCTATAAAGTACTCACCAAAATTATTGATTTTGGCCGTATGTCGGATTCTTATACGACTTAATAGGCTCAATGTACACCGGGTTGGTCTCCACCCTCGTCTTAGGGCCGTCCAGTCCTTGGTAGTTGGCCCTGCTGGACGGCGGCGCCCCGCCCTGGGTATGGAACACGTAGTAGGCTACAGCAGCCGCCGCTAATGCTGCCACGACCACCAACGGTACCACCAATGCCGTCACTGAAATGAAACTAAAGCTTTAGAATAAGCTAACGTAAGGCAAAATGGCTAAAGGAAATTTTGGTAATCGAAAAATATGTTATGAGTGGTGATTAAGCTTTCTTTTGGAAAAAAATATAAGGATCGGTAAGACTAAGCTAGTGCCAAAGTAAGTTGAACATTAGATACTAACTTAAGGATTCTATCATCATCATCAGGTCATGTTTAGTCTACACTGCCGGAGTATGACCCCCTCTGTATTAACCAGAGCCATATATTAGCCAGAGCACTCAGAGGATTTGGCCTACACTCTCCACGCTGACCAGACGGGTTGACATCAGAGGTTTCTGATAATTGTAAGCTTTCCTTAGCTTATGTTTCCTAAGTCGTTTTTTATGACATCCACAGGAAGACTAGGAGCGGTCCTATTCTATTCTGCCTGGAACCACACGGCTTAGAATAACCTCAAGGCAAAATGGCATTGTGTATTTTTGTAATTGAAAAATATGTAATTAGTGGTAATTAAGTTAGCTTTCTCTTGGCAATGGATATTGTGTATTGAAAAAATAAGGACAAATCACCAGGACTGAACTTGTGCCAAAATAAGTTGAACATTAGATACTAACTTAAGAATGCTATATTTGTGTATACCTCTGTATTAATTTTCATATTTAAAAAAATATCTTGGATATTAGACCAATTTGACACACAAGCGATCTTATCAGGGTAATCTCAGTGCCATAATGGTCATCATTGTCACAGCCATAGAAGAGAGGTGAAAATTTTTCGAAAAGAGGAGTTATTAACAGTTTAATTATCTTGATGTTCAGGCAATATAGCATAATTTTAGTGATTTGTTCGTATTTTTACCCAACAGGAAAAAAACCCTTATCAGGTCAGGCGTCAACTAGAACTGTATCTAATTTATTATTGGAATTTAGTGATTCATGCGTGTCATTTAAGGTCATCAGCAAATGAGCCCAATGGTCCAGTGGGTGTGAGCTCTATGAGCGCTTACATATGTTAAGCAACCCCTGGTGCAGTCCCTACTTGGATGGGTGACCGCAAGTGGCATAAAAATATCTCGAGCTCCTCCGTGTTTCGGAAGGCACGTTAAGCCGTTGGTTCCGGCTGTCATCGTTGATGGCAGTCGTTAAGCTATGTCAGATGCCTTAAGGCAGCTTGAAAAATCTGACACCAGTGTTGGCCACTTACACATACGAAAAACAAACAAGCAAATAATTTGCCCGGATGTTGCCAATAGACTTTGATTTTTTATTGGGGAAACACTTTTTTAACCTGTAGGTACTACTCGTAATATTTAATGCCAGTAAAAATTTGGCATGATTTGAACCCGAGACCTGAGCATCGATTCAATACATCTCTTCAGAATCATTAGTTTTGTATCAAATCGAACGAGTTTTTGAGAGCGAACAAAAGTTCGCTCTCAAAAACTCTAAAAATGATGAATCATCATCATCAGGTCTTTGTTATCTATATATAATATTATGAGATGACATTATGCTGGCCAGGTCTAGGCCCTAGCCTTCGCTTACCCTAACTATCACCTAGCGGCAAGCCCAAACGTAAGGATCATATGCTCTTTGGCAAGCCCCTTAAAAGCAGGGCTCTTGAAGGCCATGTGCAGGCTAACAAACGTCACTTTAACTATAGGACCAGTCCGATGCTGTAAGTACTCTATATACGTATGAATTTCTGTACGCATGATGTTTACTTACTAAAAGTGATAAGGGTTTTGTTTCTACGTAGAGAGCGTTTGTTTTGGAACTACCAACAATGGAAAGTTTGGCGACCGAGGTAGGTAGTTACTATTTATAATCTGCGACCGAGACCTTTGCTACGTTCTTATACCAAATATGTGTATCAACACTTAACAAAAGAAGTACTTAACAATGTTAATGAGGGGTGCAGTTGTGGCTATTTCTGTTCTGCGTTGTCATATTGCTTGCTCCACACAACTGTGATATGTGTAAATTATATTCAGCCTAATGTCTTTGATAATAAAATCGGAAATAGATAAAGAACTTACCTACAAGTAGTTAGTATAATAAAGTTGAGGTAATAAGCCATAACTATGATAACTACAGCCACTGCATTGACGAAGAAGTAAGAAAGAAATAAGATTTACGAAGAACAACACAAACTAATCAAGATTCAAGATAGCTAGTTTCCTGCAAGATTTGTTTTCGCTAGCATGAAGTTGCCATCATCATCATTAGGTCTTTTAAGTCTCAACTGCAGGAACACAACCCAACAGGATTACTTTGATTATTCAAGAGTCGCCTGGAAGCGCGTGTCTCCATACAAACGGAAAAAGGGAATTGTGGCAATATTTGATAATTTTAGGACAAAATTAAGCATCCAATCAATTAATCTCATTATAATCTACGTACGTTCCTATACACCTTGGTTAAAATACCAATGGTTTGAGAATTACAAGCCTTTTCAAATTTGTAAGGAAATCTTGAGAGGCGTATAATTCTCAAACATTTGATAATTTAACCAAACTGTATAGGAACGTACGTAGATTATAATGAGATTAATTGATTGGATGCTTAATTTTGCTCTAAAATTATCAAATATTGCCACAATTCCCTTTTTCCGTTTGTATGGAGACATGCGCTTCCAGGCGACTCTTAAGTTATATTATCTGTTTACCGTTTACGCCTCCACTTTCGATTGTCGTCTTTGCCGCTTCTGGTGAAGTCTTCCTTAGGATCATCACACCGATTTCGCCTTTAGCGTTTTTCCTGGCATAGAACTCCCATATTAACTCCTCAATCGTTTCGTTACACTTCACCCATATCTTCCTTCCTTTACTGTCTATTTGCTTCGTTACAGTTTCGTTGTAACGGATAAAACGTACGGGCGGCGGGTCAGAGTCTGTCTTTAAAAGCATTGCAGTAGTCATACAGATGTCTTCGCAGTATTTTTCTCGAATGAAGTATTGCCAACCAACTTTGGTTCTGTCACAAATACAGCAATCGCCACATTTACCATTGCCGGAACACTCGACCTAAAAAAGATGTTGAATGTATTAATGAAAAATATGCATATGGTTTCCCTGTAGGAATCAACTAAAATTTTCAAAAAATACCCATGATGTTGATTGGGTAATTTTTGATGAGACGAGTTAGTAAATATTATCAATATTTTATTTTAAAATAATTCTGATCTTCTATTGAGTAACAAGTAATAATTAAAAAAAACCGACTTATTTTTTTCTAATGCCTGCATGTGCCTGCAACACGCTTAACTCTATCTCAAAAAACTATTATACTTCGAAGAAACTTTCACCATTGCAAGGTGGATTATACCAAGTTAAACTAAAACATTATTATTGTCATCCAACGTCATGTCAAAGTATTATTAGTTTTGAGATATGCGTGGACAAATATACAAACATACAAATATACATAAATAAGCGGGTATGGACTAACTACAAAAACTGTGTAATTCTAACATTACACACATTGCGTTGTTTATGGAATGGCCTCATAACGAAAGTTGCTATAAATTTTGATGGCATTCTTATGGTAGTTATAATATTATTTTTGAATTTTATTCTTCTGAAATCGTCTTTCCCAACCAATTTTAACCAAACTAAATGTATCGACATCAAATCAAAGGTGTCGTTAACAGTTCTTTTCAGTTAGATGCTTACATAATCAGAATCATTGTTCGAAATCTACTTTTTGAATAGAACGTAATATTTTTTTACTTAGTACTAGTCTTCTTATTTAAATGAAGAAATAAGATACGGGAAAAAATATGGTGGAGAAATTCAACGTGTAGGGCATACCCATATGAAGCGCGGTGGCCTAATTGGTAAGACATACAGAGTACAGAGAGTACAGACTGCTGGTTCAAATCCTACCCGCGTGGATTTTTTCCCTTATCTTATTTCTTTTGTAAACAGGAATATGATAAAAAAAACCATTATAAAAACTATCTTACGTCTTGTCTGTAGTCATGGACGCAGTTGGCGTCTCCTCGTCCCTGGCAGCCATTGTATGGTGGCTCCTTGTACTCCGTCTCATCATATGGCTTCTCCAGCTCACAATGTGTACCTTCCCTACATAGAAAACATTTAAAAAATCTTAGTGACACATACAGAGAATATCAACGGAGTTGAACGGTTTGAGAAGATATATGAGATTTTGATAAGGGGTTTAGTTGGGGTTTGCCTTAGATGATTTTACAAATTGATTTTAGTGGACTTTATAATATGAAATCGTAGTTTGGTGTTATAAATGCTCATTGCTCGTGCTCATAATCAATGTGTAAAATAGTCTTGTCACCAGAAGCTCTCATAAAGCAATCAAAGGACCTTTGCCATGTTTGATTGCTACTTGTTAAAACTGTGTACCGTACAACACCGATACTTTGTATTTCATTAAACTGGACATAGGCAGGATCGCCGAAACCTAGGTGGAAGCTATAATTAAGCAGAAGAAGAGAAAAACAAATCTTTTTGCTGAGTCCGAAATCGGGACGCGTATCAGATAACTCCAGCAGCTGCAGGAGAGGAAGAGTACTCAAAATGTACCTACTCTGTCGCTGTGTCTGCAATGTTTTGAAGCTCAATTGGTCCAGCGCTGGCACACACACACTAGTGCAAAGCCTATCCTTACTTAAACAGACTTAGGGATTTCAGGTTATTGATTTGGTCTAAAATATGAAGACTTAGCAATTGCTATGTACCGAGAAAGTATAAATAAGTTCCAAATTACAGAAAAATGAGGTGAAAATCTCCAGCCTATTGAAACTAAACAAGGGCTGGTGGCAATCAGATTTATCAGATCCTATAGTCATAAGCTTTATGGCCCTAAGCTATGCCCCATAAATTTTTAAGACGTGATTAGTGTGTATTTATGTAAAAAAATTGCAAGAAGATAGCTACGGACGTCCTGTCTGGAGTTTAACTTAAATATCCGGAAGTTGTTCACATTATTTGGCAACGGTGCACCTGTTAATATTCGTGTCGTGTCTTTATAGAGATGTTATTGGAATGGAACTGTTTGTAAGTCTAATAATATGCGTGTCATAAACTGAGGCTAGTATACGTGGACTGTAGACACTTAATTATTACTCCAGCGCACGCAGCGGGCAGTATGCCAACGCAATATCATGGAGATTCTGATAAAATTATGGTAACTCGTGACACTAAATTTTATAAGACAATATCTTTGTATTACGATAGACTATAGGAAGATACTATTTGGTCCCACGCAAGCATTGAAGACTAAATGGTGGTGTTAGGCGTATTTTTTTCTATAGCTTTTTCTCATACTCTAGACGAAGCTTTCGCACTAATTTACTCCGTAAATCGTAATGGAGAGTCCCTGAGCGCCGAGACAAGCAACTTTTGATTTTATATTGGCTTTCAGAATTGAAGCAGCAGTTAAATGTTAAAATCAATATATTAATTGACGCGAAGAACGGCATAAGTGCCTTTCGGGCCACACTAAGCGTGCTTGGCGGGCGAGTATCGTTTCACCTCTTTTCATATTAGGTTCACACAGCGAACTAAAGAGATAAGCTATGAGCGATGCGGCTGACGATATCCGACGATGACGATCCTATAGCTCAATTCTAAGCTCCCGGTATGAGCGAGATGGCGGGCGAAGCGAGGCGATAGTCGGCCGCTTCGCTCGCTCTCTTGAACCACATCGCTCAAGCTAAAAGTTTCGCTTCGCCCGCCCCAGCTCCCTCGCCCGCTGGCGTTGTGGCCTACTGGAGTACTCACCATCTATCGTCGCATGCGCACACGCCGCAAGATAGGTTGCCGCGTCCTGAACAGTACTCGGCGTTCACACTGACATTTTTGCTGCATTCACAGGCACAAGCCACATTGTATCTCATTTTAGCAAGCTCCACGTTTTTGATCTTCAATGAAATGTTAAAATGCTGGATTGGTCCACCAGTTTCGCTGCAGAAATTTTCGTCTACACTAACACTAAAAACGTGTCCGCATTTATCACCAGAGCAAGTGGCCTCTTTCTCTTCTACTTTTGGTAAGCTATTTCCTGTGTACTTTATGTCAGACAAATCAATCTGCAAGGAAAATTAATATACTTTAATATATTTATGTATTTAGCCGTGTGGTTCCCGGCAGAGTAGAATAGAACCACTCCAAGTCTTCCCGTGGATGTCGTAAAAGGCGACTTAGGAAACAAGCTAAACAAAGCTTATAAACATCAAAGAGACCTCTCCAACCCGTCTTGCCAGCGTGGAGAGTGTAGGCCAAATCCTCTGCCAGCTCAGGCTATATGTATGATATATAATATATATGGCTTGGGAAGTGCAGAGAGGGTGGTGCTCCTGCAGTGGAGACTTACAAGGACCTGATGATGATGATGATAATATTTATATCATGTTGTTACTCGCATAATACACAGACATAATAAATTTAATTATGTTTACAATTTAATGTTATTTGCATACTGGCGACACCCGAGACGGTAGATAATGGGGTAAGGTAGGGAATATGTACGATTTTAGTGAACATAGGTTGTTTAGGTTAAGCTTACCTCATCGGTCGGTGTTTTAAAGTTGATCGTGGGTTTTTCTCCTCGCACTTTGATTGAATCCTCTACATAGTAAGGATCTATTGGTTCCTTTTTGTTTCTTTTGACGTCTGTTTTTAATAAGGGGTATATCAGCCTGTCGTCTGTTGAACATCCATTATCCCCTCTGTTTAGAGCGCAATGATGCACCTGGAACAATAAAAAAAAAATAGTTTCCTCACGGACATCCATCTAAAATTCTTTGCAAATCAGCATTAACGTTTAAATCCCAATCCCAACTAATCCCAACTAATATTATAAATGCGAAAGTGAGTTTGTTTGTTTGTTTGTTACGCTTTCACGCCGTATCTACTGAACCGATCATCACGAAATTTTTGACATACACATAGGTTAGGGTACCGAGAAGGACATAGGCTATATATTACGCGGGCGAAGCCGCGGGTAACAGCTTATATATAATAAAACCGCCAAAACGCTACACCGTGTTGTCATATATGACATCACCTGCATGCAAGCTCCTATTGTAGTTGTCAAATTAAACTTCAACGGACATTACTGTTTACAAGCAAGTGACGTCAATCCCGTTCATTTTCAACCACATGGTCTAACGTGAAAATTTAATTCTTTTATTAATGATTTCTCAAAATCATACATTTTTAAAAATAAAGTGTTTATATTGAAAAAATATTTACTGCTTAGACAACTTTTTTTTTTCAATGAATACTATTTTTTTTTATTAATCCATTACCTTTTTAACAGTTTTAAAAGATTTGATTGATTTATTGCACACATAACATTAAAATCAATCGAATAAAATACATTCATGATTACATTTCGTCAATAAATTACACCGGCAGTCCCGGTTTAGTCAAATAATCCGCCTTGAATTGTACCTGGTGCAAAAGTGCCCATAACGCTTGCAGCGTTCCCGCGTTGTATCGCAAGGGATATGCGTTGCACCCACAGTTCTGATATCTATGGTTGCACCACATACGATTCGGCGCGTACGTTAGCTAACTAAAGTTCGATCAGCTTACCCATAGCTGGGCATGGTAATATGTTCGTCCCCACTTGATATTCATGAACCTGTCTGATGGCTCTTGAACACGATCACTTGACACTAAATAAGCAGTCTATGCGTATTTGTCATTCCAAGGAAACAAGATAATTGTGTGTAATTAAATCTATTGGCGCCACTAGGCGAGAATTTAATTATAATACTATTTGCCCAATAGAGTACTAGCGACTTCGATTTTTTTATCATCTAGCCAGCACTGCTGGCCACAGAACACAGAATGTTACTGGCGCGTAGAGTCAGTCACATTTCCTGCTCTATGGTGCTGGTAATAATGTGCAGCCTCTCAGTTCGGTCGGGTAACCAGATTGGATTGGCCAAAATACTTATCTGAGCAAAATGTAAAAATGTCGGAAAATATGGCAATTTATAACTTTATTTTTACTTTTTAAGTTACGAAACATTTTGGCAAATCATGATACAGTGTGACAAGAATAAGAAGAATTAAAAGCAAGATGGATATATCTTACTTTGCAACAAACATCAATTCGAGCTATTTTCCGAAAGTGACGCTTTACAAGATGACGGCAATTGCATGCAGCTAGCTCTTCTGAAGAACATCATCACTATACGCCCTCATTTTAAATTCAATACACAAACTTTAAGAGATGACTCAGCCCATCAACATGAACAACTTTTGTTATGGGACCAATACTGAAAATTCAATATTATTTTTACCTTTTCCATACATTTGGTCCGATCAGATGGACACTTTTGTATGGGTATGTAAATTTTTTTCGAGTTCCCAGCATTGGTCCCATATCAAAAGATGAGATTATTGAGACCAGAGTCATATATTAGCCAGAGCAGTCAGAGGATTTGGCCTACACTCTCCACGCTGATCAGTTTAGAAATAAATAGCCTGTAATAGACGCAAATGCCAATAGAGGCACGTCTAAGTTACGCAAAAGCCTCGCGTAAAATTACTTGACGTGGACGCAGTTGGTTGGACCCGTTTGTATCAGGTACATCGAAATGATTTATATGCACTAGTCACTCATTATCCGCGTTCCTGCATGGCGATGATGTTTGTGTGTATTATGAGAAACAAAGACGACTAAGGCGTCTTAAAAAAACGAATGATGTTTTCTTTCCTTTGAACATTTTAAATTTCATGAAATAACTTTCCTTTGCATGCTTGTTGTTCGTTCTTCTAAATCTTCTTGACTCGTTCGTTGTTCTAGATACACTATTATAATACATCATTATATTTTTAATCGTCTATTCAAAAAAGGATTGTTATGTTTTGAAGTTCATATATTACTTATTATACTTTATTATTCATATGTTAAAGTTTGTATTTATGTGACTCTATACCACCATAAATTCTGCCTGCAGATTGGAATTATGAGTGTTCATTGAGGATCATAGGATCATACATGAATTAAATAGTCCATATGGTTTGGCGGTTACTAGGTATATTTTTTGAAAAACCGTAAATACGGTCTGTCAACTTTATTATTATTTATTAAGAGGAATTTTGAACAACTTGGCAATATATTATTGTTGGAATTAGTATCCCTAATAGAATATAATACGCAAGAAAAAAAGGGTGAAACTTAAAAAAAAATTTTGGACTTCCTATATAAAATTTTCCAGCTGATTGGTAAATTTGTATGAGAGGCAATGTTTATTTTCATTTTTACCTTTTTTGTGGATTTGTATTCTATTAGGGATTTTGATTCCGACACAAACATATTGCCAGGTTAATCACAATCTCTGTGTATATAATAATTGTAATTTTAGTTGCCGTGCCTGACATAGAGCAACGTGATTTTCAAAAATGCTTTATTTTTTTATTTTAAAAATTCAAAAATGCTTTATTTTTCTCTCCAATCTATATCTATACCCACAAATACAAATTTTAGTACAAATTGTATACTTATGATAAGATTGTGAGAGACTGGTGTCTGAACTAAGCAAATCCAAGAATCTCTAATCTTACATTCTACACTCGATTCTTCAGTAAACTCTGCAATATAACATGCTTTAGAAATCATATTCACAGTTTTAATGAATCTGAGGCTTAAAAGGCCAATAAACCCTTTAGTACTTTGCGCATACGAAATGGTTTGTGGGTGTAGAGCAATAACAGCGGAGATGCCGAAGATTATTCCCTTTACCGCCCTGCACATCCGGCGTCTCTCTCTAGCAGTAGAGTTGTGAAAAAGACGAAGTTATCTGGTCTAACCACAGAGTACGGGATATCGTTCGCGCGCACTGTACCACAGACGAAAGTAATAATCATCATCATCTTTTTGTGTAGGTGACATGGTCAGTCGACCATGCAATGCACACCCTGGTGTCACCCTTTGACGACTACCAGATGGCAGCCGGGACCATCAGCTTAACGTGCCTTCCGAAGCACGGAATCATCTTTCTTATCAGACAATCAGGCGATTCATGCCTGCAATGTCCTAACCAAACTGGAAAAAAACTTAACAAAGTATGCTTCCCGTGGGAATAGAACCCACGACCCCCGGGTCAACGCGGCGAACGCCTTAACAACTGGACCACAAAAAAAAAAGACCACTGGACCACGGTGGCAGTAATAATGATACTGCGGGTCACCCCGCCCCCGAATAGCGGGCGAAAGTCGCTGTGACGAATTCGATGTGATGTGATAAGGTATCATAATTACAGAAATAATAATAATAAATAATAAACAAAATTCTGATGTAATCTATATCACAAATAAGTAGTTTTTTTTTTATATTTCTACAATTTGCTTGCAATCCATAATACCTGTAAAAACGGTACTGCCCTCTGACACGCTTGTTATGAAATGTTTCGAAAAGTCGTCTCTAGTAGCGCGCTATCAACAGTCACAATTACTGTTCTGTGGTTCTAACAGTTTGTAGCGAGTAGGTTCTCAAGTGTGGGTGGCATGAACCATAGCACCTAGAGAAATGTAGTTCCCTTGCGACACTATGGAGTAATACCAGTTTGATAAACATGAACGTTAAAATATAAACATAGTGGTATATATAATTAACTCCGTTTTCCCTCTGAGGCGTTACGGGAGTTTCAATTTGTAGAGTAATCACATTGCTTGATACAATCCAATAAACAAATATCAATCGAGAGTAATTTGATATATACAGAAATTAAAAAAATAAATTTATTAAAAATTTAATACTGTGCTGATCATATAAAGTGTATACAATTTTTTAACGGCTTTTAAAATCCAGAATATATGTGTTGATACCCCACTCGAAACTTCGAAAGTATAAAACTATTAGTGGGTGCATAAAATCTGCCATTTAGGTGTATTTATTAATTTACCTACCCTAGTACATTTGGGTTGCCTATAAAAATCTAACGATATCTTGATTCTAGAAGTTGTGCCCTCGATTCGATAATACAAGGTGATAAAGAATATAAGTACCTACATACCAAAGTACCTCCTGCAGTTAGGTAAAAAATACTTGGTGTACGTAAGTGAATATCACAATAACATTTGTTTATTTTCCTCGATTACAGTATGAGGTCACCCGCATCATGCGTTGTAATTTCATACCCTGGTTAAAACAAAACATCAGACTAGGCCATATTTAGTAAGAAAAGAATAAAAATATTATGATCAGGACCTTAAGAAGGTAAAAAATGCACTTTACGATGCGACTTTGGACACAATAAATATTCTTAAATATTAATAAATACACATTTTACTCCGAAGCGTGACCCCCGCTTCATAAAATAATAAATAAAATATATAGGAAAATTTATACATATTTTTGCCGTGTGGTTCCCGGCAGAGTAGAATAGGATCACTCTAAGTCTTCCCGTGGGTGTCGTAGAATGAGACTTAGGAAACAAGCTAAACAAAGCTTATTACATCAAAGAGACCTTTCCAACCCGACTGGCCAGCGTGGAGAATTTAGGCCATATCCTCTGACTGCTCTGCCTAATATTATTATATGGCTCTGGTAGTACAGAGAGGGTCGTGCTCCTGCAGTGAAGACTATAAAAACCTGATAATGATGATGATATAGGGACAAATCATACAATAATATAGATGTTTGAAATACGATTAAAAGAAAACAGGCCAGTAAGAATAGCCGACATACATCTCAAAATAACGCAGAACCATTTCTCAAAAGCATAAAGTAGCTGCCAATTTATTTTCCTAGGAAAATGCGAGGTCATTGACTTGTTTGTTGTGTGGGAAAATGTCGTCTGGTGACTAAGATACGATAAGAAGTTGAAAAATCGATGATTTCCAGACTTCTGGATGCGTTCCAAGAAGCTAAGTACATTGCAAGTTGTAAGTTTTATGGGCGCAATAGAAAATGTTCTACGGAGGGCGGGCTATGACTCAGCCTAAGTTATGAGAGGTGTAGGGAGCTCCTACGAGTAAATGGATAGTGGTATAAATTGATCAAATTAAATTGCTACAGCGTATGTTTATTGTTTGTGTATACCATCTATATAGTAAGTGTGATAGAACTTTTTCAAATTTTGATATACGATATTTACCCTTATTCTTGTAATAGAGAGCATACCTAATTCTGTGCAAAGATTTATGATTGACTGTGAGACGGGTTGGTGTCCCGCTTGCACATATGTAATTGTATATAACATACTGATACAATTGGATATGTGCGACCGGGACACCAACCTGTAGTATATATCCGTCTTACAGTCGGACTGAGAACCCTTAGTAACTACTAGTACTACTAGTAGTAAGTTTGGCATAGAAACACTCTATGCCAAAAGTTACTATGGGTACTCAGTCGTTCTACGAATATAATATATGGTCCTTGGTGGAAACATCTTAAATGATGACTACGACTAACTAACATTTTGCAAAAAAGGATGAAGCCAAATTGCTCTCAATTATGATTGCGTGTATACCATTGGCCCGCAGCATATTTTTAATATAACACCGGGTCACTGGATCAAGTTTAGGACGGATGGATGCTATTGTTAATGTATACGTCACAACGAAAATAACACGGCAATTGTAAAATCTGGTTTTTTTTTCACATTTGAGCACCATGTATGCGTGCCAATGTTCATCTATAGAACATAATAAAAGAATAACTACGTTGTAGGAGTTAGATGCAACTAAATACAAGTTGTTTGTGAATCTCTTAATACATATACTCGTATAGCTACGAGTAATATTGAAATCAGGATCTCGAATAAAATTTAAAATCGTCTATTAAAGGAAAAACCTAATAAAACTCGCTTTTAAATAAAGAAAACACATCTGCCTTGCGAAAATAAATATAATCAGTATTATTCGCGGTGTTAACCCATATGTAAATATCTGTTCAATCAGGTAGTAAAAACCTCAACTTTTTTACCCGACTGACCCACCCAGAAGGAGGGTAATGTTTTTCGAGCCTATGTATGTATGTATGTATATATCTATGTATGTATGTATGTAAATATGTCTGTTCCATTGTTGCATCCTGCAGCCTAAACGGCTGGACGGATTTTGTGGTGTGAGGTGTCAGTAGATTCGTATTCTTCCCCGGAGTGTCATAGGCTATGTGACGTCAAAAAAACAAATATACAGCGGACGTTAACTGGCAAAAACTGGCAAAAAGTTGACCCTTCCTGTAGCCATAATGCCTTGACCAATTTTGAAATACGAGGTCTCTTTAGATTTGTGGTCTTCCCAGGAGAGGTGTGAACCATGTAACGTCAGTTAAAATATATATTTTCGGCTTTAAATGAACAATTTTGCAGAAGTAAATACTAAGTTCCTGTAACGAGAACTAGATGGCGCTGGAGCAATTTTAAAACACGCTATTGTTGTTTTTTTTGCTTTTGATTACAAGCGTAGGGAAGAACTTGCCAGATTTCGCAATTTCACACCTCGAAATACACCCGGCTCTGACGGGAGTCTCTAACGAAACGCTCAAATGCCTTCCACAGACCCTCCCCCTTCTACTTTTGAGCATTTTCTATGCGTGTTTTGTAAGTTGCACCTTTCCAGGCGGCTGGAAGGAAGCACTTGTGATCAGCATCCCCAAGCCTGGCAAAGACATAAAAATCCCACATCGTATTAGCTTAAAGAGTTCTTTGGGGAAAATCTATGAGCGGATCCACCTCAAAAGACTCAAGAACGAGATCCGTGGCAGAGCGGTCAACACGCTGGCTGATCGGCCGATATCGAACCCGGGACCACCGTGTCGCTGGTCCTGGGTTCGATCTCTGGAGAGGTCAAGATGAAAAATTATCTTTTTCTGATTGACCTGGGTCTTGGATGTTTATCTATATCCTTTCTTTCTCTCTCATTCGGCTCATTCCTTCCTTTCATTCGGTCATATCTGCGTTCCAATCCTTACTATCTTTACTGATGCGTTCCTACATAAGTATCTACTATTAAATATACTGTTGTTGAGTTAGTATCCCATAACACAAGTCTTGAACTTACTTTGGGGCCAACTCAATCTGCGTGTTCACGTGAACATGTGACCTCCAGGACATTCACCCAAAAATATGCAAGCACGAAGAACGCAACGCAAACTAATTTTAACGCAGACAAATATTGTTTTAAATGTGATCAATACACACACTTGTAACTATTTTTTGTATAAAAACAGATAATGTTTACTTTAATAAATTCTCTTTGGTTCGGACAATCGACTAGTATTATTGTCTGGAATCGACCGATCCGCCACCAACCTCCTACTACGGCCAAGACAAACTTAGCCGTCAGTTTACTGATCAGTCTTGTGAGTCTGCTTGACTGGTAGTAGGAAAATCTACTGTCTGGCGTACATTGCACCTCGTACGCCACACCCTTGATCCTTCCGCTTATCCGTCTAATATCTTAGGTCTCACGGTATTAGACTTCCTTGATTTATCTATATACGTATATATTTTTAACTTATGGTGGCTAGGGTGTTAGATGGTTAGGGTGTTAGGTGTTAGGGTTGTTTGTAAGTAACAGTTATCCCTCTATTAATAATTTTCTGTACAGGCAGCTAGCTATTACAGCACAGTACATTACTACTTAGAGACACTTTGAATCAAACTACACATACTCCATAGTCACACATAGAAATAGCTAGTTGTTTGTATATTTGTATAAATTTATATTTATTATTATTTATTTAAGGACTATGTAAAGTCCAAAAGTCTCATCTCCGACGAACAGTTTGGATTCCAAGCCAAACATGCGTGTCACCATCAATTACGGAGCATATCTATCAAAACACCGCCTATCATATACCGCATAGCATATCTTCAGATTCCGAACCAGGAATCGTCCCACGGGAGCCCTCTTCTTCAGTATAGCGAATTTTTTTGACAAATTCTGACATTTTGGCTTAATTTCCAAGCTGGCAACTTGGGCCTTCCCAACAGTCTCACGTTTATCATTCGAGACTTCTTGTCGGATAGGACCTTCCACTACAGAGTTGAAGGATGTCTCCAAGACCCCGTCCCATTTGCCCCAGCGTTCTTTAAGACGCTGTTCTTTCGCCCCGCCTGAGTTTGCTTTACACATACGATATCCCTAAGACAGCCGACACTACGACGCTACGACTAGCCGTGTAGTTCCCGGCAGAGTAGAATAGGAGTGGACTTGGAGTGGCCAAGTCATCC
Source organism: Rhodophaea formosa (assembly GCA_963082605.1). Taxonomy (NCBI): domain Eukaryota; kingdom Metazoa; phylum Arthropoda; class Insecta; order Lepidoptera; family Pyralidae; genus Rhodophaea; species Rhodophaea formosa. The sequence continues at coordinate 18,335,597 of OY720205.1, forward strand.
CGTGGATGTCGTAAAAGGCGACTAAGGAAACACAAGCTAAACAAAGCTTATTAACATCAAAGAGACCTCTTCAACCCGTCTGGCCAGCGTGTAGAGTGTAGGCCAAATCCTCTGACTGCTCTGGCTAGTATATGGCTCTGGTAGTACAGAGAGGGTCATGCTCCTGCAGTGGAGACTAAAAAGACCAGATGATGATCCCTAAGACCCCTAACGTAGAGTTGGCTCTATTCGCTGAAGATACAGCTCTCTAATACGTCTCACCACATGAAATCAGTCATTGTGAAACGTCTCCAATCTGCCTTCGACTCACTAGGCTTGTGGTTTAGGAGGTAGCGCATCCAGATTAATTTGAACCCCCACTAGGATTACTCTAGGTGTATGACAAGTCCATTCCCTGGGCTTAAAAGGCTAAATACCTTGGTGTTTTACTCGATAGTCTCATGACTTTCGGTCCCCAAATCTACAAAGTCTGAAACCATGCCGCTTTCAATTTGGCAATGCTAGGATGTCACTTAGGAATAAGTTGACTCTCTATAAGCATTGCGTCCGCCCGATCATGACCTACGACGTAATATATCCCATTTGTTTAATCGTTTCATTCACTGCGCCACCGGTAGCCACAAGTACATACGAATGACGGAACTACTTCGTTACTGAAAGCTCTCCGGCTCTAACTAGCCAGAGGAATCCCATTTTACGATCATGCAAATCGCGGCCTATCAGGCGTAAAAAAGTTAGCTTCTCTCTAAGCTTTGCGTGCACATGCAACGCCCAAAACCGAGGTCCGTCCCTCGGTGATATTCGCCTTACAGGTTGAGGGAACTCTGTCCTCACCGCAAAGGTCCGGTGAAGTGGCAAAAGCTCACTTGGAGCTAGCTAGCTACACCGTGTTTAAAAAAAAAGAACTCTTATAGTTGTAATTTTTGGCGTTAGCCGGTGTTTCTCTCAATTTATCAAATGAATATAATGAACCAAAATACTTCATAATTTAACCAGTAATTCACTAGTAATGTACATGATAGATTTCTTTAAATTTAATATGACTTAGGATTAAAAGAATAACTGCTGGGTGGCGCTAGTGTTGCATACCACAGCGCTGCAACCACAGAATACATCATAGTATAAGACGCAATAAACATGCAAAGTGAAGACATATAAACAACAATGTTCTAAGCGTGATAAAATTGATAACAAGTTGATTCCGAAAGAAAGAAATATAACCTTTATTCCGTTTATTTAATACATCCATTAATATAAAAAAACTTATAAACTAAAAATTTCGTCAAACGCGACTCCTTCAGACATGGTGCCAAGCACACTGGCAGCATTTCCTCTCTGGATAATAAGGCTAATTCTTTGAGCCAGGAAGCTACCAGCTCTACGGTCACCAGTTGCCTCAATAAGACGCGCCGATAAGTCACAAATAAATGTTTTGGCTTCGGGACCCCACGGACCCAAAGTCTCGAAGCCCAATGGCGAGAACATGTAACTCCCGGAAAGCTCATTGTACTTGCGACATTTCGCAGACTCAGCAATTGCCGCCGCCGCACCGGCCCTCTCTGATGTGATATTGGCATACGATGGAGCCAGTGTATCTACGCAGGTCGCATCCCACACCAAGCACTTTCCCTGATGCCAGGGTATGAGCGTCAAACCATCGGGTCTCTTACCATCAGACCGAACGATGCCGTTTGGTTCCAACCTTGCCGGAACGTTCGCTGAGACAAGAGCCCGACGGATGACGTCATTCAGAGCTGCATGGCGTGAAATGCGACCGGCGCTCCTAGTACACGACAGCCCGTGGTGTCCGAATTCATCCACTGCTGCACCGCACCTGCATTGATGGGGCTGATTAGTTCGGAGACCCAATCGTAGGCTCACTGCTAAGGAGAGACTGCAGTTGTCCAAACAGGTACCGATATTAGAAGATGGGAGGGCATTTAACCACAACCCTGACTCTTTTTCAAACGAAGCAAGTAGACGAGCGCGTTCTGGTGCACCAATACAGGAACTCAAAAGAGCCACTTGCTTAATCTTGCACAAAGGCTCATCCCAATCTTTCTGAGAGTGAGCCCTGACTGGTGCCTCACCTTCACATAAAGACAACCATTCATTCATAGCTTCGGCCTTGTAGACGATCTCAGCATCAGTGATGGAAGGTCTGATTATGTCCTCAAGAAATATAAAGAATTGCTATTAGTCCCATAGATCACATCCATACGCATCGGCAGGTTATACAGTAGACCAACAGTACTTAGCGTCTGTGGACTATGAGAAAGCCTTCGATTCGATTGAAACATAGACCGTACTTCGGTCTCTCTAGTGATGCCGTATTGACCATCGCTATATCAAAGGGATACATCATTTCTCTAAAACCAGCGGAGTCATTTCAGGACCATGCTCAATGACCTCAATGAAGTTTCCCAAGAAGAAAGATCATGGATAAGACAAAAATTATGTCGAATATTCATGGACCATGCTCAATGACCTCAATGAAGTTTCCCAAAACGAAAGATCGTGGAAGACAAAAATTATGTCGAATATTCATGTTGCGCTTTCACCAGTGATTGTTGGAAACTAAACCCTTGAACCTGTAGAGCAGTACATTTACTTAAACGTAAATTAACATAATATTCAGCAAGCTTGAGGTATCGTTTTTCTACTCCAACAACAGTCTGCAGCTAACAGGGTCAATTGACATAGGTAGGAAGCTCCAGTTTCAAGGACAAGGTTTTTCAGTGAATCTGACTTTGCTGGGCAGCTTTCTGGAAGCTTCACAGTGTCTTCTCGTCCAAAATACATATTGGCGCCGAGGACTTTTGACTTTGGGCACTGATGCAAAAATCTTCGGCCAATATGTGTTACCAGTGATGATTTACTGTAGATAGAGCCCAGATCTGTAAAACCTTAAGACCACGTTTAGCAGTTGATGAGCTTGTAGATGAGAACGAAATCAAAATAGTGATGACTTGCTAGGCGCATCGCTAAATTGACATGATTCCTGACGCCCATTTCGGCGATCGATTTTTAGCTGGTACATCCTAAGTTTATTTTTTTCTCAAAGACCAGCATAGAAGAAACGCAAATATTAGTTTGACAAAATATCTTGGTTTGTTATAGAAAATTTTGAACCCCTTTTATATCAGCAAAATTTACCATCTTGTGAACGCAAACAGAGAGCCGAATCTCCAGTCCAGTATTTCAAAATGTTTCTCCGTAAAATCCCAGACGTAAATATTGCCAATGGTCAGTCGGGTTGTTTAAATTTTTTTAATTAAATTACTTGTTTGATAATCGATTTTCTGTGAGCGTGTGGTATTTCCCCGGACGAGCCGGTCTAGCTAGCAAAAGTGAATTTCGCCGGTGGCATGGCTCTACCTACCACAACTTTAACTTGTCTCATCAAAAGCATGACTCGCTGTCTCTCATGACTCGCCCAACGCGATTGCGCGATTGAATCCCGCCGGGCGAGTCTCAATGAAATAACGCGCCCTTTGTATTACCAATTTTTAAAGGTAAACCTTGCGCAAGGCGTTAACTTAAGCCTGAGATGTTTTATGAATATCGCCGTAAAATATGTTAATAGGTAAGTGGAGCGGGGCTTAATTGCCTTGATTGATACGCACGGAATCTCGCAGCGATCCCCGGTAAGGGAAAGAGTCATTTTACATCGATATTATCGTTATCTTTGATAAATTAGCTCGACTCTACCTATACAGATGTTTAATTATGCTGAGGCTGTTGGACACCGTCGAGTATTTGATATTAATTATTCGTTGAGGATGCAACGCGCATGCTCAGATAAGAGAGGGAATTGCGGCAGATATTCTTCTTCTTATCTGCGACTCACAAAAACAATTATAAGATTGGCCTTATGATTGCTTTTAATGTTATTGCAAACTAACAGTTTTGTAGTTTGCATATTTTTACCTTTAAGGGGGAACAGTAGGCACAGTAGCGACGCCAATCATTTTATTCCTAATACTTTACTAATAGAAAGAAATTCAAGAATATAAACAATACAAGTCTTAGTAAATAACCTGAAGTATTTTTGGAATCATGTTTTGATATTATGAGAATCAGTCATTGAGAGAAAAAGTGATAACCGCCAAAAACGGCCGTTTTTGGCGATTCTGATTCTGTTCCGATATCTGATTCCGATAGTAATAAACATGATTCAAAAAATACTTCAGGTTATTTACTAAGGCTTGTATTGTTTATATTCTTGAATTCCTTTCTATTTGTAAAGTATTAGGAATAAAATGATTGGCGTCGCTACTGTGCCTACTGTTCCCCCTTAAGTAATGTAATGAATACTGTGAATAATTGTGTATTCAGTAAAAAGTGTAACGATGTCATTTTTTGTTTCTTACGCTAACCGAGACTTAGGTCAGCAAATCGATTAATTATGGAGAAAAAATGAGCGGGACGCATTAGAAAACTAAGTAAAATCTAGTGTAATTTATGTACGACACTCCTTAATAGGGTGTCATATCTTTAGACGATTGTTAAATTATTGGAAAAATATATCGTCAGTGTATTATTTAATTTTTGGTTACTGTTGAAATCAATTTTAAATATTTTCATATGTACGTTTTCTGAATTTAATCGTGAATTCCTTATTAAAATTGTAATTTTATTGTGTTTATACTTATATTAGTGTAGCTGCTGGATTTTGAAGCCACAAAAGAAAACGGTGTTTGGTTACAGAATTAACAGATTAACTTATTTGGACAGTTGTGTCCACTTTTATACCCTCACGTTTTACCCTTGGCATTGCAGGGCTTCGAGAACAATCTTTGCAACGAGCGCAGCTGTGATAAACAAAAAAATTGTTTACATAATTTATAAATAATTACTATATCTTAAGCCGTGTGGTTCCCGGCAGAGTAGAATAAGACCACTCCAAGTCTTTCCGAGGATTTTGTAGAAAACAAGCTAAACAAAGCTCACAGACAGTGTAGGCCAAATCCTCTTACTGCTCTGGCTAATATACCTATCCATAGCTCTGGTAGTACAGAGAGGGTCGTGCTCCTGCAGTGAAGACTAGCAAAACCTGATGAAGATGATGAGTTACTATCATATAAAATCTACTTATTAATCTTTCAGCCAAAACGAGGATTCAATTTTCATAATTTTTAGGGATCGTTTTTCAAATGTGCCGCTTATCTATTACACACAAAAAAGTGATAAAGTGAGCTGATAAAAAGATGGGCCGTCATCACCTTACAGTAGACTAGATGAAGATGAAGACAAGAAGAAAATGGTGGTAGATAACTTCTTCAGTTTGAGAAAGTCAGGCAGAAGACATCAACAAATGGATACTAAGGTTATAAAAGGATGTGTGAATGTGTGGAAATTAAAAGGAGAGGTCATTGCGAAGCAGGGATTTATGAATGGTACATCAAGTAGAAATATATCGCCTATGTAATTTATTCTCCCCGTCTAATTACCTATATAAAATTTAGAGTAGAAAATATCACACAAATAGTTTAAACTATAATGCTAAGTATATCATAACTTAAATTGTAAGATTAAACTGAAGTAACTTAAGTGAATGCCAATTTGGCTGTCTTTTGTTTAAAAAAAAAAATACATTGCAATAAGCCCGATATTAAAAATACAAAACACAACATACTTAAAACTTCGCGCCATCTCCGCATTTCGAAACCCGACCTTTAGTGATTGCTTCAGAAAATAAACAAATTAAGGATTTGAGTTCAACATGAATCACAAGTGACGATAAGACCCGTCCATACAATTACCGACTCAACTTTAAACCCAAGGGGTGGGTCGGAGCCCATCGAAATGTCAACTGTCCGAGTAAAATGGCATTAAAAATATCCTTGGAATATTACGCCATTTACGAAAAAAAAATAATCAATCAAAGGCTCCATTACGGCGCTGGAAGTAAAAACACAGGAGAAATGTCGAAAGTGTTAACAGCGCAAACACGAAAACACTGGCTAATTTAAAAATTTCGCAGCAAAAAGATAATTGGGCGATGTTGCATGCGTGGCTGTAATGAACTCCACAACCCACTAACGCCGTGATTGATGGTCTGGCTCAAATATCACATGGCTTGTAATGATGCTCGTTCGTAATATTGCGAGATTGTAAGATCGGCGGTAGCGGGACACAATAAATACATCACAATACTATTTTCCGTGTGGTTCCCGGCAGAGTAGACTAGGACCACTCCAAGTCTTCCCATGGATGTCGTAAAGGGTGACTTCGGAAACACAAGCTAAACTTAATTTATAAACATCCAACACGTCTGGCCAGCGTGGAGAGTATACCTATGTCAAATCCTCTGACTGTTCTGGCTCTACATGGCTCTGGTAGTACAGAGAGGGTCGTGTTCCAGCAGTGGAGACTAACAAAGACCTGATGATCATGATGATGATGACTTTTTTGTCGTAGTCCCTTACTATGGACCTCATAAGAAAGATCAAGGTCGCTCAAAGGGCAACGGAGAAGGCTATGCTCGTTGTTTCTCTACGAGACTAAATTAGAAATAAGAAGATCCGTAGGAGAGCAAAAGCAACCAACATAACTCAAAGGATTAGTTCCTTGTAGTGGAAGTAAGTGGAGCACATATAGAGCCGATGGCCGATGGGGCAAAAAGGTTCTCAAATGGCGATCGCGTATAGCGGCAAGCGCAGCGTCGGATACCCACCGACCCGACCCGACAAAGGTCCCAGGGAAACGCTGCATGCAAGCAGGTTCCAACCAGTCATTTTGGAAGGATTTAGGTCCAGCAGAGGACAACCTGTGGCTGAGATGATGATGATTATGACATTTTGGTTGATAAGCGAGCAAAGAACGTGCAAAACGCTTTCCGCTGCCGCCCGCCGTACTACCTAAGTCGTGATCTTAGTACGGCGGACGCTCATGCTCATATACACTCTTAGCTCCTTACCTAAATTGAGCAACGTTTTAATGTATAAAACACGAGGAGATATAGGTTAACGAGTTTGTATTTATAATTTCTCGGAATGGTGTGATTGCGCGGATGTTTGTTGGTTTGTACCACCGCACCACACACGGTGGGAATACGTTTACGCGGTACTGAAGTTTATACAAGATGGATTACATTGTAAACCATCCGATAATGGTGCAAGAATAGGGTTATTGTTGTTGAACCAACAGGAACCGAGAAAACTGTTGATTGCGTTTGTTTGGAAATATCGACTTTCTGAACTAAACAGTTCCATGTAAATATTAGGTGGGTTTAGTTGAAACCAGATAACGTTGATTTTATGCAAAGGTACTTATTCAGTTTTATTTTTTTTTAAATATAACTTGACATAGGGAGAGTTAAAAGTATAGACAATCGTGCTGCCATTGGTAATCTAATCAAAAACTTTTATTATAAAGTAGTCACAGAAATCTTCGAATATAATTCCGATTTTAGAAATCCAGTGTTTTTCAATATTGTGAGGTACCTAAGAGCATAAAAACCTCAGCAGATCTAGTCTTCCTATCGGGCAAACATTGGTTTAGTAAAAATATATACTGTGCTACTTGTAATTAAATAAATTATAGGGACAAATGGCACAGATTGAGCTAGCCCCACAGTAAGATCGAGACTTGTGTTATGGGATACTATACTCAACGATAAAATATTTAAAATTGATATTTATATATATATAAACATCCAAGAACCAGGCCAATTTGAAAAATATCGTTTTCCTTCATGACTTGGCTGGGAATCCAGCCCGAGATCCCTCATGTTGCAAGCCTGCGTGTTAACCACTGTGCCACGGAGGCTGTCAACTAAATAGGTAGTTAATGTTATTATGTAAATATTTACATATTTGCATGGGTAAGATCTGCTAGTGGTGGTACAAATATAATATGAGCAATAGTTGTAATACCTTTAAAATGTCAGATTCAGATGCATGCCAAGTCACCGGTCACATATAACAATAATGACCAGAATAATGAATCACGAAACCACACGAAAGACGTCTCTACTATTAGGTATAAAGCCGTATGTAACCGGCTATGTCTGTACATGAATGTTTTGAGGGATTTTGTCATTGTAGTTTGAAAGAAAATTAAGTTTAAACCGTACAATATTATAAATGCGAACTTACACGTTAAAACTACTGAACCGATTTAAATGAAATTTGGTACAAAGATAGACTAGAGCCTGAGAAAAGACATCTAGGCTACTTTTTCGCGGGCACAGCTAGTAGTTCGATATTAAAAGTTTATTTTCAGTTTCCTAGGATAGAAGCTGGATGTAACTAAAAGCGTTGAAGGATTTTTTATGTATTTCAAGCGCACGACGTCAGGGACAAAGGCTAGTATCATAATAATAACAAGCATCGTGCATGCAGAGCACTATTTGTCTAAGAGCGGATATTGGAAAATGGGGTGCGCAGGAAATTCGTCCATCGATCGCCGAGCCACTCCACTTAATTGTGTAGTCATCAAAGCGAAGAGATAGCTTCTACGCATAATCTTATTTTGTAAGTTGTAGTACCTATTCGTTTAAGTAATATACTCACGAATAATAGAGAGGAAACGACAAAACATCATCTTTCTTTTTTTTTAATGGACTATGAAGCTAGCTCCAAATGAGCTTGCGCTACTTCACCGGACTTTCAAAACATCATCATCATCATCAGGTCTTTTATAGTCTCCACTGCAGGAGCATCACCCTCTCTGTACTTCCAGAGCAGGCAGAAGATTTGTTCTACACTCTCCTCGCTGGCCAGAAGGATTGGAGAGGTCTCTTTGATTATTATAAGTTTTGTTGAGTCTTGTGTTTCCTAAGTCGACCTCTACGACATCCACGGGAAAACTTGGAATGGTCCTATTCTACTTTGCCGGGAACCACATGGCATGCCAAGAAAACATAAACTGAACTGAATCAACGGTTTTTGCAATTGCATTCGCTCTTACGTGGGTTTTATGACCCGTCAATATCGGTGAAACAGGGAATGTGGCTGTCAATGCTGGGCTGGGTTCCTTTTTTTCTTTCATTGAAAGTGTCATAAATGTCATTAATTTCGTGCATGTTTTATATTATCTTTGCACTACAACTGTTTTTAAATTTAGATGCCGGCCAGCATGCGGCCAGCACACATTATTTTAGGAACAATTGAGAGTCCAATATATATTTTCTAATTTTAATATTTCAATTGTTTTGCTTTTGGCATCTTGGCCAGGGCGTTTAACGACCTCTTTGGCATTTAGCATCATTGCGTTTTTTTTAGAAAGTCATAATCACGAGTCATTCAACCTACTTTCCTGCGTTTTGTACTTGTTAGGTTTTGTATTAGTCACTATATCCGTCTCATATTATAAAACGTGGACTAACCACGAACTAACCTTACCTGGTTACTTTGACGTTTTTTCAGCTGTTTTTTCATTGTCAGTTTATTATAGCGGCAAATGGCTGTACCAAGTAGGTAGGGAACTTTAGTCTACTTCTTAATATAGGATGATAAGGAGAATGGAGATGCTTTACCCTCACTCAAATATTTATATATATATTTATAATAGACAAAACATAAGGCAACGGTCGACTGACTAGTATTAGTATCTACTTCGTTATTTTGTGCTAGTACTATAGTTTAAACCTAGTACTATCTTTAATCCACGTTTTAAGAGGATCGACTACCTGTAATTTTCATACAAGAAGCGATAGCTCTTCCACCCCCCTAAACCTTCACGAAATGAGGAAATTTTGGTGTCATTCGATTTAGCACACCTTAATCTAGGGCCAACCGTTTTTCTTTTTTATTGATTCGATTTAGCTTAATTTAAATAAATTAAAATGCCCCGGGTATTTTTTATGTGAAAAATATGGATATTTACTTAGATGCTCATAACTTTTGTTGTAAGCAATATATCTTAAATATCAAAACGTACAGCCCTACTTCTCCAATTTATCAATATCGTGTAAAAAATATTGAAATTGGACTATGTTTAAGGGGTGGGAAGCGTTATCGCTTTTTGTATAAAAATTTACAGGTAGTCTATCTTCTTAAATAATACGGCTTTCTTTCACACAGCTGTTGTTTGTCGTTTCCACATTGACTTAAGTGGGGATGTTATTAAGTGATTTTTTAAACTAGAAATGGTGTTAATTAGTAAATGATGACATGATAACGACCAAATCATCACTGTTAATGACTACAATAACTCTATACAAATATAACTGTTAAAATATCAGTGATTTGTATTTGGAAGTGCTTACATTATGACATGACTCAAATTATATACTGTAGTAATAATGCATGTTTAACTACGTATATAATGAAAGTATAGGATAGGAGTATAATAAATGATGTGAATTGATACCTTTCATCTCAGCTTTCGAAATCACTCATTAAATTATTTTTGTATGCAACAGTTTTGTATTATCCGTATGATAATTTCATTACTTGGTTGCTTATTTTAAATGTGCGAAACATTATTACATAATATTATATTCTAAGTAAGTATATAAATAAGTGAATAATTTACGTTAAGCTTTTATCTATGTCTTACCAAAGCCTTATATAAAAATACATAAGGTATTAGTTAAAACATAAATACCTATGAGATCGTTTTTGAAAGTACTTTACTTTCATGATGAACTATTATATTTTTTATTACTTCTTTATTTTTATTTACATAAAGTAAATATTATGTGTAAATTAGACACTGGTAATAAAATTTTATATCGTGTGATTGGCAAACAGGAATAAAGTCAAGGCCCATTATGCCTCTACATTTGCTTATCACTTGCTTCAATGGGGATCATTAAACAATAAAACGGAAAATAAAATTCAATAAACGCCCACTTTCATAGTATAGAAAACCGGCTAAGTAAAAAAAACCTACTACTACAAGAAAATCTAGATGTATAGGAGGAACCCTATAAAATATTTTATTATTATTATAAAAAAAACGGCCAAGTTGCTGTCGGGCCACGCGCAGTGTAGGGTTTCGTAGTTGCGAATGACAACTTTGAGTTCACACTGTTCACACTCGCACCTCACAGTTTAACGACCAAAAACACCTAAGAATAAAAATTGTATGAAATTTTACATTTTCGACTACTTACATTTTAAAAGTCGGTTGCCTATAACTTTTTAGTTTGTACTTAGTACTCAGCTCTGATAGTTTTCCTTTCAACTTTAGTATATATACTACTGCTGTAATTTTTTTCACGTATCCATATAAAACCGTTTAGCAGATAGAGGGGGGGTGGGGGACTTACCTCTAACAAAAATTTGCACTTTAAAACCAAATATTTCGGAAACGGATCCCTAAATCGAAAAATGGTGTCCTCAATCTCACAATATTGTTTAAAGACCTATTTATCAAAACACAAAACGATGAGTTTGTATAAAAAAAAATAATACTCTATCTTTACTTGTATGGGAACTACCCTAAAAAATATTTTTTCAAGTTTTTTTCTACCACTTTTTTGGCATGATTAATATACATACCCATACCAAATTACAGCTCTCTAGTACTTATAGTCTCTGAGTAAAACCGCGGACGGACAGACAGACAGACATGGCGAAACTATAAGGGTTTGTTTACTACGAAACCCTAAAAAAAAGTTAAAGTATTATTATACTTTATTTCTTTGTTAAAAGTTTGTTCTGAAAAACCGAGTTGTACCTATGACATTTGGCACACAGATGCATAGTTTCTTTTCTGGATTTACATAACACAGCTTTTTTGGCCGAAAGTCAAGAGGTGCAGTGCAGTTGGGGTTGGTCTTAGATGATTTTGCAAATTGATTTTAGTGGATATATAATATGAAATTGGTGTAGTTTGGTGTTATAAAATATATTTCTGTGGAGGCCATAATATAAAGACGAAGAAGCAATTTTTTATCGTAGTCGTCTGCTTTGTATCAATCAAAGTTTTCACAACTTCATAAAAAATGCATTTGAAAGTGAACTAATGCAAGATTAATGCACTTTCCACATGTGACGAGATCGTCATTCGCCCTGACTTGCGTAAATGAGTGCCGGCTTGCTTCTTGCATCATACATAACGCACATTCAATCTTCACTTTGTCGTAAGTACTTTTTATAAGAGCAATTCAATTAATAACGGGCCTTGCAGTCGTTGGCTTTCAATCAGCTTTTATTAAACCTGAAGTTAACGTTTGTTTACGATTGAAAACTTCGGCTTCTATACTGAGCTCTCAAAAATATGAAGGATGTATTAGCGTTACAAGTTATTTAGAATTACAAATTTTAAGCAACACTCTACACGAAAATCCCCCGATATTGTTAATGGCTGAACCGATTATGATAAAACATATAACAACCATCGCCAAGAAACCTGCTTTTAAATTAAAAAAAAGTGTATCCAAGCGGTTCACCCGTTTTAGAAGGTGCCACAGACAGATACACATTCAGGACGGTCACACTTATAAGACACCTCTTTTTGCATCGGAGCTCAATGAATACTAAGCTACAGTAGGTGTTCTTTACCTGACCAAAAAGTTGCAATTTGGAAACAGGAACGGTACTTAATGGGCAACTCTTGGTACGAAGCAAAGAAATATACCTATGTTTCCTTTCGTTTATGTATTACTGTGCCGCTATCGCCGCAGTAGTTACAGTACCTAATTGATACAAACCAACATGTATAAACAGTAGTTCCCACTTAATGGACCAAACAGGAAAACAGTTTGTGTCGTTATTTTGCAGCACCTTACTGATGATACTGTTATTGGAATTCGTATGACATCATTCGAACCTCACAGTTAATTAGGTTACTGACAGTCGCTCTCGCGGTGGATTTTCTGTATTGTTTAATTTAATTATACAAAAACTACTAATACATGTAAATGCATGTAAGGATGTAAGGATGCGATATTGTTTTTAAATAATGACTAAATCTACTGCTTGACGTAGAGTCGCATCTGCAGCACTTTAGACAGATATCTGACTAGCTAAAGAGCTAGGCCACTGATAGTATTGATATCCACTGATATAATGATCATTGTGTTTTTTAGCCCGAATCACACTTGGAATAATTAAAACAAATCAACTTTAATTTGATGTAGAGTTGCACCTTCAGCATTTAACACAGAAATCTGACTGGCTAAAGAGCTAGGTTAATAACCAACTTAAATTACTGATCATCCCTTTTTTAGAAAGCCAGAGTCATGGTTTAATTAATCATATCATATCAATTTGGGCTTGTTGAGTTGCATTAGAAACCAAAGATGGTTTCTGTGTAGCTTGGTTGTGTACACAGCGTAAAAAAGTATTATAATGACGTTGCTGTAAATCCGTATCGTACTTTTCACCCAAATATTTCGTTTGTTTTATAATAATCATAAAATCATCACGTCTTTTTCTCCACTGCAAGAGCAGGACCTTCTCTGTACTACTCGAGCCATATATTAACCAGAGCAGTGAGAGGATTTGGCCTACACACTCCACGCTGGAAAGATGGGTTAGAGAGGTCTCTTTAATGTTTATAAGCTTTGTGTAGCTTTTTTTTTCTAAGTCGCCTTGAAGTCATCCACGGTCGTTCTTCTGCAGTGGAGACTAAAAAAGGGGTCTTTGTAAGGAAAATTTTGCTATGAGGAAAAGCTCTCAGATCCAATGCGTATGCGAGTGGTTTTTGCCGCAAGCTATGAAGCACTTTTTATTTTGCCTTATAATTATAATGCTTACTCAAACACCTCTACCCTGGAGTCTGGGCGACCTATTTTTAACGTCTGATAAATGTAAAGAAGGGGCAAGTTACTGGACTAATAACTTAAAAAAATAAATCTATCGACACGATAAGAGGATCGATAAATATTGGAAAAGAAGTTCCAATATTATTATCCTGTATAAGTGACTGAATTGTTGCCGGTTCATCCATGGTCAGTTATTGGTTCAATTGCTAGCTTCCTTCCGATTGATGTACGCCAGCGTCTTAATGGATATCCCGGGCCATCAGTATCAGTATCATTAAGATTTTATAAAGGGCGGTAAGACGATGGTAAGACGCGATTTTTTTTACTTGGGTCGTGAAGTATGGATGAAGATTCATAACGTGTGCTTCATCCACCGTTCACAACAAGTTTCATACCAATAAATAAACTATTGAACAAAAGGAAAACAAGAAACCATTTTAAAAATAAAATTGACTTATAACCTTCGAAAGCTTAAAACTCATCTCTAAAAGTACCAAACCGATTTTAATAAAATTTGTTCTCACTGTTTACTTGGACTATATTGGCTAACTGCAGTTTCAGTCTTTGGCGTATAACTGCTACCTGAAACTCTTCCTGTAAATATTTTATTCATTGGTAAACATATTCATCAGGATTCAAAATATTAATATATACTCGTACTTTATAACTTTAATAACAGTCCAATGTATTTAATTTATTTACCCTCTGTTCTGGCTTTTTTTAACTGAAGATCTAAAACGCTTAGAATTTAGTCTTTTTTTATAAGAATACGTGCACAATGGTACCCTATTCTTTAACCTTCGCTGTCCATCCGTCCGTCTTGTTACAGGACACATCTAATCGTAATACGTAGAGACATAATTCGCACAAAATCGTTAAATTGTCGCGATAAACAAAAAAGAAAAAAGCAAAAAGTTTCTTTTTCTGAGTCTGACGTGACTTGCATAAGGCCGGTTTTATTAAAAATTTAAACTTACATTTTCCTTGGGATTTATGCACCAAAGTCCACCACATTTTATGCACTGGTCGCAATTCATAATAGTATCATAATCTGCTACTGTACAATCAAAACCGAAAGTCCTCTGAACGGGAATTGACACCATCACAAACACCAACAAAAAAATTGCAGCCATTTTTGATTTCATTAATACCGCCAAATTCCTTATTTAAATATAGACAAAGAAGTTCGACGACGTTCGAAATTCAAACCGCGCTAAGAACGCGCTACTCGGCGCGACTGTTCGCTTACTACTGTCGCCTTAACTGCTACGTTCAGTTGTTCAAACTTCAATCAAGATGATTCATCCTGCCCTCACACCACACTAGCAGCATTTCGCGGAAATTATCGAGATGTCATATCGATGCAAGACAGACTTACGTAAAAACAACCTTTATTTACTTATTATTAAAAAAGTAATTTTAAAAATATTAAACCGATCGTTTATCATTATCTATACAACATAACTCTATCGAGCAAAAGGGGATTTATTTTTTATTATGATTTAATTATTTGTTCTTAAAGTAAATATACCTACCAATTTCTTTTAAAAATTAATAATTGAATCAAAATAGTGCTAAGTGGAAACAGGTCACGGGAGTAACTTGTGACAGTCGTATGCCCTTAAACTTAAAGGAAAGATTTACAAAACTGTAATCAGGCCTGTATTATTGTTTAGATCGGAATGTTTGGAAGAAAGAAAATTGCATGTTACTGAGATGCGAATGTTGAGATGGATGTGTGGAGTGACACGAATGGATAAAATACGGAATGAGTATATAAGGAAGTATGAAAGTTGCGCCAGTAACAGAAAAGCTCCATAGTCATAGATTGAGTTGGTATGGACATGTGATGAGGAGAGAAGAAACTCATATCACAAGAAAGGCATAAGGCAAGGCACAAAAAATTAGATTTGAAAGTACTTAGATGGTACGCGGAACAGAGGGAGACCTAAGAAACGATGGATCGATGGTGTCAAGGAGAGTATGAACCTATGATGTACGAAAGATGTGACCTGCTGCCCATTCCTTACAATATGTGTTTATTGATGATTCTTTTAATAGCAAGACAAAGAATTGTTTTTTAAAAGGTCATTATATGCACGTGAGTTTCTTAATTCCACTTTTTGTTCTTAATAGCTGATCATTTTTTTTGTTTTTGCTAGAATACTTACTCATTTAATTTTTAGGCAAATCGGTTGATTCTTTTATTTTTTTCTCTGAAACTATTAATTGTTCCATTCTTAAACAATTTCAAACATCGTAAAAGCCGATTGAGGGTATAAGCAAAAATTTGAGGATTCATATTAATGCGGAATAGAAATCTATCAATCACTATTTCGTTATCCACCCACAAGCCTACGTCGTCTTAAAGTCATAGACCCTGTCTTTTCCTTAATGTAAAAAGACATTACAAGTATGTATTATGCATAAAATTGTAAAGAGATTAGAACACGGAGTAATATATACTCCGTGTTCTAATCTCTTTACAATTTTATGCATATACCTACTCCAGGAGTAGAACCATAATAGTATGTAGGTACATTATGATACAAGTACGGTAAGCTGGATATTATAGTCGAGGTGTTTATTTATTGTGCTTATAATAAACCGACGACTATAATAGACAGCTTACCGTACGAGTATCATACGACGTTTTTCAATACAATTTCATACTTCGAAACTTCAAAATGATTTGGATGTGCTGGCTGACTGGTGTCATAAGAACTACATGTTTTTAAATATTGATAAATGTTTCGTTATAACATTCACAAAAAAACTTATTTTGTCAAATTACTCTTTAGACGGTAAAATTCTAACACGTAAGTCTGTTGCAAAGGATCTTGGTGTTTTGTTCGATAGTAAATTTTCTTTTCGCGATCACTACGACTATATCATCGGACGTTGTTCAGGATTACTGGGATTTATCTGTAGAATTACTAAAGACTTTAAAAAGTCTAACAGCTTAATTCATCTTTACTATTCTCTAGTTCGCAGTATCCTTGAATATAATGCTACAATTTACGTAGTTCACATTGATCGCATCGAAGGAATTCAGAAGCGTTGCTTGAAAATTTTAAGCTACAGAAATGGCATGGGCCGTAAATTATCGTCTTATGAGGAACGCCTTTCATTCTTTAATATGTCCCCCCTAAACAAGCGTCGTGAATTCTTTAATCTTGTATTACTGTACAAACTCGTCCACGGCCTTATTGACTCCCCTAAGCTTCTTTCATTGCTTAACTTCAATACACGTTTTAGGTCGCGGAATCCTAACTTTAATGCCTTTACCCTAAAAGTTTACTCTAATAATATATCAATTTATAATCCGATAGTGAGAATGTGTCGCCAATATAATGAACTTCTTTCGTCCGATAGGGACATTGATATTTATCACTATACACTTTATAAGTTCCGGAGGCAAGTTAAGTCTAATCTCAACCTACGTTAACTGTAATAGTGCTTAATGTTTTATTTCATTTTTCCTTTTTTTGTGTTTAATAGGGAGGTATTCTGTTAATTTCACAAGTTCAAAATTAATAAGTTACTCTAGCGATATAAATTTACTTGTTACTTTACATTGTTTAGCTTTTAGGCATACTTATGTTAGGATTACTTTCTAGGTCAAAACCAATGTATATTCTTCATATATTATGTATACACACGATTGTAATCTGTTAAGTAAGCTAATAAATGAATAAATAAATGAATACATTTGCAATTACGATAAACTAAGACAAGATTGCTTTTCAGCAAATAAGGAATTTGTAAAATTTAGGAACTAAAGCAGTTTGTAAAAATACTTTTATAATAATCAGGTTCATTTACTCAGGTTTATTTTCTCAAAAAAAGTACATTGATAACCTTCTTCTTTTCGAAGTCGGTTAAAAAAATCACATCTCACGAATCAGAAAAAAGTTTTCATGCTGATCTTGAAACTCTTTGCTCGGATTCTATGAAGAAGTTTAAATTTTGCATTTGTGGCATTGGGCTATTGAGCGGTTGTGATTGGTGTAAAGTAAAAAGCACTAGTGGCGTAAATACATCATTACGATACAGATTTCGATGTCTTAAGATCCGTATTATTAGCAAATGCATTGAAAATGAATATAGTTATTTACTTCGTGGAACAAGTAGCAAAAACCTCTTTGTGTAATTTGCTAATAAATTTAGAGTAGAACTAGGAGGTACTGGAACTCGTAGTGCTAGCCTCAATTCACAATTCAATATTCATAAACATAATAGACGGACATTGTGGTTTAGTGGCTAACATGTTAACCTGCTACCCGAGAGGTACCGGGTTTGATTCCCAGCGCGGGCAAATACTTGAACTCCACACTCACAGGTATTTGCCCCCGGTCCTGGGGCCGGCCGCTTAGTCTGAGGACGCAACCGGGGTAATACTGGGATGATAATGACTCATAAACATAGAAAGTTGCTTTAAAAACAATTTTATTAGCTTGCAAAAATTAGCTCTTTGAGGCTTATATAACATAAAATCACAAACGGATCCTTAAATCGAAAAATGGTGTTGAGACACCGACAATATTTTTGAACGATCTATTTAACAACACCCTAGGGAGTGACGATAAATAAAGTATATTTCCACTTTTATAATTTCGTTAATGTATGGATGTTATTCCCATATACATTACAAACCTAAATATAAATTTTCTATACATTTTCTTTCACCACTTTGTTGGCGTGAATAATAGGTATATGATGTATTCCAATATGCGAGCTCCGTGGCGCAGTGGTTACCACGCCAGCCTGCGACACGGGGTCCCGGGTTCGATCCCCGGTCAGGTCATGATGGGAAACGATCTTTTTCAGATTGACCTGGGTCTTGGATGTTTATCTATATAAGTATATATTATAAAATATAGTATCGTTGAGTTAGTATCCTGCGACACAAGTTCACAACTTACTGTGGGGCTAGCTCAATTTGTGTGATATGTCCCTATATATTTATTTATATTTATTTATTTATTTATTCCCATGCCAAATTACAGCTTTCGTAATAAAAGGTACCTCTGCCTCTGATACCGTGGACAGACATACATAGACGGAAAAGTCGAAACTATTAAGTGTCCCTTGCTTACTACGGGATCCTAGAAATAGAATATAATAGAAATGGGTTGCCAGCCGCATCGCCAATTGTATTTATTTTATCAGTAGGTACCTTAGAAGGCTTCAACGGTCTGCGCTGGGAGAGAAGCAGTCAGTACATTCTACCTTTTCCTTTTCTCACAGAACAGCATTGAAGAATTGAATTGAACAGAAGCAGGGATTTTTTGGTTTTGAAAAGCGAAAAGTAGTTCATCTTCAGGTTTTTTTTAGTCTCCACTGCAGGAGCACGACCCTCTCTAACTACCAGAGCCATATATTACCCAGAGCAGTCAGAGGATTTGGCCTATACTCTCCACGCTGGCCAGACAGGTTAGAGAGGCCCCTTTGATGTTTCAGATGGAAGACTTTGAGTAACGTCCTATTCTACTCTTCTGCCGGGGACCTCACGGCTAACAATTCTTTTTCAGTCTTATAGTCCTAATATGGAAGTACATATTTAAAAAAGAAAAATGCTGGATTTAAGTACAAGTAAAAATGTTATGTTTTCTGAAACAAAACATATATTTATTATTTGTACTTTTTTAATAAAATAATTTACTAAATGCATGTATGTTAATGTCCCAGGTATTTTTCCTCCTTCATCGCGTAATTACAAACCATACAATGCGGTGCATGTAAACCAATTAAGGGTGACTCGTACATCAACAAAAATATATCTTCCTTCGGTTTCTAATAACCTTCAGCGGTTTGGCCACTTCAATGGCTATTGAGAGTTTATCCTAATTACTGGCACCATGAATATCTAAAATATTAGAAGAAAACGGTAAATCAAATCGATATAGGTACAAACAAGCTCATTAGGGTTTTTGTTACAAAAATTATTTTTTCACCTCACTGTGCCGAAAAAAAACACAGTCCCTTCGATGAAATAAGACCTAAGTATAAAAATATAAGGTATCAAAGCAAAAAAAAAAAAAAGGAATAAAGAATAATTGCACACACGTAAAATAATTGTAGGTTGAAAATACGCCCCCCATTCGATCGACGTGGTTGGACGAATTGCGATCGCTCAGTCACTTCGGAGTGATTTCCGTCAATTATTGTTTTAAGTACTGTAAATTTTAAAAGACGGAATATGAGACTTTTGATAATTTCAGTATTAGTTGTAATGTGCGTGGTGGTGGTCTATTCGAAAGTGACTTGCAGTAGTCATGAGACTTGTGGTGAATGTACTAGTTTTGCTGACGACTTATGCGTTTGGTGTTCCCAGGTAAGGCCTGCGTAGGTAGGGTTTTATATAAGTTAGTGTGCATTGAACTTTTCTCAATATAATACAGATCTGGTTCTGATTATTTTTGATAAAAATAAAGTGTACGCCCATTTTATTGTTAATCTAGCAGCCCGCCCTGATTTCGCCCGTGGTGGTACATATCTAGCTTATGGCATTCAGGGATAACGGTCCTGTCGAACGGTGAAAGACTTCAAAAATTCTTTTCCTTAGATAGTGCGTTCAACGGATTTATTCCAATCCGATACCACGAACGAATACCACCGGACCAAACAAACTCATCATTTTTAAAAATCATATCGAAAAAAAACGAGTACAATTTCCCCATGTAGAATGGGGAAATTGTACTCGTTTTCATGCTTTTTGTACCACGAGACAAGATATATAAATACTGAGGTAATTAAACGCATTGTAACGATCAATTTTAATTCCTCCTCAGGATAAGATGACTGGTCAGCGTTGTAAGTCCATAACCGAAGCGGATGCTGAATGGTGTTCTAAAGAATACCGTGTTGATCCTACAAATACATCCACAGTTTCACCACCTGACCTTAATTCTACGGATTTGCGTGGCGGACATGATACTATTCAATTCGTGCCACATAACTTAGAAATTACCACCAGGCCGGGACTCTCCGTCGATTTCGATATGTTCTTCAAGCCAGCGAAAGATTTCCCCATTGACGTGTATTACTTGATGGATCATTCTTATACGATGAGAACTTACACTGAAGACTTGATCGATCAAGGCAGAACCATTTACGAAACATTAAAGGCGTTCACGAACAACGTTCGGTTTGGTGTCGGAAGCTTTGTTGAAAAACCGGCGTTGCCATATGTAGAGTAAGTCATCAAGTTTAAAATTTAATATCTTTGATAAATGATAATACATGAACTAACAGACGATACAGTGGGCCATATAGAAAAGAATACCACTTCTTCTTTTTCATCTTGTTTCGAGTTGTTGATGGCTAATTTTATATTTGCCTTGACCAGTAGTTTGCAACTGCGAGCCCGGCCATTTTCCTCGTTAAGGTTTGAGTGCAGGAAGCTGGACATTCAGGGCACACCAATAGGTGGTCTATTGACTGGACAGTGCCACCTTTGCAATTGCTATTGCTAGAAAAATCCCACCTACTTCGGTTTTACTGGTATCTGCCGACACAAGCACGGAGTCTGTTTAAAGACCTCCAAACTGGCTAGGGCAGATTGCCTTCCGGTGGTAGTTTTACGGCAGTTGGCATCTGGGACGGTAATAATGGATATTTAATTAGCGACTCCATTCGGGATATATATTATACCACTAATAATACTCGTATAATAGTACCAATAGTTTGGGAATAGTATAGTTTTCTATGTGGCCCACTGTACCTACCCCTGCAGCATGGCATGCGCATCTATTGCGCAACAAGGTTTATCAACTATTGCTAGCTTGTCTTAGGAACATCTTATAAAGAGCGAGATGACGATAATTTATAGCTCGTTTCAAGTGTTATTAATGGTGTATCAATCGTAAATTTAATACCCCTGAATATAGAAACTTAAAGCTCTTTTAACTATACTTAAGCATTAAATATTAAAATTAATAATCAAACTCTTTTCAGTACCGACCACCAAATAGCATACTCTTTTAAAAACCACTTATCTCTAACCGAAGAAATAGACAAATTTGTCGAAGTTCTTAAAAACGTACCCTTTGGAGCCAATTATGATGATCCTGAAGCCAGTTTAGATGCTCTGCTACAAGTCATGGCGTGTGAAGAGGAGTTGAATTGGCGAAAGGGTGCTAGGCGCATAATCATCGTTTGCACAGATGCAACGTATCACAGCGCTGGCGACGGCAAGATGGTCGGCGCCAATCTACCTAACGATATGCGGTGTCATCTGAAAAATGATTATTATGATGGTGAACTGGTTTTTGATTACCCATCAGTGAGTCAGGTCAATAAATTAGCGACTGATGGAAAGTTCATAATTATATTTGCCGCTGTGGAAAGCGTGGAGCCAGATTACAGAGCTCTAGCTAAAGTCATCCATGGAGCGAAGTATGCCCCTTTAAGAAATACTAATTCCAAAACAAATATCATTGGAATTATTAAGGATGCCTACTTGGTAAGTTAAATCATAGCTTCTAATATGCGTAGATCTACAAAGACGTGAAATGATTTCTTCAGGGTCGGCTACTACTCGCGAGTGGCACCCCTGGTGTTGTAGGCGTCCATAGGCTACGGTAACCGCTTTCCATCAAGCGGGTCGTTTGCATGTTTGCCTACTTAGGTAGTTGAAGAAAAAGGACATACAGCTTCTTACTTACTTAGTTAGTTCCACTAACTGCCACGGATGACATAATGGGTGGCGGCAACGAAACTACAGTGCACTTTTCCACTCATCACTAGATGGCGTTAGTCTACGTTAGTTCTAACTTACTAAAACTGAGTAATAATCTATACATATAATAAAACAGTAAGTAAAAATATTTTGTCTGTACATTAAGTATTTTTGACTGAAATGGATAGAGGGACACTTAAAAAGAATAATATAAATATATGAACATTTTTTTAGAATTTCTTGTCTGTCTGTCTGTATGTATGATCACGTTTATCTCCGGAAATATTCGACGGATTTGAATGAAACTTTTTTTGCTATATAGCTATTAAACCGGGGCAACATATAAGATAGAAATGATTTTGAAAAATGTAACACCTGATGCAGCATCATAATGATCCAGCTGAACTATAAGAAATAAAAAAGTGGAGCCTTAGCAAAATTTGTTGAGCCTCATGAGCATTTTAGTTGAGGTATAAAAAATCTGAGATTTGGAACACCTCATGCAGAACCATAATGGTCCTGGTAAACTATAAGAAATATATAAATGACGCCTTAATAAAAGTTATTCAACCTGATGAGCATTTTTTGTTGAGGTATCTAATTTGAAGGTTTGGAACTCCTGACGAAGAATCATAATGGTCCAGGTAAACTATAGGAAATAAAAAAATTACGCTGTAGCAAAAGTTCTTCAGCCTGATAAGTACTTTTTGTTGAGGTGAAAAAAATCGAAGATTTAGAACATCTGATACAGAGTCACACTCTCCTCTGGGATAGAGTGCGTAGAGTACGATTAGCTCATATACTGGTGACCACCTAGCGGTCCCCCTTTTGGCAGCCCATACGGCAAAACATGAGAGTTTGCTGTCTCTCCAAGCCTTGAACACACAGGCAACACTTAAAGCCGAGGCCCGTCCCTCCCGTAGGCCCTTTGGAGATGTGCGATAGGTTGAAGGCGCTCTGCCCATACCTCAAAGTTTGGTGAAGTAGCGCAAGCTCACTTGGAGCTAGCTATATAGGTAGTCTTCTTCTTATCCTTTCGGTGGCTCAAAAACTCTAAAAGAATCATATATTTTATCCCTCCACTATTCAGCACCAGCCAATGCAATGCCATTTAATTTTATAACACTGTTACAAGTATTTTATGTATGTTTAGTTCGTATTAAGGTATATTAATACGCCGGAGTCATATAGTCCACGCGAACGAAGTTGTGGGCATCAGCTAGTTTATAAAATATTAGCCAATTATAATGGTTTAATTTTAAATAAGATATATTTCATAAACATAGGGCTATTATATTTTGATAATATGGTTAATTGCGTTACAACTTTGTGTAACGCAACCTGTGGCACCATCATGTAACGTTGTCAGAACAAATCGTATCGTACGAATTAGATTGGTACCACATCATATTAGCCTACAAAGTCATAAGCTTACAAAGCTTAAACAATTCAAATCATACCAAGTAGAACTAATGGCGGGAGAACCCAATATTTTTGGCCATATCAATCAACGTGTGCGTAAAGCTGAGAGGTGCTTATAGTCGCTTATAGTATTGAGCTTCGTTTTCAGGAAAGTGTTAGATACGTGGAAATATCTAGCTCAGGTTGGCCGTCAAATGTAGACCTAGTTTTACAGCAGAAAGACAGTCGATATCAAAACAGATATGAAATATTTCATAACACTACATTGCACGTAAAAGCAACATTGAGAGTCAGAAATTGCGACGGGGACAGGAATCCCCTACTGAAGATAGGTCCTTCGGACCTGGCGGAAAACCTGGCGATTAAACTGAATATTATCTGTGAGTGTGACTGCGAGAAGAAGGCTACAGACACACGTTCAAAGGAATGCAGCTCGAACGGCGCATATCAGTGTGGTGTGTGTAAATGCAACAAAGGAAGGTACGCCTATCTTATTCTTTATCATCATCATCAAGTTTATTTAATCTCCACTACAGAAATATGTCTATCTCTGTACTACAAGAGCCATATATTAGCCAGAACAGACAGAGGATTTCGCCTGCACTCTCCACGTTGGCTCCAACCCGTTTCGGGTTCTCAATTCAAAAGGTCTCATTAATGTTTATAAGCTTTGTATAGCTTGTGTTTCCTAAGTCGCCTTCGACGACATACGACATCCACGGGAAGACTTGGAGTGGTTCTATTCTACTCTGTCGGGAAGTCGGGAACCACACGGCATTGCTGAAAATTCACTACATTAACCTTTCTATTCTTCTTCTTTTTCCTCGGCTTTTCCCTATTTGGGGTCGGCTCTGTATGTCGATTCTCTCCATAATGTTCAGTCGTTTACCACATCAATATTTGCCTTGCGTTTCTTCATATCCGATCTGACACATTTCACCCACGTCTTTCTTGGCTTTCTCGTCTCCTACGTCCCTTAATTTCTAAGAAGTTTCAAAGTGAGCCATTTTCTTTACCCGATGTTCGGTATCTATCCAGAAAGGTTAGCCACATAGTTCATAAATTTTATGAGGGCCCTTTTACTTAGATCTCCTCATCGAAACAATTGCATCATCAGCTATGCTGCGTTGGAGCTCAAAAAAATAGGTGCTTTGGTCATTTCAAAACAGAATGATTACTACATTTACCTTAATTTAATTATTACTTTGATAGAATAAAAAAAAAATAACGTTTGTTGTTTTGATTTAACAAAGTTGAGCATGACCACATTGACAATAGGATATAAATAAAACAGAACAATAGGTTTATTTTTCCTGTTAAAGATATCATGTTGACAGGTACGAGTGCGCACAGTCAACTGTTTCAGGCTATAGTGGTTTTCCTTCACTGTACTTTGACACTCATGACCCGAGATGCTTGTGGAGAAATATTCGGTTCATATGAAAATGTATGATGATTTACCCTTTTTTTTACAGTTTTTTATTGCATTCCATGATGTGTACATATTTAATACTTGTAAAACACTGTACATCGTAATCTAAACTCGATAATATTTAGGGACTTGTAAACTCGATTCTGCATAGGCATGCAGAATTTAGCCGAGGACGGACACTCTTACCTGAGAGAGGCTAGACAGACTCTCTCTGGTAAGAGTGTCCGTCCTCGGCTGAGACGGTTAGATACTGGGGCGCATTTTTCCTTAAAATCTTCATGCTATATATCTTATAGGTCCGGCAGTATATGTCAATGCTCTGAAGAAAATACTGGCAACAGCGAGTCCTATAAATGCAAAGAAAACGCAACGGACATGCACTACTGCAACTTGCACGGAAATTGCATGTGAGTGATATTATAAAGTCGCCTCTTTCAGTATAAATACGAATGGGGGTGGGTCTCATCTCATTTAGCTCCTCTAACTCGTGATCGTGCGGCGGTCCCGGGTGACTTGCATCCAGGGTATAGGCCTTCTGGCAACATAGCTTTCGGCCCATACGGCAAAACTAACAATGATTTTCATCACACCGAGTCACAGTAAGTTTAGCAAATTTTTATTATCTAATTTGATAAATAAATATAAGAAATTTTAAACCTCCACTGAAGGAGCACGAGCACAACC
Organism: Rhodophaea formosa; assembly: GCA_963082605.1. Classification (NCBI taxonomy): domain Eukaryota; kingdom Metazoa; phylum Arthropoda; class Insecta; order Lepidoptera; family Pyralidae; genus Rhodophaea; species Rhodophaea formosa. The sequence goes on from OY720205.1 coordinate 18,361,484, forward strand.
CTCTCTGAACTACCAGAGCCATATATTGCAATGCAGTCTGAGGATTTGGCTTACACTATCCAAGCTGGCCAGACGGGATGGAGACTCTTTGATGTCCCTCTTTGATGTTTATAAGCTTTGTTCAGCTTGTGTTTCCTAATTCACCCTCTACGACATCAACAGGAAGACTTTGAGTAGTTATTCTACTCTGCCGGGAATCACACGGCATTTTTTGCACGGTACCCAAAAAGATCGTTTTCCATTATGACCTGACCGGGGATCGAATCCAGGACCATTCGTGTCGCAGACTGGCGTGTTAAACACTGCGCCACGGAGTACTGTTCTAGAGGGTTTTAGACAGCTAGAAATTATGTAAATTCAGTTTCACATTTGTAAAATTAGTTAAGATAAGGAAAAGGGGATTTTCCAACTTTTTGAAAAATATTTCGTAGGAAAAGTTGTCTTAATAACGATCTGAGTCACCCTTTAAAAGGAATGTCGAGGGTCAATTTATTCGCAGTAAAGTAAGAATAGGTATCTAAAATATGTAACTATTTTTTTTCCTGAAACCAACTTTATATGTATCTTTTTTCTTACAGTTGCGGTAAATGCGACTGCATGGACGATTTTTCTGGAACTTACTGCGAGTACGACGACAAAGCGTGCGTGAGGGTACACAACAAGCTGTGTGCCGGGCACGGCAAGTGCTACCTGGGCAGGTGCCACTGCGACCCATGGTGGACTGGCGATGACTGCAACTGCCCGACCGACGTCTCCGGATGTTTTGACCCGTATTCTAAGAAAGTAAGTTTCTTTTTCAAAAATTTCACAATAAGCTGCGTGCTGTGGGCACGGCAAGTGCTACCTGGGCAGGTGCCACTGCGACCCATGGTGGACTGGCGATGACTGCAACTGCCTGACCGACGTCTCCGGCTGTTTTGACCCGTATTCTAAGAAAGTAAGTTTTTTTTTTAACAAGTGCGTGAGGCTCCACAACAAGCTGTGTGCTGGGCACGGCAAGTGCTACCTGTACAGGAGCCACTGCGACCCATGTTGGACTGGCGATGACTGCATCTGACGACGATTGACGTCTCCAGATGTATTGACCCGTATTCTGAGAAAATAAGTTTCTTTTGCAAAAAGTGCGTGGCGGTCCACAAAAAGCTATGTGCGGCAGGTGCTACTGCAATCTATGGTGGGCTGGCGATGACTGCAACTGCCCGACCGACGTCTTCGGATGTATTGACTTGTATTCTATTTAAGAAAGCAAGTTTCTTTTGAAAAAAAGTATTTTGGGTTACATTGTGCTGCAACTTAAAAGGCTGCATGTTCAAATCCCAGTGGATTAAAATTTCAAAATCAAATTATTTTGTTTAAATTAGTGAAGTATTGAGGCTTAAAATTATCAAGAAGACGAATAACTATATAATATGAGAAGACAGAATAACAATGTTACGTGAAATATGACGACAGTGACAGCAACCAAAAATTGCTATCATTGCCTTTGCAGTTAGGTTTATCTGCTCTCGACTATACTGACCCTAGTTAGTGTCGTCAGTACCATTGCATTTGTCATGTACGTGTATGTACATAATAACATGTCATGTACGTGTATGTACAAAATGTAAGCCAAATTTTAGCTCAATCTAAAGTCAGGAGTGTGGTGTGAGTTTAATCTTTGAGAAACAATGACAGTTAGTTGACACGTCTTTGTAATTTATACGATAAGATTTAACAAAAATAAGAAAGTAGAAATAACAAATTACGTAGTAAGGATCGACCATATTAGAAAAATCGCAGGTTGAAACTAGTTTCGGCTGTGATAGATCGCATGCATTGAGGGATTGAGGGAGGCCTTTACTCAGCAGTGGGATATAGGAGGCTGTCAATGATGTTAAAAGTAACAAATAAAATTCCTCCCAAAGTTTTTACTGTATGCTTTGACTTGGGGTTCTCCAAAAGTCGTGTTTACTGTTGGTTGTCTTAAGAGTTGGCAACGTATCAGCACCTCATGGTGTTGTAGATGGCCATGGGCGACGGTAACCACTTTCCATCAGAAGGCTCATCTGTCCGTTTATCGTCAAACTTACATAAAAAATATCAACTTTCAGGTCTGTTCGGGCAACGGTGTCTGCCGGTGTGGCGAGTGTGAGTGCGATCAACAAGGTTCCAAAAACGAACGCTACGGGGGAGCCTTCTGCGATAGCTGCGACGAGTGCGCTGAGCGACGATGCCACGCACTAGAGCCCTTGGTCCTATGCACCTTCCAGAACAGCACGTGCGAGAAAAGCCCCGACACGGTCATCATACTCGGCAACAGAACCGATATCAACTCGGAAAAGTGGGGCCGCGCCGAGTGGTGCAAAAAAATGTTCGATAACGGCACATGGATTGTGTTCAAGCATTACTACGACAAGGATGACCGAAAGATACACGTGATTGTACAGGATCAGCTGGAGGTGCCGCCAGAAGCAGATGTTTGGGGTAAGCCAGTTGCTTATGCACAGAAACTGCACGATCTAAATCCCCCTGCACCATTCCATCTCCGGACATGGGACGGGATTCCATCCATATGTGGTCGATATTCCTGCTGTCCTGCACCTCTAGATTTACCTTCTCCTTCATTTTGCGAACTGCGGAGGAATGGAATTCCCTCCCATGTTTCCCGCCTCGTTAAATTTAGGTATTTTCACGGCAAGAGAGAGTTGGCATTATTTAAGTTTTCTCTACCCTAGATCTCATTGCCGCTTCCCATCAGACAAGAAGGAAGTCAAAAGCACTAAAATTGTTCATTAAAAAAAACAGGTGAAAAGGCGACCCAACTAGGTAATTTTGTAAATCATTGGGGTCAGATTTTTTCAGACGTCTTTTTTGTTACAAAATTGTTATTACATGTTTGAAAACTTATTGGGCTATTTAATGTTTGAGATTTCTTTAATACCAGATCGGATCAAAGACTCCATATACATAGTCATAATATTGTCATCGATCAAGATTAAAAAGTTTAGTTTGGGAAATGTATAGGCCTTTACCTGAGGGTAAAGTCACAAGATTTGATCCGCAAATAAATACACATTGAGGTTGATCGTGACTCGTGACTGTTGTTGGTCTGTATATTATTTCATCATCATCAGGTGTTTTTTTAGACTCCACTGAAGGAGTATGACCTCTTTGTACTACCAGAACCCTATATTAGCAAGACCAGTCAGGGGATTTTGCCCACGCTGGTTAGATGGGTTGGAGCACAGAACAACAAGTTGGAGGGTCTCTTTGATGTTTATAAGCTTTGTTTAGATTGTTTTCCTAAGTCAAATTCTACGACATCCACCGGAAGACTTGGAGTGGTCCTAGTCTACTCTGATGAGAACCACACGGCACTTATACTCTTTATATAACTAATATTCTGCATCTAGTTTATTATTACTACGTCTAAAAGTACTTTCCTATTTTTGACTTTATTATTTTTTTAGTTCCTGTGGGAATTGCTATTGGAGTAGTGCTGCTGATTGGACTACTGACGGTCGTAGCCTGGAAGATCCTTGTGGACTACTACGACGCCAAGGAATATGAGAAATTCGCCAAAGAAGCGAAAGAAGCGGGCTTCGAAGTCACAAGGAATCCGTTCTATGTTGATCCCAGGGTGGAATTCTCAAACCCCGTTTTCCAACGGTAATTATTTTGTAATCACATTGACACACTTCAAACACTCTAAACCTAGGATGAACTTAGTTATTAATCTGAGGGATGAACAGAAGGATCTGTCACTTCGGGGGTTTTTAAGCTGGAAATAGACGATCGATTTTGCTTCAGAGCCAATTAACTGATCCGACAATCGCAAAGCGATACATATTAGTACAAATGTATGGCAAGAGCATTTTTCTACAGCAGATCAGACATTAGACTATAAAATGGCAAAATCGGACGAGTATGCACAGCTTCATATATTCGAGGGGCATAGAAATGTCAGGAACTATAATTTTTGATCAGAGAAATAAACATATTGACGATATAAATGATATACGTATAACCTGCATTTTATTTTCAAAACCCAGTTTAACCTATCCGCATATTTTAGATTTGTTTATTACGCCAGAAATAAAACTTGGTTATTATAAGGTCTACAGTGCTACAAGGATCATTTTGCACGTGGCCATAATCGGAACATTGCCGTCATCGTCATTGCGTTACTTTTGGAAGATAGCTGGAATGATGTTTGTTTCGTTTCCGCAACAATCGTCATGCGTGCATCGTGCTTTTCAATTCTATACAAAACTAAGAATATTTTTTTAAGTGGTAGTCCTAATTACAATCGTAATTATACATCGCCCCAATTTCGATGTCATTCAAATGCTCAATGATCCGTGTCGCACTGTATAAAGCGTGACCATCATCACAGAGCAGAAGGGTGCTTTTTGATTAGGTACGTATCGCTCGAGAGCGAATGATTTTTGTATAGAAAACTCACTCGTTTTGCGAGGTCACGGATTCGAAAATAGTACCCCAGGGAATGTGACTATCGCTTGATTAGTGACATTCCCTGCTCTGGAGACCTCAGCTGGAGACCATGATGGTATCATCCTTGGCGTTTCCACGACGTTTTATATAAAATCTGCAGGTTTGCTGAGTATTTTAGATCACTACAATTATAATTTTTATCGTTTGAATAAATGCATAATATGTATTATACTGCTTTGACATATTAGAATGTTTTATAAGCTTTGTTTCTCTCCTCTCCAACCCGTCTGGCCAGCGAGGAGAGTGTAGGCCAAATTCTCTGACTGCTCAGGCTAATTATATGACTCTAGTAGTAGAGAGGGTCATGCTCCTGCAGTGGAGACTAAAAAAGACCTGATGATGATGAATATAATAAAAATGTATTAATTTGACCAATAGATTAGTGTATTCATCTAGTAAATAAATATAAATAAATAAATATATACGGACAAATCACACAGATTGAGCTAGCCCCAAAGTAAGTTCTTAAGAAAGACTTGTGTTATGGGATACTAACTCAACGATACTATATTTTATAACAAATACATATATAGATAAACATCCAAGACCCAGGTCAATCTGAAAAAGATCGTTTTCCATCATGACCTGACCGGGGATCGAACCCGGGACCCCCGTGTCGCAGGCTGGCGTGGTAACCGCTGCGCCACGGAGCTCGTCAAAGAATTCTTGGCTCATACAAACTTTTAGAAAACCTTATCTAAAAGTTTGTATGTAAAATGTTTGTTTGTTTGATAAAAACTTTGTTTATATAAATAGCATCGCAAATAAATTTCATTTCATTATATTGTCTTTAATGTAATTTCTATTTTCAATACAGTACAGACAATCATATTTGTCAAAAATCTTTATTATTCTTAGTTCTAAGTGATTCATTCACATTTGTTCTCATATGTAGGGTTATTGATGGTAGTCTTAGGAGACATGTAAAGATGGTTTTTCCTGATACTGTTTCGTCGTTCGCTGGAGCGCTGGAACTCTTCATACTCCCTTCTGTCCCGTATAGTGGTTAATATCTTCCAGCCAGCCAGCGTACAAATTCCTACAATTATCAGCGTAGCGAGAACTATGCCCCCAAACACTGCAAATAAAAACTAAATTTTTAAACAAGATTCAAGATTCAATCGTTTATTTAATATAGGTTTCTTTGAACTTTGAACACTTATTAATTGTCATATTTGTGTTTACAATTTTTACAACAAAAAAATTTTTGTTGACGTCAATAATTACTTATGGCTAAGTTTAGGCCGCTTTCAAAGCGAAGTGCTGAAGAAGCGGAAACAAACTGCACAGCGCATTTTCTCAAACTAAATTCATTTCGGGGCCTGCCGCGATTAGTTTTGAGTTTCGTCTGATATTTTGTCAAAATTGCTGCTGCCTACTAGGAACTACGGTGGTGTATGTTGAGCTGTCCAGAGAAACCGTATCGGTCTGCCCTTTAGGTCAATGTTGTAGAAATATCGGACAAAAATTAAAACCTACTGCGGTAAGTCCCGTAGTGAAAATAACAGTGATTGTAACCACGAAAGCTTAAAATCATAAGTAAGGCTTAATCAAACGATAAATAATAAAACCATAATTAAAGAGATTAAAAAAGACTATACTCTTTATTATTCTCTGTTTTGTAATTATTGTTCATAATTGTAGCACCATACGAGTGACATAGTCTGCCTATCATTTTGTGTTATCAGTGGTGATCTGTATTACAGGTTTCATTCTGAAACCTATCTCAGACACCACTCTCTCACAATCTGTGTTATTTACACTGCAATTAATATTGCAGTTTTGAACTTTCTGTTTGTTACCAAGGTTACTCAGTTGTGAAGAGAAATAAATGAATATTTTAATATTTTTATTTATACGGACAAATTTTGGGCTTGCATGGGTTATTTTAGAGGGAGGATCTTGTCCGCGTGTTTGTGTGAAGTCTTAACTTAAAAACTGAAACGCTATGGCTCAAATAGACAAGAAAATAATAATACAGAAATCCCATGATGAACAGACTTTGAGAAATGTTTTTAGTGATTATATCGCTCCTGTTTGACTTTAATTTCATAATCGAGTTTCAACTGTATACACATTTAATTGGATTACTATCAAGAACATATTGTGTTAATATTAATATGTTCAGACACTGATTGTTGTCTGTGCATCAATTATAAATAATATATCACAACATCGACTATATTATGTGGCAAAATATTCGGTCATCTGTTTATCAGGAAAACGTTTGTCGCACAAACGTTGCGCATAACGAAATCTTTTTAAAAAAACTTGCTATTTTTAAAAACTTTTTAAAATCTTTTCAAAACCTAAATTCTATTCAAATTTTAACTTACTATAATGACTTTCTTGACAGTTTGCTTTTTCTTCAACCAACAGTTGTACCGTTCTGTCTCCATCATTATACTTGTAGCCAAACTGGATGTAGCATCCAGTACCAACTCTTACATCGTCGCATATATTCATAGATTTCTTTTCAGATTCTGTTATCTCTTTAGTAAGGTTTACTTTGACACTGTCTTTGTTTGGGCATGAGCTTTTCTTGTCATAGGCACATCGGGCATGATTTTCTAACAACTTGCATTGATTCTGTTCAGTTTCATGTATAATGCCACAAAATTGATCGAAAGCTTGCCTTGCATCCCATTCTGGTGGTTTGTAACATTCGCAGGTATTATTGACGCATTTTCCTAGTCCAGTACATTCCTGAAAAAAAGGTTTATTTAGAAAATAGGCCCTTGCAGGCACATTACTGACACAGACAACACGTCAAACTACCAAAGAATTAAATTATTTTTAAATTTTTGATGGGCTCGATGTCCCAGTAGGTGTGAGCATTGTAAGCGTTTACGCATGTAAGCAGCCCCGGGCCCTAATGTATAGATAAATATCCAAGATCCAGGCCATTCTGAAAAAAACAAAAACCTTTTACATCATGACTTAGCTGGGGATCGAACCCGGGTCCATCTGTGTCGCAGATTGGCGATGTCAGATGTTTTAAACAATTTGACTTATTTAGAGAACGCTATTAAAACTAAGACGAAACTTTTTCAGATATAACATCTTCACTGCAGGAGCACGACCCTTTCTTTACCACCAGAGTCATATATTAGCCAGAGCAGTCAGAGTATTTGGTCTACACTCTCCACGCTGGCCAGATGACATTGATGATTATGAGCTTTGCTTAGCTAGTGTTCCCAACATAGATATCAGAATGATGTAGTTTCCTAATTCGCCATCTACAACATCCACGGGAAGACTTGGAGTGGTCTATTCTACTCTGTCAGGAGACAAACGGCACGAGTGAGTTTCCAGCATTGATCCCAAAGGAAGTGTTGTTAATACTGACGGGGTGAGACACCTATAATTAAGGGTATGTCGAGGGTTAATTTACACGATGTATACTGTAGTCCTCTGACTGCTTTGGCTAATATATGGGTCTGGTAGTACAGAGAGGGGGTGCTCCTGCAGTGGAGACTGGAAAGGATCTGATGATGATGATACTGTAAGGATTACCTTATTGTCTTTTATGCAATTGGTTTTGAGAGAAGACTTTTCACAACCAGCTCCTTCCCACGTAGCGTCGCACTTGCACCGGCCGCAGTCACATGTGCCGCGTCCTGAACATCGTTTCCCATTGGATCCTAATGGGCAGCTGTTCGCATTACACTGACAGAATACGCCAGTGTACGTTTTTTCACCCCTATTATCAACATAACAGAAAGTTTAGGAACTCTTTCAAATTCTCAATTTATTGTCGCCACACACGGGCTTCTTCAGATGGTGGCGATTGTGGCTATGGCTAGTGCACAGGCTGCCATATGAAGGAGCTTGTGGCGGCTCCGTGGCGCAGCGGTCACCACGCCGGCCTGTGACACGGATGGTCCCGGGTTCGATCCCCGGTCAGGTCAAGATGGAAAATGATCTTTTTCAGATTGACCTGGGTCTTGGATGTTTATCTATATATGTATTTGTTATAAAATATAGCATCGTTGCGTTAGTATCCCATAATACAAGTCTTTCTTAAGAACTTACTTTGGGGCTAGCTCAATCTGTGTGATTTGTCCGTATATATTTATTTATTTATTTATTTAAATGTGTGCGGCGCGTTTATATAAAATAAATGGAAACAATAAGAAAGTGGTCGGTGGCTGAGCTTTGTGGTTGTGGTTTGTGGCTCGTGTGTGGCGACACTAAGACTCAAACAAAAAAAAAACCATCGGCATCATTTCAGCTGCAAGAAATCCACTACTGGATATAGGCCTCTCCAAGATTGACTTATTGTCTTTTATGCAATTGGTTTTGAGAGAAGACTTTTCACAACTAGCTCCTTTCCACGCCACGTCGCACTTGCACCGGCCGCAGTCACCTATGCCGCGTCCTGAACATCGTTTCCCACTGGATCCTAATGGGCAGCTGTTCGCATTACACTGACAGACTACGCCAGTGTACGTTTTTTCACCCTATCATCAACATAATAGAAATATTAGGCATTCTTAAAATTCCTAATGTATGGTCGCCGCACACTGTCTTCTTCAGATGGCGGCGATTGTGACTGTGGCTAGTGCACAGGCATCGGATGACGCTAGAAATTGTAAAAAATCCAGCCAATTTTGCCCTGTAGGTATAGTGCTACAAGGATGTTTTGGGTCCATTATCGGAACTAAACGTTGCCATTTCTGTCCTCTTGTGAAGCGTCAGTTTTGGAAGATAGCTCGAATTGATGTTTGATGCGGATGTAACATGCTTTCAATTCTATTTATAAAACAAAGACTATTTCGTTAGCTGGTAGTCCTAATTACACTAGTAATTACACACAGCGCCCCCATTTCAATGTCATCCAAGTGCCAAATGTCGCACTGTATAATATAAGTATAGATGGAATTTGTGGTGGGAAGTCAAGGGGTGCAGTTGGGGTTTGCAGTAGATGATTTTGCAAATTGATTTAAGTGGACTTTATTATATGAAAGTGGGGTAGTTTGGTGTTATAAATGCTCGTGCACATGAACAATTTGTGAAATAGTTAAAGTAGACTATTATACGGACTCGTATAGATTTGTCAATAGAAGCTTACACGAGGCATCAAAGAACATACACCATCTTTGATGCTAGGTACTTGTTAAAATTTTTACCGTACTACACCGATACTTAGTAACTCAATTTACTGGACGTTGGCAGAATCACTGAAATCTCGGTGGAAGCCTTATTATAAAACAGAAGAAGAAGAAGTATAGATAAAGATACCGTACCCATAACTGTCACACTTGCAGACGCCACATTCGCATTTCCCGTTGCCGCTGCACACTTTTTCATCTTCTGCTTTTGGGTTCTTTTTGCACAAAGATAAGTCAGTACTGTTGTCAGGCTTGTTACACTTGCATTTAGATCCGTACCTAAAACGGTTAAACACGGGAAAAATTGAAAACAAAGTGAAATTTTAATCGACTGGAAAGGGAAATTCTCAATAATTAGAAGTATTTTAGTAAGAGTCTGCTTTTCTCAGGTTTTACTCAGGTTATATTGCACCAAATCAGTTTTGGAATCCAAGATGGCGGTCGCGAGTTTTTGTAAAAAATCGACATGGGTGTCGTTTAGTAGCTTTTTTAAGGGTGAAGATTTAGAAAATGACGTCAGTTTTAGAATCCACGATGGTGGTCGCGAAGATTTGTAAAACTTCAACATGGATATCAAATTTGAAAAATGCACTACACAACGTGAGGTGTAAAAAGCTTAATTTCGAATTTATTCAATTTTATTCTTACCAGTTTTCATTGCATTTGCAAAGTCCACACTCAAGCATCCCGTTTTTACTGCATTCAGGATCGTCAATCAGGCCCCGTCCTTCACAGTCACAATTGGTAATTACATTGACAACTAATTGTAATTTTTCATTAATGCCATTGACCACTATATCTACAGTAAAATTCTTGCTTGCCTCATTGTATGTTTCAAGTGTTATAGTACCAGTTATATTAATTTCAACATTTTCCTTTATTTCACAAATGTGTTTCTCCTCTTCTTCCATCATATCAACGTTAGCTCTGCTGCAATCTGGACTGTAATTTATTTTCAGGTTGTTTTGGCTTTTCATTTCAGGAATTGTTGTTATTAATTTTATATATTTAGTTTTATCCTGTAATTTCAATATTAAATAGTAATCTAACAAGAAGTAGAGTATTCGTAGCATTTTAGCTGTGGTTGTTGAGTAATCTTTATTACTGGGAAATCGGACGCGAAAATAATAAGAATTTTATACTTACTTCGTAAGCTTCCCTTAATTTGTCATGGAAATTATCTGTATCAATATCACTCCTTTTAACTTTGTGGTAAGTTTTTAGTATTCCTCCGAGGTACTGACTTAGATCATAATAAATATTTAATGTGCCGTCTTCTACGATAAATACCAAATTAGCTTCTATTCTTTTAGCAAGCTTATAAATCATGCTGACAGAAGGATAATCCATATCCAATTCTTTTGTGTATACTCCGTCCGTTGTAGTATAACATTTTCCATCATAAGGCTGCTGAATCCCCGCTAACACGCCATCGCCAGCTGCGTGGAATGGACCATCAGTGATAAATAGCACAAATTTTCTTGAATGTTTGCTCCACTGAATAATATTTTGGTCTTCGCTACACGCCAAAGCTTGTGCAAGAGCATCTAAACCACCTTCAGGGAAATCAAAGTTCTTAAAAAAAGTTATGTTACTTAAAGCACTGTTGAAGTCTGCAACATTTTCTGTTAAGTTCAAATGGTGCCTGAAAGAATAAACTTCTTTTTTGCCCGGTTCTCTGAAAGAATAAATAATTTTCATCGGTGAATACAATACAATACGTCATTGGTTTTAAGAAATTAGTAAATGACTTAGTATACGCATATAAAAAGGGTGTGTATATTGGCACTGACACCCATTAGTTGTAATAAATTCAGAATTTGATTATATAATCATAATTGGTGCTCGAAATACGTTGTGTTAATTAGCCAAAAATTTTAATTGGTTTAATCTTTATAAACCAAAATGAAAGAGCGAATTCAGCAAATAGAGAATTTGCATGTAATTTGTTTGTTTGTTTAATTTAATCTTTATTAATCACAATAAACAAATATGAAAGTATTATTAGCTAAGTACTTTAAAGTTTCAAATGAAAAAGAAGTATGTTATGGACTGGTGACGTCAAAGTCTACATTCCGCAAAAACGCTATTTTCTATGGCAAATGTATAGATGACAATTGCCATAGAAAATAGCGTTTTTGCGAGTGAGATAGACATATTTTCGTAAAATTGTTACAACTCGTTCGATTTTCAACCATTTTTTTTTAGTTAGTACTTTAACTTTGAATATTAATGGATAAATTGGTTAGATAGCACGTAAAAAAATTATTTTACCGCATCGCCCATTTACTGTCAGTCCGTCAGTTGTATGAACATTTTAAATATTTTACTTACTCCACGTATGGCAAAGCGTTTTTATCCACAAACGTCCCTATTCCTAAGCGAATTTTCGTGGTAAACTTTTGTATGACTTCGTAAATCTTCTGAGATTGCGTTTTCAACGTGTTTCTCACATTTTCCATCGAGTGAGAGGCATCTAGAAGAAAATACAAGTCAACCGGATAATCTTTCGCTTGCATGAATTTGAAGTCGAAGCTCGTAGGTTGGCCCACCCTTAGGTCGATTTTTATTCTTTGAGGTGTTAACTGGACCACTTCTTCTGCTGTAGCAATAAAAGTCTTATTTTCCGTAACTTCCACCGCACTCGTCTTTACTTGTAAATTGCCCTCGCACTCGCTTTGTATAGTAGGGTTTTTAGTTACGCATTTTGTTCTAAAATCGGCCTGAAAACGTATAATTATGTATTTGTTACTTCATTTATAAAAAAATATTAAAGTAATAAACTATTGAATAAATCTTTCAGGTTTTCAAGTTTCCATAGTGAAAGAAGTCCCAAATTTGAATTCGATTTATTCAGTTACCACTGGCTTTTTGAATTGCAAATTTAAATAGACACTACTGTAAACAAAAAAGACCCATACAACATAACAAAAAAATCAGAACTACATCACGTTTTGCGAATTTAGCCCCCTTTTTGTGTTTTTCCGACGGCCTTATATGGTTCTATAACTAAAAGATAAAATTAATTGAAAAAATTGCTTAAATATTTACAAAATTTTATTATGACTTTTTCTTCTTTTTTTCGTTCGCTTGCATATGTGATGTTTTCATGATTAGCCACCGATGTGTATGTGAGAGCTGCGCCATATAAGCATAACAAAAGCTTTAGTTTAGTACCTAATGTTACGTAACTTATTTATAGTAATGATAAAAAAATCTGTTGTTTCACTCCAGTATTAGGTTTTAATTTATCCTGTCCTGTATTTATTCTTCAAAGTAAATTTCCTGTTTAGTTTATATTTGCCTGTGGGTGTGATTCGTAAGTTGTGAATTTTTGTCGTTCTTGATCAATCGTATGAAACTATATTTTATAAATGATACATAAATAAGGACCTAGCTTGAGATCGAACCCAGGACCCTCGTGTCGTGTCGCAGGCTGGCGTGTTAACCACTGCGTCACGGAAGCCGTAAATATAAACTTACGGTGTAATAAGAAAAGGACTCGAAGGATTCCGTAGATACACATTATTTATGAAATACTAGGCAAACTAATGCACATAAACTGGAGGCACAGATAGCTAGGTACTAATTTACTGACTATTGGTGTTTGGTTTACATTCAATTTCACAACTTTTTACGGCAAAAGAATTGCGTTGCGTAACTTGTGCGTTTTAGTTATATTATATTTTTTCGGATTTCAATATTACTAAGGCCGCATAATCTGCACATATAAGCTATCCTTTCTATAAATAATCGGCAAGCGAGTGGGACTCGTGCACAAAGGGTTCCGTGCCAACTATACAACATAAGACTGTCGAGCAAAAAACGGCAAGAAAATCACAATATGGAGCCCCATAAATTTAAATATATTATTCTATTTTTAATATTTGTTAGTTTATCGGCAACAGAATTACATCATCTGTGAAAATTTCAACTGTCTAGCTATCATGGTTCATGCATGAGATACACCCTGGTGATAGACGGATACCCGTCGTACCGTATGCACCATTGAACTGCTGTGAAGTCTCGTGAATTGGGTTCCGTTTTTACCATTTGGGTACGGAACCTAAAAAAGAGGAACAAAACATAAAAAAGAATACATACCTTTGCACACCACACGCAATTAGAATACGTGATACATTTACTACAAGTATCCATTGCCTCACAAGGGTCTCCCGTGGCCGAGACGAGGGGAGTTATACAAAGAAATAAACAAATACACAGCTTTAACTCCATTGTAAAGCTGTGCAATGGCTAGAACTCGGCAAACAACTGAAATTAAATGGCGTTGAAATACATTCCATACCATTGGAACATTCACAGGAAAAAACAACAACAATACCTACCGGGAGTTTTCCTTGTTTGTATCACCGATTCCAAATATGTATACTTTTTCTGAGGATCGTATTACTTAATGTTATCTAATGTTTTCGCGATTTTCGAATTTAAATAAAATTAATTTTATTTTCACGTTTGACGCGATAAAAACCGTATTATATCACTACATATTATAAAACAAAGTGCTCCGCCGCGTTCATTTGTACTACCAGTTGTACTTTTCGGTAGTACTTCTGACACGGAGCGGCGTCTGTCTGTCTGTCTGTTCGCGATAGACTCAAAAACTACTCCACGGATTTTCATACGGTTTTCACCAATAGATAGAGTGATTCACGAGGAAGGTTTTAAGGTATAATACATGCCTGGGCGCAGCCGGGTAGGGCTGCTAGTTTATTTTATAAACGCGATAAAAACCGTATTAAAATAGTTTCATTTAAATCGTAGTCTTTATGTAACTGTTAGGTAAAAAAATAAGAGTCCTTAAATACCAATGTGGATAATATTCGTTAGGTACCTACCAGCAATTTTCCGAAACTTCGTTCACGTAAGACTATACCTCCTAACTCATCCCTTAAAGGGGTCAAAAAAGGGGATTAGAGTTAGAACGAAATGTTATTATTATTTAAGTCATCGCTACGAAAGTCGGCATTATCATTTTAGGTAAATAACTTAGTTATTTTTCTAAAGGTTTCAGAAAACTCATCAATAGGTAAAAAAAATTCGGTATCTACTTCTATGATTAATATAAGTTGTTAGTAGGTACCTATGGAAATTTTATCATTTTTTTCAGATCATCAAAATGACATTGTCATTTTTAACTCATCAGGTCTTTTTTACTCTACTGCAGGAGCATGACCTTCTCTGTACTACTAAGTGCCATTTATTTATTTATTTGCCAGAGCAGCCCGAAGACTTGGCTTACCGTATCCCGCTGGCCGGAAGGGTTGAAGAGGTCTCTTTGATGTTTATTTGAGCTTTTGATTCCTAAGTCGCCTTCTACGAAGTCCACGGAAAGACTTGGAGTGGTCCTATTTTACTCTGCTGCGAACCCGTGTGGTTGTGCGCTATTTTTAACAAAGTAGGGTAATTTCGCTTATTCAGTTTAGGGCAGATTCGGTTTGGGCAGATGCTGGAAAACCTTAGGTTATCTATGGGTTTTATGTTGTGCGGCTACTAGCGAAATAAATAACAAATATCGTTTTCTAAATTTTATTACTAATAATTTACATCGTGGATTTCACGTGTTGTAGTATAATAAATATAGCGAAATAAATATAAATACAAAAATATAGGTAAATTAGATAAAAATCCTTACAAATTTTGTGACGAAACGATCACAGCAGCACGCACACCGTGTTTAGTAATAAAATCGAGTAAATAAGATATTTTAGTATAATACAGTGTAAAGTAATTAAATGTTGGAGAGTTTGCTATTCCGTACGTTTCAGGAGCCAGTCTGCAAATAAATAAAAAAGTATTAGTCTTGCCGTTAGCATATAGTTACTATGTGCTCCCAACCCCTTTGTCGTACGATTTCTTCTCATAGACTCACATAAAATGGCGCCACTCGTTGCTACAAAACATTGTATCAACCGTATTATGAGAATAAAGGCGCTGTAATTCACGCACTGCCGTAAAACGTCTATGATTTCGTAGCGCAGTTAGCCTTATTTTTCATGGAATACTAGCATGAAAAAAATATGAAGTACAGTTCAAAGATCAAAATAAATGATTACATCAAAATATTTTCAAAAAAATATTTAAAACCTAGGAATATAAAATGGCAAAAAGCTATATCCAGAAAAGGTTTCGTCGCGAATTACTTGATATTTTCAGCGACCAATTTTTATTACATCTATAAAATGTAAAACTTACTGAGCAAAATGGATACCTAAAAATATTACAATATTTGGTTATAATTAAGGAATTATTAAATTAAAACCGTCAAAAAGCGGCCGAAATGACAGATACGGGTTCGAACTGAGATCGCCTACCGGCATTACCACTTTTAACCGTATTTCATTACCAGTACGTACTATTATTGTGCGATTACCATTACGTACTATTATTATTAGGTTACAGCGCCTTAAATAGAAGTAAAAGAAATAAAATAACGGGTGGCACTTGTTTTGCTGATGTAAGCCTCTTAAGGGTCGGTACTAGGCCAATTAGCGCCACCAAGAATTTTATTCTTAAGTTCTCTTAATTCATCAAATTAAAAATAGTGAAAACTTGTACCAATAATACTACAAGTATTTTACTAGGACTTCAGCTATTAGATTTTTTAAATTTGATATGATTTAGGACTTATAGAATTAATTGCTGGGTGGCCCTAGTGTGTGAACTCACCTCGCCTTAAGTGCTTTTCCACCGACAGAGCCGAGACAGAACGGATTGACAATGAAAAACAGGTTATTGGACCATATTAGATACATAGTAGATATTATATCTGAATGGGGTGGCGGCGTCCGCTACCCTCTATTTTCAGCACTCTTTTTTATTAAATACCCATATCCTTTGATAACTATGAAATATAAATGCGAACCGGCCCGGCTCGGCGCGTCCAATATATATTATACATACAGTACGGAAAGCATGCTCCAGAGTCGTCATTTCTTGGAAGCACGATGACGATCCGCGGAGTGCATGGGATGCGTCCGCCGGAGCCGGGTTGGGGGCTCGTCGTGGTATGGCTTCTTGTCACGTTTCTCCTCTGCATCCATACGGGCCAGCACAGCCTAGAATAAGATATAAAATAACGCATGAACATATGTAAATAAAAATAAATAAATACATAGGAACAAAAGCGAACAGATTGAGTTAGCCCCAAATATTTACGTATGAAACTAATTGTGTATGTGTATGCCTTGATTGTAAACTTAGGATGCGGTTTAACTATCAATACAGACTGAGTAAAACAAACAAATGCAAAAAAATAAAACAAATTTATCATAAATTTATCAGAAAAAAAAATTACAAGTATATGTTTATGGTTATAAACATATCCAAAGAGGGTTTGCGTCAGGCAGGCAGGGAAATCTCTAACTCTGTTAGTGCTATAAGAGTCAATGACGTGATACTACTTGCAATATTTCTATAAAAAATGTCTCACGCAAATGTATTATCTTCAAAACTGAGGTCTACACTTGCATGTCTGTATTATACCCCACGCGCTTCTGTCTAAGCCAAAGACGTCATATATAACTTGCAATATTTATTAAAACCTTGCACTATCTATACATATAATAAAACAGTAAAAATATTTTATCATAATGATAAAAATTCTAATAAAAATCTAATTCCTTAAGAAATTTTCGTAAATCATGGCCATCGTCACCCGCAGATTAATAAGCTTTCCATAGGTGAATTTTGGAAGCGGTCCAGTATTTTCAGAGCATATTAAATGCAACCAAACAGACAATCAAATCTTTCCTCTTTATAATATTAGTATAGATATGTGTAACCTGTGGTTTTCCGTGCTTACCCTATTGCTCTCTTTAGCGCGTTTTGGCCGAGGAGTAGGGAAACTGGCAACTAAATCACCCGCTGATCGCCGTTCGTTAAGTTTTAAGCCTCCATGTCCAGAATCGCAGCCACAACTGCAATAATAAAAAATCTTACCGATTATCATTCTTTTTTCTGTTTTGTTAGGTTCATTCAAAGTGATGATAAAATACAAACGTGATTTATATAATTTTCAACTGTTTTTATTGACATTACATGACACAAATACCAGATGACATGTCCGGGTTCTGGGCTATAAAATCCGGTTTTTATACGCGTCTTGCTCTTATTCGGGTTACAAAATTTTAGAGATGGCAACCCTACTTCGAAAGGAGAATATGCATAAAATTGGAAAATGGTCGCATGTGGGTACATTTTTCTGGCGGAATTTGACGTACCACCGATCGTGATCACCAAATGTGATTGCTGCTCATTTGGTATCTTGTAGCTCACACATAAGTACTAGCTTTGTAGCTCACACATACCAGAAGTCTGCCGAATTGGGAGGTCTTGTGACATTGTCGGCAGGTACAACGTACAGCAGATCCTTCTCAGCAGCAGTGGGAGGCGGTGTAGGCGGCATGGTGGTTGACGGCAACCTCGGAGGCTCCGTGATCGGGCTGACGCTGCGGGACTCCGGCGGAGTCCGACACACCGCTTCGCGCACTTCTTGCAGCCGACGTCGCTCCTCTGCCACTTTGCGGTCCAATTCGGCTACTGTTTGTAGAAAGAGATATCATTATAGTTATTTTACGCTTAACGCCACACACTAGTTCCTAATACTATTTGTAAAGTATAGTTTCTAATACTTTACAAATAGAAAGAAATTCAAGAATGTAAATAATATTTACTAGTGCTTATATGATTTACATTCTTGAATTTCTTTCTATTTGTAAAGTGTTAGGAATAAAATGATTGGCGTCGCTATTGTGCCTAGTGTGCCCCCTTAAGGCTCTTAGACCAGCCAGCTAGCGCCACCCATGCTTTATTTCTTTTACTACTAAACAAGATCAAGTTGAAAAAATCTACGTTAGTACTTTAGTAAATGACTTAGTATTTTTTGTATTGCTTTTCATTATTTTGTATTTGGTAAGTCAAGAGAACTACTCGTTACCGCCAAAAGCGGCCACTTTTGGCGCAAGCTGAAAAGTTCTACTAAAAAATACTACAAGTAATTTACTAAGGACGTACGTAGATTTTTAAAATTTGTTCTTATTTCGGAGTGCAAGTATTAAATAACGGCGCGTGTCACTAGTTTCGATGATGTTAGCCTCTTAAGCCAGATCAAATTGAAAAATGACTTGTTGTATTTTTGGTTTTATATTATCATCATTTCAAACTAAAATAACTACTCATTATATAGGCAGGCTACCGCCTACTACTTATGGTAATATAACAACTCATTATATTACCATAAGTAGTTCTCTTAATAAACCTAATGCAGAATAATAAAAAATAAAACTTAAAATTAATTTACCTACTACAGAAGTAGTGTATAAGATTTTTTAATTATTATCTGATTTAGAATAAAAACAATAAATTGATGGGTGACGCTAGTTTTGCTGGTCTTAGTCTCTGAAGTCATATTCGGATAATCTGGCCTTGGAGCCTTATTGGCCGTCAGCCGGATGATAACTAAACCATTTGCTTAAATTTTGTTCTATAGCGATAGTTCCAATGCAGACAGACCGCCGGAAAAATCCATTATTATTATAAATCTATGAACAACAAAAATAGCGACATTATCAATTTAAAAAAAAGTACCTACTGTACAATAAAATATCTAAAGTATACATTAGCGAGTCAGGTGCGTAACATAATCCTGAAAGTAATAGAAAGGAGTATTGATGAAAAAATATTATCAATTTAAATCCTGATCCTTTCCAGCAGCAAGTAGAATTATAAAAAAAATTAAAAAAATCTTCGTTTCTTTTATCACTTATCTGGACACTTCGAGATTATGAAACGAACCTATATACAGCTATTTGGAATATCAAATTGAAAATTTTATTTCAGCACAGAGGTAATAAAGAAATTTACAAACATACAAAATTAGGTGCGAAACCTCTGCGAAACACATTACCATATTAACCTCGGTAGTCATGTAAAAAAAAAAGGTTTACTTTGGAGTAAAATTACATACTATGTTGCTGCGCATTGCGCTGTTTGCTCATCAATTCGTGTTCTAACGTATCAATTTTCTTCTGCAGCACTTCTTCCTTGTTTAACTTCGTCTTCCATGTACGGCACACTTTCAAGTGTAAGAATGATAGTTCTTGAGCATCCAATGCCTGCAAAAAGTTGATGATAATGATTACGATTGCAAGGTTTCTCCCTATAGTGTTAGAGGGATTTCTCAGGGTTTTGAAGGAGAGCGATAACAACTTCATCATAGTGACAACAAAGCAGAAACCCGTCTCGCCACGCTTTTCGTGGAACCGATCCTGGTAAAGACTAGGACAAGGACATACCTCAACATTGTATGACCACCTTGTGGTCTGCCGCTTGTAAGGTTATTAAATAAGTTTGTACTAATTGCACTTTTTAGATTAACATCTTCTCTTACCTCAACGTTAGTGCTAAGCATCTTATTAGCAATGTATTTCATGTAAGTATTTTCTGCCATTTTTCTCTGATCGATATCTACTTGCTCAAATATATTCCGTATAGTATCGGATAAATTGATATCGAGAGAGCAGGTGCAAGGACCATGAGATTTAGCTTTCGGTCGCACGTTGAAAGCTTCGACATTGGTCTTCGTAAGTGTGCGGGTTTCTGTTCTAGATTTCCTTCGCTTTCTGCCATCGTTACAACACATTCTTGTTGGTTCCTGAATGGATTATGAAATTCTTGTATTATAATATAATTAAAAATTGAATGTTTATGAATTTGAAATGTCAGGGTTGTCATGCTTCCCGCCAGTCCCGTGGTTGTAGGTGTGGCAACGGGTACATCCGCCTAGCCCTCCGGTACTTTTTTTATCCTTAATCCATTCAAGCAAGTAGCATCCCAAATACCTTTGACCCGTTCCCCCAGCCCAACCAACATCCTACCCAGCCCAATCAATATCCTATTCTTCCCACGCTTTAAAGACGGTTCCGATGGACAGTAGCGTTTTAACCATAGAAGTATGAATAGGTACTCTCTAGAATGTGAATATTGCTTGATCTGTCCTACGACTTATACTCGTAAAACATACACGCGGCTTTCTCGCGACCCCAGTCATCTGACGTCTGTCGAAGTGCAAATATCAGAACGAAATTAATTGTTTATAGCCGTAAACATGCCTAGTTGTGCAGTGAAATCCTGCAAAAATACTGACAGAAATATTAAAATGTTATCCCGACCTGTTACTTTTCACATGTAAGTAAGGCAATGTATGTTTTATTTAAAAAAATTAAATGTATTTATACGCCATTTTAAATGTCAAAATCCTTAGTAAGTAAGAGAAGATAGTACGAATAGTGATGCCCCTACTTACTCTTACAATATATCGATAAACAATGTACATGAATACGACATGAGTACAAAGGAGCGTACCAGAAGTATAATTGTGACCCGATTCTACTAACTCATGTAACAGACCATGTCTTACCTCTATATCCTGTCAATCCTTGATTTCAAAATATTTCTAATGCAATGCCTTTAATTTTTGCTAGTTTTCATTATTCTTTTATCTTAGAAACATATATTTAATTTTTCGTATTTCTCCTTTTTTTGACAATGTCAAATAATCAAAGTAAAAGTAATTTTATTTTTAAAATCCTAACCGGCCTTTTAGTAAACTTCTTTATAGACAGTACTTCTTCTTCATATTTTTGCCAAATTATATATTGGCATGAATGCCTTAATACGCTCAGATTATGATGATATACCTATACAACATGTTACCAGTTACATTTGTTTGTCCTTAAAGTGTCAAGATAAAATAGTTTGTTTCTAATGTTTGGATGGTTTAAGGGGTGTGATTTACAAATAACTTCAATTTTGGGATCCAAGATTGCGGGCACCGCCTATGAAAATTCGATAGGGGTGTAGTTTTAGAGGTGTTTTGAGGTATAGATCGCAGATATAAAAAAACTTGTGACTAATCTTTCTCAGCCTCACCTTTAATAATAAGCACAGATACTGAAAGAGCTTAGACAAAAATGAACATCGTTTCACAGTGTGAATTCTCCTTCACTTTATAACTAACGCGGTTAAAATAATGACCTCAAACTACTCAGCCTAGTGAAGTTTTGTCGTGTAGCAGACAAGCAAGAGAGGGTACCAGATTCGATGTCTGGCGCGGCTAAATATTTCAACTTAAATTTCACATGTGTATGTCCGCCGTTCTGAAGCTACCCACGGAGATACAACCCACAACATACATACATACAATCATATAATCACGTCTGTTTCCCTTACAAGCAGCCAGAGCTCAAGGTTGGACCCAAATGCTACGTTTAGCATGTTTGTATATAGGTGGAAAATGGAATTAAAAAAGTGATAAGTTGCAAGCCGCATCATCTTTTGATATTGTTTAATATATTTTCGCCCTTTCCCTTTGCCGGCTTTTACTTTCTTTGCACATTCTACATCTTTTTCATTTCTCCCATAACAGCCGTAAAAACTTTGCCAATTCTTATATTACCGCATAAATACGGTCATAATAGCGGAACAACAAAGCTTATGATGCTATTAGGAAATAGCTCAGACAATGATGACTAATAAACTAATTTTGATGGTATTTGCACTCTACGCAATGATAATAAAAACATAATTTCACATTCAAAAACCTTTGTTTTCTAAATTGCAACCGCTGATCTGTAAACCTACATTAAATCTGTGATTGCAACAAAATGGTTTGTTTTGTGTTTTCGATATCGATATTACGCGGTGTTAATACATCACTTGTGACAGCAGTGTCAAAAGTCATGAGTGCTATTTTCAAACTGGCGACTAAATACGCTGGTTTGAATTTCGGTTGTTTGAAAAACCAAACGAACGATTTCTATGTAAATTTTTGTACGTCTTCATGATATCACCCGTTCAAAAATAGCACCCTTATCAACCCGGCCCCCTTTCCTCTTTTTCACACCCCCCCGGCTCGACATTCTAGGTTTTCATACAAAAATGGCTTTATGCGACATCTATTCAGAGTGACGAAAAATTTTTTTTTTTAATCTATGGTTTTAACCGATAAGCTGAATAAACTGCACCAACTCGTCTGACATGCGTCGTGACGTGAGTATGGTAGTACAACCCCATGACGAAGCAGTGCCCATGATGTAGGATGGCTGAGATAATGATGATGATGTGAAATTATTGCTACTTACCACTTCTAACGGAGATGGAAATCTGGAACTTTTGAGCGTCCTGTTTTCCTTTTCTAATTTTTCTGACCTGCGCATAGCTTCTATGCTTAACGTTCTCAAATTTTCAACTTCGTTTTCGTGAATCTTAATTATATCTTGTAAAGTTTCTTCATGCAAGTTCTGTATACTTTTAACGCCTGTGTTGTGTTCGTTTATTATACTCTTTATGTTGCTATCATATTGAACTTTAATAGCTTCAATTTTTCTTTTACAATCTTTTTCTACGTTTTCTAATGCTTTTGTCAAATTTTTTATTTTAGCTTCATAATCTTCATTATTGTCAATTTGAGCCATAACGCTCCGATCTATTAATGATCTAGATCGAGTGCCATCGCTTATTTTGCTAGGACTCCAACTATTTGGAATTTTTTTGGTTGGATTATTGCTCTCGGATGATCTCATACCCTGCTGAAATACTGCATCACTAAGACTTTTTTGTACATTATTATCAGTATGATATGACATTGTTTCAGGCAATTCGGTATCATTTTCTTTTTTAATGGCATCTAAAATATATTGTAATCCATACTCTTTACTGAGGTTCTGTGGATTCTCTTGATTTTCTCTAGATCTTATCAAAAACACGTCAGCTTCAACCCGAGAAAGCTTATGCACTGATTTGTCTGATGCCTTATTATATTCATGAGCTCCATTTTCAACATTCAGTTGCATTCTTAGTTTCTGTTTATTTTTGTTTTCGAATACGGGAATTTTGAACGAATTATCTGAATGTGAGTATTGATGTTCATCATTTGATATTGTCGGCAATGAAGGAGTTTCTTGTGAAATAGTTTTTTTTATATTCTCTCGTTCCATTTTATTATCAGAATGAGTCTCCTTTGGCGATAAGTATATTGCCATTGAGTAGGATTCTAAAGATTTCCTATCACCTTCAGAGGTTGTCGGAATAGACGGGCTATCAGTTGCCACGCGAGGTAAGTTTATCTTTAATTTAGGCTTCACACTGTCATCATCTCCTTCTTCGCTTTTTTCATTGTTATATTGGTCTTTGATTTGGTAACTATTATTATGTTGATCATTGCTCTTATTACCCTTTACTTTTTTTTTCCTACTTCCTTTCTTTGACGATTCTACAGTCACAACTTCTACTTGTACTTCCGATTTTTTATTTACATTCCATAATCCCTTGTCATTAGGTATCTTACTTTCAAAATCACTTTCACTTTCTTTATAAATAACAAAGAGATCTCTTTCTTTATCTGTATGTTTGTTTGTTTTTATTACAGCAGTATCTGTATATCTTCTATTCATTTTTGGGCTGTTATTTAGCTCTGACTCATCATACAAGCTTGTTAATGTAGTGTTATAGTTTGTATTAGACATCCCAGGCTTAGAAGAATCTGTATGCATTGATTTTCTATTAAAAAGATTTACAATAGCATTTTCTCCCGTTTGATTTTTTTCAGTATTATAAGTTGTTGACCCAGAGTATTGAGCGACATCTTCTTGAATGGATGCTTCATCATTTGATATGGATTGCTGCTCTAAACGCCCAATACTTAACCGTTTTAATTTGTAGTTAAGGTAACTACTTTTGACAAAATCAAATGTTGGCTCTACATTTGCTGTTAGGATTTGTACTTCATTTATGGAGTGAGGCCTCTGTTTCGGTAATATTTCTAACAAGTTATTGTCTTGGGCAGTTTTGTGTCTCAATGAATCTGTTTCTTTAAAATCTTGCTCTTTAGCATGCATCATCTCTTTTTCATATATTTTTTCAGTTTGAACAGACGTGTTTGATTTACTTTCTATGACTTCAGTTTGTATTTCACAGTCACGAGTACCTTTATTTTTAAACTTTGCTAATGCATATTGTAGATCTAATACTTCGTTAGATTTTTGTTTTAAGTCTTCTTTTAATTTTTCAATGACACCTAAGTTGTTGTTGGATTGTTCTGAAATATTTGCTATTTTTTCTTGCAATTCACTAACTCTTGCTATAGAGTTTTGGTACAAAGTTTGAAGTGAATGCAATTCTTCCTCTAATTTAGAAATATAGTTTGCAGTTGATTCGTTAATCTTGCCTATTATTAATTTTTGATTGAGAACTTCAGCTTCTAAATCCTTTATAACATTTTCATCAAAGGCTATTTGTGCCTCAAGTTTAGATTTTTGGTCATCAAGTTGTTTTTGCAAATTTTGTTTATCGCGTATAGCTTCTTCTTTTTCATTTAATATTTTCTGTTTTTCTTTCTCTACCAAGTCCTTTGCTTCAACAACAAGTACTTGCGATGATCTTTGAACCTTAATCAAAGCTTGTTCAAGCGAGTTGTTCTTTGAATTTTTCGCATCTATGTATTGGCGTATTCTGTCCAAAGACCCTAAGATATCTTCTACTTCACAATGGTTGGGCGATAGTGCGCTATCACCAATAGTTTGTAGTTCAAGTTGTTTTATATCCGTTACAATAATTTCTCTTTCATTTTGAAGTTGTACTAGTTGTGACCTACATTTATTACTTTCTCTAATAGACTCTTCAGTTTTTAATTTTGTAAGTGACATTTGAGCTTCTAGTTTCAGTTTTTCGTTGTGTAATTTAGCTACCTCCAGTTTCATGTTGTGTGTAGCCTTAGAATCTAAAAAATGGGTTAATGTTATAAACATGGACCAAAAATTTATTTGACATCACTAGTGATGCCAAGTTCTAACGTTACATGTGTGCGACATAAATAGGTACGAATTTAACATTTAGAAGATTTAAAATTCGAACAGGGGAAAATGAATGGAAATTGCATGTATTATAATATCGATGTGGGCGTTACTTTGTGTCGCGACACGCATTTGCCTATTGTATTGGTGTCACTGTTACGTTTCTTACCTATATTCTGAATATTCTTAATCCCTGGATGTGAAGTGACCAACCAAATAGTGGGAGATCCGGCTGTGAAAGTACCTATTTTTAAATAATAAAATCCTATCCCCTAGCAAGGTTGCCTGTAAGAAATTGCTTTAGAGATAAGGCTGCCTTTGTACATTAAAATATTTTTTGTTATGTACTACTATTAATTATTCCTGGTGCAATAAAGAGTTTTTATCTTATCTTATCTACTACTACAACTACTTTAAATTTAAAAGGCGACCACAATTTTAAAGTCTATTGACGCATGTTCTATTAACTATTAAGGCAGATTTCAGCCCTAATTATCAATAAAGGCAATTTTTTGAAAGTGTGCATAACAGACAATTTCGAAGATTATATTGAACTGCTATTATTTTTAATGTGTATGAAAAATGTGAATGATATTATTCAGCCTGAGTAGAATTCCGAAAATATTAATTTTCTAAAATTATTATCACTGACTTCTAATCGCTGTATTAAAAAACAGAGGGTAAAAAAAATTATTGTGCATTGGCCAGTAGAAATTGAAATTGTCATTGTAGCCTTGGAATTCATTCCAGGTATCAGAATTTAGTCCCATCGTTTGGTGGTTTAATAAAAACTATTAAAATTTAAGATTTATTTTTGATGATTTTTGTTAGTCAAGTGGTTTCGCCAATATTATATTCCGGACGAGAGCAAATCTAAAATTACCAAATTTCGTTAAAAAATAAAAAAAAATATTTAATGAGCCATAGCTTGTTATAGGGTTTTTAAAACTGCGGATGGGCTGAAATCGTGGCAAATTTAATCATTGAAATAATTTTACGTTTTATACATGCATGAACTTACATTTTGTTACCTTAGAGGTAATTTTCAACCGGCGAATAAACGGAGGAGGCACATAATTAAGTCGACGCGTATATTTTAATAGGCATTATTTTTTTACAAGTAGTACGGTTTCGATAATTCTTTATTATATGAAAGGGTAAGTAGCCCCCGAAGTGGGTCCCATGTAGATTTTAAAAATAATCCTACCCTAAGGGTAGAAAAACTGGGGATGATTGATTTTTGTTTTCCAACGGTTAATTTTTACGTTAAAAAGTTTTATTTATTGTATGATACTAATAAGATCTCAATATTCAATAACCAGCAGGATCGGCACTGGCAGGCCTTTTTTTATAGTGTTGGTTAACGATCTAAAGATAAACATTTGGGGTGCCTGATAAGGTAGGTACTTTCACAGCCAGGTCTTTTTAGGTGTCAGCTTGTTTCAACGACAGTTTTAATTTTAGCGATGTTACGGTGTTATCATGTATGATGTGACGGTTTGAGCATAAAAGCCTCTGGTCCACGCGTATAGTAAGTAGTAGAGTACACTAGCCTACTACTCTCCTAATTCAGGTACCTCTACCAGTTTGCCACATGGTTTAATTTGAAGTGCTAATACGTGACTCTAGTGCAACGTTCACATTATAACTTACGATGGGCTTCCATATTTTTCAATGATTGTCCTATTTTCTCGTAACTTGTAGTTTTCATTTGCTCTCCGGTGTCAATTACTTCAGTCAGACAACCATGTAAGCGCGTGACTTCATCTTTCAATTTATTAATATGATTTTCCAAGATGGCAATTTTGTCGTCTCGTGCATAAACATCTTGTGTTAAATTAGATACAATATTTTCCTTGAAAATAAATGTTTTATTAATATTATACCTTCATAATATTTAATAATAAATAAAATCGTATACTTTGCTTACTATTTTGTTCATAGTCAATACATCTCATAGATATATAAATATATAAGATATATAACATACAGATAAAGATATTAGCCGATATTTACTTTAAGCATAAATACATATAATCAGTCTTATAGATTTTATTATCAACGTATAATTTTATGGTAAACGTGAACATATACACACAAAAAAAAAACAATCCTTAGTTTAACTTTGTAACTTACTACAAAGTTAAACGAAGGATTGGCTGGTTTTTTTTTACACCTAGAATCATCTAAATCTCAAATGATAAACCTTGTTTTATAAGACGATTTCCCTTATATTATCACGGATAATATTTTACATACGCAAAGAATTTAACATTACCTGAGACTTATTTTTCATCCTGAATATTTGGAATGTAATTGTCTTATGTCAGGAAACAAAGTGTGCATTGCAACAACAATAACATATAAAAATCTACAACATTTTTATACATCACGCTATCACGTTAACATTTACAAGCTTTTCCAGAGTTGAACTCAACTTTGCAAACTAACTCAGTAGTTTTAGAACAGAAATCTAAGAAAAAATTACTAGGATTAAGATAACAAAAAAAAGTTACCATTACATCCAATTCATTTGAAAGATCCCTGATACGTTCAATATTTTTAAGTTTCTCTGTTTTCAATTCTTGTATTTCTTTTTTGATTGTAACGTATGGTATGTCTTGATTGTCTTTTTCCTCAATAAGCTGGAATTGTAAAGTATTTTTTTTAAACAAAAAAGTAAAACTTACTTCAACCCTATACGTAAATGTACAAACTTGAACTTAAAATTAGGTTTTAGTGGGTGTGGTAGTTGAATCAAAATAGAGAAACAACGTCGTCATCAACTTGTCTTGATTCGCGAAAGAATTAAACAGAAATAAACTTAAACCAAACGGCATACTTGTACAATGTTTTTTGGTTTTTGTTGATTTTCTCTTAAAGCACTGGATACATTTCGATAAAAAATTTATAGGGCCACCTTTGAAGTTCAGTCAAAACAGAGGAGTAACGTTCTCATCATCATCGTCTTGATTCGCACAAGAAATACAAATAAGTTTAAACTGAACGGCATAACTCTTACATTTTTTTTGGGCTTTTGTTTATTTTTTCAAAAAGTGCTGAACACCTATCGAACAAAAAAAGAATCTCTAAAATCGTTCCATAACTGACTGAGTAATCGCGTAACATACATACATACAAAAAAAACACAAATTGAAAACCTCCTCCTTTTTTGAAGTCGGTTAATAAGATCGTCAAAGGGTTACCAGATGCGTTTAATACCTATGTATCAGTTAATAGTCTGAAACTACCAAAATTGTAACAGCGTTTTACATAATTTTTCCAATGATCTGTATGTTGGATCCATACAAACTTTTTAAATAATACAGATACAAAAAATCCCTGGACCTCATTAGTCCTAGTTACAAATTTACCTGAGTTCTTGCATCAACAAGAGCATTCTCCAAATCTTCACTGTGTTCCATCAAAGTCTGGCTTTCAGTCTGCAATGCGCTATTTTCTTGTTGAAATTTATTCAAATTAGCCATCATGGAGTCTAATTCTATTTGCAGTCGCTCATTTTCAAGTTTGATTTGATTATGATCTTGATGCAACTTCTCATAATCTGTTTCCAAATGCTCGTAATATTTTAGTTTTTCTAGTAACTCATCGCTTCCCTTTCTAATGTTAGCTAAAGATATTTTTGTAGTGACATTTTCATTTTGTAGATCAGCTAAATCACTTTTTACAGCCTTATGTTTTTTTTGAAGATAAGTAAGTTGATCTAGTAAACGTTTATTTTCTTCAATTTTAGCTTCCAAAGTATTATATAGATTATTTATTTCTTCACTTTGTGTATCAAGATCATTTTGAAGTGAATGTTTTTCAGCTTCTAAATCATTACATGATTTTTCTACATCTGCGAGTTTTCTTTCTAAATGAGAAATATGATTTGATCTTTGTAAAAGAAAGTTGTTTTGAGACTGTAAATCTTCAAAAGATTTCTGTAAATTACACAATTTTTCATTTTTTTCCAACAATTCATTGTATACGTCATGTTTTTCTTTCATAATTGTACGATATGCATCACGCAATCTAGATAATTCGTTAGCCAGATTGTCAGTTCCAGATAGTTTTTCTTTTAATTCTTTGCTCTCTTTTTTCGATAACTCAGTTGAATACAGTGCATCTTCTAATTTATACTTTGCATCACGAAGCTCTTTTTCTAGTTTGTTTTTTTCAGCTAGTAGAGTTTCTTGAGCTTCTCTAAGGTTTTGAAGCTCTCGTGATAAAGATTCAAAATTCGTTAGTTTGTTTTCTAATATTTCACTCTTTCTTCTTGTTAACTCTAGTGATGTCTTATATTTGTTTCTTTCTTCATCTAAATCCTTTATATTGTTAAAAGCACATGTCTTTTCCTCCTGGAGCTTATGAATTTCGTTTAATAAAAATGTATTGCTCCTTTCCCGGTTCTTCAAATCCAATTGAAGATTTTTATTTTCTTCAATTGTATCTAACAGAGCTTTTTTTAATTCATGACAGTTATCTATTTGAGCCTGCAAATCACTTTGACTTTGAACGAGATAATCGTAATCCTTAAGTTTATTCAGAAGTTCAGCACTCTCTCTTTTTGCTAAGGTTAATGATTCCAGAACTTCTTTTTTCTCAGTTTCCATAGATGACATATTACTCTCATACATATCTGTAAACTTATGAAGCTGCCTTTGTAAATCATTATTTTGATTTTCTTTAATCTCAATTTCACCTAAGAGCTTGTTGATTTCTTGCGATTTATTATTTATCACGTTAATTAAGTTACTGACGGCCGTATTTTTATCGTCTACGGCTTGGGAGAGTTGTTTGTTCTCATTCAGTAATTTGTTAAGTTCATCTTCAGAACTTTGAGCATAATCTTCTAAATAATTGTTGCGGTGCATCATTTTTTCATAACTACCTTTATGAACAAAGAATAAATACGGTAAATGTATTTTATATTATTTCTTATTTAGAAAATCTTCAGCGTTTCACTCTGTCTAACTGTGTAACAAAATGGCGTAATAATGCTTAAGGGGCATGATTGGTCCCTGATAATTAACAAGTATCGCCAGAGAACATAATTAAATGAATAATACTCGTATCATAGAAAGTCGATTAGGTGATTGCTCATTTTTTTCGTGTTTTGAATATTGTCCCCGGGGAAATTTGTTCAATATGATGGACTGATCATGCCTGATCTGAAAATATTATTTGGCCATTCTTAATCTAACCGTTTTTTGGTTTATTTCACTTTGAACACCTAGATGATATCACCTGGGTGAAAGTACACTCTTCTAGTCCACTCTGTGGTTTATTCCACTTGGATCACCTAGGTGATATCACCTGGGTGAACAAAGTACTCTTTTAGTCCACTTTGTTCACCTCGGAATTTGAGCACCTAGGTCATATGCCCGGATGATCAAATGCGACTTTTTTAGTGTACTTTGTTAATCTCGGAATCATATCATCTGGGTGATCAACGACGACCTTTTATTCCCACGCTAGTGGAATTTGATCACCTTTAAATTATTTTTATATTATTGTTATATTTATCTGCGTAAAATAACTTTATTGAAAGAAAATCACACTAAAATTTTCTTTATTCAAAAGTAGATTTGGTTATATTATACCTATATAACCAAATCTACTTTATATATATATTATATTATACCTATATATTTCTACTGACATGTGTGTCAAAAATGTATTTTTTACTATCTAGTAGTATAATTTTTTTATTATTTATATGGCTTTTATTAAAACACAAAATATCCTTGGCATTTTGTGTAGGTGATCCAATTCCCCTAGCGTGGGAAAAAAGAAATGCCGTTGATCACCTAGGTGATATGATTCCGAGGTGAACAAAGTATACAAAAATTTGCATTTGATCACCTAGGTGCTCAAATTCCGAGGTAAATAAAGTGGACTTAAAGAGTGTACTTTGTTCACCCAGGTGATATCACCTGGTGATCAACTGATTTACAACTTTTTAAGAGGTCGTTGTAGTAAAAATAGTAGTTTTATCACCAAAATACAACACTTTGTTTAAATACAACACTTTGTGAACAAAGTACACTCTACGTGGTGATATCACCTGGATGAACAAAGTACATGTCGCGACGAACGCGATACAAAAATATAGCTGGTAAGTAATTGCCTTATTTATACTGGGAACACAGGCCTAGGTATTTATACTGGCAACTCTGATAGAATACTTTAGAAGTGTAACGAATCTTTTGACAGTTGCACGTGGTCTTTCCTTGCGGAACAATGTTCGCGCAGCGGTAAATTTGAGTAAGTGATAGAATAAGAAAGAATACCAGCGGATTACATTGGTGAGTGTTAGAAATGTAATTTGATTATTGTTTGTAGTAGAGAAATGAAGTGATGATTAGTTAAGAATGTAGAATGAGAACTAGAAGTGAGAAACAGCCAAGAAAAGCCAAATGGTTGTGTGCGGACAGGGTCGGGCTATAAGGGGTGATGTGGAGGCCCGTGATGGAGAAAGAATCTCCGTCAAGCAATCAGAATAGAAGCTATTAACAACTTAGAATGTTATTAGAATCTAGAAAGTATGTAAACTTAGAAATCACTTCATCTCTTACTCGACTGTACTTTATTGTGTGTATTTCAGAGGCACTTTGTCGTTATGTCTTATTAGAACTCGGGCTTGGTCTAATGTTGGGTAATAATAGAATATTGCCTATAATAAGAATCTTATAAGTAATATAGACGTCACGACAGTACACTCGCCCACTTTGATCACACCACCCATTTGATTTGAATAAGAGATTTATTATTTATTTATTATGATTTATCCAATTTTGAATAAAAATCTTTGACTTTGACTTTGTACTGTTGTTACGCTTTTACTACTGAGCCGATCATTTTTCATACGCATTTTAGGGGAAGGTACGAACGAGGACCAACTTAAAACGGTACCTTTGCAAAAATTAACTACTGGGATCTACATTAACGCGATCGGAGTCGCGGAGGAAAGCTAGTTTTAATATTTATAATCGTAGATGACTTGGTCATATAAGAAAAGTGTCTCATTAATAGATTGATTTATTTGTCTGTTTTTGTGTTTAATAATTTTATAGTAGGTACATTTTAGTACTTTTGGTTTTTTAAAATAAACATTAAAAACACTAGGTCAGGTGTTGTTAGCATAAAAATTACATTTTTTCGCTATGTGGAGCCCTCAAATTTCATGCACATTCACTTCAGACTCTGTAATAGTAAAAGAAATATTGATATCAGTTCGGTGGTTTCTGATTTTATCCCTTACAAATGGATGCAAAATCTTTTATGTTTGTAATATAGGAATATAAATTGTAAGTTAGGGTTATATTTGAGTACGTAACTCTAATATTTATTTTTCAAAATAAGCATTGAATAATAGTATGATCTAGAATCAAAGTTCCGAGTATTTTATTTAAACTTACCCCACTAATGTATAGATTTTTGGCTATGTATTTATTAGAATAATGTATTTAATACCTACTTTTAGTAAAAAATCTGTGTTATGCGTATACCTACACAGATTTTTACTTAAAGTAGGAACCTATATATTTTTACACAATAGTTATGTAAATTACTAACTTTTCCATTCTTCTATTTCCAATTTCAGTTCATTAATTGTTTTAAGGCTATTCTGAAATTCATCATGTAAATTCTGTTTTTCTTCTTCGTTACAACACAATGCATCTTTGAGATTTATTATTTGTTCTTTTAATGATTCAATTTCATCCATTAATATTAAAGACTGAGCCGGATCACCATGAGTTTGAGTCTGAATAAAAAAGAAAATAACTTGCAAACTGAAAAATATTTTTTTTAACATATGGCGATAGGCTAGTTTCCTTGGTCAAAATAATAACATAAAAATTATTCTGTTCGTTAGATAATAAAAAATATTAGACACGTATTGTCAATTAAACAATAAATCATAAAGATAAAGTTCACGAGTGGGAGCTCGTGACATCATAGTTGTAAAAAAGTATGTAAACAGTATACGAAACGGCGAAGTGACACGAAATTTTAACAGGCTAACACCTTAATTTTTTGTTTAAATAACAAATTAATAAACACGTGTCCAAAATGTATTGGACTAGTTATTTTTTTTTGTCATTCAGGCCTATTAATTAATTACGTTAATTTTTCAACCTTCTCGGGTTCCTGTTCAAGGAGTCTGTCAATTTGCACGGAGAGACTTTTAATTTGTTGCTCTTGACACATGCATTTGCATTCTGCTTCTTGTAATTTGCACATCAATGCACTTTTTTCTTTTTCAAAAGCAATTAAAGCATCGTTGACTTTTTTTTCAAGTACCACATTTTCATTTCTTAATTCTTCAATTGTATTAGCTTTAATTTTGTTAATTTCTGATTCAGCCTTGAGTTGAGTTTCCATAGCACTAGTTTCGTCCGATAAGACTAAAAATTTTTCCTTCAATGAGTCTAGATCTTCAGAACGCTTACGGTAGTGCTCCTTCTCATTCCAGAGAAGGTTGTACTCTCGTAACTGATTCCGTAGCCCTACATATTCTTTGTCTAATTCTTCGTATTTTTGACATTTGATTAATAACTGATCTTTTTCATGTTTCAAAGATTCGTAACAAGTCATCAAATCATCATAACTTTCTTGCAAACTTTTTAGTCTTTTCAAGTTTTCAGTTTCAATATCGTAATCTTCAATCAATTCTTCTATATGTTCGTCTTGATTTTGTACTGACATGTTTTCCTTACTTAAAATCTCTTTCATTTCCTCATTTTGCATGATATCCGCGACTAAATGTGCTCTTCTATTATCTGGCCTTGTCTGCTGGATTTCAGTAGATGTTAGAGCATAGGTCGGTGTTGGAACAATTTTCTGGATAATTTCTGCACGGTAGCACGAACAGTCTTGTTGTGAGGACGTAGGCACTGCTCCAGCCATATCTTGCGAACATGGAGCAATTAAAGCTTGGCAAAACTTTTCTAACACTTTCAATTTAAACAAGATTTTTCCTTTAATATCAATGCACCGCGTATCTTTACCCGCTGTCTGCAATAAAACAATAATGAACAAGAATTACAGATTAAAAAGCATTAATAATATTTTTCTTTGTTATACAGTATTATATCAAGAAAATGTTTATTTGATTACGTACCATTAGACTTAAATAAAGCTTATATTTGTCATTTTGGCACAATATTCCAAATATTTTTTCTAATGCCGTATAGATATGAGCGTAAATACAATAAGGCTCGCACACATCGTTCTCCATCACGGCTATGGTATTCTGCATAGCACTCATTTTAGCATCTTTGTTAATCAGTGCTTCTTTCATTTCTTGTATCCTGGGATCCGTAGCATCTGCAAAGTGATTATAACCAAATTCTATTAATATTTTCAGCCTACACTGTCTTACTTCAAGGCAAAGGACTACCTTTCTTCCAACGTCTGTGATGTTTTTGGGCTGACCAAGCTTTTACGTGGAATAGGCACGTCTACTAAAAAACAACTTAAAAATATTAGGTCATCTATCTTATAGATTTTCGTTCGTTGAAAAATATTAGATACATAATTTTTCCTTTTTCAATCAAACAAAATATAAAAATAAAGCGCATAGTGTCCAAGTGGGGCTCATGACACAATAGGCAGGTAAAAAGTGCTTATCGGTCAGTGACGTCACACGTAACTTCAGCTATATCTTTATCAATTTTTGTTTGGTTGAAAAAAGAAAACATACGAGTCAAATTGTTTTCAAAATCTCACCAGACGGATTTATTATTTAAAAAAGAATTTATATCGGAAGCTTAGAATATGGGAAAGGAAACAAGCCTATCCATGATATACTGGACTGGACATCTGGACTCCGCTGTGTCTTCGGGCAAGCGACACATTTGTATCGCAGCCAATTTTATTTCCAACATATTATACTACATGTGTCTTATGAATAAAGGTGAACGCACAGTAGGCCGCGCCGCACGCGCCGTAGTCGTATAAACAGGAACTGTGGCGACAGCGGCGCGGTGTGCATGGTTGCATACAACTCCATATAATAGAATTCGAACGCGGTGACTATGGCGCATGCGGGGTGGCCAAGTCTGCGTTCACCTTTAACCGACTGACAGGTAATTTCAATTTTTTTACTTACTCGTGCTGGCATCACAAGCGCATGCGAGGCTTGTTTGGTTGCTCTTGTTCTCTGCTACTTTTGGTGGCTCTTTTTCAACTATCCACTGTTTGAAAACATTTGATAATTTTAATACCTATTTAATGACATGGCTTGAGTCAATCAGGTATTTTTACACGGTTGAACAGACAGACAGAAATGGCGAATCTATAAGGTTTATACTATAAACGCCAAGAAACACGTTTCATGTATGATCTTTTTTCATTTGGTTTTTAACCCAATTAACATTAACATCACTTACATTATGGGAAAATTTTAAATTACTGCCTATAATGGTCACATGATGTAGCCCTAAGACAGACGGACAGCGAAAGCTACTTCGCACTCCTAAATTTATCCTTTCACGACGGACACAAAAAACTTTGATCTGCAGCTGCAACATTAGAACCTGTGGTGAGTAACTGAACTTAAAGCTTGTTAACTCGATACAAAATAAAACTTACGCCTTCGCTATTAAACTTTCCACTCTGAAAATGCATATTATTACATTTATAACGAGTTCAAAAATCTGTTTACGGCGTTAATTTGAAAATCGGTATGTGAATAAACAATAATTATTCAAAATTGTGTCCGTACAATGGCTCTAGCACCCTTAGACTTAATCCTATGTCAGTGAGAGAAAATTGTAAAAGAGTTAATAGTTCTGTTTCAGATGATTCGTAGTTCAGATGTCATAAAAAATTATAATTCGAACTCACATCAGCGTCTCCTCTGACTTTGCCAAGCTGAAATAAAAATAAAATATAAAATGCTTAAATCACATATAAAACAACTCATGTTTTTTTTTTTTCATAAGTTTATTATACGAGATTTGGTCAGATTTTATAATTTTTCAGTCTGAAGGCCAACTATTTGACAGTTTTCTTAAACTTTTTCGCTATTAAGACATAATTATGTATATATAAACAGGACTTAGCACAAGCTTGAGTATTAACAAATAAATAAAAGTTCCATGCTTAGTCTTGTTAATATATGTACCTAACTATTCGACAGTTTCCGCATCCGCGCGTCCCCATAGTGAGCTCTCACGTTCTATTTTTTTTAATTTGGATCTTGTTAGGCCAGTACCCACTTATATTATAGGCGTATTAGTCATAAGCGTATATAATGAGTTGGTCTACATACGACGTCCTTGACAGTCGCCCTAAAGATGAGCTTCTGAATAGGCCGAAACTATCGTCATTTTCCGACTGAGAGTGATATCTTTTGGTTATAAAAGGACCTATCCATAACCAGACCAGACCGGCACGGTTTAAAACCGTGTGTCAGCTCGGAAACCGTATTGTCAACAAGCCTTAAGCCATATCATTATTATTGACTACATCATAAATAATTATAACTTTGTTGACATAATAATATTAGAAAAACAGAATTTTCTGATGAGTCAATCAATAGTCTGTTTAATTATTATAATACGTCAACCAATTTGAAATATTATTAGAGATAGAGTTGGGATTTTGTTAGCGAAGTAACTGATTGCAACTTACCTCGTCGCCTCGAGATTTTCCCGTCTGAAAAATAGATTATATATTTTCAATAAGTGTAAAAATTTTCAGTGGAAATGTATTAGATACCGTTGATATGCTCATTATTACTATGATTAGTTGGCTCTAGCCTAGTTGGTAATATTTACTCATCATACTAATATTATGAAGAAGAACGATTTGATTAATTGTTTGCATTGACTAGGTTCCGAAACTACTGGACCAATTTCGAAATCTTCTTTCACTGTTGGGTAATTACGTTATCTTTGAGTGATATAGGCTATGTATGTTGTATGTACCACGGGCGAAGCCGGGGTGGACTGCCAGGATGTTATACTTTCATTCATTGGAAGATGGCTCAATTTGTAGTAATTTTTATCATAATTACAAGTAAGTAAAACTTGGCTAAAGATACATTGACTTTCGAAAAGTAACAGATACCTGAATGAATGCAACTAAGTCATTGGTAAAAACTGTAGAAAATTAAAATGTTACCTCAAAAGCATCGGATTCCATGCCCTAAAAATTAAAAAAACGTCATTAAAATTTAATAATTTAATATTCACACAACAATTACAGCCGTATCAGAATATTGTATTTTTAATTTTCATCAAGGGTCTAAAAAAATATATAACAAAGAAAGAAAATATATGACTTGTATACGTATATCTTTTGAAACATATAAATATACTTACCTCAGTGAATCCAGATAAATCCAAATCCAGAAACTGAAAACATAAACGTTAACTCATTCACAGGTACTCAACCAGACAAGAGAATTGACAATAGAATTGACGTTTTGTGATTAGTGTTAAAAGTCCGAATCAAACTTTATGGTGGGTAGCAGTGGCGGCTCGTGACTCAAAGACCTGGTGGTGCACATCATAAAACATGCCTAAACAATATGGATAATTTCTATATGCAGAAATAATTCTCTCTTTTATTTAGATAGGCATTTTTTACTTACATTACTTAATGTATGATACCTAATAAGATTAATAAGTAAAACAAAAAACAGCTAAAGTAAAACACGAACACATACAAACATAAGACAATTTATGCGAAAACTACCTAATCCGAACATTTCCGAACGTCGGCGTTCGTCCCGCGTCGGGCCCCGTGCGGCGCACGAGATTTCGCTAAACTCCCATACTAATCTTCCGTCTCACGCGCCAGGCGTTTCGTCGCCTTCTCAATAGTAGCTGTATGGACTCGCTGTGTGCGCTAGGAGCGGGCGCACGGCAAAATATTTTGACAAGCGAAAATAATACTTATAATGTTACATACATGACTGATTATCATTTGACAAAAAAATAATATATTTTTACGTAAAACTGCTTATTTATTTTTATATCTATGTAATATTTTTGTATATATATTTAAGCTTAAACTGGTAGTGCGCCGCACGAGTGCACTTAAGGGGGAGCCGCCACTGGTGGGTAGGACATTAGCTGCAAGCTGCGCAGAACGCGCCCCGCCTCACCGCGCGCGCCCCGCTGAACCTAATATTGTGTATTGCGCATCGACTCGCGCGATGTTCCGTTCCGAGCTGCCATAAAGTTTGATTCGGACTGTACCAAACTAAACTATGGTTCACAAGGGTGTAAAATCTAAACAGTTTTTAAAAAAAATTGTTTTCTTACCATGTCATCCAGTTCCTTATTTGCTGCTTTTATTGCAGCGTGCTGAAATATAAATTCTTAATAAGTTCGCGATAACTTAGCTTAAGGAGGCACACTAGGCACAGTAGCGACGCCAATCATTTTATTCCTAATACTT
The DNA here is from genome assembly GCA_963082605.1 of Rhodophaea formosa. Classification (NCBI taxonomy): domain Eukaryota; kingdom Metazoa; phylum Arthropoda; class Insecta; order Lepidoptera; family Pyralidae; genus Rhodophaea; species Rhodophaea formosa. The sequence goes on from OY720205.1 coordinate 18,400,383, forward strand.
TTACAAATAGAAAGAAATTCAAGAATATAAACAATATAAGCCTTAGTAAATAACCTGAAGTATTTTTGGAATCATGTTTTAATATTATGAGAATCAGTCATTGAGAGAAAAAGTGATAACCGCCAAAAACGGCCGTTTTCGGCGGTTATCACTTTTTCTAATCAGATTCTCATAATTCTCACTGATTCCGATAATAATAAACATGATTCCAAAAATACTTCAGGTTTTTTACTAAGGCTTATATTGTTTATATTCTTGAATTTCTTTCTATTTGTAAAGTATTAGGAATAAAATGATTGGCGTCACTACTGTGCCTAGTGTGCCCCCTTAATAAAACACAAGGACATTAATTTTTTGACCTAAATCACAAAAACTTTTGAGCAAAATGAAATGCAACTGAGAATGCGACCGGGGAGTCTCAGAGAGAGGGAACGAGAGAGAGAGAGGTAAGACAAGAATGTGATTTCCGAGGAATTGGATCTAATAAAACTAGCTTTGCTCTCCTGCCCAATATTATTATTATAAAAATTTTAATGTACCGACATACATACAAACACTAATGAAATTTAGCACACATATTTAAAAACTGATGGATATATAAAACTCTGTATTATATTCTTAGAATTACAAACGGGCCCAATTGATGATACCCTTATTTTGAAGTCGGTTGAAAATGGTATCTCAATAAAGAGGAAAGATTCCAATTTGCAGCATATCTTAATTCGTATAGTCTATTCTAAAACCCACACAGTATTTATAAATGAATCGATAAAACTTACAGCATTCGCTATTTCACATTTTTGGTCGCAAGTGAGTTCCAGTTGGTCATAGGCAGCTAACATTTGTTCAAATTCCTCGATTTTACGCTTTAATCGGCCGATTTCGGCATTTTTTGCTACCATCAGAGTATCCACTATCACATCTGTAGGCACATATTTAGGTCGACATGTGTCATTGTTCCTCTTGATTACTTCTACTAAGTGTTCAGTCTGGTCCGAACAGAAGTGGGACCATGCCCTTGCGTCTGTGCATGACGCATAGGCCTTCAACTTTCCTTCATTTCTAGCTGGTAGGTCAAAAAGATCGTATTCATTAAAGACACGCTCTCTCTTGGTGATAAAAGACATGGTTACGCACACTGTCTCGTTTGCTAATTAAATATAATTTATATCTAAACATATACATGTAGATATCAGTTACTTTTCCCCGCCATCCATTTTACACATAACGATATGATTTTTAATATTTGATTCGTTTAAAATAAGGTACGACAAAATGTAAATATGAAATATCAAATATTGTGTAATGTCATCAGAAATCAAGTCGGAAAGGCGGCTTGTTAGAATGTCAGTTCAAAATTTATTTTTTTAAATATCAGCCAGACATCGGTCAGCCATATAAATACTTATTGCTCCCTAAAGCTTAAAGGGCGGTTTCTTCTGTAATTTTCTAAAATTACTTTAGAAAATCGTACAGACAAGCGAAAATTTGAGGAATACATTGTAGAAAATAAGGGTGTTCAAAGTGATAAATATCTGCAGCTTAACTGTATTATTTTATTTTATTATACCCAGAAGTCGGAACATTGTATTATTTACACAACATATTATTAGGTACCTACTTAGTTATAAGGTTAACTAAAATTGTGAGGTGACATCACTTGAACAAAATACGCTGTGCGGTTTGTTGCCGCTTCTTCTGCACTTCGCTTTGATGTCAGCATAGGATTTTTGACTCGTGGTCTCACAAATAATGTCCTTAGTTTGGGATCGAGAAGTAGCTCAGAACCATGGAGATATATGTACTAAGATAAACTTCCGTGCTCAGAACAATAACCAAAGAGCATGTATATAATCACTACTTTTTAACATTATCTAAAGAGATGTACGAGTAAGAAGTAGACTATATCTTTTTTAAATCTATGGATATCAAAAATTTTCAGTTGCGAAGAAACAAGAAAGAAATCTGAAACTGTTCCTGCTTATTTCAGAACACCCTCGCATGAGCAAAAGTTCAAGTCTTAATCAATTTAAATAATTACAAGAAAGAAATCTAAATTGTTTGAATTTGAATGTTTGACTCGTGGCGTTTGAATCTTGAATAGTGTGTAACTGTTATTGTTCTGAGAGCCTGTAGCCCTAACTCCATAGATCAAAAAAAAAATTAACTTAACCTACCTCAGAGCCCTACTGTAGAAAATTAGAAATGCTTATTTGCATAATACAGAACAAAAGGTGTTATGACAAATTATTAAGTATCGTGTATCCCGCCATAATAGTACGGCATGCAAACTTCATAGTACATTAGTTTAACCCAAGGTTAGTGATATATATAGTTTTAAATTCATTTATGACCATTAATATTTTCAACAATTTATAAGCATGTATCAATAAATAGTATAATAAAAACAGTAGCTATGTAAATAATGAAATGTAAAAAAATAAAACAATTGTCCATTAAAAAACATGTCAAAGTATTTTTAAAGGCTTTAGCCTCCAACACTTTGATTGAATTAGGCAGCAAATTATAGTGAATGAATTTCTTTTATAGATATCTTTACGATACATAAATTGATATAATTTATTCATGATATGGGTTCGTTTTACTCTTGTGTTTATTTTTCCTCTAGTCGACCAAAATACCGGATGAGTTTTCACAAATATGCATACATCTCTTAGATATAAACAGGGCAGTGGCAATATATTAAACTAGCTGTTTAATATATTTTATTTAATTAGTTAGGATTAGGATTAGGAAGTTAGGATAGCTTCAGCTATAGTCATTACTAATACAAAACATGCAAACTTTGTAGAGCTTCCCTTACGAAACCCATATGACCCATATACGATGCAAAACATTATATTTATCCAAAAAAATCAACTCACCTTGTTTGTAACGGTTTTTCAAATATTTTAGATAAGATAGAGGGAAAAGTTATAGGTCTGTAGTTATTTGGATTCTATTAATCACCTTTTTTTAAAAATGTTTTCACAATGCATATTTTTAGCGACGAAAATTTTTTTTTATAATTAATGATTTGAGCATAGATTTAAAAAAAAAATCAGCATGGGTATGAGATAAAACTTTAGATTTAAATGGGGCGTTAGGTTGAAAGTTTTAACATTTTAGTTGTTATATTATGTTGTCTTTAACCCTTAATGCATAGTGATGTAAAAATACATCAATCTAAATAAAAAATAATTCAAATTAACATAAATTTATTATAATATATATATTGTATTTACATTAAAATAAATATTTAGAATATATCCTGTTAATAAAATATGAGTTTTATTTAAATATATAAAATTTGTAGTTTTTTAGTTATAACATACAAAGGGACGTTTCAGCGGGAGCCTCTCCAGATTTGGGAATACAACCGTTTTTTGAAAAAATTAAAAAAAACCTTTTTTTTCTTGATATTATATTAGTAATTAACGGGGGAGGTATTATGAGGGGCTCGGGCTTCGCCTCCGTCACGCAGGTCGGCCTGTGGCCTCGTTAGCGCTCGCCTGAGGGCTCGCGTAGGATGACCTGAATTGGCCTTGTCCACCACGGTTCACCATCAGGTTTCTTCGATCCTCGAAATGTCAGATTTTTCTGGTACTCAATGAAGCACCCCCTATACGACACCGTCAATTGTTTTCCTCCGCCATAGTGGGAACAGGGCAAACAACCATGTCAATCAGTGCGTCAGTGGTAATAAATAACCATATTTTGAAATAAAAAAATTCATGCTTTTAAGGGTTACAGATTAAAGATGCCTGCTTCTCTTTGAATCTCTGACACAAGATTCCCGTCATTTTTGATACAGCACGTCATTTAGACATAGGTCAACTCAGAAGTTAGGAATATGTTCAACTTTCCGTGAATTATTTTGAATTAAAATTATATGTAACGTAGATAATACTAATGGAAGAAAGAGGAATAGTAAAAGAAATACATTAGTTCAATGAATTGCCTTCAAACATATACAAAAAGGCTTCGACTGGAATCTCGAAACGAGGGAAAAATCAAATCTTACAAGTCTTCCCTAGATTTACGATCGTGGAGTCATGATGCCGACAGACGAAGCCGATATCTTCAGGAATGGATGAAATCTGATATGCCCATTAGTATTTTACCAGTACATATTCTTGCTAGCTTTTTAAATACTATGACTTGCAGGAGCCGTCGGAAGGTGAGTTTTATATAAGATATAATATGTACTTGTTTTCTTACTTTTTCAGATAATTTGATTGTAAATAAGGGTAGTAAATATCTTAAAAGTCATGCATTTAAAGAATCACGTTTTATAGTTTTCGTGTAACTCAATTTAGCAGATACCAAATTATAATCTATAAAAATCTATTAAATCTATTAAAATAAAATAATCTCTATTAAATCTATCAAAATATAATCTTTCTACAGCAAGTGATTCCAGAATATGGCCTATTGAAAACAATTCTTAGTATTTTATCAATTTTGTGTATCAGAAATGAGCATCACAGAGTTTACAGAATTTTCTCTCGAACTCTCATGATTTATACACATTCATAGCTGTCCATATGTCATTGCTGGATATAGTAGCAATCCTTTTTCAGGCTACTCCCAAATGTCATCCAGATTGTAAATCGAAATTAGTTTTGGATAGTATACGCAATTCATGTCACGCAATGCAAGAGTGTATGAAAAATTGCAATACATTCAATTCATATTTTCAAGAGGTACGTTTAATTAATTTTCCTCGTAAATATTATTACTGGAAACAACATATTGAATATATTAAAATTAACTAATATATTTCCAGGAAGAGTTTGAAACATGTAATTGGCCGTGTGAAAGATGTTTAGAAGTCTTAAAAAGCATAAAAATGCTTTGGAAGATCATCATTGAGAAAATATTCAACATAAGCCTTTCAAAAGCTGAAGAGTTCAGCCGCACCTCGAGTATGCGCCACCAAGCTGACACCGTTCATTCAGTAGCTAAAATGTGGGAAAATGAAATAATTGAGCAGGCCACGTTCGTTAACAAAATTGCACCTATGTTGAATAAAAAATCGCAGATCATAAATTCTGTGGACACTACAAATACTACACAATTACCAGTAACAAATCAAACTACTTGTGATTGTTTAAAGATCCAAAAAAGTTCACCTAAAATTTCATTTAGTAGTAAAAAGTCAGCAAATACTGTGAAAACTAATGATAAATTAGTACGAAAGAAGGTATCTAAATGTACATCTGTTAAAATACAAACGGTTGATGTCGAGACAAATACAAGTAATACAGAAACTGAAGAGACTAAGTTATACAAACACAACGCAGAGAACTTACAGAAAAAATTCATTCGTAAAGTTAATGAAATGGAAAATTTGAAAAAGGAAAACCATGCACTAAAATTAGAGTTGGATGATTTCTATGGAAAATCGTGGACCGATCCATTTGGTACAGCTTTGAAAATGATTCAGCCTAGTAATCCTGATTCTGGAAATGTTCTACCAGTTCCTTTTGAAAATTGTGCTTATAACACAACTAACGACGCTTGTGTCAAAGACATAGACTCGGAAATGATAATTACTATGAAAAATTGTAGGGATGAGGTACAACTGACTGTACTACTGACAACTTTAAACAATTTTTTTTAATTAGTCTCTTTCACTTATTTTTATTACATTTTACAGAAATTTAAGCATGTTTCGTTGTTGCAAGTTCTTCATAAAACCAACGAGTCCATTGAAGTTCTCGACAGCATTAATAAACCACTTCACACCAAAGAGAATCCTATAGAATTGTTAACTAAAGGTATGAAATTGGGTGATTTATATACAACAAACTACATGTCATAATTTATTAGTACAAGTTGAGATATGTATAAGTTAACACTTGCTCTTTTCATCATATTATATTCAATTTTTTTTTACTTATACCGATATACAATATGTTAATAAACCCCTCTCCGATTCTTAAAAGGCGCAGCAGCCTGCCAATATGAACGTCTTTTTATAGGACTAGTGTCGGAAATTAAAAATAAAAAAACATTTTCATACAAATAGTTCGCCCGGCTGAACGCTCTTTTATTGGTATGTATTTTTTTTTCGAATTTCCAACATTAGTCACACAGCAAAAATTGTTATTTTTGACAGGGTTAGTGGCCCTTTTACGGTTTCAAGTCAATACCCTATAGACATAGCCTTGAAGGTGTGACTCTGCCCGTCAGTTAAAATCTCAACGGGCGGCTAAAAATTTGTGAAATCAAGGATAGGATATTCTAGTACATATTTACATAAACTTTGAGGAAGTACATAACAAAGAGTGGATAATACCAACTCTAAAATATAAATAAGTATTTATATTACGGGGATATTAAATTTATGTATGAATATATTTGACGCAGATATTTAAATTAACGTAATATTTACTTAAACAAAGCCAATTTAATTTTATTTTACGAAATTTTTTGCGAAAAATTGGTTTTTGATTTGGCTCATATTAATTATACTAAAAACTTAAAAAAAGTAATATTATTTATCAATTTAATAACCTGTATTTAAATAAAATTATTTTAATACGGTTATTATCGCGTTTATTACATTATTTATACACCTAACGTTTCGAGCACTTTACATTGTTCGTGGTCGCAGGTAGACTAAGTTGACATTTGTCTAGTATTTTATAAGAACTGCAAAATCTACCGCCTAAAATATTTATTGATAACGTTCCGGATGTATGCGGTATTGGCTCAGTGTCTGAAAGTCCTGCAGTCTTCTGCTTAGCTTGAGATTTAATTAAATTGATGACCGGATCCCAGGCTAGTGGTAGCTGCCAACCATACTGTCTATTGAAATTAGGATGTTTTTTGATTCCAATAGCCTCACGAAACATTCTTGGAATATATCTGTTTTCTTTTGCAAGGACGTGAGGATTATCAAAACGCATATAATGGTTGGGTTTGTCTAGGGCATGTTCACAGACTGCAGACTTCGTTGAGCGCCTATGCTTCATGTCAGCAATATGTTCTTTTATACGGGTACTCTTTGTTTGCCCAATGTATGATAAACCACATTCACAGTCAATTTTATAAACTCCAGCATCTTGTAACGGGATATTAGATTTGACAGGTCTTAAAAGTTGGTTTATTTTCTTGTGCGGCTTGTAGTAGGTCTAATTTTGTCCGTGACTCCCTTTACATATATGGTAAGATGGCAGGAAAGCGATCAACTGTGTGAGGCTTTGGGCGGCTTCTGTGATGTGTTTTTGAGAGGTGTAGGTCTGTAAAGTGCTCGAAACGTTAGGTGTATAAATAATGTAATAAACGCGATAAAAACCGTATTAAAATAATTTTATTTAAATGTGTAACAATCGCGAAAGCATAAGAAAATATTATAATAATCTGTACTTAATTATTTATAATTTCTATAAAATCGAACTAGATAATGATATTTAAAAAACGATATTAAAAAAAAAATATTATTTTATATTTTAGAGCTGGCATTATCCACTAGAGGTAAATATGCACTAGAATATCCTATCTTTGGTGAAAATGTAAAAAACAACCGAGTTATTAATAGTATTCTCACAGAAAAAGGCGATAAAATAGATGGTCTATTGCCCTTTTAAGGCTATGGCGACGGTCAATTTACACTTAATGTACACCCCACTTTCGTCATCTACTAATTTATATTTTTTCAGTTCAAAACACTTTCGGAGAATTGGTACGCAGAGAACTTAATGTAATTAAAAATGTGGACTTGACATCAAATAACTCTGAAATCACCGCAAGCTTCTACAAAGTGAACGCAAGCAGGTCTGAACCATCTTGTAGTACACCTGATTTTTCTTCTAACATGAACAATAGTAGTTCAGAATCGCATTTCGTCAGTTTGTAATTTAAATGCAATCAGTCTTATTTTTGTACTATGTAACATTTTGTTGTTGTCAACCAATGTTCTTGCCTTTTTAATAAAATTTGTTGCTGCAGAATTTTTTCTTGTTCTGTGATTACTTTGTTATTTTATTTATTAAATTGTGCCATTATGTTGAGCAGTCTATCGTAAATAAGATCTTTGGCATCAATAGCGAAAACAAAATCTAAGTGATTAAACTTTGCCAAAGGCACTCGATATTTCCCAATGGCAGATCTGACTTCTTTCAGCAATTTATTGACATCATCTGGCGTCGATAACCAGTCGTTGTCTGCATAGTGTAGAAAAACAGGAGCTCTTATAGCGCTTAGATTGTAAGCTGGAGGTTTGAAGGTCCCATAGATTCGCCTGTTGCTGAACCAGCCGTGGTCGAATTGGACGAATTTCTTAGAATTATATAGTTGGCCGAAATGGATGACTTGTCTTGTTGACGCTCCTGCAGGCGTGTGGCCCAAAACCACCGGAAGCATTGTCTGAAAATTTTAAACAACAACAACAACAACTTTAATTCTTTGTCTTTCAGTTTCCACACAATAAAACCACATCAATTTTATTTTAACTCAACGAAAAGTATATAAAGTATATTTTATAACAAATGCTTATATAGATAAACATCCAAGACCCAGATCAATTTAAAAAGATCATGCTCCATCTTGACTTGACCGGGGATCGAACCCGAGACCTATGGTGTGACAGCCTGGCATATGACCACTAGGGCTTAGAGGTAGCAAAGCAAAAAAATAGATATAAATTCTTACAGCATTCAATTGTTCTTCGTTGAATCCACATAAGAGGAACAAAAGGTTAGTGCATAGCACTTGCGTTATCGCTTCTTCTACGCAGTAAGACTGACCAGCCAATTCGTTTACCTTCCCATTTGGCAGGAACTCATTTCTGCCAAGAAGTTTGAATAATACCTGTAAAATTAATTTTAGTGTCTTTATCTAGAACCCTTCGACCATAAATAATCAAAGCCTCGAAGCTCAGAATAATAACTAAAGCCTTGAAGTCACAAAGAGTGGGTGGAACAAAAGTAATTTCCTAGCTAATCCTTGAAGTTTTAGAGCTCTTTCAAGATGGACATCAAAATTTTAATGTAGATTATTGGTCGTTAAATCCTATGATTTACCGACCAAGAATCTACATTAAAATTTTGATGTCCATCTTGAAAGAGCTCTAAAACTCCAAGGATTAGCTAGGAAATTAATTATATACTTAGCTACATTTGTTTAAAATATTTTCAAAAATAACAATGAATTAAGAATTTTACTTTTTGTATTTTATGAATTACTAACCTATATAGTACCTATTCGAAGCCTATGTATATCGATCGAAATCCTTATAGTAGCAGTTTATTTACGTTCTTATCTAGCACAGTTATAATTATCAAATCAAAGATAATACCCACTTCAGATAATACTTACTTCCATTGAATTTGTGAATGGAGCAATGGCCTTAATAAGAGGGCTTCGCACATTTCCAATATAAGCGACAGGAGCCAGAGCTTGCATTGCCAGAATTTTATCATTATACTCTGGTCTTGTAGACGTCATCACCCAAAACGCAGTGGTACCCTGAGAAAATCCAATGTAATGGATCTTCGGGACTCCTGTTTCGTTAATAACATAGTCTATCATGGCAGGGAGGTCGTAGTAACCGATCTCGTGCCAACTAAACTTCCAGAAAGCTGAAGATGTCGGTTTAAGAGTGACGTGGTTTCTAGAGTAAGTGTTGCCACGAGCATTGCCCATCCATACGTCGTAGCCTGCCTCTGCTAGAATATATGCTGTAAAGAGGAAGTGCGAAATAGAAAAATAAACTGATTAGGAATAAATTATTACATGAATAATGACGCCATACTTAGTGTAATTTCAATATCATAAAACATCAATCGTAAGTACTACATCTTCATGATCGTTGAACATATGCTTATGACCTTTTTCCCGGCGTGGCCACCATTGGGATGGGCGTTAAGGTCCTCTATGCTTCGGAAGGCATGCCAATCCGTTTGGCCTAGCGTAGCCGGCTGTCCCAATCGATTGCAGTCGTTAAGCTATGCCTTTGGGCAGCTTGAAAAATCCAACAACAACACAGTTAACAGTGAAAGTTACTAGTACAATTATAGTTTTCCAAAAAGAATAAATAATAAATATATAGGGACACACAAATTGAGCTAGCCCCACAGTAAGTTGCGGACTTGTGACGCAGGATACTAACTCAACGATACTATATTTTATAATATATACTTATATAGATAAACATCCAAGACCCAGGTCTATCTGAAAACCCGACCGGGGATCGAACCCGGGTTCCCCGTGTCGCAGGCTGGCGTGGTAACCACTGCGCCACGGAGCTCGTCAAATTTGAATTAATATTTCCATACCAAGTCCTTTCCCAGGCAACATGAGCACCCACTCCGCAGATGACGACAGAAGACCATGCTGAAGGAACACCACTGGTCTTGCCATCGTACTGGCATTATTTCTGCCGTGAGGAATTCTATGCATTTCGAGGACATAGCGGTCTTCAGTGTAAACTCGATGGATCTCACATGGGAAACCGTACTTTCTTATCAGGGAAAACTGGAAATCAATAAGGAGACTATTTACATGACGCTTACTTTCACGCTTGGGTACCTTCCAACTAGTAATGATCCCTTTATGGAATAAGTCAGCATTTCATATCAAAATCATTATCTGAGCTGTCAATAAGTCTCCTGCTGGAATAATCATGGGGGGGTTTGCCGTTCTATAATCACGCTCGGCAGAGAGCAAATTTTTGTTAGAGGTAAGTCCCCCTCTATTTGCTAAACGGTTATATATGGAAAAAAATACAGAAATAATATATACATATAACGAAGTTCAAAGGAAAACTATCATAGCTGAGTAATAAGTACAAACTAAAAAGTTGTAGGCAACCGACTTATTGAAATACAATATGATACTTATCACGTTTTTATAAACCGCAAATATAACTTTTTCATTTATACAAACTCTATGAAAAACAAAGTAATCTTTGCTGCCGAAGAAATAGGTTTTTGGGTAATTTATGCTTGCTTCTAAGGAACCCTTCATGGGCGAGCCCGATTCGCCACTTAGCCAATTTTTTGTGTGCAAGTTGTATTGAGAAGCAGGATTATTGGCGTTGCAAATAATTTATCTATATTCATTGTTATAAGTGAATAAAATTAACGTTTTAGAGGGGGAATTGGAGGGAATGGTATGAAGATATTTTTATACGAAAACACTTATTCCATTTACCGTATCCAAACTTGCATCTTCAAGTATACTAGGATCCGTCTCCCTCTCAATCTCAAGACTCACAGCCACATTTTGAAACAGAATAATCGCTACCAAAACACACAGAAGATCCATTTTGTTTTTTAGCAGAGTCAACCGCTTTTCGTATGGATGGGCTGTTAACTGAAATGCTAGACAGACGTTTAGATTAAAGTAGATTTAAAGATAAGGCATTCAAGGAGTAAGATTGGATTTGGTAAATAATAATTATTTAAAATCTAAATTTAGTTTCCTTAGTTCTACTCACTGTCGCTCTCTTCGCTCTTCAAACAGTTTAGTGTTAGCTTTCCCGCTTCATCGTACTGACTTCATGGATAAATCATTTCAAGTCCAAGCCATTCGGCTCTGGAATGCTCTCCCTGATTCTGTCAGAAATGCTCCAAGTAGAGGCGCTTTCAAGCGTGCAGTTCACAAGCTATTTCTCCAGGAGGTCCCCATTCATCAAAATTTATCTAATTAAAATAAGTCATCCTAATATATATATATTCATATAGTATGTACATATAAATATTTGTGTATATTGGTATAGATATTTCTGTTAATATAAGTATATATTTTGTATTTGTGTACGTATATTATTTATTATATATCATTAAAGTTTAAGATAAATTGTTAATGTATAATTAACTCTATCGCACCACCCAAACTGATTTTTTTTTCTGATTGGTCCAATGGTTGACTGGCAGAGAATGCCATATGGCATTAAGTCCACCTTTTGTACATTTATTTTTTTAAGTTGTGCAATAAAGTATAAATAAAAAATAAAATAAAAATAACCCAGGTGTTTACCCTTCCTTTATTGATTAAGACTGATAATAGTGTTACTGAATAATAATTATTTATAACAAAATAATAAAACCGACTTCAACCCTATACGTAAATGTACAAACTGGAACTAAATATTAGGTTTTAGTGGGTGTGGTAGTTCAATCAAAATAGAGACACAACGTTGTCATCAACTTGTGACATGATGTTTGACAAATCTTTCCAGCAATTAGATACAAAACACATTTTGTAAGTTAAGCAATGTTTTATGTAACAAAGAAATTTTATTTCTTTTATCTGCATTAAACGGATGACGAAATTATTTAAGAGTGAGAACCAACTTCAGTGAGCAGACGTAAAGACAAGAGCAGAAGCTCTAAAAACCGCATTTCTGCTGGGAAGCCTCCTAAAAAGGTGTATTCACTGTCTAAAAACTCTAACAAGAATGTGTTTTACGCTCGATAATTTTATTTTATAAGTATAATGTCATAAGTTAATGCAATTCCAATTATTTTTATTTCATTACAGTATGATTCATCCTTTCTTTAATTATCACTAGTTTCCATAGAAGTCCTTACTGAGCGTATTCTGTCAAACATATGGTTTTTTGAGTCTGTGTAGCGGTAGGAACTCATATCCATAACTCTGCTATTGCGTTTGTAAAACCTCTCGCATTACAAAACTAAAAGCAGGGTAGCATTTAAACTGTCAAACTACATGTTTAATTGCTGAAAGGCTCCCGCAGTTCTGGTGCTGAGTACTGGAAGGGTTTCCATATACGCGGTTCCGTACCAGAAAAAGGCTAAAAGCTGGTGCCATTAAACACTTGTCAACCCTGCTTTTAAATTATTTTACACCGCCACATATTCGTTTTTAAAGTTCCGTAGTAAACTAGGAACCCTTATAGTTTCGCCATGTCATGCCAAATTTTTTTACGGTAGCTCCATCCATACATTAAAAAGAGGGAGTAATATTTTTTTTTCTTTACAAACCCATCATGTTGGGTATTTTTAAATAGGTCTTTAAAAAATATTGTAAGGTTTAGAACACCATTTTTCGATTATTTTTGTTAGAGGTAAGTGTCCCCTCCCTCTATCTGCTAAACGGTTATATATGGATACGTGAAAAAAATTACAGCAGTAGTATATACACTGAAGTTGAAAGGAAAACTCTCAGAGCTGTGTACTAAGTGCAAACTAAAAAGTTATAAAATGTACTGGAAAATGTAAAATTTCATACCATTTTCATTGTTAGATGTTTTTGGTCGTTAAACTGTGAGGTGCGAGTGAACAGTATGAACTCAAAGTTGTCATTCGCAACTACGGAACCCTACACTGCGCGTGGCCCGACACGCACTAGGCCGGTTTTTTTAAATTACTGGAGGTGGTACCTAATGAATAAGTGCCTACCCATTTGTTGATTTATAATAAAACAAGGTGACTTCTCCTTATCTAATCCACTTAAGCATGAAGATCAGCACTATTTTATCTAATAGCCTTCAGTCGGCCCAGCAAACTATCAAGTGACCAGTTTCGAAACTATTTCTGAGTTAATATATAACTTATCAATTTATCTAATTGACCTCGATATACAATGATAAATAAATAAGTCACAAATATTCTTGCATAGTGTCGGCCTTTCCAGAATATAAAGGTCAATGATAAAATTTATGAGTACCTAAGGAAGTTCCTACTCCGTAATAATTTAACATACTAATTATTTTTTACAAAAAACAAAAACCGATTTCAACCTTATACGTACGTAAGTGTACAAACTGAAACTGAAAAAAATAGGAAATAATAACAATTGATTCGCAATAGAATAAAACAGAAATAAGTTTACCGAACGACGCGGCATCCGTGTACATCTTTTATGGTTTTTTGTTTATTTTACAAAAATTACAGGATACATTTCGATTTAAAAAATTTGAATTTTAGGACTCATTTTGTACACTCATGTATAGGGTTGAAGTCGGTTTTTGTTTTTTTGTATTTTATTTTCAGTCAGCATTTTTTTTCAACTTCTACAAATGAGCGTTTTTAAATAATATCCTAAACGGGATTAAATACATAACAATTAATGCATAAATTAAATTAAATAATCATTTATTTCGACCACTGAGATCATAATTCACAATTACAATAAAATAGTTAATTGAAAGAAATAAAATATTATAAATTACACTATGATTTAATGTAATTTATATATCAATTATAGAATACAAAAATAAATTAAGTATTTACAGTCTGTACATGAATCATTGCAGCATGATTCATGTACAGACAGTCAAATCTATTGGCAAATACCCTTAGAACGGCGCTGGCACTGGCTCGAACTGCGTACCAGGGATGTACACCGCTTGCGCATGGTTGCATAAAAACAGTCCACGCGAAACTCTGCAAACATCCCCGACGCGCTGCAGAATCGAGGCAGCCCCATCATCATTCTAAAGGCATTATTGTACTGGACGCGCAAGGCGCTGTACTGTTTCTGGGTATATTTCGCCCACAGACTACTTGTGTAGAAGGACGTAAAAAATGCCCTAAAAAGGGTAATTTTGACATCCTCTGAACAACGAGCAAATCTGCGCGTGATCATATTCGCCCTCAGTCAGCGCCCTGCGTTCCCTTTCTATATCAGCATTGTCTTTCAGCCCCCCTATTTACTAACTCGGATGACAGGTGTCGATGCTTATCAATCTAGAATTTACTGTTACAATGCGGGTTTTGCTTGCTCGAACTTTTTATTTGAAATACAAAAACCGCATTGTAACACTAAATTCTTGATTGATAGGCATCGACACCTGTCATCCGAGTTAGTAAATAGGCCGGCAGGTCAGCGGTAACTATGTGTTCAAGATATTTAAAACACTCAACCCTTTTTAGCGGTGTCCCATTAAGCTTTATACTTAGTTGGTATGATATACACGCTTACCGCTGGGCCGAAAGACCATGCATTCACTTTTAGACACGTTGTATTGTATACTAGCGCGTGCTTAAGTGCATAACGCTCACAAATAGCCAGCAGCTTCAATAACCCACATGCCGAGGCACTCAGCAGCACCATGTCGTCAGCATAACTTAGGTATATTATTTAGGCAGACGCCATCAATATGACAACCTAAGAGCAGCACTCACTGCCAATGCCATGCAGAGCAAATGCAGAGCACCACGCGGCAAAGTGTTCTTTGTAAGAAATTCTCTTAGAGCAATAATTGGTCTCCGTGCGCTACGACGTCGTAGCGCGCGCAGACCAAGTATTGATCTAAGAGGAGCGCGGAGGCCCACTTAATCTAAAGAAATTCTTTTTGATATTGATATACCTACCTTTTCTATATATATAGAGCAAAGATTAACTTGATTGTGTGTTTGTTTGTAAAGAAGGCCAAAAGTGAATGAATCAGTTTAAAATAATATTTTACCTAATTAAAGACGCTACAGTATCAATGAGTAACATGCGCTATATGCTGTAACATAACGCACTGAGCCGCAGCGAGACGCACGTCGCGGCAGGGACAGTTATTCGATTTATTAATAAACAAAAAGAGTTAATTTATGTGTATATTTTTTCTATAACATTACCTTACTTTAGGGCCAGTCGGATAAATTATTCGTCGATGGCTTCTGTCAAGCAAGTTCCCATTTTTCCATATGGCAGCATTGGTGTTGATTTCTGTCAAAGTTTTCTGGTTTACAATTTACATTTTGTTTGTATTTTCGTTCGCATTTTCTTTTGATTACAAATGTATTGAATATCTGTTTAGTGCATAATTATGGCAAATCAGGAGATAAGTTTAAAGTGGAATGGATATCAGAACAATATATTGACGAACGTGAAAGAATTGTATAAAGACGAAGGTTTATCTGATGTGACGTTGGTATCAGAAGGGCACAATTTTAAAGCTCACAAAGTGATTCTTTCTGCTAACAGTTCGGTGTTTAGGTCTATATTTCAGGTAAGATTGACAGAAATAGTTTTTGGGTTGATATTTATTGATTTTGGTTCGTCTGACGCCCACACATTTTTTACAGCAAAACCCCCACAAAGATCCAATTATAGTGCTGCATGACATTAATCCTGCATCTCTGAGGACTCTGCTGACGTTTATGTACAATGGAGAAGTTAATGTCACCGAGGAATTCCTGCCAGTGCTGTTGAAGACAGCGGAGACACTTCGGATCTGTGGATTATCAACTGGCAGTGAAACTGCACATGAAGATGAGGTTGCAAATTTTGTTTTATATTAAAACTGCCATAACCATACTATTATATATAGCATCACTGTTTTTATATTGTACTTACTTGTGTGAACTTAGTACCGTTAATTTTTATTTACTGAGAATAGTATGAAATAGGTTACAAACTATCAAATCAATAATTTTACCAATTTTTATGATATTTTATTTGCATTTAACCTCCCATCTTGCTTGATGGGAAGCAACAATGAGGTCTGTGGTGAAAAGGGAGAAAATGAAGTACTTATTAGTGTACTTATTCTACTATACTGTGCTGGAATACAAACTCAGTACCTCTCATGACATAGGCTAGTGTATTAACCACAGAGCTATTACTCTGTGAAGGAAAATATATAATTAAATAACAATAAATCGAAAGCAGATTTGTGCCACAATCATAGGTACATTTAAATCTTTCTAAACACAATCTTCAGATAACTTATATTTCTGAATTAAATTTAAATTTTCAGAAGGCTGCTCCAACTGCACAAACAAAGAAGCGCAAGAAAAGTGAACAAGAGGACAACAATAATAAGATCAAAAAGATGACACCGACTACACCCAAACCTGAGTCTGTGATTAATTTAAGCACTAATGTTGATGCCAATAAAAATACTGTAAGTTAACTACATTTTTAGTTTAACCACAGAATACATAATAGTATGAGTACAATAGATTCACTCTGAAAAATCGATTAAAGGAATAGCGACTCTCGACACTATACAATAAGGTGCAATTCAGATCGCACAACGTTAATAACCTACAGTTATATTCACCTAAACTATCCATCTCGTTCTATCCCTGATTAGCCCTGCTTGATGGGCCGCGATTAGCCCTGCTTGATAGGCCGCTGTACGTACTTGCTTTTTACGTACCGCGAAGTGAGATAGACCTGGTTTAACTACCAAATTTACAAAAAAGCTTACTAATGCCATGGCCCAGGGTTTAACACGCTACTCCACTATTGCACAAATCTGTTTGTTAGCCATATAACTAGTTTATAGCCTGGGCCCAACACTGATCATCTTTGTGAGTGCTGTGGACTTCCCCAGACTATATCACACTTAATGTCCAGCTTTACATGTCTCTTCTGTACATTATGCAAGCTCATGGTAGCTAGTATCAATGTCGTCGAGCAGTTGAGTTTGGGAAGCAAAAAAACAAAAATTTCTGTAGGTATTTGCCATTGACATGAAAAGAATATGATGCATAAAACTGAAGAGTTTATTACTTTCATTTTTATTTCAGAATATAGTGCCTAAAGTAGAACCTATAGATTCACCACTAACAGATTACTCTGGGGAGAACACAAATGATACAGACATAGCTTTACTAGAAGATACTGTTGAAAAAAAATATTTAGTGAGTCCAGAAACCATATCTGGGAAGCCTGTTAATATCTCCAGTGACCGTAACATTAAGAAGTGGATCAATGAAGTCAGCAGTACACAACCATGTCTCAATATTGGACATGAGAAAATTAATGGAATGGATCTGGTTGATGATGATAAAGATGCCATAGAGATTGATAAAGAAGTTGATGCGGTGCTTCAGAGTGGAACGATAGTGGAGTCTTTAAGCATCACCACAGAAAATATTAATTCTATTTCTGCGGAGGCGCAAATGTGCAAAGGTAAATTTAAATTTTATAAACAACATATCTTCTGTCTTTATTTGATGGTTGTTGGTCTTGCCTGGTATATTCAAGCATAGCACCTGCAAGAGCTTCTATGCTTTAGTATTCCAGCTAGAGTTGCTTCACTGTTTCAAAATCAAATTTAAAGCGTTTATTGAAAAATTGGTCTTGGTAAGCTTTTTCACAGTCAAATCACATTTTACTTAAATAATTAAATTTAGTAATATATTATGAACTAGCAATTTTCTTGCAAATTAGTCAGCGTAAATTATAGCCTATGTATATAGGTAACCTGCAGATAAACATGTTTTTCTAAAGGTGAAAGAATTTTGAACATTTGTTTAGTAGTTTCGGAGCCTATTCAAAGCAAATAAACAATAAAAAATTTCTTCTTCATAGTATTAGTACCTACAGATTAATGATCTAAAGCAACAGACTTCTAGCGTTTAAATAAAACTATTTTAATACGGTTTTTATCGCGTTAATTAAATTATTTATACACCTAACATATAAACGGTGTATAAATAATGTAATAAACGCGATAAAAACCGTATTAAAATAATTTTATTAAAATGTGTAACAATCGCGAAGACTTCTAGCGTTTCGGACGCGACTACTGCAGAGAAGAAACGCCAAAAGAAACTCTTTTCAACAATAGTTTCTTTAGTATCTCCGTGGCGCAGTGGTCAACACGCCAGCCTGCGACACGGAGGTCCCGGGTTCGATCTCCGGCCAGGTCAAGATGGAAAATTATCTTTTTCAGATTGGCCTGGGTCTTGGATGTTTATCTATATAAGTATATATGTAATAAAATATAGTATCGTTGAGTTAGTATCCCACGATACAAGTTCACAACTTACTGTGGGGCTAGCTCAATTTGTGTGATATGTCCCTATATATTTATCTAAGTACATTTTTCTTTTCTGATGTCAACTTCTTCAATGTTTCAGACAAGAACAACACTTGCTATGCAAACCCATCGTTCCCATGTCCGTTTTGTCAACGAGTCTACAATAGCTGGGGATACAGGCGGCGGCACGTCAAATCTAGGCACATGACAAACAGGTAGCTATCTTCTATTACTGCTTTGTTTTTCTCGAAATGCTAAGCTACTTGGAACCTTACACTTCAAGAGCCTTAGTAACTACTGCAAGCTTAGTAAGGTTGTAAAATCACCTATTAATTAAGATCGCTGGGAGTAACTGGATGTTTCCAAACATTTACAATTGATATTTTCTTTCTTTTGATATTCTAAAAGTAACATAAAAATCGATGTATTTAAGTGATTGTCGAACGTGCTCGCAAAATATAATGAGAATCATTTGAGAAATGTGACCTGAATTGAAGAACAAGCAGACATACGAAAGCATTTTTGCCCCACCTAAATTCAAATGGTAGATAGAAATATCGAAGTTACAATAATATGGTCAAATCTAGTTTTTATTGGAGTTAATATCTAAAGTCGGAGAAGTAGTCTGTCGATGTTAAAGCTAATAATTTTATTAAGAGGCTATTCCACAATTGCAATATTTAACATAGCTGTCGAACAAACTTCCCGTATCATCCATAATAAAGCGACATGACGTCACATGGGTCTTACAAAGGCGCTCGGTGGGGGTAATTTGTAGTATAAGTGGTTATCATTCTGTTGTTGTGTAATGTAACACGTAACGCTTTCTTTGTAGTTACAGCGCAACTCCAGTACGTGTAAAATGTCGTGGCATCTTTAATGGTGATACCACCTACTATGGCATAACGAAAAACCCCCTTATTCAGAAAATTATACAAATGCTTATTAAACCTATTTTAGTTAAAATAACTGGCACTTTATAATGTTTAACATTGAAAGAAAGAGACAAAATACATTTAAACTAAAATAGGCTTAATAAGTGATTGTCATCCTAATACTAATTCTAACTAATATTATAAATTATAAAGTGAGTTTGTTTGTTTACTTGTTTGTTACGCTTTCACGCCGAATCTACTGAACCGATCATCATGAAATTTTGCATACATATAGTTTAGGGTACTGAGAAGAACATAGGCTATAATCACGCGGGCGGAGCCGCGGGCGAAAGGTAGTTTTTTATGAATAAGGAAATGAAAAATACACGGTCAATTTGCAGGTTATCCTGTAAATGGTGTGTGTCGGTGCTACCATCAACGGGCGCATGGTATACGCACGCGACACGCGCGCACGGCGTGCCGCATGAGGAGGCTCGCAACTCGCTCGTCGTCATGGTGGAGGCCCATGCGGTCCTCACCCTCAACGAGCCTAGCGTGGCCTCGTTGCTGGGCCAAGTCGGCATGGGCGACGCTGCAGTCGCTGAGAAGACAAATTAGGGTATGACTTTTATTGTATCCTGTTGGTTGAGGGTTTTATGATGTTAATTGCTGAGCAAGGACACCAGAAATTGTTGAGATGACAGAAGAACTAATACTAATAGTCGTAAATTTTGTTAAATGCTGTGATGGTTTTAAGCGCTAACTATACATATCAGGGTCAGGTCTGTCCGGGATCCGTTGACTGTATCCGTTTACCCTTCAGGGCCGTCACGGAACCGTGTTCACATCAGGGATATCATATAAAGAAGTCATAGTTCTGTGGGGCAACTGCTTGTTGCACAAAAAGTTGTACAATAACATAAAGAATTGTTGTCCCCATAGGTAAAAATTAGATAGCTCTGTCAGGGCGTCAGGGCGTGCCCCGAGACACTGACGGCACTGAACTGTGTGAACGAGTTCATACAAATCGTATGTAACCGATTTTTCCCCGTCCCGGCCGGGTCCAGTCAGGGATTGGCACTTTGAAATGTGTGGATAGCACTTAAACATACAGACGCATTGAGTCATAATCTCCGGAGCTCTATCCGTAGTAGTAGTAGTTTTTGTCCGTAGTAGTTTTCAGCAAGTTTTAATTCGATTGATCAATTGAAAATGTATAACGTAAGGAGAAAGTCGGTAATAGCTCACAGCCAATCTAAGTAAGATGACAATGAACTTGCTATATATAGCTATAAATAATCAGTGTCATCCTGAATCTCAAAACTTCATCGAAACGGCACGAAATGTCCAATCTGGAAAATTTACATAATACTGAGCAAGTGAAATACTGAGAAATCATATACTTGTATGTAACATCATCAAGGCTCAGTAACACTCTAGTCCTACTATTTGGTTTAAATTAGGCCAGTGATGCTTCAGGGAAATCATAGACAATATTTGTAGAATCTCAAAGCGTATCTTAGGACCGTACCATGCGGCTCATAAAAAAAGAAGAAAGAAAGCATCATGTTCGCATTTCGCGTGTGACTTTTCTTTGTGTGTGTGCGCTATACTATATTGTAAGTAATAAGGAAATGAGATATTGGCGGGAATTTTAGCGTTCTTTTTTTGGATTGTTTTTCAAACATTCGAATTGATTGTTTTGGACTTTATAAAAAGTATTCGGTGTAATTTGGTTATAAAATGCACATGTTTATAAAAAATGTGTGGAATAACTGAAATAGACTTAGGTGCTTGTCCGACCTTGCTGTGTCGTCTATGATGAAACTAGTAGATTCGCGAAGAATTGTCGCCAGTGTCTCCGTCGAACCAACGAAATTAATTACACCATCATTTCGTTTGTACAGTCTGAATTAAACTTTATGGCGGCTTTGGAACATCGCGCGAGTCGATGCGCAGTACACAATATTAGGTCTGCGCGGGGCGCGCGCGGGGAGGCGGGGCACGTTCTGCGCAGCTTGCAGCTAATATCCGAGCCGGCATAATGTTTGGTTCAGACCAGAATAACCCTGAAAAAGCGCAGGAAACATCGACTTAAGAGTCTCACGTAAAGGCGCAATCCCATACAAACGTAGTTTCGTTTTAGTTTTACAACAGTTAAGCCAATCTCAACCAAATTTCGTACATACGACCGGATATGGCATATTGATGTTTATAATCAGATTTCAATTTTAAAATCAATACCTATACAAAATTACAGCGAGTACAAGTTTTCGACAAAACAACAAAACTTCAACTCGCTGTACTTGGGCTTTACGTGGGACTCTTAACTTGATATTGGCTAAATACGGCCAAGTAAAAGCCAAAAAAGGAACATATTTTTGTAATGTCTCACCTAAGAGCTTAATAATATTCGACCAATTCACTAATTTAGTAGTGGCCAGTAAACGGCATTATATAGGTACATCGTCAAATTAATTCACTTGTTGAATAATAGCACTTAAGTATTAATTCTTAAAATTAAATTTAAATTAAAATCCAAAATTTATTCAATGGGATTTACTATGGGCTCAATACAATCTCTACTATACTTACCCCTCATGAAAAATTTTGCTTTATAGGCACGTTTCAACTGGTTTAAATTTTCCTAATAGGGGGATATGAGGGTGTTCGGAATCGAGAGTTCCCCCAGGTGGCGGCACTCTGTCGCGAGGTATTTTTGACAGCAGCTGTCAAAATTCTCTAACGTTCTTAAGATTGATTTGGGGACTTGGGAAAAATGGATTCCGAACACCCTCATTATGAGTTTAAAAATAATCCATTTATAGCCCTTTCAAGGCAGTGGCGAATATATAGCCATCAAAAATTGAACCTTATGTCCCGGAGATAAGGTCCAAAAACAATGACTTTTGAATATACCCACTGCCTTGTAAAGGGTTAAGACGAGCTGACAAAACGCGGCCTAAACGGGATAGAGTTATAAACTGTCTAGACAGAGTCGCGACAATGTCGGTATGTTTGTTAGTTCATGAAAATGTGGAAAACAACAAAAATGTTTTTCTTACTGCGATTAAGCAAATAATTATCTATACTACATGAATATATTTTGTATCTATGTAAGAATATATGTAAGAATAAATTACATAGGATAAGAGAGGAATACTGATCTCAGATGGAAAGTGATGAGACGACCAATTCTGGTTATATTTGCATTATTTTTGTAAAGCTATGTCTACACATAACTCCCAGTAGTGTGGAGAATACATTTTAACAAAAGGTTAAGTTACATTATTTTGTAAATAAATAACACTTAACAAATAGTCGTCATATTTCAGTTTGATTTACTTTGTCAATTAATGTTAAGGGCTTCGTCGTGGCCATGTCATTCAAATATTAACTGCTTCAATTAATTTTGATACTTTATATTTAAATATAACAAAATAAATTGCTATTATTTTAAGTTATGAATAAATCTTATTTGGTAAAACCATGGCCATAGTGTTCGAAACTTTTCCCCATTTATATTAGTTACAATAATTATTTCTTATATTTTTGACTCTGTACCCACATTATTTTTCTACAAAAACATTTGATGTGTTTACGTAAAAATATGTATACTTTACTATACTACTGTTCTGGTCTGGATATGAATTGTTTGTATACTTACATCTACTTCTATTATTTTTCCGTTTTCATACTATAACATGATCATACTTTTTTAAATTGTTATATTTCGCCACCTGACTGACCTGACCCTACTTTGATTATTTCTGACATGGCAAATATGTATCGAGATAGGCCTTGTTGAGAAATAAAAAACCTGAAACCTTCTCTATATCTACGCCTTTTTCGAGTTCTAATGCTGCCCCTATTTAATAAAAATTATGTCACATGAAGCCCTAGATATCCTTTCAAATTATTTTATTAGTTTTTAAGATAACGTGACGATTTACTATGCGTTATTGGCAAAAGCAGCCACCCTCAAAATATAGAATTAGATCTAAAAAAAAAAATATTTAATGAATTTTTAATGGGGGCATCGCTGGGTCCCGGAAAATTCAGGTATAGTAAGAGATCTTAAAAGAGCAGTACTTTGTCACAATATCATAAAATTTTATAGCATTGACTGAATTTTAGAGCTTAAGATTGCACGTAGATTTAAAAGTCAATATTTTTATACTATACATTTAGAATAA
Organism: Rhodophaea formosa; assembly: GCA_963082605.1. Taxonomy (NCBI): domain Eukaryota; kingdom Metazoa; phylum Arthropoda; class Insecta; order Lepidoptera; family Pyralidae; genus Rhodophaea; species Rhodophaea formosa. Next base: position 18,424,142 of record OY720205.1, read on the forward strand.
CTCTAATAAGGTTAGATCGTAAGTCAATTACTAAGATACTTGGCAATAATTGTAAGATGTGATTGATAGTGCTAAAAATTAATCATTTGAAGAGGTTGTATAACGGAAAAATTCTAAAATATAATATACGACATTGAGATACGAAACGAGAAATAAATGAGATATTTTTTTAACTTTATTATTAATATATTTGTATTCTGGAGCAATAATATTACAACATAATAAGGCAGTTGCTATTTTGTGATTACATCTATAAAATTAAACTAAATTCAACATGGCGGAACTAATAATAAGTAGGTAGTGAAACCTGACCAGATTAATAATATTCTCAATTGTTTACAAAGAACTGGTTGCTTATCAAATACTCGTGTATTTTAGATACGAAGGAGTTATTTGCCATAGTTAAGACAGGCTTTAAACATAGTGTATAGATCTTTTTTTAGCTGTGAGTTGAACTTTAATCTGTATGAAGTGTAGCGATTGTCATATATAATACTGAACCCACCACTAATTATTTTCATTTTAATGTGTGAATGTTTAGTACTTATTGCAACCTTCAACAGCGATTTGGTTTTGGAATTCGGTTACGATCGTCGAGCACTTACACTGTGAAAGGATTTAATGCTTTATCTGTACACACAAAACGACCAGTATGGCGTAAAAATTTCATTACTTTCTCGGGCCGCTCGTAGTATCTTGCGGCCGCCGGCGACGAAGATTTTTCGCGATCCTGGTCGTTGTGAGTACACAAAATCCTCAAAATCCTATCGCAATGTCAGTCCTTACCGCTTCGCTCCCGTTTCGATGTGATTTGAGCCTTAGATTAGACAGATTTTTAAATGTAAAATGAACCTTTTGACCATCTACTAGGCTATACACGACTGCAAAAAAGGAAGTTTTACATGCCTGGGCAAATTGGGATGTGTATCGTTTGAATTCTTGCATCACCCACCCTGCGTAAACTGGCTATATTTTTTTGAAAAGCAATCGTGATATTTTATAAAAAAAATTGTTATGTATAGAAATGAAATAAACGTCGGGCGGCTCTATTTAGTCGAACAAATTTTTTTATATTTTATTCTCAATATTGTGTCGGTCGGGTTTCACTATGAAATAAATTAACAGATGAAGAGTTCTTATGAAAAACATATCAAACTGTACAAATAATTGTGAGCTTCAGAGAAATAACACAATTACAGGAAAAGAATAAACATGGCATTATGTATGTATATGTAGAATTAAGAAATTCAGGTGGGTTTATAGAACCTATTGTTTAAAAGATTGCATTAAAAAATTTGAAGCCATATACTTGTACTTGTATAAAAGAGGTAAATGTAAACTGTTATGTATCTAAATGGTTGTACATTTTTTATACATTCATTCTACTGTAATCTTATAATAAACTACCAATCTTCTCGTCATCCTAATAGTTAAGGGGTCAACTAGATGGGTACATAATCTTTCAACTAGACGCGTACATGATCTTAATCACTTTAAAAAGGATCGGAAGATAAAGGTAAAGAGAAGTGTGGATACAATGACGGGAGGCCTTTGCCCAGCACAAATGGTATAAAAAGGTTTAAAAACAATGCTTACAAGATGTCAATTCTCCAACATTCCCATTTACGCCAGTTTACGTTTACCTACTTTACCCAGACTAGTTTAATATTTTTTACACCATAACATTCATAAAGAGTTATAAATGACTAGTAACGACAATGTTTTAATGTTAACGATAATCGCCCACCTTTTTATGGCTTTAATAATCACAATTCCACAGTTATTTTTAACATCATGTAAAATAAGATCACTCTTTAGGACTAGGTACTAAGAAATTATAATAAGTTACCAAAGCAATTGTTTGATTAACGATAGGTTTAGCGGTAATAAAATTTATATATTTTTCTACGAGGTGATGAATCCCTAAGAAATTATATTTTAAGAAAACGGTGTGTAGTTCTTAATATGCCATCATTATATTTAAGGCTCTTTGTATCCAATATACTTAACTCTATTGAGATACAAACCATAATTTAATAATACTTACGTCATAATCATAACAAACAATTCTTATGAATTAACAAAACGCATGGCTTTAAAAGAGTAATTGTCAAAATTATTATTAAATTGATACGCCATAATAAACTAAATTATGTATATGGACTTCCAACGCAATGGAGATTAAATATATTTTTTACAGAAAATGTATTTTTTTTTTTATAAATCTGTAACCGTTCCTTCGACAGTAATCCCTGGCGCCAATTCCACTCTTTCATTCTCTAGTTTGTTGTCCATTATAGAGCAGAATAAATCAGTTTTGGAATCCTTCTTCTTCAACGCAGCTATAATAAGGTCTTTGGAGTCTTTTCTGATGAGTTCTCTACTGCTAGATCTTGGAGGGGGTGGTGCTGGACTGGACTTGCCACTGACTGGAGGAGGTGGTGCTGGACTGGACTTGCCACTGACTCGACCGGGAGCGGGCGTTGCTTTCCCAGTCGGGGTGTATTTACCAGAAGGTGTAACTTTGCCCGATGGAGGGAGCCCCACTCTGCCTGATCTGATACTTACATCTTCAAAACCATTATCAGTTTCCCCAGATCTCTTCATAGATGCTCTGTTTCTAGGCGTTTTCTTCAGCATAGCTTGGAAGTTGAAAGGCGGATCGTCTTCGTTCATATCGTTAGTAGATTTAGCTAATGCTTGAAGTTCTTTAATTGGATTTTGCATGTCCGGAGCGTCGATGCCGTATAGACTTCTGCTGTAGTTAGTTTTGCGTAGCCTTGGAGCGCTGCTGTCTTCAAGGATGTCCGTATCATCGCGGGCGTGCCAGGGTTCCGGCGGTTGGTAATAAGTGTGCGGAGTATGGGCTTTCTTTTTGTAGACAGCTGGTCTTGAGCTTGTGTTTTTGGGCTCGTCTGGTGGGAGCTTCGGTACTGGCTGCGTGGGGTCTCTGCAGAAGGGCACGGTAATGAGAGTCTGGGTGCTAGTAGATGCTGTGGTGATGTCAGTTTGTGCTGTGAACCGCCGCTTCAAGGGTTCGTCCCACTGCTCGTGGTCGGAGTCGTATTGGCTGGCGAATGTGTCGCTGAAATCAAAGTATTGGCAAGTATGTGAATTTGGAAATGAAAAATAATAAATATTTTAAGTAAGTAAGTAAGTAGTATCATTTGTGAAACTGCATGAGCCCATTTATTTTATGTGAGAATCCAAATTAAAATAATCGGAAGGTACCCAACGAACTATTTCTCTTCGATACCATCTTTCCTACCATTATCTTTATATCCCATAAATAAAAAAAAACCTTTGCGTATTAGTTACCGGCAATGATTTGTAGTATGTTCTTAAAAAACCTCAATGACGCGTCTTGATTAAAGATTGTATGGTATGTATACTTACGTAGACTTAGCCGCAGGGTCGCACATATATGAAGTGTCGTAGTACTGTAGCTGGTCGATTCTGAAGGGCAGTTTCCACACGGTCGGAGGCCCTGAGCCTAGGAACTCAGCGCCCTTAGCCTGTGGGTCCACTCTGTCCAGTAACACTGATGTGCTGGTGTTCAGTAGGCCTTCCAGCATGGCTTGGTTGTAAATGTGTACCTGGGAAAGGTAAATGCGGCGTGAACATGTGTAATTCACCTTTCTTTACAACTTAGGCTAACACGCATACTGCCCAGTTGATGGAAAACAGTAACTTGAACGTTTATTTTCCATATCCCAACTAATCCCAACTAATATTATAAATGCGAAAGTGAGTTTGTTTGTTTGTTTATTTGTTTGTTACGCTTTCACGCCGTATCTTTACTGAACCGATCATCATGAAACTTTGCATACACATAGGTTAGGGTACCGAAAAGGACATAGGCTATAAATTACGCGGGCGAAGCCGCGGGTAACAGCTAGTAAGTATATAAAAGGCAAACTGACTTATATTCATATATCAACGCATAGTCGAAACTACTGTACCTAGAATCTTAAAATTTGGCACAATCCCTGTGCCAAATTTCATGATGATTGCTTTGAATTCGAAGAAGAAGAAGCTCTAAAAACCCTGCTGAAGAATTTCTAAAACTCCTTTCATGATTAAAATCATGAAGGAGCTAGTCCTCCTTACATCATGAAATGATTTTAAGAAATTATACCCCATACGGCGATACCACAGAACACCGCGTAGTGTGGTACCGCCGTATGGGGTATAATTTCTAAAAATCATTTCATGATGTAAGGAGGACTAGCTCCTTACATCATGAAATGATTTTTAGAAATTCTTCCCCATACGGCGGTACCACAGAACACACAAAGATATTATCTCTACGTCTTTCTGTGTTCTGTGATTTGTATGGTCGGAGATTGATTTCGACAATTTTAATCTGGGTTTGCGGAATTTTGTGCCTACCTTGTTTCTATCTCTCACGAAACGCAAATAGCTTTACAATAGATATTTAAATTCTTCCAGTAGATGTCTTATCTGAAGGCACGCGCTCTGGCAAACCCTCTGCCAAGATAGACTCGTTGGGTGGATCAGTCGGGTAAAATAGCCAGTACTTCTAAATTCCATTAAACGATAAGTGATTTCATTTCTTACCTGCTGTGAGAAATGTACTAAGTCTTGATACCGCACAGCTCTGTACTGCAGCAGAACCTGGAAAATGGACCTGCTCTTCCACTTCATAGCGAATCTCTTGAGGAACAGTGCAGTTTCTTCGTCTATGTGGCCGGTGCTCTTGTTGATGAGGGGGCCGTACGCTTTGCGGACGATATAGCCTCGGTATGCTGAAATTTGGGTAAGATTGCTTATTATTAATTTGTAATATTAGAATTATTAATATAATTCAACGAAAGTCAAGTTTGAATACTCCAAAATTTGTTGAAATGTTTTCTTATAATTTCGCGATTTTTAGCCCATTTTAATAAAATTAGGTGGATACTTTTAATGCCAACTTACTCTATGTAGGTACCTGCGATTATGAACACAAGTTTTCGAAACGTTAGCTACGTTTTGTATATAAAATGTATTTAAAAGAACGTCAATCTTTAGCTTTGGGCAATAATTAAACTCTCCCACTCGGTGATTGATAGGTTCCAAGTTTCCTGATTTGGTTTAAAAGTTGTTCATATTAACCGGCACAGGGCTGTAGCTACAGTCGCATTTGAGGTAGGGCTGCATTGTTTACAGGTAGGGCGGTACAAAAAATATTATGATTGATCCGCAACACGGGCTCCCAAATTAATCACCATGTATTTCAAAGTACCTGTCGTTACATTTTTTTACTTCAACCTATGAACAATAATTAAATTTTAATTATAGTAATTTATCTTATTTTCTGAGTATTTTTAAGGTAGGGCATTCTGATTTCAATGCACATACAATGCCCCCTAGCTACGGCCGTGGACCGGCAGAGTCACCCCTTCATTATGTGGTCAATTTACACGCGCACTTTCCCCTTATACTCAAATCGGTTAAGTATGTTAAGTAAAGATAAAAACATAGGTAGTAGAGGTACAGATAAAAGACATACATATTCTTTTTAATTGATAGATTTGAAAACAGCTTCTTTATGTAAAATAACTAATTGATTAATTTTAGGGCCTTTACCTTTTTGAATCAATAAAGCAGCATCATCTTCCGTGACGTTTAGGGATTGTTGTTTCTTCAATTCCTTTACTGAAACATTATAACTCGGTAAATATACAGCTTATTACTAAATTTCCTTGGTGAAAGTGAAATTAAACCAAAATTTATTTGTTAGTACCAGTGGCGTAGCTATCATATGGCCAGGTGGTGCAGTGCACCAGGGCCCCGGAGCTCAGGGGGCCCTCTAGCCTCAGATCAACATCACCAATGATAAAACTCCTTATTTAACATTTTCAACACATGCGCCAAGCGTCCTCGATAAGCATGTGCTGTTTGTTTGTTTGTTATCGTTTTTTCAGTTATATGGTAGTTTGAATGAGTATGCCCGTAGCTCATTGGATCAGCTGACGTGCTTGACGGTCGTGAGATCAATTCACCAATTCCACCCATCAACTTTTTAATGAAGTTTTCATTCGCTCTTGCCTTGCATCAGTTCTTATTTATGATATTTGTGGCGATGTTTTCAACTGTCTGGGGTCTGGGACGTACTACAGTAGTTGATGCTAGGTTTAGCGCTGACTGTTGTAATTCGTAATTCCCTACTACCAGCCTTATTTCATCAAGTGTCACCACTAATGCTATGATTTCTATTCCGCACATCCATCCATCTGGCACCAAATTATGGAAAATCTCATTTTCGCAAAAAAAAAAACCGGTGACAAGATATGTATGATACAGGTTGTTGTTGCTGCTGATCGGCAATAAAAAATAACCAACGTTTTTCTAAACTCAAGTTCACATTGATGAACGAGCTACTATAGATACTATAATATCTTCTTACGAGTTAGTATTGATTTTACCGCATCATTACCAAACAAGCTGTTTTATGGTTCTTTTTTGTTGAGCTTCATGTAATCTATACTCACAAATAACACAACCCAAAGACAACGCTTAGAAGAACTCTACGGACGACGTATGGATTTAGCCTACTAGGGATGAATCATCCCCACTGTTTCCTATTCTCATTCCCTCTCAATAATTTTGAAGGCCGATATAAGTTGAAACTACGCGGAAAGAGGGGAGGAGGGCCCGATTCTCTCCCTATGCACCAGGGCCCTTGCCCCCCTAGCTACGCCACTGGTTAGTACTTATGTCAATAGGACCTAAGGGTCAATTCACACCGAGACGCGACGCGACGCGACGATACTCAAAGAGGCCAATGATTTCGCGCTGCGCCGCGCGTCGTTGCGAGACGCATCGCAACGTCGCGAGGCGCATCTTAAAATCGTAGCAGGACGACGCCTCGCTGCGCTGCACCGCGAGACGCAGCACCGCTCTTGCACGCCGCGCGTCCGGCGATGCACCGCTGCGTCACGACACGTCACGCTACGCCGCGAGGCACCTCGAGGCGCAGTGCTGCGTGGTGCAACGTAATCTGAATTCTCACAATGTAATGTGTATCTTTTCGTGTAGTGAATAAAGTATATTCTGAGTCGCTCTATGAAAAATGTGCGCGCAGCGTCGCGCCGCGTCGCGTCTCGGTGTGAACTGACCCTTAGGCTCATAATGTTGAAATTTGTATTTAAATATAAGTAGATAACACTAAGATATTGGATATAATGTAATACTTAGTGGCTCAACTTACTGTGCTGAAATTTGGATTTATCTTTTGCCGCTTTTCGCCTTGCTAGAAATGCTCGCATCATGCACTGCACTTTTATTATTTTCTTTACTTGTATTTCGTACAACCTGTACACGAAATAACAGATATTAAAGTTTTTCTTTGTTTTAATCATACAGATCATCCAGAAACGACATGTTGAGCTAATACCTATTCCATCGGTTGGCATGAGTGGAGTGAATCGTAGCCATCTCGTAAACCCAGGTAAGAATTAAAGCAATAGGTATGCATATATTTTCCGAAGATTTTTTTGCTTACATAATGTTAGATATCGTCGTACATCAACAGGTCTTTTTTAGTCTCCACTCCAGGAATATGATCCTCTCTGTACCACCAGAGCCATATATTAGCCAGAGCTATCGTCGTACATAGAACACAGAGCCCTAATTAACTGAGCGACCAAAGGACACGAAAACATATTTTTTGTACGTAGGCATTATGTTCCGAGTTAGTATATTTTTTAAGTTCGTTGGGCATCAATATGTTCAATAGCTATGTGGTTTATGAGGTATTTCAACAAATATTCGCGAATTAAAAGTTCGCGGCGAACTAAGTACTAGTTGATAATTCTAATGCATTATTTTAAACTTATGCTCTCTTCAACGCTTACCTTGATAGGAATTCTTCGTTGTAGTATTTTAGGAACACTTTAGTCTTGCCTAGCACCCAGCCCTCCATTTTGAGTCGGATTAGCAGTAATCTGCAATTGTCCTTCGTTATTTCTACATTCTCATCGAAATCAAACGCTAGGAAGCGATACCTGTAAAATATATTTTTGTAAAGTACAAGCAGTTTGCAAAAAACAAAAGTGCGCGTTTAAATTGTAAAAAAATTACGTCGTAAGAAAATAACCTATTTTTTACAAAATAACTTCCTACCTATACAAAATGTCGAAAAAATCTCGTAGGGTTTCTCATACAAAGTTGTTAATCAGCTGATCGATTTAGTACCTATTTAAATTCCAATTTGTTTTTTTCATATGTAGACTTGTGTATTCTAGGGCGAGTTGTTTAAATACATAGTCACATACATTACTTTAGCCCATATGGTACCTGTCTGTCATATGGCAGATAGGTACCATACATACATACAGCTTTACACCTTGTAAAATTATGTGAGTCACCTCTGATGTTGTCAGCGTGCAGTAGATGCTACTGATGATCTGATTCGAGAAAAAATCGGCTTCAAAACTAGGCTAACAATACCTTCGAATAAATTCAGCGAAAGGTATCCGACACGAAAACCCATTCTGCCTTGCTTTAGCCGTGTCCAAAATAGCTAGCGCCCTCAGTTGCTGCTTCACCACCTCTGTCTGGAATCCCTTGGGGTTATCATTCAGGTCAGCTCGTATGCACCTCACGTAGTGCGTGCCGCCACTACCGGGGCCGATAGAAAGCTGCTTTAGGATTTCCAGGCTGGTAGCCCTGTATGTGGCGGCAGCAGTCCTCATTCTATGCACTTGGGAGAATTGGCCTTTTGATGATGTGTTGTATTTCTATGAATAAGAAATATTTCTTTCATTAGCTAATCTTTTCGAAGCACATCAGCTGTTCAATTTAGTTTCTGTTTTACATATTCCTTATTTTTTTTTTAACGAACTTCTTATTGGTGATGAGATTTAATTTTTTTTATATCTAGGTGATTAGGACAATAATATTTCTTTTGAACACAAAAGATAGATACTAACCTAACAATTAACTTGCTAAAGAATCTTCAATCTCTTTGCACATTAGTAATATTGTATGTTTAGTGTGTGTGTTTAGTAATTAAAACTTACCCTCGTTTTGATATTCTCCATTTCTTTCTCCGATTTCGATCTCACCACCGACACCTTAGGCTGGCTTGGAGACACAGTCAAGTTGCCAGTTTTAGTCAACTTATTTCTGAATAACTGTTGAACTGTGATATTTGTCGAGGCCCTCATGGTTTCTATCATCTCTGGTGGTAGAAAGTCCTTGTTTTTATCTGCCATTTCTCGAGCGTCATAGTTCACTTTGCCAGTGTAGTGAGCTACGCTGAATTCGTGGCTCCCAGACAGCTTGATGTACGGTCCTTTACAGGTAGTTCTTATTGTGCCTGAAATGTAATTAGTTGTACAAAAATTGATGTCTAACACATTTATTTTGGAGCAATAATCACTGCCAAATCTTTATTACTGGTTTGTAAGAATTGGATTAGATTGTTTGTTTAAACATGGGACTGCTATTTTTGCAATGAGATTTTGTTACTTATTTGTTTATGTTCAGTGAGGTATAGTTATTGATACTACTAATACTTTTACTTACTCATTATAAATTCTTGACCACTCCCAGTCCGACTTGCTTCATCTAGTATATAAAACAATCCGAGAGGTCTTCCCATAAGTTGATCAACAGAATTCTTATTATCATAAAAATGTAAAGACGCTGCTTGAACTTCTTCCTCTGCAGCCTCCTGCATTTCCCAAGCAAAAATTCTTTGATTGTATAGAAATTGTATCTGTTCATTGGTCGTGTTCACTATCAGCTGTTCTATTCGATTTCTGTGGTAGCACTCAAAGCCAAACATATCCAATAAGCTTACAGAGAATTTGTCTCCACTGAAAATATGAAATGTGTATGATTATAGTTTCTAAATCAATAGAATTTATTTATCAAAGCCCACTGCCATTCTTGATAATATCAAGTGCAAACTCTATCAGGAATTCTGCATTTCACAACTTTCTCTAACATATAGAAAAACATGAAAAATATGTCTCATTTTTTTCTTATCAGCTATTAGATAATTGGAAGTAATCTTGCTGAAAGTTAGGTATGAATAATCATCATTGACTGAACTTTTCCTCACATAACAACTAGTGATTTTTTAATTTTAATTTATTTATTTGACGAGTTCCGTGGCGCAGCAGTCAACACGCCTGCCTGCGACACGGATGGTCCCGGGTTCGATCCCGGTCAGGTCAAGATGGCAAATGATCGTTTTCAGATTGACCTAGGTCTTGGATGTTTATCTATATATGTATCCCAACTAATATTATAAATTCGAAAGTGAGTTTGTTTGTTTGTTTATTTGTTTGTTACGCTTTTACGCCGAATCTACTGAACCGATTATCATAAAATTTTGCACACACATAGGTTAGGGTACCGAAAAGGACATAGGCCATATATTACGCGGGCGAAGCCGCGGGTAACAGCTGGTTTGTTATAAAATATAGTATAGTTGAGTTAGTATCCCATAACACAAGTCGTGCTTAAGAACTTACTTTGGGGCTAGCTCAATCTGTGTGATTTGTCGGTATATATTTATTTATTTTTTATTGATTATTTATTTATTTGGGAAACAGATAGTACAATATGTACAGACAGTAGTATTGTGGGTTTCAAACAATCGAAGCATATTCTAAAACCCCTATTTACCCGGATTTACCTTAAATCTTAATTTTTTAACAAACGAATGAATAGACTTACAACACGGCCCGCATAAATGAAAGTTTTGAATTGATTAAATTAATCATCCAATCAATAAGTCGTTTGTACAAAGCACTTGCTAAAGTATCCCTCGCATCTCTAGCTTCGTCCGTGGAATGTTTTCTCTTCACGGCTGTTCCACTTTCTATCAGACAATAGTTTAGCAGTGCCCAAAGAAATTTAACTTCTTCCAGTGATAGCAATTTTGCTACTTTTTTAGCCTCCTCAAGATTTTCTATCTCTGCTGAACCGCTCTTGCCATCTTTGAACCTTACATTACCGAGTACAAGTATGCCAGCTAGAATAGTTTCCAAGATTGTGATATCTTCCTCCTCCCAATCCAGTGTTTTTAGATTTTCTATAAATTCCTTGTATTTTTCAACATTTTGTTGTGGCGTTTCACGCACACCCTTCGCACTTTTACATGGTTCGTCTAGTATCCTTAAATATCTATGCTTTCTATTCTTTTCCAAACAAAGTTCGTCTAATCTATTAGCTGCTTCCATGGCATCATAAAAGTAGTATAGCAGATTAAAATTGGCATGGCTCCTAAAATATTTCATAGCAATAGTCAACAGTCAATCATTTTATTCATCGTAATATATTTACAAATATATATTATTGTTGACGTCAATAATTTACAAATTAGTAAAATATTTTAAGCAATTTCAATTAATTAGTAAAATATTAAAATAAATTAATCATTCAACTCAATTCTACATACTTACATATCCGTAGATGATACGCGCCATTTTTCTAACTGATAAAGCCAAAATATGGCTCCACTTAATTTTCCGGAACTACCATACGTTACTTGGATTTGTAAAATCCCTCTTGTAGAATTACCATTAATAGGTGTTGCTGCATTCATAGCAGCATGAATAACATTGGTGGCTTTCTGAATACGTTCGGCAGTGTTATTTTTCATAGCACCTAGATGTGTGAGGTGTGATAAAGCATGGATCATGTTAGTGGTTTTGCCTGATTTACTTTCACCCGCAAAAACGATGTGTTGTGGTTCGTTGTGATGGAGAGCATCTTGATATGCGCTGTCTGCTACAGCAAATATGTGCGGCTCGTTGTCTGACCTTGATTTGCATTCATATTTTTTGTGATACTGAAACGTAGAAAATACTAGACGTTAGACAATTCTGATGGATGCAAATTTTCGTAGCAAATGTGCAGAAACATTATATATGAATGTGCAATAAATAATATTGCACTTACAGTTTCATTATAAATATCTTCATGCGTGTTTGGATTAAGTATCAGAAGTACATCGCCGACAAAAGAAGTGAAAGAACCTTTTGCTAACTTAGTTTGAAGTTCAGCAAGTATTGTATCCTCTGATAAATTTTCGAGCGCAGCCAGATCTTCAACTTGCATAGTCTCTGGTTCTGGAACCCCTTCAGTCATTAGAAGACCTTTCTTGATTATACGTTCAGGTGGTTTACTTGGCAATTCTGTATTTTTTATATCCATTATCAGCATTTTTAACTCTGTTGACATCTACCACAAAATCATTGTAGTTAAAACTTGGATAAAATTTTCAAGTTCAGTTAAATAATAATATATTCATTTACTTACGTGATAATCATTTTCAGGGACGGATTGTATAAATGGATGCTCTTCCAATTCCATAATATACGGTCTATGTTCAGGATTTTTTTCCAAACATCTAAAATAAAAATGGGTTATGTGTGATGAATGAACATAATATTAAAGTTATGTAGATAGAAGATAATAAATGCAGAAAAATATTTATTGTATTCGAGTTTGAATAATATCAGTAAACTTACTCGCATATAAAATCGTTTATTTCATTTGATGACATTGCGGGCTTAATTACTCCGGGAGGTGGATTCCTCATGATTTGAAATAAAGCTCTTGTAGGATGCATATCTTGGAACGGAGCCTTTCCATCCACCATTTCGATAGTTGTTATTCCTAAAGCCCACACATCTGCTCTGTTTCCATATCCTTCATCACCGGACGCCACAACTTCTGGCGCCATCCAGCTTGGCGAACCAATATTTGTGTGTCTCTTACCTAACGAGCCATTCAGTTTACAGGACAATCCAAAGTCTGTAAGCTTGACTTCTCCATCCTTCGTGATTAGAATATTACTGCATCTAATGTTTCGATGCATCACGTTGTTCTCGTGCAAATAAATGAGGGCCTAGAAACAAATATTGGATGAGACAGATTGATTGGACCAATCGGCGGAGTCAGCACGTGTATTTGACATGAAATGATGGAACGCCCGCCCCTAAAGAATGATCCTCCAAGACGACTCGGCGATACCGCGTCAGCGTCAGTCAAATGGTCCACGCCCATGAGATTCATTGGGGCTATTTGCATGCGTATCGGGCACTGTGCTGTCTCGGGCCTGTCGTGTTCGCTACAGTCTGATATATCAGTGTGTTTAATGCGTTCATTACGATCGTTTAGCTTTAAAGGATGGGCTTGAATAAGGAATGAGTAGGTATTTGCATAAATAAATTGACTTTACGGAGATATAAGAAATTTTTAGGATTACGCACAGATAATTAAAAAAATAAAGCCTCTGGCACAATAAACTTTGTGATAATAATATTGTTTAATTTTAATTGAAGTGGATATTGTCGATATTGACTACCATATCAAATACTGGTTAAATTTGAAACTTGTAACTAAATAGTCCGTTCCAATATCTATCGTTAGTTTGTAATCGTATCACACTCGTACTTAGTAGGAAACCAGCCTATAAATACTCGTCTGTTCCGTCCAGCCTACAAAGATAAAGTTATTTATGCCCTACTCACATTTACCGTACATTGCAATATCGATGAAATTTACATCAAAAGTTAGTCCAGTTGTGTACCTTACGAGATGCTACATCGATAGATATGCGTGGAAGATCTGCCGAACGAAAAGGATGGAGCACCGGTATTGTGATTGTGAGGCAAGTGGCTTGCATAAAGATAATACGCATTTATCCCTCTCAATTTTCCTTAAGGCATAAATCTCAGATTCATATTTTCGACTTAAGACTCAATACATAAATGTATAAGGAAGGTTTTAAGTTGGTGCTTGGAAGTCCGCAGGATCATTGGCTACTGCGCCAGAGGTCCGTATATCTTGTGTGCGCGAGCGCATTATTTACGATAATTGAGCGATGCGCCACGATGGGGGGCCATCACGGTGTTGTCGGGCGCGCACTGACATCCGCATCGACAACTTCGACTGTTCCGTCGCGAATCACATCAAATAAAGCGGCGTGCATTTTAAGTAATGGCCCTAGATAGTATTTCAACATACGTGGATGGACCCCTCGTAATATATTATCCGACGTCACGGGAATCGCCCGGACACGGATTCGAAAACAATTGAGTTTGCATTCAAAGTACCCACCAATTGATTCAGCCGTTGAAAGGTGGACTGGCAGTCCCTTTGTTTTATAAACAGCCATCTCGACTCGAATGTGACGAGCGACATGTTTATATTCCGTCGGGTATGGGCTTACCTTGATCGTATATTTGAGAATGTAGGCGATGTGTTCCTCTGACATTTTTCTGTCTACTGCGTTCAGCTTTCTGACGATGTCGATGACAGATCCGCATTCACACAACTGGAAAATAGAGGAGCTGTGAGTCATGCATAAACTCTGCGATTTATTCAGGAATCCGGGCCGTCTTTGCCTTAGTTGGAATAAAGGCGACACTTTCGCATGTGGATGCTATCTTGCCAATGATTCCCTTTGAATCTTGTTCGGTATTGATGGAGATCGGAATTCATTGCTTGGTAGCAAATGTCAGACCCATATAAATAAGTGCCTTCGTCAAGATTTATGGATCAATTTAAAATTACTATTGATATCAAATAGAACCAATAGAACTGTCCCGTGAATCGAATATGAACTAATAATGTGTCTTAATACGAATCTTGCTTTAGAGCTCAATTTATGTGACTCATCCTCATCTTATTTATTTTTAAATAGAAATTACGCAGTATCAATAAACTAGAAAAGAAATATGCTTACCTCAAGTATAAACCATATTTTCTTTACACCTTCCGACTTCTCACAGAAGACTCCATAAAAGTCGATCAGATTAGGGTGTTTTGTGAAGTCTCTGAGTATTTTATATTCCTCTTGTATATGGACTTCATTGTCATCGGTATACGTATGAACCTTGATTGCTACAGCCTTTCCGTTGGCTTGAGCATCCGTAGCTTTGAATACTTCTCCAAAAATCCCAGACCCCAATTTCGTATCAAGTGTGTATCTCTCCAGGGGGCTAGGCAGCGTGGCTATGTTCAGGCCGTCCTTCATGGTGCCGACCTGGTCACCAACGACTGTAATTGACAGAACAATCCTGTTGAAGTAAAAAAGAAGCTTATTAAAACTCCCGTCTCTGGCATTGGTCACCGAGATTATCTGTGTGTAGAATATTTTATTGAGCTCGATAAAAATGATTATGTTGGAATGAATCTGAATTTTTGAATCTATGAATAAATCTAAATTTTATTTCGACAGAGCTTCTTCGATTGTTTATCAATTTTACATGCGGTTATTTTTATAATAATTAAATGTTACTTTTCAGACTGTTAGTCTTTGATTTGTACTTAGTCTTTGTACTTTCTTAAACTTGCCATCTATGTAGGTATTTAGTTTGTTAGATGTACTTTATAATATTGATATGAATATTGCGTGGTTTATTATACGTCTACAATATTATTTGTCTTTTATATTGCACCATAGCAGCACTTAAATAGTTAAGAATTGTTTTGTGCGTAATGTTTCCAATATTTTCAATTAAAAATGAAGTTGTGGCAAAGAGTTTGTTTAGTAAGTATTTTCGAAAAAGGACGTATTTATAACTAGACTGGGTTATAAAAGACTTATTTAATTAAAACAATTACCTATTTAATAATAAAATACTTACGAGACAACTCGCCGCTCCCGCGCCGCGAGGGCGAGTGGCTGCTCCCTCCCTGATGCCCCACAAGTGCTGGGGCTTCGGAATTAAGAGCACAACTAATCTGCTGTAACGCTATTAGGTCATAATACCCTGCGACCTTGCCGATACCCGACAGGCTTAATTGGGGTCACGTGGGGCCTTGATTAATCTTTCATTTGTTTACCTATCTATGTGGATTCATATGGGCACATCGATGAAGTATCAATCAATAAGGTATGCCCCATCATCCACGTTCGTTACAAAAATCTTATAGAAGTTATGAAAATGGAAATCTTCTTCACTGTTTCATAACCAGTTATAAAATTGATTCCATTTTCTTAATTAACTAGTTTAATAAAAAAAAATCAATTTCTAGAGCAGAGATAAAAATAGGCTCAGAGCTATTGAAAGAGAAGTATTATCATGGAGATTTATGTACTACGTCGAGGTTGTTATGTTATTTGGTCATACATATAACTCTAATTGTAAATTTGTTGTTAAACCTAAGAAACACTTACTTTGTTGTACGGACCTCGGTGCGCAAGCTATGTAAGCGGAAAGTCCCACCTCGACTCGCACTGGGGCTTTTTTAATTATTTGGTCTTTGATATTCTTTTTTAATAGCTAAAAATCATATAGGAAAATCTATTTCGTGCTCCGTTGTTGTTTTAACCAATGCAGTTGACGTTGAAGTTCATATTCTTAATGATATTGGTACCCCAATAAAAAGTGGTGGCGAGTTTTTGTCCCTAAATTTACCTATCTTCTATTTTAGGGCAAAGCAAGAATCAAACAATTCGTATGAATGATTGCATTGACTAAATAACGGTACGAAAATATTACACAAATGGACATCAAGATTCCGTTATCCCAAATTTTCAATGGGATAAGTGAGACGTATAAACATTTGGAGAACATATCCATCAAATCTATAGCCGTCCTTATCTCTTTAAAATAATCAGAAGGGGACGTAAAAGTTAACCGTTCGGGTGTAATAATCTGGTCTTTTTTGCGTTTATGAATTGAATTTCGAATAAAAGGATTAGTTTTCGTATTTCGAGATGGTAACATTGTGCGTATTGTCCGAAGTGGGTACTAATGTTTCGCTTTTTGCGTATTTCTGATTGAAAGGTTGATGTGGATGTTTCCTACTTGAATGGTTTTGAAATATTTGCGAGCGTATCCAATCGATTGCGAAAGTAAATAGCTCGTTACGCTTGTCAACAGGATATGCCAATTTAGGACTGCTAAATTTGAGAACGTTGTTTGTTAAAGATGACAAAGTTCATATTAGTTTCTTTTTTTTTTGGAATGACTGAACGCTCGGTTACTCGAGCATTGTGGACCGTGGACCGCATATCGCAATAGCTCAACTTCTAATCCTTCTTCATATGGTGTCCAATAGTGGCTGATATTAGTGTTTGATTTAAAGTTGCCAGCTTAATTTGCCGTAATTTATGTTTACGTTAGGCACACTAATCTTTCATGTTAGTGTAGTGGTATTTACGCCCGCTTGGCTATCTGGCTTCTATGATTGCATTGGGAATCGTACATTAAATTACTCTTGGTTTGAAATGAGTTGCTTTTACTATGTATAATGCTTTGAAGTCTATAGATTAATAGATGTTTGTCTTATATCATTGAAACTAACGTGAGATAAATACATTATATGGACTCCTGATGAGTCCGAAACTATAGTCGGCAATCCCGACAAAGTAGCACGTGAGTGACCCGTTTTTAAATATGATGTTTATCTTCTTGAGAGGTCCTTTTTTGTAAGAAATCAAGACATTGATACGCAGAAAAAAATCAGCTACTCGATACTTTTTGTAGTGTTTGTATCAAAAGCTTCAATATCTATACATATGAGAGTACGCGTCGGAGCATCACAAAGGGCCCTCGAGTAGAGAGGCCAAATTATCCGGAAATAACCGGATAATTGCCAAGAATCTCATTGAGATGTCGCTCCGGCGAGTGCCCACTTGGGAATCTGTGATCGGGATTTTTTCTTTTCCTCTCGTATTTATGAAGTCTTTTGTTAATTGTTTGTGTACTTCGTATGAGATCATGCAGGAACCATGTCTAAAATGATTACTTATAACATTTTGGAAACTGCATTTATGGCGCGCGTTTGCAGGGTTATTATTTTTTTATATTATATTTCCTAATCTGGTCGTTATTTTATTGAATCACAAAGGTATTGGGGGAAATAATAGATAAAGATATTAATTAACTAGTTTATTTTCATAAAAATAAAAATATAGTTACAAATTGATCTTACTGCTACAATAAATAGTAAAGTCAATAAATATCACGAAGTTAAGAATGTGTTGTGCATATTCTGAGGTACTAGGCTACAACAAGTACAAGAACAACTAAGGGATCAACTACACGGGCGGTAGTCAAGCGATAATGCCGCCACGATTTCCTTTTATCTATTTGTGGATATCTTCTAAACAAATGAAACTATTTAATCGCAATGGTGTAAAAATGAACAAAACCAGGAAGATTTTGTAGTCAGAACAAACCGATAAAGCGAAAAATAGACTTGCGGCATGTCAATTTTAAAAATTGTACGTATGAAATCATTTCTAAATTTTTACCTCGATGATGGAAGCAGTATTTATTTTCATTTCCTAATCCCTCTTGTAGCTCGTCCTTTATGTCATCTAAATAGCTTATCCATACCTATGGTAATATTCACAATCATCATAGAGTTTTATAATGTAAATAAATTAATGGCGTTTTTGCGAGAGAAATAAGTACAAAAAGAATAAAATATTTACATTGATTATTTTACTCTATACTGGCTTATAATGTAAATTTACATTTTCCTACGTTAATACTGATTGTTATTAACAACTTAACTACGAAATATCAAAAAAACCTTAAAAATAATTTGGCCTACCTTATATCAATACAATACATAATGGAATATTTACTGGAATGCATTATTTACTAAAAAAATAAGTGTCAAGGAATGTACAAAATACTATTAGGTACTTCAAAAAAATCGCATCACATTGCGATTATGGGTATATGAAAAGTTTCTTTATATCGTTTTTTCTTTATATAACCTATATTGTCCCACTGCTGGGCAAAGGTCTCTCTCATCTCTTTCCATTTATCTCTTTCTCGTGTTGACTTCAACCAATCCTTTCTAAAAACATCTAATTCGTCTCTCGTAATTATATCGTTTATATTGACATATTTACATAATGCAAAAGGACATATAAAAGTAGTATTTTTTAACGGTTAAGCATAATATTAATGTTTTTGTGAGCAGAAAAATGTAATCGATCATCATTAATTATCTTTTGTTCTGCAAACCCTGGCTAGCAAATTGATTAGTAATTTATGTCATTTTGGACCACTGTAAAATCTTTAGTACTTAAGAATATTAATTATATGAGCAGCAATAAGCGATTTATGTTTAATAAAATTTGAATAAGCCTTCAGAGGGTAAGCAACTTTATATGAGCAGCAATAAGCGATTTATGTTTAATAAAATTTGAATAAGCCTTCAGAGGGTAAGCAACTCATATAATTTTGTGCACCATATAATATTTGCAAATTGTCTTTTTATTTCTTTGATTATTTTATAGTTACTATTTTTATCCATTTAACAATTTTTTACAAGAACAATATTTTTGGCGGCAGTTAAGCTTGCTGATTAAATATTTATTTTACGGAGTGACTGTTTATTTATTACACGATCTCTAACAATATTATTGTTAGCTGCCTCTTTATAAATTATTATAAATTCCTGAACATAAATTATTTGTAAATCAAGGAATGTTGCAAGATTTTTTTATTGCAAACAAAATCTTTGTATGCTTAATAAAATGATTGTGCTGATTTAATGAGGCTCACCAAATTTTATTTCGGCCTACCATTTAAATACTTCTCATTAAAAGTATGTACTACATTGATTGTATATACACTTTGGAATGTTATAAAGCTGGAATGTGACGTTGTCCTATAAATAACCTAAAAACTAATCAAAATCAATGATGATAAAACAATGATGTTAGTGATATTTTAAGTACTTCATGAAAATTATTAGAGCATATTTAATATGAGAACCCCATATCGAAATGTTTTTAAATAATATCTTGCTTTTGATGTCAATACTTATTAAAATCTGTATTAAAGTATGTATGCGACTAAGGAGACGTAGTGAAAATTTGTATAAATATTTTCAATTTCAGTTCCTTCAGTTCCATTGTATGGAAACTGCAATCTTCCACTGCAACCTCTGTACCATTTCTCAACCGCGTATTATTTATTATCATTTCCATTTTTCTGACCCCTTACTAGAATAAGAGGTATGATAGGGGTCTAGATTACTCATTGTCTCCTGTGTTATCAATGTGGATAAGACAGAGTGAGAAGTAACTCCACAAAATGTATTTCTTTCCCTCTCTTACGAGGGTATTCTGAAATAAGTGGCGGCATGACGTCGGCGTCACCAGTTGTTATTTGCTTGTGAAACATAATCCAATCACAGCAGCTCATCGGACCCTACGATTTAGGGCATCTGGTATGAGGAGTTTCAGAAAAACCTCATTTAGTCATTTTCTTTTAGCACAGAGTCTGCGAAACATCTTCACAATCATTAGTTTATCAAACCTCACTTTAAAGAGTTCATCAAGTTCATCATGATCTACTTACAAATGGCAATCCATTTGTCATCTTTGCACCTCTGACAATCCACTCTGCAGCACCAATGAAAGGTGCAGTTACAGGGTTTGATGCTGGACTTTCTGATGAGGGCGTGGCCTCTGCCGCAGCAGAGGAGGTCGCAAGAGCCTGAGCGAGAAGTCCTGCCCACGCGGCATACTCTGCCTGACGTTCCTGCTGAGTCTGTCTTAGGATCTACGTCGCAGAAACTTGGTGACCTGATTACAAATTAAAGTGTTTAAGATTATTGTCAATTCTAATGATCTGATAAAAGTTTAGATACCTACAAAAATAAGGTCATGCCTAACGCTTTCTCTTCTTCAATAAAAAAATACATCTGAAAATTTAATACAAAAACATTTTTACGCAAAAGGCAGAAAAGTTAAACTTAGAGCTTTGGGAAGTTATCGAAGTAGCAGAAAAGTTAGCGAAAAGTTCTACATTTATTGTTAATTCTAATGATCTGCTAACAGTTTGGAAAGCTACGAGTAAGTCATGCCTCACGCTAAAGGGAATTGAACCCAGATGTTTGGGAAATAGGAAAGTAGCAGATTTACCACTGCATCACTCGTTTTTACTCTACTAAGTGTAGATGTTATTCACTTACTTCTCAAAGAACAGTAAACTTGTCTTCGGAGCTGGCCTCGCCCTACTTCTCCTCCGGCCTCGAGGCCTGCCTTTGAGCACTGCCATACCGCTGTTCAGCTCTTCTTGTGCTACTATCAGAGCCTGCAATTAAAATGTCATCGTTATAAAGGAGAATAATTGAAAATTCGGTGTGTTTTTAATGGTTGTCTGGAACGTATCCTGCCTGTTTTATAAAGTCATCGGTTTTACATTCATCGTCATCATCATCACCCGGTATTTTTAAAGTCACCACTGCCGAGGCACGACTCTCTATGTACTACCAGAGCTATATACTGACCAGAGCAGTCAGAGGATTTAGCCTATACTTTCGACGCTGACCAGACGGGTTGGAAAGTATGACGTACGATTTTTAAGGTTTTCTGCACATATTAGTAATTAATGGTGGGTAGTTGAATCTAAATTGTTGTCCTCAACAAAACCATCAATGGTTTCTCTATTTTGTTTCGACGGTTACTTATGCAATATCTCCTACCTTTCGGTATTGTCGCTTGATGGTAGAGGCTACTATCCTGAAGTCTGGTGTGGCTCTCCAACAAGTCCGTAGTTGGCAGCTGCCTGAGAGACCATGGCACTTGCAACGCACTTCCATGTGCGAAGATAGTATCTGCAAAGAAGTGAAAAATGCATGCGTTTTATTGATGGTTGTTAGTGATCTTTTTATTTTCTTCTCCAGCACTTCAGAATGATGTTCAATATTAACCTAATAGTTAAAAATCAATGTATATAATGAACTCTGTTTCTAATGACAGATCTTTTATTGCCTTTGCCTTTGTTTTGCAATCTTTAGCTTGAACTAGCAGGTAACCCTCAGATATCTTTATTTCAATATTTTGTATCTTCTGTAAAATTACAGGTATCAACATTACAAAATTTGCTTATTAGTCCTCATTTCTTGGCTCTGCATTGTAAGGCAACCACATTGTCAATTATACATAAAGACGTGATATGGTATCCGTAAATTACAGTTCTTTGATTGCTCTTGCATACTCTGCACGAAATATCATAATTCAGAAGAAACAATGCACCTTGTACTACAAAACGAACATGAAACATCGAAACCGGCCGTCACATCACGAGGCCTCGAAATAAATCCCCGTCCCGTACGTGACCGCATTTGGCATAATTACGTACCACCCACCGCACCTAGCGTAACATTTACATAATTAAACGCCTCAACGCAATCACGATGACGTCTTAATTTCGCCAACGCCGCCGGCCGACAATTTCCCAAATCGAGTCGGAGCAAAAATTCAAATAAATCGGTCTTTCGGACCGCCCCCGAACCCGCGCGCCGTAATAACCCGGTATTAAGACCGTTCGCGATAGAATTCGCCACCCAAGACGTTTGTGATTAGGGTTGCCAGTAAAGTCATCTCTCGGACAGAAATAGGCGACCAATCAGAGAAAAGCGTCCGACAAAAGGGAGCTATTCTTCCATTTTAATGGAATCAGGAAAATGCAATTAGGGGTGTCAGAAACAACGTAAATTCTGAGACTGAAATCTAGACCAATCAAATGTGACTAGGGACAAGAGAGACATTTCGTTTTATGGTGTAGGGTGGGCACGGTTGGCGCGCCCACAACCTTAGGTATTATTGACATGATCAAATTGACAGAATTCAAAATATCCTAACATTAAAGAAATTAAATTAGTAAACAAGTCAATAATATTTATACATCGGTGGATCAATTCAAAAGAAGTTCATCTCAGTCCCACAAGCTTTTTTGAGGGCTGCATTCGTGCTTGCTAATCAAGAGAATTTATCTATCATTGTAGAAAATATTTATTTGGGATTACTTTTGGTGAAGGGGTAGAAACTATCTAGAAATGACCTTTCCTGAATTATCTTTTCCTTGACAACCCTATTAGTAATACGTAGTAATGAAGCTGGAATATTAAAAATGGACTCGACCTGCTTATTATGTTCTCACCTCGGCGGGCGGTTGTGAAATACGGCGGGTTAAAGGCATGTCCACACAAACCTGGAAGATAATCAAAACTCCACTCCTCTGCAGTCTATAATTTCACAGTTATAACTCTGGAGACTTTTTCACCGAGCGAGCGAAGCGAGCAAGGTCTTTAAGTCAAGTTAGGCGAAAAAACAATTTAGAATGTATGTAGATATGTTTGTTCCGCGATAACTCACGAACCAGTGGTCCAAATACGATGAAATTTAAAATATATTAAAGTACTACTAGTACAATTTTATTTCAAGTACAAAGGACATCAATATTATTCCAGTAATTTATGAGATATTTAAAATTTTGGTTGGGGGTCCAAGTTCGACGAATTTCTAGTGATACAAGTACTAACATACGTACGCTCACAGTGATATCCGCGATGTAACACCCAAGATAACCTTACTCATATTTACTTGTGTAGGAGTGTTACCATAGATCTGCATATTTAGTGTTACATTCGGTTCGTACTAGAAACTGTAGAAATAGGCATAAAGCACCATATTTGTGTTTATACTTCCTATATACTTTTAAGCATAGGGGTAGGTTCCCACGGAAAAGTACATTTCTATAGCTAAAAATGTAATATCTATTTTACAGGAGAAGTGACACAAATGCACTTAATTAATTTGACATACGTCAACGCTACCGTAACGTAAACCATACATAACTCAAGATGTATTTTTAGTATTTTAAACAATAACTAAAAATACAGGCACTTAACATACTAGAGATAACTTATTTTTTCAGGTAGTGTGATTCGAGCCAGCTTTTAAAAAAGATTTGATTACTAAAAATGCATTATTTATTTCATATTCACCAACACCTACACAGCGTTCGCTCAGCCTGTGTGAACTGATCCTTACACACAACTTGATTGTGGCTGACCATTCTGAATGACCTTAATGGTGGCGCCATCTGCAATTCAACTTGACAAAAAATAGAAAAATTTATTTGATCTAACTAAAGCACTTGAATTAATTTAGTAAGTACAATGCAGAGGTTATTTTTATTTGATGTAAAAAGTTCGTTAAAGTTTTCATAACGTAAGCTTCTACAGTCGTCGATCGTAAAAGCCGGTCGGTAGATTGGACGAAAATCTGCAATTATAACAATATACGATGCAGCTAGCAACCCATCACAGGGTGGACCACAGGCTCAAAGCACTACAGCTGAGGGAAGCAACCGGAAAAGCGCTGAGATGTGTGAGAGTGACGATCCTACTACACAAGTTCACAACTTAATGTCTGTTCTACCTGTGAGATTTGTCGCTATAAATTTATTTTAGTTTTTCGTTTAAATTAATTACTAAAAAATGCTGCTTGATGTCGTTAGGTCTTCCTGTGGGTCTTCCCTAACGACTGCCCATGCGTGCTAATGGTCTCAACCAAGGATGCCGAAGACCGAGCGAAGTGGAGAAGAAAAGGCCGGAAAGCGGACCCCGGGCTTAAAGCACTTCAGCTGAGAATGCAGTCAAGAAAAAGCTCAAACGAGAATGAGTCAGGTTTCCTACTACTTTGTAGGTCACAACTTACTGTGTGTGGGCTAGCTCAATCTGTTTGATATGTCCCTGTATATTTATATTTATTTTACTTCTTCGCTTGATATACTTCCCAAGAAATGCTGGCTTGATGTCGTTAGGGAGGACTTGCGTGCCAATGGTCTGACAACCAAGGATGCCAAAGACCGACTGAAGTACAGAAGAAAAGGCCGAACTTTGCACTTTTCTCTGCTTGTTTTCGGCATCATCAGTTGTTCAACTGGTAGATAAAGCCTATGGCTTTAAATCTGCCCATTACTTGATTGTAATAAAGTTTTTAAATAAATCCGACTCCGGGCTCCAAAGCACTCTGGCTGAGGATGCACCGGGAAAGCGCTGAGATGAGAGAGAGAGTGAGGCATCCTTCTACAATAGTTCACAACCTAATGTGGGTGGGCTAGCTCTATTTGTGTGACTTGTTCCTGTATATTTATATTAGTTCTTCCCTTGAAATACTTCACATAACTAGAAGCCATGAGTCATAATCTCCCGAACGATTACCGTCCACTGACCACGTTATTAGACTGTGACGGCCGTGACTAAAGCAACAAATTAAGCTTTTCAAACCACACATGGTGATGTGCTTAAGTGGATTTGTATGTCAATCTAGAAGTGATGTAGGTCATTGTAGGTATTTGTTTAAGGCGCTCTTATAGTAACACTAGCGCCACCCAGTAATTAAATTCCTTAAATCATAAATTGTATCGAATTTTAAAAATCTAACAAGTACAAAACTACTAAATTACTTATAGAATTTTTTGTATGTTATAAGTAATTTACTAGTGCCATATTTAAAGAGAAAAATCGATTAACGCCAAAAGTGGCCACTTTTGGCGTTAGCCTGTTTTTCTTTTAGTTTATCGAACGAATATTAGTGAAAATGAATACAAAAATACTACAAGTAATTTAATAGTTATGTACTTGTTAGATTTTTAAAATTCGATATAATTTAGGATTAAAAGAATTAATTGCTGGGTGGCGCTAGTGTTACTATAGGAGCGCCTTAAGACAAACATGGTTGGATGGTTCTTTAGGCATCTCAGGCCGCTTCAAAACCTCACGGCTTGATTTGGCTAAACAATTACTCTTATCTTCATATTTCTCATCATGTTTTAAACCAGCCAATGAAAGATTATATAAGTTATCAAAAAGCGGATATTTTTTATTTATCTGTGTGGCTTTACTCACTTCTTTGTTTGATCACATGTGATGAAAATGTAGACTGATAGGCAATTTGCACAATAGTATTAGCATTATTAAAATCTATCACTTTTTAATCACCACATTCAAGCCAAGTCTCCTAAACTGTATGAAAAGTTATGCTTGCTAGTGCTCCTATTCAACCCAAATGTTGACACTGACATCAATGAACCATGTTTTCGATTTCTTGCTATAAATTATTGAAAATATGCTGTATATATTTTTCAAAAGGAAATGTGAGGCAAAAGTGGCGTTAATATTTAGTAAGGACCTATATATTTTCATCTATTCAAGCAAGGAATGGCTCGAGTACTTATTAATAATGAATAACTTTGTAACGATTACAAAACACCCACCAAACAATTAATCAAATCAGTCATTGCTAATTTACGAAAAGTCGAGTAAAAAATCGCTATAAAAATCCGAGTATGTTTTATTACGGATATCGGACAGTCATCGAGACATCGAATAACAAAATATTAACTCATCGAATCGATTTTTTGTAACGTAATTATCACCTTCCCCTCTAATACGGTACCTAATTTCTTGTGTGGGTCGAACTCGGACTCTTTTATAGTCCCGCTAGAAACACCTTCTCACACCGTAGCGATCACATTTAAATTAATGTTGATTATAGTTATTAGATGTTTATAGGTATTATACGAGTTTACGACTACGTCTACAATTTGATATGTTCATATCTTTTTGCAGGTAGTTCGTAGGTAGATCTTATTTTGTGCGCTTGTTCCGAACTGAATCAGAAATAGCAATATAATATGATTCATTACATATTTACTATGTTATCTAATTGTTTTCTTTTAGCAACAGCAATAATTTGGAGACTTGGATAATCTCAACTAATATTTTAATTGCGAAAGTGAGTTTGTTTGTTTGTTACGCTTTCACGTATCTACTGAACCGATCGTCATGATTCATGTCGTCATCATTCAAAATTTCATGACTCATGAAATTTTACATATACGTTATCTGGAGTACGGAGAAGGACATAGGAGAAAAGAAATGTTCCCGAGAATCAACGTAACGCGAGTGGAGCCGCGAGAGATAGCTCGTTTATCATAAATTAAATATCTGTAAGGCGAACTCCTCGACTGCTCTGGCTTATATATGGCCCTGATAGTACAGAAAAGGTCGTCCTCCTGCAGTGGAGACTAACAAAGACCTGATGATGGTAAAATATCTGTTAAACTCTAGCTTCAAAGTTATGTGCGTATACTTTAAAGGTACTCGAATTAACTTGAACTCTACAATTTATGTATCAATTAGATAATCTATTTGTGAACGCAAATACATACTACATACTTATACATAAATGCTTTATACGCCTAACGTTTCGGACACTTTACAGTGTTCGTGTTCGCAGGTAGACAAAACCGTATTACAAGTTATTTTATTTAAGTGTGTAACATTCGTGAAAACATAAAAAACAACTCCCTCCTTCCAAACTCCTCCTAAAGTTATATTACATACGTTGTACATAAAATACAGATGGTAACAAAAGCTGTAAACTTGCAGCTTAAAAGGGATATAAAAATGACAAATGGAAGATAAATATTTTCCAATACAACAGCGGAGATTTACAGCGACACGCATTCCGTCGGGGCAGGTGTTCGATTCGCATTCGACACGCGCCCGTGTGACTGAGGCCGACTTTATTTTGACATTAATAAAAATATCATCGCGGGGTTATTATAAGCGAGCGTGTCTAACAGAGATCTCACTGGGAGGCTGTTAATTATGTGCCTACAAAACAAAATGGTAGAGCGTAGCGGGAACAATGCTCAAGTGTGGGGTCCGGAGACCACCGGCCTCGCCTCATCCCGGCCAATTTACCTTCACGCCGTGATACGTCGGCAATTGGTTATTAAATATTTGATGAAAATCTTCCCTCTATTTGGTTGAATGAAATGGCTGTTCAGTAAAAAATGCTTTTCAGATTGCCTAATGGCCATACTTATAAGTAAGAGTCAGGGTATTAGATCTTGGAGCATCTCAGACTACGAGTAGGCACAAACAACCGAAATGAGTGGACACGTGAATCAACCCTCATTAATATATATTTTATTTTATTTTGGAGACCTCCGTGGTACAGTGGTGAACACCCCCAGCTTGCTACACGATGGAAACCAAGTTCCAATCACGGTAATCCCGGTGCGGGCAAATAGGACTGTTCATTTTCACAGGTCCGCGGTTGTGGTGCTACCCAAAGAGAACAAAAGTAGCCGGCTAGGCTATATGTATGAAAACATAAAAAGAATTTAATTCCTGGCATTGGTCTCATATAAAAGTTGTTTATTTTGACGGGCTGGTTTGATGGTTTGAAGAATAAGGGTGTTTTCCATGTATGAGCCTTTAGATTAGATAAATGAGACCGTGATTTTTACTCGGGAAAATCCTACGAGCATTGATATTATTGTCATAGATTCAACAACATAAAGTGCAACATTGACCTCAGAAAACCGGAAGAGACTCGACCAATGACCTTTTTGTTTTAAATCTATTAGGCATATCTTTATTTTACATACATGGTTCACCTACATGAGAACGTTCAATTTAAAATATGTAATAAAATAGCTGCTTCTAGAGAGATAATCTTACAAATTGTACTGTAAGGTTCTTTCGTTAGAATCATAGATATCAGAATTAGTTAGAATATTTTTCATATAATAAGCCTGTAGAGGTTCTTTATAAATTGGCATTATAATCAAATTAAAGAGCTGGGCTCTTGTCGGTGAAGCTTTTTCCATTCCCCCTTTTTTTCGCAATTTTTTTTTTCACTTTAGGAGTATCTTTAATTTTTTCTTTTATTTGTTTCAGAGATGTGTGTCTCAGGTTTTCCGATCCCCTTCTTCCTTTTATAAAACTCAATATGCTAAGTTATTTTTCCTTCTTCTAAGAAAGAAAAATAACTTGGCATACCCAACTCTTTTTATTGCAGAGTAAATTATATAGTTAGGCGTTTTCCAAACATACCTTCGTCTCATTTGCTAATAACAAATTTTATCACACAGCTCTTAATCACCTTAAAGTTATGATTAAGTATCATTACCTCATAAATGAAACTTAGTAACGAATTCTTTAGTTTTCGAGTTTTATGGCGACCACAGATTATAAAGCTCGTTAACTGTCGCAATAAACAGCGTGTTAAAAGTAAATTATGTACCTAGTTAATATTTTGCATGGAGCTACCGAATATTAAATTAGATTTTTTTTATGGTCTATGTTTGTTAACTAGGTGGTTAAGATAAGATAAAAATTCTTTATTGCACCAACAATTCAACTGATATAACGAGTTTGATAAGTATAAGCTTGAATACCTATCTATCAAAATCAATGTATAATTAAAGCATATGTGAAGAAACTTCCAAAATTGAGATTTTATGTAACACCTAGTTTGATTCTAGTGCGAAATTAATTCGTCAAAAATTTACTTTAAATTCGTCGATTGTAAAATCACGTACCTACTTTATTTACATAACCACTAAATACTCTGAATTACTCCAAACTAAATCATTTCGCTGATTTCTAGTTCCTAGTGAGACTATATAACTTAAACTCTCGATCTCTCGTATAATTAAGCGATATAAACGATACAAATTGAATAATTTGTACCTACGTCGTGTTTGTATTATAAAAAAATATAAAATCTATTAAATCGTAAATCCCTAATAAGTAAGCCAGGTATGCTGGTTTAACGTCAGATTTGGTTACGGACACCAATATAATATGTTTTACAACTTTACTAATAACAAAGTACCACTGTCGGTAAACCTTATCTTCTTTTTCATAAAGGTTTGATTTGTATAAATTTGTGGTTGTTGACAGCAAAGTTAAGCTTGTTATTTTGTATTTAAACTCGTGCTTGACATGTTTATTAGAGGCCTATTAAATTATTAGAAGTAATCCCGCCGGTAGGTCCGGTATTTTGGCTTTCGTTACTCGGTAGTGTCGGGATTAATTACTGCGCAGTAACAAATCAGTCCCCTGACATATTTAGGTGTCAGACACTGACTGCTTATTCTTCGAACTGAATCGCTTTAATAGAACTTTGTCGTATTGGATCATTTTTTTTTTCATATAGTATAATGACTAAAATTATATATTTTTATAAAAAAGCAATATTTAACTGCGTCTCCACCGCTTTCTTCCACTTTTAGTGTAGCTTGTGTCACAGTTT
Organism: Rhodophaea formosa; assembly: GCA_963082605.1. Lineage (NCBI taxonomy): Eukaryota > Metazoa > Arthropoda > Insecta > Lepidoptera > Pyralidae > Rhodophaea > Rhodophaea formosa. The sequence continues at coordinate 18,454,005 of OY720205.1, forward strand.
GGTGCTATCCCAGCTCATGGAACCATAACCGCAAATATTCCTAGCAGTCAAATTCTTAGGTGTTTTTCTTTGTGGAAAAATATAAGGACAATAAATAAACGTACGTACTATCACGCCTTTATCCCTTGGAGGTAGGCTGATATTAAGAAATACAAGCTATCAAGAATTATATTATCGATGGTATAAATATACCAATGATATAGTGTTTTATATCATAAATATCTTATTGATTTACCGTATATTTCGCAAAGAATATTATATTGAAATAAAAAGTAATAATCCGAAAAAATAAATGACTTAAAAATGCCTCAAATTGCTATGCTGTCCTTATATTTCTCACATTTAATGAGGGCCCTAAAGAACCTCATCAATGGGAAGGGACCAGCTTAAAATATTTTATAGCTTAATATAAAACAGGGTGTGATCGAAAGGCGGCGAATGCGGCGTAATACCATATTATGGTCATGTACCATAACAGGCAGACCACCCATATAGGTGATTACCAGGGCCCCGCCCCAACCGCACTCAAATTTGAACTAAATAACTGCCCCTTGACGCCTGTATAGACCAATTAAGACACCTTGGTAATTTACCCTCAAACTAACTACTTTAAATAGACCTGCCCCAATATCTTCCATCATTTGACCCTGTAGGAAATTCCAAAGGTCTAGTTATGCTGGTGAAGGACCACCATTAAAGTTTCTACGACGAAATAAGTGTTGCGTTGTGTCATATTGTTTTGGATAACAACTGGGGTATAATCAACTATTGTTAGGCTGATTGAATCGTTGATTTGGCTGTGGGATATATAATGGGATGGATGTTTGTAGTTGATTTGATTGACAAAATGTAATAAAAATAGGAGAAAATTATATTTTTTTTTACTGGCCAGGGAGAAATAAAAACGTAGAATGTACGAACCAGCTTCTTTTCCCGCGTAGATCGTAAGAAAATAATGCTTTATCACACTGGTCAAGTATAAATATTTTCCCTGACACGTATAATTTGGTTTTCTTTAAAGCTATAGTTAATAGATTTTTAATGAGCCAGCGAGCTCCACCATAGACCACATCTTCACTTAACATAAAATGAGATCGTGGTCAATCGCTGGATCATCCTGAATAAAAAAAAAACGCGAAATGTACGTAATAACTTCTTTTCCCACGCAGATCGTGAAAGTTGGTCGAGGGAATGGGTGATAATCTGAGGAATCATGCCATCGGTTTCTAGCCGCTTCGCCTGTTTTACCTGTCACTATTTTGACTGGAATGTAGTATTTGGAAATTGTCCCATTACTCAAATATTTTGACAGGACTTTCGACTGCTGGGCGTAAAAATCTGAATAATATTATTGTGAGGTAAAAATTAAAAGAATTGCCCCTTTAAATGAGATTTCTAAAAAGTTGATAATTTCATAATTCGCTCTAAAGTCATATCAAGTTGAATACCAAAGCAAAAGAATGCACTGCCTTATTTGATTATCAAAACAATCCAGCATTAATATGCACCCCTACTCGCTTAGATCAAATCGGAGTTATGCGCCCGAACATCTCTCTCACTAATGAAATAACTCCAAGAGCCCTCAATGTGGCCCTCAACAAGTGTTGTCTTTTGATTTGTGATTGTACTAGAAACATCAAAGATTTTTATTAAAATTCAAATTTCTATTTAATAACCATATTTTCAGAATTCAAAGTAGGAGGAGGATTTATATTTTATTACAGCTAAGAATTTATCTTTTCATGCAAAAGTAAGGTATTTGCTTGAAATTTTATGAATACGGTTGTACCGTGTATATAGAATTAAAATTTCCGTTTCACCATCCTTATGTGTCACAAAGGGACTTAGCTCACATTTCTTCCAGAAAAAGAAAACGGAGCTAATCAGCGAAAAACGAATATAGAAAATATATCAAGTGATTGTTCTCATTTTTTTTCATTTTTACTGCTGAAATATTTTGTCAGTCTCTTCTCCGTACTCCGTAGGCATGAAGCTTTTATGAAGAGTAACAGTTACGCAAATACCAATGATGAAAACGTGCCGCGACAGAGTCGTGCACATATTATAGAAATGCGTGAAAGTTTCCTTATATTTTACCCTCCAAATCTTCCTAATGTTAAATTCGTACCTATTTATGCCGCACACATGTAACATAAAAAGTTGGCGTCACTAGTGATGTCCTCAGCGTCTGATCCATATTATAGGTATGAATTGGTATTTCCTTCGAAAAGCCTTCTCCTTCTCTTTCTTCATACTATGAATAATAAAAATGGTACTCACTGATCTCCCAGCATTGTTGTTATGCACATTGATTTTCGACTGCAAGTCATCCACTTTTTCTCTAACGTCGAGGAATTTTCTAGAAAACTCGATCCCGTAGGCGAGGTTGTGGGAACAGCCGCTCCACTCCCACTTGTTGGCTCTCGCCCGCCCTCGGGGGTCGTGGGAGGCGCGGTAGCCCAGCGGGTCGCAGCCGCAGGACAGCAGACGACCCTGGGCACAGGCTCTTGCTACTGCGTGGGCTACACCTGCAGCGGTCAGGGCGTAGAGAAAGCCAGCTTCTCGGAAACCTGAAAGAAAGGAGCATAAATAAAGCCGTATGTCGATTAAATTTCAGACTGAACTTAGGTACACAAATTACTAGCAACATTTTCGGGAATTCGTTCGCGTTAAACTACACTCAGCTATAATAATAATAATAAATCTTTATTCAAATAACTAAGAGCTAAACATTTTACAATACTTTGTTTATAAATAAAAGGAAATATAAACGAACGGTGCCTGAGCTAGGATGATAATCATCCTGTATTTCAGGCGTAACAATACTTAATTGTACTTAAAAATGAAAAACAATAAAAAAAATAAACAATTACACTTAGAACTCAATTACATTTAAATAAAATAACACACCTTATTTTAACACTATTAGTAATTCCTCTAAGAGCTTCTCGTAATACTTTTTAGTAGCTCTATAGGTAAAAGCCTATTTTTTATTAAGTCTATTGTAAAGAAGTGGACCTAGAAATAAAAAGAATCGTGAGGAGAAGGCATGTTTTATTTGTAAATTTTTGCAAACAATATCCTTCCGTCTTTTGTTAGTAAATTGATTGCTGAAAGACAGTGCGGCGTGCTGTTTGAGGATTGTGCTTAATATAAATAATTGTCTTACTGTAAGTACTTTACAGCTATTTCGACGCCTTGAGGGTTGAATTTCTAAAAATTCTTTATTAGTGCTCACTTACATCAGAAAGGAACCCCTGTACCAAATTTCAAGTTTCTAGGTACAGTAGTTTCGGCTGTGCGTTGGTCTAAAAGTCAGTGAGTTAGGTTTGCCCATGGACACAATCATATGAATAATAAAAAAACCGGCCACGTGTGAGTCAAACTCGGGCAATGAGGGTTCCGTACAATATGCTTCGTGAACACACACACAATGTGCAAAAATGTTTTATTCAATTGACTAGCGCTATCTAGTGGTGTTTTAGTGAACTATTTCCCCAGGTGAACTTATTATAGTGAGTTAACCACTTTATTTTCAACAGATAGAATTCTTATTATTTTTCGTGTAATCTTCAAGCAATAAACTATATATTGTAATTTTTTCGAAATTTCAGGCCCAGTAGTTTCGGAGATCAGGGGGGGGGGGGGGGAATGGTCAAATTTTGCCTTCTTTCGTGAATAAAATCAAAAGTATTGATTTTTCCCAAACAAAAAAAATATTTTTGAGATCCTCATAACAAGTCCTTTCATTTGATATATAACACGGTAAGGTTTGCAAAACTTTTTTTTAACATTTTCTATTTGGACCCCCTAAACTGACTTTTATTTAAAAATTATATATATTTACTTTGCCCATCCGTGTTTGGGTCATAGGTTTACACCATTTTACCAAATTTCATTTAATTTGGTTTAGTAGATTCGGAGAAAATCGACTGTGACAGACGGACGGACAGACAGACGCACGAGTGATCCTATAAGGGTTCCGTTTTTAATTTTTTGTACGGAACCCTAAAAACAAGATGGTCAATGTATTCATCTTATGCAAGGTTTTACTGTGGCCAGGTGACTGTCTCACTCCATTATTAGACCAGCTCAATGACTTCATAATATTGTTTGGCCATCTAATGAAACAATGAAAAAAATCGGCTAAGTGCGTATCGGGCGGGCCACGCGCAGTGTAAGGTTATTCCAAAAACAATGACAATGCGGCCAAGAAAATGATGTCACTTTAGAAAAATGTTCAATGCATGATTATTAATAAAAACTTTGATGAATCTCATAAATAACGAAATAAGTTTCTCTTAGTAATGTTTTCTTTCCGATAAAGAGAGAAAATCATGACCTTCAAAAAGCAATCGATTGCGTTAGCTTAGTTTACGTCCACGCGAACCCGAAAAAGGACAGACAGACAGATAAATAACCAAAAAAACACATCATCATCATATATTTAAGAACCTTGTTCTTGTCGGTGGAGTATTTATTCCAAAAAAACAAGTAATCCATTTTACCTTTGAGCGTACGGAACCCAGAAAACTCTTTGCTTAGAAAATGAAAATGCAGACGGTAGAATCTTTACAACTCGCGCTTGAGCACAGAAACTAATCGATAACATCGAGTAATCAGAACAGAACAGGATTCAATAAATAAGTTAATCTGCGCAGGAAGCGATAAGTACGGCTGCAGCCTGCGGCCTCGGAAATAGCTGATGTACATGAAAGATGCAACAGCACAGATCAGCGTTTGCTACTAATAAATACAAAAATTTATTTACCTATTTTTTTTTCATTTTTAAAGTACATGTTGGACCTCAATCTACTTATTAACTAGGGCAGACTGTTATTATAAACATATAGGTACTTACAGAATAAAATTATATAAATAATGTGTGGTAAAATCATACATAATGTATGGTCATAATTGTATGAAAGAGACATTTTGAAGGGAGAGTTCTTTTGGCAATATGGCTGCTGACAGAATATACACTTACGCGAAAAGCAACGACAATGTGACCCATGGAACCCAATGGGAACTATTGAGCCCGATGGGAGTATCCACGTAAATTATAGCCTAATATGTTTCTGAATGTGAAAGAATTTTGAAAATCGGTCCAGAAGTTTCGGAGGAGGATTCAAACAGTCAAATCTTTCCTTTTTACAATATTACTATAGATAATTGCAGTATAGTGGAGGTCCTTGTAGTAAATTGTTTGCACAACTATTAATGAATGGGAAAATATTTAGCAGAATACACAGATTTCATTTTCTCCGATAGCATCGTTTCTCCAGATATGAATAGCCCTCCGTCGGAACGCGGAACGTCCGCGTGCCTCTATTTATCTATTTTATTGCAATAAATTAAATGTGAGTCCATTTGCGAGATGCGGAGATAAGGTATGGCCTCTAACAATGTAATCTTTTTACCATAAATAGCGTGATTGGAGATTTGCATTTGAGTAAGGCGGCCGTCAGTGGCCGAGCTAATTGTGTTCAGTTAGGCCTGCTGACCAGTAATAGACTCTACGAGTAGTGGTACTTATTGGTAATGATTAATGGGAAATGTTATTACCTGCCCATAACATAAAGGCAAACACTAGAAATGGTAGCTTGAAAGTTAGTCGAATGGTTTAAGACTTCTATGTAGCCAACTAAGGCGATTAACGTGGTAAAATATTACTCGATAGATATAAGGAAACCATTTTGACTCGACAAGAAGGAGAAGTTGACGATATGCGTGCTAATAGTTTAACACTGGTGCTTGAAAACTTAAGGAAGTGGAGAAAGAAGGAAGAGTCAAAAAAATCTCGGGTTTTGTCTAAGTATCACGGATTAAGACACCAGGAAACGCTGTTCCAATGTACATTGTATTTAAAAAAATGAATAATCTTGTAAATTATCTGCTGAAACTATTCTGATTCGAAGTCAATTATGACGGATACGCAAATATTACCCCATGTTGGCCAAGATGCAAGTCTTACCTATAATTGATGCTAACTAAAAAACAATTGTTCTCGTATAAGTTTTAATATATTACTAGTAGCTTTTTCTTGTAGTATTCTTGTTTTGTCAGGTGTGCATACGAATGAAAATAAGAGGAAGTCTTTCTTTGCAGTAAAATGTTATCTGCCATGCGGACGTCTGCAACTTTCCAGATTAAGTAACTCAAATGGCGATGATAGGTCAGTTTCATTTATTTTTCTTCAATCGTAATTGTTTCATCAATGATTTAAGTACCTACTACTTTAATGAATGCCCATCGGAGAAGCTATGAATCCGTGGATTGCAAGCTTTATGGGTCAGTTAATTGTACTATCCTAGCTATTTCATTGTGGAATCCTTTTGCGTTTAAAGGTTTTAAGAGCCATCTCCCTTAATGGGCTATTAAGGCTCTGAAGCCAAGCCACCTGCTTTCAACGCGAGTATCCTGGTTTTTATCGTGCTTAAATTTATTCTTGATCAATGCTCGTACCTCTAAGGTTTAGTGCGTAATTTGCATAGCTCTGGGATTTATAGATTAGGTTTGCGCGTGCAATGTCCAATTCTTAAAATATCGATGATCATGTGCGGTACATAGGATCTTAGAACGGCAAGTTGTACAGTTTGTCGATACTCACCTCACATTTACAAAAGGAATTTTAAATATGGTAATTAGGACACACTCTATATTACGCAAAAGCAAAGTTTGCAAATAACACTATTCAAAATAATTATGCTTCGTCTTTGCAATGAAAATTATATTGTAATTGAAAGGCTTTTTATGTATCGTCCTTGTTTAACACAATATGGGAGGAAGACCTTCTCAAGTCGGAAGATTTAAGCATCGCACTATCTTCTTCATCTTCTCCTGTCAACTAGCTTTAGAAGTATTTAGTTGAATTTTATCCCTCTAGTGAGTATCCACTCGTATACTTCGTTTTGTTGAGCTAGTTGGGAATATTCGGCATGAGAGGTGTGGCATGTTCTGATCATCTTCTTTTGAATAAACTTGTTTCTTAAGTAAATTCTTTTTAAAATAATTAGTTCGTCTGGTTTATAATTGAAACATTAGAGATACGCATTTTTTTGTCAATCAAACAAAAAATAATAAAGATATAGCCCGTTAATGTTCTCGTGACATCACTAACCGATACACTTTTTACGGCCTATTGTGTCATGAGCCACCATTTCTTCACTTTGATGTGCTTTATCTTTATGATCTTTTATTTGAATGAAAAAAGAAAAAATACGTATCTAATATTTTCCAATAATCTAAAGACGGACTAATTATTTAAAAAAGTTTTTTAATGCAACATTACTATTTGAATTTAAGGACTAGTAAGTTGAGCCGCCATTCCTTTAATTTGATGCGCTTTATCTCAATGACCTTTTGTTTGATTGAAAAACGAAAAAATACGTATCCAATATTTTTCGATCGTAACTAATATTATAAATGCAAAAGTGAGTTTGTTTGTTACGCTTTCACGCCGTATCTACTGAATCGATCATCATGAAATTTTGCCTTCACATAGTTTAGGATACTGAAAAGGACATAGGCTATATATCACGCGGGCGGAGCCGCGGGTAAAGCTCGTTATCTATAAATCTTTAAGACGGACTAATTGTATTCCTACTTGTACTTCAGGACTAACAAGTCTTTCTTGCAGGTCATTTTGCGAAGTGAACATTCTGCTGTAGTATCTAGAAGTTATCGATTGGCTGTACCGTGGGTGGCTTGTCGCCCTCCGGTGTTGCGAACTGTGAGGCGCGCTCTGTGATGTATTTATTACATGCGATAGAGCCTTTTACGGTTTATCTATCATTAAATATGGGTTTATTGAGATTCTTATACATGTTCTTTTGAAATAGAACGTATTACCTCACTCTCACGTTGGTTTAAGTGTTGTTCAGCAAATATACGAACTTATTATCTTGTACGAGTATAAACAGTTTTTTTGGTAACATTTTAATGAGTACTTTTACGTATCTGATAAGTAATTTATAAATTACTTGCAATTTTACCGTGACTTCGTCCGCGTAAATTATAGCCTGTGTCACCCGCAGATAAATTAGCTTTCTTTAAGAGAAAGAGATTTGAAAATCCGGTCAGTAATTTTGGAGCCTATTCTATGCAAATAAACAAACACTAAAATATTTCCTCTTTATAAAATTAGTATAGATTTATTGTTAAGAAAAACCGGCCAAGTGCGTGTCGGACCACGCGCAGTGTAGGGTTCCGTATTTGCGAATGATAACTTTGAGTTCACAATGTTCACACTCGCACCTCACAGTTTACCGACCAAAAACATCAAACAATGACAGACAGACGGACAGATAGACAGACAGACATGGCGAAACAATAAGGGTTCCTAGTTTACTACGGAACCCTAAAACCCTACGTTACTAGTTCAGATAGACACATATATCGATGATTTATACTTTCCCTAACCTTCTTTACAGTATGTGTACATAATTTTGATTTTGATTGATTTTTTCTTTGCTTCGATAACGGGCAAACAAAAATACATAGGTATTTATTTTCATAAGTATATTTCTTCCACGCTGGACTGAAAGAAAACGTAGAACGTACTCTGCTGCTTCTCCTCCCGCGCAGATCGTCAAAACTGATTGAGGGATGGGCGTCAAAAATCATGTCAATTGGCGATGTGGCTAGCAACCCATCACTATTTTAATTCCGTTCTCTCCTACAAGCTCACCAACAAGCTAAAGGTGGCCTTAGATTTTACAGACCTGGGCTCTGTCTACCTCGCAAGGGAAAAAGACGTGATTGCATGTATGTATTTTCATAAGAAGTAAGAACAAAAGAAATATTTTTTTCTTCACTTATTTCGATTACCTCAAATAGGAGTGTAACAAAAAAATTATAGAGTATATAGTTAGATTACCCAAGTGCTATCGATCATATTTTTTTGCAATGCTAGTTTTTAATTCATCTTTTAACCGACTTCAAAAAAGGAGGAGGTTCTCAATCGCCTGTATGTGTTTTGTATACTTATTAAGAAATTAAATCTAAGTAGAAAAATCATTTTAAATAAACAAGAATTCAACATCCACAATCCGAACAAAAAGACTACGGCACAACGGGCCCTACGCTTTCAAATAAAAATGCCATTATTTAATAAACCGTATCTCTGGCCGTCAATTAGAGCCGTTCTAGAGAGAGGCACTAATCCACAGATAAGCTGATCCTTGTATTAATCACGTGGTTAAAACTAATTAATTTATTCGGTGCATTCGTATTGCGTTATCGAGATCTGGAAGTAAAGAAGCGCGTACATTGTGAACTTTCGCTTCTCGTCATTTAAATATTTAAATAAAGAATCCGACAGCCATATGGACTTTTGCAGACATTAGGTACATTGCTTTAGACGCCCCGGAGAAGACTACGAATCCAATGACAACTTACACTTCAAAATGGCAAGGCTTTAGGAGGAAACAGTTACACAATGCAATACAAATTCTTTATTGCACCATTACAAGTACAAAATAAAAGTACACAATATAAAAATTGTGCAAGAGGCGGCCTTATTGCTTACGCAATCTTTTACAGGCAACCTTATTTACGGAAATAGAGAGAAAACTGTAAAAGAACAGGTGGCGCAGCTAGAAGCAAATGGAACCGACATTCTCACATAACCTACTTATATTTCGATTTTTTTTCATATTCCGAACTATATTCCCTGGCGAAAGTGGTTCAGTATGATCAGTATGGGTACGTTCGAGAATATGGAAAAATTACAGTTGTATTTTTAAAAATATTTAATGAATAAAATATAAATAAACATATAGGGACAAATCTCACAGATTGAGCTAGTAAGAGTAAGTTGTGAAGTTGTGTCAGTGATAGCTAACACAACGATACTATATTTTAATGGGTTTATGGGTCTTGGATATTTATCTTTATAGGATAATCTGAAAAAGACCGTTTTCATCAAGGTCTGAACGGGGATCGAATCCGGGACCTCTCATGTCGCAGGATAGCGTGTTAACCTAAATTGACCACATTCTAAATTGAACAGATTATCAGAAGGGTTTTTCATATTTCGACATGTGTTCATTGGGGAAAGTTGTTCAGTATAGGTACGTTCGAGAACTGACCACACTTTTTTTTTAAATATTAATTCTACGTCCATGTCTTCGCGTGGATGTCGTAGAAGGTGACTTAGGAAACACAAGCTAAACAAAGCTTATAACTAAACATAAAAGAGACCTCTCCAACTCGTTTGGCCAGCGTGGAGAGGGTAGGTCAAATCCTCTGACTGCTCTGGCTAATTATGGCTCTAGTAGTCGTGCTCCAGCAGTGGAGACTAAAAGGGACCTGATGATGATGATTTATTTTCAATTGTGTGTTACAATTTCAACATCAACGCCTTTAGTGCGCCCGCTCCTTTATATATTATATATGGGAAATATCTGTTATATATCATTTCGTCTAAAACCTCATTGATTACATTTGAATCGTCAAATGTGTCAGTTTGTAGCTTAGACGAAAGTACCTAGAAGTTTTTAGTTTAAACTTATTTGGTTTGTAGTCGTCTTTTCTGCTGTTGCTCACGTCACTTATGTTGATTAACGTCAACATTTTATATTTCAATCTATGTTCATTGGGGGTTCAGTATGATTATTATAGTATGTTTGAGAATATGGCCAGGTAGGTATAGGACCCTTATATTTATCAAAACAAATAACTCTACGAATACACACCAATAAGAGATTCATTAATTCTATTTAATATTGCAGTCGATTAATTCAGCACCCTTTAATGTTTTTGTTAAAATCATATCTGATTCAGTTTAGTCCCTGCGCCTCACTTGCGCTTCTAGGTCATCAAACCTGCTGCAAAAAAGCAGACATGATTTAGGATGACTCACGTTTAATAAAATGATAATCATTATATATCAACCATTATCTCGGAGAAGTGATCGTCCGCTCGGATGAATTAATACAGTCTTTTGGTGTTTAAACGTTTCAATTTTTTACCGTTTTGTATATAGAAAGGTATTAGTTCTAAAGTTATCACTAGATGGCGGTAGTGGTTGTCAGAGGAAATAAAATTACGCACGAATATTGCTAAGCTGTAATTTTTTTTCCATATATTTGTTATATAGTTTGTATGTTACAGCCATAGGCGTTAAAGAGATGTATCAGTGAGGGACAATTGTAGATAACAGCAAAGCTTTTTAAATAGAATATCATGTAGTTATTGATATTCATTAAATTAAGTATGTCCTCATTGAAATTGTCTGCAGCATATATTTGATTAGCTACTAAAAATGAGTTTGTTTTGAGTTAGAAAAGGTTAAGAGTCCCACGTAAAGCCGAAATCCCATACAAACGTAGTTTGGTTTTAGTTTTACAACAGTTAAGCCAATCTCAACCAATTTTCGTACATACGACCCGATAAGGCATATTGATGTTTATATTCAGATTTAAATTTTAAAAACAATACCTGTACAAAATGACATCGAGTAGAAGTTTCGTATCGAAAACTTCTACTCTACTTCTACTCGGTCCGGTCGTATGTAAAAGTACTCGAATGAAAAACATCGTTGCATGTAAACGCACCCCGTCCTATGCTTGTCATTTGAGATCGAATAAGGTTCCCTGACGAATGTCACGGTGTACAAACCCAACAAGGCAATGTTATTGTTTATTTATAAACTTTGGCCGGCCACAACGCGCTTTTTCCGTCTATCCAGTGACAAATTTATATTTGTCGATGCGAATACGAGAGATAGAATCGGACTGCGATTTATAACAGGCACGCTGATCGATTCTGTAGTGATGTAGGCTTTACTGTTATAGGCGAATTATTCAGGTTCCTAGATCTTTGTTTACTCAGATTTTAGCTAGGCAAGAGACAGTTGTAGTAATTCTTATAGAGAGTTTACTAGTGATAGTGATCATAGTAAATATTCTACTTTCTAGTTCAATTTCTCATCTAGATTGTCAATTCTATCCATCCATTCCTGCGGCCGTTTTCGGCTACGGCGACTGACTGATTCTGTAGTGATGTAGACTTTACTGTTATAGGCGAATTATTCTGATTCCTAGATCTTTGTTTACTTAGATTTTAGCTTTGCAGGAATAATTTGTAGTCGTTCTTGTAGAGAGTTCACTAGTGATAGTAATCATACTTAATGGTCTATTTTCTGGTTCAGTTTCTAATCTAGGTTATCAATTCCATCTATCCATCCCTGGCCGTTTTTGGCTACGGTGACTGACTAATTCTGTAGTGATGTAGACTTTACTGTTATAGGCGAATTATTCTGGTTCCTAATTCTTTGTTTACTTAGATTTTAGCTTTGCAGGAATAATTTGTAGTCGTTCTTGTAGAGAGTCTAGTGATAGTGATCATAGTAAATGCTCTGCGTTTTGGTTCAGTTTCTAATAAAGATTGTCAATTCCATCCTTCCATCCCTAGCCGTTTAAAACTACGGCGACTGACTAAAGGTTTATCAAACGTTTTTGAAAGGCTTCGCCCCTTTCATGGCTTATGTGTACTTTTTATTTGAAAATGTTTGTGTTCAATGCAAGCATAACAGTATACCGCCTATGTAATTTTAATGTATTGAGGAGCGTGGTCTATTTTTATTTGTTTCATATATACAATAGATTGTCAATTAAGTAGTTTATGAAGTCAGTTTTTTATCCGCCAAAACCCGGGCGCAACGTAAAGATTAAACCTTCAAATTGAACGAGAGTACTAAGATTCAAATCGGTTACCAAAACTTACAAGCCGTCCGAAGAAATGTTTATCTAATTTAGGCGATGGAAGTGCGTAGATGTATGGGTAGCAATAACTAAAATTTTCTTTTCTTTCTTCTCTTTTTCAGTCTTACATTTATAATAATTGACTTTAAAAGAATGTAATTTCTTTTTCTCGTTCAGAACTCGTGTTGAATTCTTTAATCGACCTAAATGAATTCCGATTATTCGGTTTCGCCTTTTTCCCCGAAATGTTCTGAATTTTCGACTGGTGACAGATTTTAAATTCTTGCCTTACACTTGTCTTGCCCTCGCTTTTTCTGCTTGTTTGTTTTAATAATGCATGATGCGTAATTATTTTCGTTACGACTTGTCAAAGGAACGGGTTGAGGAGATTTATTGCAACCGAGTAACAAGTAGAGACTGTATATAAGGTTATAGATACGACGTTTGCTGTTGGGAGGCCCACAAGTAATACTGGATTGTGGCCCCTATTAAGACATTACCAAGGTTGAGCTAGCCAGTATAATCACTTCAAATGGGAGAACCCATTGATAGTTATGTGCGCGTTATTTTGATCCGTGGCGCAGCGAGTTCGATCCCCGGTCAGGTCGAGATGGAAAATTATCTTTTTCAGATTGACCTGGGTCTTGGATGTTTATCTATATATAAATATCTATTATAAAATATAGTATCGTTTTGAGTTAGTATCCCCTAACACAAGTCTTGAACTTACTTTGGGGCTAGCTCAATCTGTGTGATTTGTCCGTATATATTTATTATTTATTTTAATTTCTAGCGCTCCCCTTGCGACTGTTACTTAATTTTCATAAATATAAATACATAATTAACTTACTGCTCATTGTGGACCGTTGAGTGTGATTTATTGGTGGCTTGCATACATCTTTATCTTTCAGAGCTTGTAAATTATCAAAGGGTCAACCTTGGCTTCTGCTTTAAACGCCCGTTCACGGGATCTTCCTCAAACAAAGTGAAAAGTAAAGAAAATTAAGAAAGCAGCAAAATAAGTAGAGGTGGAACAAGATCCAGACGATTTAAAGTATGGCATGTAGAGGCGGTTATTCACGTATACAGTCTGTAACTTGACCCTTTACATCTCAGACCGTCAAAATGAACAACTTTTCCTGTAGAACCTATGCTGGGAACTCGAAAACTTCTGTGACTTGCCCTTTCTAATTGCCCGGGCGGCTAAACACTTTTGTATGAAAATTTCGAAATATTTTCGAGTTCCCAGCATTGATCCCATAGGAAAAGTTGTGCAAATTGGTGGGTTGAGTCAACCCTTTAAAGGAATGTTGAAGGTCAAATTGATCCTAAATAAAACCTGCCTGTGTATGTTGGCGGTGATTTGTCGCTCCCCTAGACCCGCACCCCGAGTATGGTGCCTACTTTGCACATAAGTAAGCGGTAGGCCTACTTATCTCTCCAGCGGTTGAATTAATCTTATGTATGATAGAGTAATATATGCGCGCACATATGTCGCTGAGCCGTTTACTCGCTTAATGGGGCCGAGTATTTTTATTTTCCGCTGCTTATGGCGGTTGCACAAAAACAAGTAACGCTCCAAGTAGTTATAATAAAGAACGTAATTACTTAACCTGTCCATCAGTAAGATGGACGGCTAACATCACCAGTTGCGACTGCAGCGCCACCTCGTTTCTTCGAAGTTTAAATTGGCGAATCTACATTCGCCATATACGGCGACGGTGGCGCCGCGGAGCAAAAACTGGAGTCGCCTAAGTAAATACAAATTTCAATTATCATTAAATGTTTTATTTCATCTTCGAGTTTTTGGATTGTACGAGCGTTGTTTAAGTGAATGCGCATTATTATGGCTTTTTGCGCGGCCGCCTGCGGTGGTCGCCTTTTTCCGTGTTGTGTTATATTGTTTTTGATGCGCATACGCATCAAGTGCTTGCTTACAAGCTGAAGCGATTTACGATTGCACAATTCGTACATTTTAATCAAGCCCGGAGATACGGTGGGACTCAACGTTTTCCCAGAAATATATTTTAGGGACCAATATAATTTTTATAATTTTATAAGTTGTGAACTTGTGTCGCAGGATACTAACAAAAAGATACTATATTTTATTATTTTATAACAGATACGAAAAGATACTTATACAGTGTGTTTGGTTTAAGTAGCGATAATTTAAGTTCATGATCTCAAACACGAAAATGAACAACTTTTATACTATGACCAAAGTCTGAAATCATGTCAAAGATCAAATCAAATTGTCAAGGTCAAAAATATCTACGAGCTTTTCCATAGTACGTTGAATACTACTGAGTTTGGTACCATACTATTTTTCTTATTTTTCTTGATTTCAGGCTGCTCAAATTTCCATTTTCGTGTTGAGAACACGAAAATGGAAAACTACAAACATGAATTTTAATTTAATTATCGTTTTTGCAAAACCAAACACATTGTATAAGAACCTAAATGAAATATAGTATCATTGAGTAATCATACTGCGACACAATTTCACAACATACTGTGGGGCTAGCTCACTCTGTGTGATGACATCTATATATTTATTTATTTCTTACATCTTGTAAGTTTTTTGAACGAGTCTTTTTCTGAACAACGATCCTGGCTACGTCCCGATTTTGATTTCCAATACATTTTTTACTCGCGCCTTCTCGCTTCCAAGTCGAGGCTCGTAAATCTGGCGCCAAAATGAATGAACTCCTGTCCACTTTTTTAGCTCAATGAGTGCAAATTTCCCGTATATATTCATTCGATTACTGGTAAAGTTTCTTAAGTGGTTTTAATTGATGACATAAAGGAATAATTAACGGGATTCAATTTTTTATTTTTAATGTCTTATATAGTGAAGTTCGAAAAATCAGGACTGTATATTGATAAAATAAGTTGACATTTATCTTGAAATACTTATGGCATCATTTATTATTCATTTAATACTATCTGCTCGCTTTAGATATATTTTTTATGTACCGACCTATATCATCATCTTCAGGTCTTTGTTAGTCTCCACTGCGGGTGCACGACCCTCTCTGTCTGTACTGCCAGAGCAGTTAGAGGATTTGGCCTACACATCCTACCTATATACATACGTATAACTCTCGGTTTCGTCATGTAGCTGTAAATATGACACAATTACATTTTGTTACCAATGTGGTTGTACATCTTTTCTTATTTTAAATGAAAAGAAATGAATGAAATCAGTCAAGCCAAGCCAAGTAAAGAAATGTCGAAATATTTTTTTTATTTCCTGTTTATGATGCTGGCTATTTTGCCTTGAGAGGTTGCTTGGTTTTACAAATTTCAATGTAGAATACGAAGCCTAAAAAGAATCCGTTGCATTTTCCGCCTTCATGTATCAAATTCCATCACCTACATAAATAATCCCTAGGTGACGACCTTGATAGACTTTTACAATCTGCGCCAATGGAGAAGAAGATTGCTGTCAAAAGTACTCAATATTACTCCCAACTCCAAGCCCAACGTTAAAGCGATTTTACCCGTTATACACGGTGAAATTTTATTCGTTCTGGACTCTTCAAGGGGTGAATCAGCCCGTCAATTTGAAATTTTTTTTCCTATGGAACCAATGCTGAAAACTCAATTTTTTTGTGGCATTTTCATACAAAAATATTCAGTCGCTCGGTCAATTAGCATAGGAACGTCTAAAAATTTTTTAGATCCCATCATTGGTCCCGTAGGAAAGGTTATTGAAATCGACGGACTGAATAAGCTTACAAGGCCCAGAATGAACACTATTTCATCGGGTATATCGTCATAGTATCTTCGCAAAATTAAAACCATGATAGTCATTTAATGCACCTTGCATTTATTTAGAAAACCTAATGAAGCAAAATTTTTATGGTACCTATGTACCTATCCTCTGACTACTCAAGGTAATCTATGGTTCTGGCAGTACAGAGAGGGTCGTGCTCCTGCAGTGGAGACTAGAAAGACCTGATGATGATGATGATATACCTACATTTATATTTTTTGTAACCTTACCAGCACATACAACGGGTTCGTAAATTCATTAGCGTAGGTATGTTTTGTGCCAATTAAGGTTCGTCTGGAGGGTGAACCCGTATGTCGGCTGAGACGAATCGCTAATTGCCGAAACTGGCCAATAACCCGCCCGTGACGTCAGCCGCGACAAATTTAAATATGGAATGCGCGGGCGACGATGAAAAATGAATCTCGTATGGAGTAAGAAGTCGTTTCTTGATTGTTTCATAAATTTGAAGGTAGGCACAAAATACTACTGATTTGAAGTAATTATTTGACAGAATGACCCTGAAGCGTATTCTGTTCCATCTTAGGCTAAAATTCTTATGTCTGTCTGTACGGCCTCCTCTAGAGTTCTCATTTTTCAACCGATTACGTGAAACTTTGTGACCAGGTTTCAAAATTACATACAAAATATTCAGTTTATGGAAAATTTAACAAATTTTTTACAAAAAACAATACCCGACTTTAAACCTATCAATTTGTTTGAATGAGCTTATGAATAAAATGGAAATAAGAAACCGAACGGCATGCGTGTAAACTTTTTTTTTGTTTTTTTTTTTTTTGTGTATTTTTTTCAAAAAGTGCTCGACACATTTCGACACCTATCAAACAAAATAGAATTTCTTAGATCGGTCCAGGCGTCTTCGAGAAATCAGGAAACATACATAAAAAGAATATTCCGACGAATTGAGAACCTTCTCCTTTTTTGAAGTCGGTTAAAAAAATAAATGGCGGAATACATATCATATAAAACCAAGGGCCTTATTTCCTATAAGTAGAAGGACTAAGTCCTTACTCATAGTAACTTTTAGCATAGAAAGAGAAGACAATCTTAATAATCCTATATCACTATGGTGGCAATTCATTATGCTTCAACATAATATATGGTGAAATTTCTGAGAGGTCCGAAAAACTTGATATATTATTTATCTACATTTTAATTGTTTGCTATTGCTACATTAATTTTATTGCGCCGTGTGGTTCCCGGCATAGTAGAATAGGACCACTCCCGTGGATGTCGTAAAAAGCGACTAAGGAAAAACAAGCTAAACAGAGCTTATAAACATCAAAGAGACCTCACCAACCCGTCTGGCCAGCGTGGAGAGTGTAGGCCAAATCCTCTGACTACTCAAGTTAATATATGGCTCTGGTAGTACAGAGAGCTACATTAATTTTATTCTTCGGTTTCCTCCGCGGTTCCGCTTCCTCCGGGAAGAAAGGTATCCTATGACCATGGAGATAATTATACGAGTATGTACTACCTACGAGTATGACTGACTATGAGTCATATAGTGTTAGGTGACATTTCGTCCAAAAAAATTACTATCTCTACGTCAAATGTCATCCAAATCAGCCATGTTGTTGAAGCGCAACCAGGCAGACAGGCAAACAAATAAAGTTTCTTTCTCATTTATAATATTAGTAGGAACTTAAAACGTAAACTCTAAATTTAAGATAAGCATCACAAATCATATTTAAAACCAATATTCTCTTCATTGTCTTGATTGACAGCCTTTTGCTCAACAGTAAATAATAATATTTACTTATTTGGCCTCCTCGTAAATTTTGCGTTCCATTTTCGAAATTCGCAGCATCACCTCTCGAGTTAATTAACCCTTAAACGCCGCTTCATAATCCGTCGGCTCAAAAAGGTACAAAAAAGGCCACTCGATGTCACGTCCAAAACTGGGAACTTTTCATGTTTTTGTGCCGGCTTTTGTGTTTTTTCTCACAGTTTAGAGGCATCTGAAGGAGCACGACTCGGTAACGCACCGCGGACGATGTTATCTCGGCCATTAGGGGGTTAGACAGCATTGAGGCATTTCGACACGTCTAGTTTTTCTGTCCTTTTAACGATTGTTATTTTAGGTCCAACGTGACGGTGGACATTGTCGTGTCCATATTTTGACACACTTTTAATATGCTCTTTACTTTTGTGGATTTGCTTTACAGATTTATGCTATCCAAATAACATAGGTACATACATATTTGTCACGTCTTTTTCCTTTGCGGCGTAGGCTGAAACTAGGTCTAGAAGACCTAAAAGTCACCTTTAACTAAAACAAGTGAAGCTGTTGGGCGTGAAGGTAGAAAACGGAATCAAAAAGTGATGGGATTGTTATGCGCATCGCCTATTGCCATGACTTTTCTGGTTTTTGCTTTACATTCTACGTTTTTCCTTTTCTTCCAGATCAGCTAAACAATCAAGCAATTAAAGTTTGGTAAAATTCCTTCGACTTTTAAATGAAAATGTGTCCGTCTATTATAAAACAGTTACTTAGGTAGATATATAGAAGAAGGCCTATTGGACAAATGGCCTACCTATTCATATATTGAAACAATACCTATATACCTACTTACGTACTTATGACAGAACGTCTTTGTTCATAAAAAAATTTACAGAAATTTATAAGTTTCTAATATTAATGTATTTTTCGTCTAGTTCCTAAAGTTTCTGTTGATTTCCTGGTGCAGCACCACTGAGACCAGAATAGTAGTACCAAGTTAATCGCATACAATATCTTGCAGTACTAAAAAAGCGCAGACAATATAAAGATGTCTCATCTTTGACATCCAATTCCCACGACACTTTGCCTGATAAGCATCGTAAACACTCGTTTTTGCGGATCATAACCGCATCAGTGTTAACACGTAGTGATATAAAACGCCAATAAATGTCGCTTTTTTATGACACATTCTGTCGGATGCGGCTCACGTGCGACAGATTCGGATCGACATGTAGCCATGCGCCACCCTGCCTGGTGGAGCCTGCACAGCATAAGACAACGTCTTAACTAGACTTTTTCTTACATTGTGCTAAGTCATACATAAGATAAGCATGTATACTTATGTATATAGCGACTTGGATTACTTTTTACCCAACTGACCCAACCAGGAGGGTAATGTTTTTCACGCGTATGTATGTAAATAAGAATGTATGTATGTCTGTTCCATTGTTTCCCCCTGTAGCCTAAACGGCTTAACCGATTTTGACGTGATTTTTCCAAGGAGTGTCATAGGCTCTAGTTCTGTGCTCATAGGTTTTAGTTCAAGTTTTGTGGTTGTAGGCTATGTAACGTCAGCGAAAAATTTATATGGCGGACTTTAACTGTCAAAAACAGTTGAGTAGTCTAATCTTTTTTGATCTATAAATAAATATTTTGATTTCTCATTGAATGAAGTAGTTAGATGTAGTATCTAAGTAAATATAAGGAAGATGTAAAGTCAAACGTGTGTGTAATTCTATCTATTTACCAATTAGTAAAAAACTTAAGAATCAACTAACTTGTTATAACGCTTTCCTACAACCTATTAGATCTTATTATCCTAAGACATGTCTTATAGTGTGCACGAGTACGATCGGGCCATTCTTTCACGTGGCGTCAACTTTACAAGATGACGCAGGCAAGTTAATCTAAACCACCATCGCACGACACCAGTCAAAAAGCTCCCATTAGCTACAAAAGGCATAAGTTTTGTTAAAATTTTTGATCAAGTAGAAAATACAAATTATAATTTAGAAACACTTAAATTTACATCTCAAAACCCGACTGAAATTACAATTATGATATATCAGTGTCGCTTTCATGTTTAAGACTCAAGCTAAAATCTATCAAACCAATTAGGCTACAGATTATCAAAGCAAAGACGAGCTCCGTGGCGCAGCGGTCAACACGACTGCCTGTGACACGGAGGTCCCGGGTTCGATCCCCGGTCAGGTCAAGAATTCAAGATGGAAAATGTTCTTTTTCAGATTGACCTGGGTCTTGGATGTTTATCTATATATGTATCTATTATAAAATATAGTATCGTTGAGTTAGTATCCCATAACACAAGTCTCGAACTTACTTTGGGGCTAACTCAATCTGTGTGATTTGTCCGTATATATTTATTTATATGTCAGTAACACAGTAGGTAACAGTAGCAAATAAGTGTCGCAAAAGTATATTTTTTGTAATATTGCTAATGTTCGGATAACTGCTTGTAATATTTCTTATTTCGTATAGGTACTTCGTCTTCGCAAGATCTGTCGCACCGGCTTATCATTCCTTTACGAGGCGCATGCCTTCATCCCCCTTCGCTATCTCAACCACCATCGCACGAGACCACATTGCTCTCATTAGCCACAAAAGTCAAGTAAAGTAAAAAGCATAGAAAGTTAAGTTTAGATAGGTATCTAAATTTTAAAGTAAAAAAAAAAACAATATTGTTCAGCAGCAAGTATTTACTCATTATTGGGATTATTTTACGAGCATCAAAATTAAAAGCGTATTTTTAACAAGGCGAGTTTAGAGTGAACCTTCTCTAACAACGTGGAGTCGGAAGCATCCTTGCGCTGATGATCCAAGCCCATGAACTTTATGTGACTATATTTTGTTCTTTCCGATCTTCTTCCGATCGCGAGAGATTTTTTTATGCTGTTACACCAGCTCATCTTTCTTTCACGTGGCGCATGCCGTCATCCCCACTCGCTATCTCAACCACCATCGCACGAGACAACAATGCTCTCATTAGCCACAAAAGTCATCAAGCCTTTGTCACACATTGTTCCGTGGTCACGTGCAACAAGCGCGCTAACAACGTGTGGAATCCCGGGGAAGCGGAACCAATCCCGCTCTATCCCAAATGCCATTCTTCCATTACCAACATTCACGACAAAAAGCCATCATTATCTCCCTCGATCATCGATCGCTATTATCCTATTTAAAAGCATCTCGATTTGTTCTTGGAGTTTTTTTTACTTTCATCCTCCCGTCGGCGTTTCATTCGGGGCCCCAACAATGGGCAGGTTAAGAAAGATGTTTAAGTGTTTAGTAACGCTGTTTTTTCACAATTTTTCAATTTAAACGGAGTCGTGTCGCTGAAGGGCCGGAAGGTGTCGTCACGGGTTATTACCAATACTAATAAAAGTCCGAGCCACAATAGAGCAGTATCCCTTACGGTGTAATCTATGCGATGACTTAATCTTTAAATACCTTAACAGAAATTCGGCCAGTATGTGTCAAATTTAATGCAAAAAATAAATCATTCAATCATTTTACACTATCATCTCATCCGCAAGAAGATCTGCTTGCTGGACATAAGCCTCCCCCAGCAGTTCCATCATGGGCGAGTTTTGCCTTACTCACCAAGCTTGGCAGGGGTGTTGGTAAGTGCAGTTTGTTGACTACTCGGTACTGACGTTGCTGTCCATCGAAACCATTTTTATGCGAGGGAAGGGTAGGAGGAGTTCATTGAACTGGGGGAACGGGATTAAGGTATTTGGGATGCTCTTGCTCGGATGGATTGGGGATGAGACAGATATTGTTCTGGAGGCCAGGAACGCGTAGGCGATGCCAACTTGCAACCACCGGACGGGCAGTTGCGGATGATACCCCAGACCAAAGATTTACACTAAAACTAGAATAAGCTAACATGATCATGTCTAGTATTTGTCGAGCTCCGTGGCGCAGCGGTCAACACGCCAGCCTGCGACACGGGGGTCCCGGGTTCGATCCCCGGTCAGGTCATGATGGAAAAACGATATTTTTCAGAGTGACCTGGGTGTTGGATGTTTATCTATAATAAGAATATATTATAAAATAGAGTATCGTTGAGTAAGTATCCTGCGACACAAGTTCACAACTTACTGTGGGGCTAGCTCAATTTGTGTGATATGTCCCTATATAAAAAAAAAATACGTATCTAAATAATAAAAAAATGTACTGTTCTATGCTAAACATATTATTGCGAAAGATTCTATGTTTAGATCAATGCAGTTATTAAGCAAATCCAACACCATTTTTACAAATACCATTTGGCATACTAGACTTGTATTGTAGACTTGTATAGAATGTATAAGTAGAGTAGAACCATCACATTCACTCTTACCTTACATTCCAAGTTCAACACCTGGCCACTCAGCAATTAAATAATGTAATTAAAAAAAAATGGGTTGTTAAAACCCGTACAAGTATCCGTAAGCAATTTCACATAAGCATTAATTGGTGCGGCGATTGCAAGCAACGGCGGGAGGGTGGACCAGTCTCGGACCCACACGAAGCGTGAAATCGCGGGGCGCGGGAGCGGGCCCACCTGGCCTCGTAAAGAACTTATTATTTGTTGTCTTCCATACACCATGCTCGTAAATTTCCACGTCAACGTGTGCGATGATGAAAAAAGGAGATCCACGAATCCTTTTCACACCGACTGATACCAGAATAAGCCCCTAAATGTGTGCGTCGGATGCGGAGTGTTCTGTCGTCGAAAAACTTGGTTCTTGTGTGGGTGTGTGTTCACCTATTTAATGTTTAACTTTTTTTAATTTTGTTATTATCTACTGAAATTAATAAATTAATAAACATAACTATTTACACATTTACTCAAGAAAAGAGCGACCAGAAAAGGGTTTTAAAAAATAACAAAAAGGACAATAAAATTTGTAATAATTAATGCCCGTGAAGCATGTTGGCAATAACGCTGGCTGCGTTCCCCCGTTGGATAGCTATGCCCGTTGGGCGAAAAAGCAGTCAGCGCTTTTGTTTTATATTTCTTCTATGGAGGCAAAATAATAAGCATGAATAAAGTATGTACTCGATGCAACAAGGAACACGATTGGAAGATGAGAGAGTGGCTTTAGTGAAAATTTTGACTAAGAAATCTTTTACGGGCTAGGATACATACATTTTACTATCAATAAATGATCAATAATTAATTCATTCTTCATCGTCCAATACAACCAGTCCTGTAATATAATAATTTATTTACGAATATGTGTGTACATTTAAGATGTTAAAAGGTACATTTATTATTTTTGAACATATTCCGCCGAGTTTAATCTCAGCGTGCAAATTTTTAAAACGAAAGTAATATAGATAGGTACCGGCAGATGTAAAACTGAGTCTATTAGTAGTAAGTATCACAGAACCCTAATAAAGAAGGGCTTTGTAAATATGTGGTACCGATTCTCTCCGAAACCATAATGCGCGTGAATAATTTTCAATGTAATGAATTTAGATTGTAATGGCTGAACGCGATTGGTTTAAAGGTTTAGTTGCATTTATTTTAATAAATTTTCATATAGGATGATATAGGACGGGTTTGGCATGGACTTGAACGTGTGATCACCTCCTACGATTCTAAGTCGTTGTATTTATTAATGGACTCCATAACGCTGAAATGATATAACATAGGTCATTAATGATGAAATTGGTTTGTATTTTTAAAAAATTGAACTGTATTTTACACATTTAGACTTTCCATATGACTGCGCATTTTTTCATTTCATTAATGCGTATATTTTCCACCTTTTTTCTTGCGGATCTATTTGCAATTTAGGATTCTGATTCTAACACTAAAATATTGCTAGGTTTTTAGAATAATTATGTATTAGGCCTTATCGCGCTATGGAATTGATAAAGTTTTTTTATTTATTTTTACTTATATTCTGTCGTATTTAACTGCAGTATTCAATTGCCTTCTTTCCGTTTCCTTGTTTCCCGGTGCCTTCGTTCCTGGCTGCTAAAGGCAGTCTCCAATTTTCATCTAACTACTATCGTAAACCTCCAAGCCAGCTTCATCATCATTATCATCATCATCAGTTCTTTGTAAGTTTTCGCCAGCTTTATCTGGTTTCAAATTAAGAAAATCACATTCAAATCCACCCATTCGACAGTAAGAATGGGTTGGACAAATATGAACACATAAATTTAATATAATTAAGTGTTTATTATATTATGTGTTTATTATATATATAATATATGAACACATGCTAAAACTCATTCAGGGGATATATGAATTTTGCGGGTTCCGTTGCCCCCATTCGGAATAAATAATATGAACCAAAAGGGAGATGTCGTTTAATTTTGTTTTTGCGATGCCCTAGATAATCCCGTTGGACTATTTTTTGAACTACTGTTTACATTTAAAAGCTTTTTTTAGCGTTTTCGCCACTTTTGGAAAAAACGTTAAGTAAAGCTCATGTTCTCACTTTGAATTGCAGTAGGTAGTTCAAATTTAAAACTTATTTAGGAACAAAATTTTAAATGATATCTTCGTTTTCTTTCAAATAAGGGCAACACTAAAACTCGAAAAATTCATGCTTCTCTAAGTACAAATAATTTTTCTGTCAGGGTTAAACCGATTTGAATATGTAAGGATTTAATAAGTATAGATAGATTATATTGGTTATGGGACGGGTTTTGGCGAGACGCGTGATCGCCACCTCCTACGATTCAAATCGCTGGTATTGGTGGTCCCCATAAGGCCATAAACTTAATAAATTTATCGATTTTCCAATTCCCTTTTTTGTTATTGGTAATTAACACTCGGAATTCACTGTCCGACCGTCCAACTCGTAATTAAAATGTACAGTATTACAATACTAATGGAAGTTAATTGAACAGAATGAGAATTTAAGGTCTTTGGGAGTCATCGACAGATATCGATGCTGTCACGACGTGTTCGTATATTCTTTTGTGTTTATGTTCGAAATGCAGTATACCACGGGCGTAGCCAAGGAGAGGGTTTTCTTCTAAACCCTCCCCGACATGATAGAATGAAAGTACATACTTACTGATTATTTCACTAATTTGTCTTTTAGTAAAAAATGTACAGTATTACAATAGTAATGGAAGTTGATTGAACAGAATGAGAATTTAAGATCTTTGGGAGTCATCGACAGATATCGATGCTGTCACGACGTGTTCGTATATTCTTTAGTGTTTATGTTCTGAATGCAGTTTACCATGGGCCTATGCAAGGGAAGGGTTTTTTCTAAACCTTTCCCGACATGTAAGAATGAATTTTATTTATGTCATAGGACGGCAAACGAGTAAGCGGGTCACCTGATGATAAGTGATCATCGCAGCCCACGGACAGCTGTAACACCAGAGGTGTGACAAAAGCGTTGCCGGAATTTTTTATTCCCTCCCAGAGGGGAGAGGGGATGGATGATAGTACTGATTAATTCACTATTAAGTTTTTGGATTCGCCCTCTACTATCAGTATTTATTACAGTTAATTCATGCACATTTAGTCATTTTATTATCATGAACCCTCCCTGATATATGAACCTGGCTACGCCCGTAAAGTATACAGAGTGAATATGCTTGTCTGGAATGCACATCATGAAATTACATTTATTCCAATGCACGTTCTGCAAGTTAGGCTCTATTGGAGATTGCCCGTTATGAGTTTTACGTAAGTTTGTTATGTTGATATCTAGGAGTTTGTGCATTTTACACCAACAAATTCTAAATTTATGCAGTTGTGAAATAATGTCTGAAGATTTAGAAATACCTTTTTAGCTGCAACATACAATACTGAAAGCTAACGGATGAAATGATACTGTTTGAGGATTTTGTAAAGCTAACGGAGCAAATAACAACTATTTGAGATTTTTATATGTTTATTGATAAATAGGTAGATTCAAAGATTCAAAAGATTCAAAACGTTTATTCAGAAAATAGGCCCTTGCAGGCACTTTTTCACGTCAAATCACATTTAAAATTATCTTATTAAGTATTATGCATTTACTAATTATTGTTCAAAAGCTACAGACTACTTGCATTTCGGAACCGACCACTGCAGAGAAGAAATGCCGAAAGAAACTCTTTTCAACAGTATAGGTCGCTTACTCGCCTGAAGGGCTTTGTATGATTAATGATTATATTATATTTCTTTCTATTTTACTTTTCTTTTTTTTTCATCTGTTTTCATTTTACAATATCATTACATATTCATTATTTCTGGAACATGTTATGTTTACGATCGAGTGAGCAAATTACAAGAAGTCGGTTAAAAACAACAGAACATGAAGTAGTCTCAAAGAGGCCGACCAGACCAGTCCCCACTGGCAGCACCCGTTCACGAGTTGACGTATGGGTCAGGTATGGTGGTATGTATATGAATTAGGTAGCTGTTTATTAAATGCAATATCGGGAATTAACGCGAAACATACCGTTTTTCTCCACATGTTTTAATTCCCGATAAACGTGCAACGCGAATTTTTATAAGTAGTAGTAGGTAGCTGTGTCTTTCTACAATGCATCAGGCACCTTGAAGTCTCACCCTCATTCGAGCATACCGGAGTATGTTAGATTCATAAATACATTTAAATAAATTTGGCAACGTAATAAACATTGCCAATGGCAAATGACATGCGTATGGTAGACTGCCTGATGCATATAGGAACGTACGTAGATTATAAAAAGATTAATTTGTGAATGCTTAATTTTATACCGAAACTCTCAATATTGCCACAATTCGCTTTTTTCGTTTGTATGGAGATATGTGATATGTGCGTCTTAAGGTTAAATGAAAGATATTTCAAAGCAATTAGTCCGCCTTTGCATATATATGCATATTTTGTAATGTAGTTGTATGATCTAAGCGTACATTTCATTCATTCATTTTTTGTCACTATTTATACACTTCTTCTCCTATCGAGTTGTAGAATGGCAAATGTGTATATTAAATATGTTTTGACCAGCGTTTTGCAACTATGATTGCCCGTTCGTTTGCCTCATTGAGATCCTGCATAGTGCAAGAAGTTTGGTTTTCTAGACACACCAAAAGGTGAGCCATTGATTGGATAGCACCGATATTTATACACTTACTAGCTGTAACCCGCGGCTTCGCCTGCATAATATATAGCCTATGTCCTTCTCAGTACCCTAACCTATGTGTTTGCAAAATTTCATAATGATTGGTTCAGTAGATTGACCGTGAAAGCGTTACAAACAAACAAACTCACTTTTGCATTTATAATATTAGTTAGGAAGTTAGGATTAGGATAAGACTAGATACTAACCTCTTTTCATTATAGCACTGGAATGCGGATTGGAACTCTTCGATACCAGACTGGAGCAGTTCCACCTATGCCAGCGGAATTGGTGCTGGCACTCCTTGACCGCCATCTGTAGACCCTCGAAGGCTATGGCGGCTGCGTCTGGTACTTCGTGGCAGACGGCTCTCTGATCCCTGGTCAGCCCGCCGACGATGCGGCAAGTCAAGGCCGAGTTGAGTTTTAAGTGGTTTGGTAGCATGTTGTCTCGTGAACTGGAACGAAATGTTTCTGGTAAAAAAGTCGAATGTGACATAATATAGTTAAATAAATATAAAGGGACACATCATACAGATTGAGCTAGCTCCACAGAAACTTGTGATATAGGACATAACTCTACGATACTATATTTTATAATAGATACTTATATAGATACACATCCAAGATCTACGCCAATCTGAAAAAGATCATTTGCCATTATGACTTGACCGGGGATCGACCACGACGTATCGCAAGCAGGCGTGTTAACCACTGCGCCACGGAGGTTGTCTAAAGGCGAGGAAGAAGATATAATAGGTCGGGGATAAAGTAATTTCGTGTTTTTATGTGTAAAGTTGTAATCAAATACCTTTGGTAATGTTGTATGTATCTGGCTGATTTAGATACAATCTGAAAGATACAATTTTCAAGAATTATATAGAAATGTACAAAATATTTTCCCTTAATTTTGTAACCGTTTCCTTGATTATTAAAAATGTATCAGATAGACGAAAAAAATTACATTTTAAAAAGTTAATTAAAAAATAAAGAAATTATGTAAAATACGCAGAAAGTGAATTTTGGTATTTATGAAAATACCGCAGTCCCAGTAAGAATAGCACAAAGTTGGTTTAAGCGTTTTGTGTCTGAGAATTTAGATGTCAAAGTTACACCTCTTTTGTATGGACGGATAAAATCTTCATACAAAATACGAAATTACTTTCTCCCCGACCTAATATATAGCACTGCATCTATCTAGAATTGTAAGTTGACGTCGCTTGGAGAAAATGTCTGTCCAGTTTGTTGCCGCTTCATATGCAATCCGCATTGGAAGTGGCACTAAACTTAGCCATAAGTTAATTACCGAAGTCAACAATTTTTAGTTGTGAAAGCAAAAATTACAATTGTTTGTTTTTTTTTTATTTTTGTATGTGTAAGTGGCCAACACAACAGATTTTTCAAGCTCCCTTAAGGCATCTGGCATAGCTTAACGACTGCCATCAACGATGACAGCCGGGACCAACGGCTTAACGTGCCTTCCGAAGCAAGGAGGAGCTCGAGATATTTTTATGCCACTTGCGGTCACCCATCCAAGTAGGGACTGCACCAGCGGTTGCTTAACATACGTAAGCACTCATAGAGCTCACACCGACTGGACCATCGGTTTTAATAGAGTTCAAAGATACCTATATTAAATAAAAGTCTGAATCTTAAAATATCGCATCATTGCAACGATGCATCTTGCTACTACAGCAAAAAACATGGGCAAAAATAGCTAAATATACCTAAGTATTTCTATAAAAAATACAGGGTTCGTGTGTGTTTGTTTATGTTTATTCGGTCGTTTTTCTGTCAAATTAAACTAAAACAATGACATAATTTTCACTTAAAGTTACTTCAGGTAGTTACAGTTAAATAGCCTAGTTAATTAGCTTTACTAATATATTACTATACTTTTTGATCGAAGTTAACCTCAAACTAAAGAAATTGCGCATAAGTATGTTAATCTGCAAGCTTAATCTAGTATTTTGTAATCACTATCACTACATATTATAAAACAAAGTCCTCCGCCGCGTCTGTCTGTCTGTCTGTCTGTTCGCGATAAACTCAAAAACGACTCCACGGATTTACATACGGTTTTCACCAATAGATAGAGTGATTCACGAGGAAGGTTTTAAGGTATAATACATGCCCGGACGCAGCCGGGTAGGGCTGCTAGTAAATTAATAAAAAACGATTTAAATAAAAAATAATCAATTTCGCAACGTTTGTTCCACTTTATTTTTATAATAAAATGTGTCAAATGAAAACGTACACTATTCATTAATAGTGGAACTAATTTACGTTATAAAAGCAGATTATGTCACATTAACATCATAAATTATTATCTTAAGATCTACACGTGAGTTATAATAAATAACTATATTTTTATTACTCCAAACAAGCCAATAATGTGTTCTTTTCTAAAATATCACTAATTGGGCACTTTAATATAATTAAAAGTCGTTATAATTAATTTATTCTGAGCGAGATGGTATCGCCTCAAATAGTTTGTACCGAACAATTTGTTTAACAGCTTCTGAGCTTGGATAAATATTTCTTAGGTCGTGGTGGATCCAGAATTTGGGTTTGGGAGGGCCTAGTTGATCAACCCTCCGATGAAACACCTATTTTTGTTTGTTTTTCAGAAATCACACGTCAGAGCTAAATAAATTCTCATTATTTTATAAGAATGTTGTTCGTTTTAAACCGTCTTCTAAAAAGGAGGAGGTTCTCAATTAGTCAGAATCTTTTTTTATTTGAATGGAAGAAAGTGATATGGGGTCGGAACAGACCCCATATAAAAGTGGGAAAGGGTAAGAAAATAGAAGAGGTTTCTATATCAAAGATTATGGATCCAAAATTAGAGAAATACCTAAGAAGATAAAGATTCTGCATAGGCGGGTATCAATCAAATTTTAAAAAATATTATACAATGTCGATCCCAATTAGTATAACTGGGATAAAGTAAACAAGAAAAAAAGCTATGTATGTTAATTTTATGCTATTGTTGTATTCAAAAATATTCTATTATTCGATTAAAATGTTAGATAGATAAAAATAATAGATTACTGTTGACGGATCGGATTAGCGTAACGCTTTAGTTGTGAATTTGTTGACGTCTAAATCAATTTCATAAAGTGCGTAGCGGAAAGTTAAATTTTAAGTTAGCCTGGTTAGTACTAAAATGTAATCTGAAAAAAAGGAAACATTTGTTTGTTTGTTTGCATCAAATAGGCTTTGAAGTTTTTTCAAAATTCTTTCACAGAAAGCCAATTCATCTGCGGTTAAAATAGGCTATAAGTTATGTTGAAGAAGTTTTTTATTTTGTTTTGTTTATTTGTTTCGTCAACAATTGTTACAATATAATATTCAAATATATACAAACCTAGTTAAAAGTTTACTAATTGTACATACTTTTATAGACAAACACTGCATGCATACTGATTGAGTGAGTGTAACGCCTTAATTAACACGCCGTGTACCGGCAGAGTAGAATAGGACCACTCCAAGTCATCCCGTGGATGTCGTAAAAGGCGACTAAGGAAACACAAGCTAAACAAAGCTTATTTACATCAAAGAGACCTTTCCAACCCGTCTGGCAAGCGTGAAGAGTGTAGGCCAAATCCTCTGACTACTCAGGCTAGTATATGGCTCTGGTAGTACAGAGAGGGTCGTGCTCCTGCAGTGGAGACTAGAAAGACCTGATGATGAACGCCTTAATTACGCCAACTTAAAACAAAAAGAAAGTTTATCAACTAATCAAACAGAAAACAAAAGAAACTAAGTAGAAGTTGCGGGACAATTGCAAAAAAGTAAGGAATATGCCGTGATTTATGATTTATGATTTATTCCAATTCGAAGCTCCCGTGGCGAAGTATATAAGTAGCGTGTTCAGATATTTTAGGGGGACGTGAGCCCCTCAGATCATGGATACACCACTGTTCACAGGCATTTCACGAGGAACTAATAAGTTCTCAACGATTTTAATTAGTGTTGAGAGGGGATCGGTGGTTTGTTTCCGAATAGCTCGAATACTTAAGGTAACGGGAAATAAATTTAGCGGTATTTATTGTTATCTATCGGTAACATACTAGTTTGGAAAAATACCTACTTGAAACGTCTCTTATAGGTACTTTATTTTAATCGCGTAACAACATTTACTTTGGTCATGCATGGATGGCAATAATTGAACAATAATTTGTCGTGAAATATTAAGTTTAGCTTGTTTTTCCTTAGTCGCTTTTTACGATATCCACGAGATGACTTGGAGTGGTCCTATTCTACTACTTCTACTTCTTTCCTCTGACTACCAAGCTAAATATGGCTCTGGTAGTACAGAGAGGGTCGTGCTCCTGCAGTGGAGACTAGAAAAGACCTGATGATGATGATGATATTAAGTTTCAGAAATGCCAAATTGAGTATGTAATGTAAAACTAGATAGATTTTCATGGTAGGGTTGTTCTTTAGTAAATAATATATTTCGGAAAATAAATCATAGACGAAAACGCCACCAAGAAATATTGACACATCTGCAATTAAATAATCGACTTGACCAAAAGCGCAGCTTAGGGCCCAATTTATGATTCATTTTATGTTTTTGTTCTTGATCTACCTTGACTCATCTACCCTAAAGGCAAAGATATGGCCACACATAAAGCAAGCTTATACAGAAGAAGCTTAATCACTCTATTTATGTTTCAATAGATGGCGTTAGTAGATAGAATTTCATCACTTGATACACGCATTTCACTTACATATTTTTTTAACAAAGTAATTCTGTAGGCATTTGTTTTAAAAACAAAGTTAAAATTAAAATCTAGAAGTGTTATAGTTTTTTACAGAATTGCCTAAAAGTAGCGTTATGTTTCGGACCTAAGGTATGTAAGACATTTATGTACCTATGTTAGAATCTTTATTCGACCATTCCTAATGCAATGCAATGCAAATTTGGGTGTGACTATACTTACACTCAAATATGTTAGAATCGTTACATCACCGCGCGTACACGACACAGGCTATATTTTTTGGTAATGCAGTCGTGTTTTCATTTTGAAACCTATGATATATGAATAATTCTGTATATAAACAGGACTTAGCACGAATCTCACATTTATATGATTCCGCTGACGTTGAAAAAAAAAAGAACAGTATAAGTAGTGTTCGACTGGTTTCGCTCGACTTTTTAACAGTTTCATCACAAATGCCATTGAATAGCCAGAAGTTCCTTACAGTGTAGTGTGCCCTCGATGGGCCTTGGCCTTTAATGGGTCACGGAGGGAAGTGTCACATCACATCCATAAGCCGTCATCTCACGTCTCCCGATATCAGATCAACGCGGGACATAAATTTGATAAGAACTCTACCTTAAACTTAGACAGAAATAGACAATTTTGAGGCTAAGGACCGTGTTGCAGTTAGGTTACTCTTTGTCGCCCGATTTACACACCCAGAAGGAGGGTAATGTTTTGCGCATGTATATGTATGAATATATGTATATTATGTATGTTTAGATGTAACTATGTATGTCTATTCCATTGTTGCCTCCTGTAGCTGAAACAGCTTGACCGATTTTAAAATGTGACTGTTATTAAATTTGTATTTTTCCCAGGTGCTGATCGATTTCAAAATGCAAAAAAAATCAATATGGCGTACGTAAACTATCAAAGACTCAGTCAGTTTTTTTAATAATTCACTTGTTAGATAAATAGTAGATGTGTGAAGCGCTTTTATTTTGTTTTCTAAACGTGCTCGTTGAGTACACAGCCTTATCAGAAGAGCAGTACAAGGAAGTAAGGCGTGTGTGGATGTGTGGTACAAAAATTGTAGATTGATGGAAGCACATATTTTTTAATACAATAAATAGATATAATAAATGATTATTTTGTTACGTTCAGCTGCTAAATTCGGAATTACTACGTATTTAAATGTTTAAAAACTCTAGAAATACTACTAGTTTTCTAGAAAAAGAGCTAAACTAATTCTTAGGCTCGAAGGACCATTTGTTTGAGTAGGAGCCCTTATTACTGCAGATGCTAGGAATCCCTACTGCGATGTAAATAATAAACCGATGTATCAGAGGACTGTATATAATATGAATTATTTAAATACAAGCTTCGATCGCCCCACAAAATCTACGACGCGTTCTCGCTCGGAGCGCAATAGAAGTGGAGTGCCTCCGTATAAACCGTGTTGAAGTTAGCGGCGCCTGCGCAGTCCTCCGCCCGTCTTTGTCGATGGTGTGAGTGTTGCCAGCACCAGATGACACTAAGTAGGTGTTAAAATTACGAAAAAAACTAATATTTTTGAAATAAATATGACGACAAATTGAAAGTGAAGGTAACAAAAATGCTTTTAAAAAAGTGAACCCTGGGATTTTCGTATCGAGGCTCGTAATGTATAAAAACATTATTAGACCCAATTCGAACATTCTATCTAGTTAGCGGCTAGGCCAATATTAATGAAACATATCTAAGAACCATCGCCAAAAAATTTGTTTTAAAGCTATAGTGCCAAAGACAGACACACAGAGCGGTCAAATTTATAACGCTCCTTTATTTGTATGGGGGTTTAAAAACAATAATTGTTATATTTCCAGCAATAAATGTTATTTTTGGAACCCTACTGGTACCAACTCCCATAGAGACCGTATTCCCATTCAACTAGTAAATTGTCTAAGGCACACTAAACACTAAGATAAACACAGTTTTCCGAGTTGACTTAACTGTCGTGTTTCCAGTTCCCACGCCGCGGGCCAATTGCTGTCTTAATGGACTTAATGAAATGTTACACAAATGACTTTGTGCATGAAAACAGAATTTTTCAAACTCTACCGTGATTTCAGAAATTAAGGTTCAATAGTTTGAGATAAGAGCCATTTGGGGTGGCCATTGCTCAAAGTCACACTGGGTCCGTGAGGCGCATAAACTTTTTACATGTAAAAAGTTTAAGCGCCTCACGGACCCAGTGCAGCTTTGAGCAAACTGCAGTTTAGAGCCAAAAGCTGATTGCTTTTATCAAACTTTCGATAAAAAGGAGATTCGATAGTTACAGGAGAGATAAATCCTAACTAATATTATAAATGCAAAAGTGAGTTTGTTTGTTTGTTACGCTTTCACGCCCTATCTGCTATATCGATCATCGTGAAATTTTGCATACACATAGGTTAGGGTATTGTGAAGGACATAGGCTATAATTCACGCGGGCAAAGTCGCGGGTAGCAGCTAGTGATGATATATAGAGAAAAAGCAATATAAGTGTAGTATTGTTTCGATATTTTTACCCAACATTATAATTCTTACTATAATTGCTACCTTCTTCTTCTTCTGTTTTATATCATGGCCTCCACCGAAATTTCAGTGATTCTGCCAATGTCCAGTATAATGAGATACTAAGTATCGGTGTTGTACGGTAAAGTTTTTCCAAGTAGCATCAAAGATGGCGTATGTTCTTTGATGCCTCCTGGGAGCTTCTGGCGGCAAATCTATACGAGTCCATTTATCAGTCCACTTTAACTATTTCACAAATTGTTCATGAACACGAGTATTTATAACACCAAACTACACCAATTTCATATTTTAAAGTCCACTAAAATCAATTTGCAAAATTGTCTAAGGCAAACTTCAAATGTACCCCTTGACTTCCCACCACAAACTCCTCTGGTACATATAATGTATTCAAATATACAATTATATTTATCATGAATCGTCACTTGCTAACAATTTTAATACGATAGATTAACTAAATGTACCTGCTTTTGGTTAATATGATATTTATTGTAATGACAGGGTTTTCAATAAGTGAAAGATTTATTTGATTAGAAAAATCTTTTATCGCTTGACTTATAATGCGAATAGTTTAGCTTAATTCATTCATGACTCAGAATCTGTAGGTTTTAATGTAGTAACTTCTTTAATAGTATGTACAGCAATAACATAGTTTCACGTTACAATGTATGTTTACTTAAGTATTTGTTTTAAATACTTCATTCTGAAATACTTATCTAAGTTAATTATTTATCGAAGTTATTATACTTATATGCCAAAAATAAATAAATAAAGTGTTTTCAAGATCTTCGAATACGATGATCCACACAAAACAACACGAGTCGTTAAACCCGGCTGATCCAATTAAAACCCGGCGCAAAACTTAATAATTGCTTTAAAAATTCCAGTCGATGAGACAAAAACAATAATTCCGCACTTTAAGAGTCGCCGCAAGAAATAATAAATCCTCGCTGAACGCTACGATACCCATTCAGAAAGGTTATTTCAATACAAATTACAGCTACTTGCGTTGCTCGGCTGCCGTGCCGACAATTCTGCAAATATTTTTCTCTTCTCTAACCCTTAAATTACAAAAGTGACATCCTTTATCACTAACAAACGAAACTCTACCATAACACTTAGTTAATAAAGCTTGAAACACAATGCAATTGTTATTTGATTACGACGTTTCGAATGGTACAGTCGCGCACTGATTGAAATTCCATGTACCAACAATGTCTATCTGTATTTAATACCTATTTGTTCAATTTATAATCTAAAACGTAAAAGCTCAAGATATATCGCTGATTTGTTATATTGTTTTATCTTTAAAAATGTTACCCACCAAGCCAATTAGTGCGATAGTGTTAAGAAGCGCATAAATCGAATATCTACACTATTTTGTCGTAGGATAAACTGGCATTTTAAAAGGTTTTATTCGAGCTTCTGTGTAATAAATAACTTTGAACGTTTTAAGGGGAATTAAAAATGGAGTTTACCAGGCTTGGCAGCTAATTGCAAGTTATTGCGCAAAGGTTGAAAAATAAAATATCTAATACATATTTGAAATATTTTATATGGTTGTATATTATTGTATGTATTGTTTTACTATACTCATAACAAAACTTAACGTAAGGTTAGGTGACGCTAGTTCTAATTCATATCATATTCTCGACCGTACCTATACTGATCATACCGAACAGCTTTCCCCATAGAATATAGGAAGAAATGTGAAAAAAAAATTGACAAATCTCTCAATCACTAATCACTCATGCTCAGTTGATTAGCAGTTTTTTATGGGGAACCCATTTATTTTTTAATTTTTGACCTATATTCCTTGGGAAAAGTTGTTCAGTACGTTCATCTCGGACGTACTATACTGACTGATCATAGTACAACAACCTATATGATCGAGAATATGGCAAGGTATATAAGTTTAGTATAACAACGGAAAGAGTTATATAAATAAATGTTTTTTATTTCATTAATATTAATACCTAATAGTTACATAAATGTTATATCTAATAATATATATAGTTTATAAATAAACTGATTTTCGTTTGATGTTTTGTATGCATAGAATGTATTTTTTTATAATGACTTTATTTTTAATTTAAGTTACCTTTATGTTATTTAATTCCCGTTGAATTTTAACTGTTATTGTGGAAAATATATTATAAATGTAAATCGTTTGTTTGTAATTTAATTTTATAGACAATTTCCTTTTGAATGCAAAAAAGGCGTCGATACGTTCCTGTAAGGTTCCTGTCATTAACGAGACTAAGTCTCATACCGTGAATATTTATGACGATAAGCCTATTTTATAATCTTACAAATATTTTTAACGCGACCAAATCAAACGTAAAAATAATTTGGATTTTTACTTGACTTCATCAATATGCTACACAAAAAAAATCTCATTTTTTACGTACAATAAGTCGGGAGCGAATGCTATTAAATTAGTCTTATATCTAATCGATTTCACTTAAGGAAAGGCAAGTGTTTTATCTACTACCAACCAGCATAACGTACAAATGATGAAAGGTTTGCTTGTAATTTATTCAGCAAACAATATTTCAGAGAAATTGCAGCTCTCTACTGCCTGTTATAATGTTACGATTGTCACAAATTACTAAGTAATGTATAGCGCAAGACAATTGCTTAGATTGTTCGATGTAGAATACTAGATGTGATCAATTCAAATATAGTTACATAGTTATTTCAGGGATCCTGACTTTGCATGGATTAGGAACAATTCCTCAGGAGTCATCCTATTTACGTAGAAAACTGAAGCCAAATCATCATTTTGAACTGGGAAGATATATATAATACTTAAATGAATAAATATAACTAAAACGAACAAATCACACAGATTGAGCTAGCCTCACAGTAAGTTGTGAATTTGTGTCGTATGATACTCACTCAAGGATATTATATTTTATAATAGATAAACATCCAAGACCTAGGCCAATCCAAAAAAAAAAAAAAACTATTTCCATCATGACCTGACCGGGGTCAGGACCGTGTCGCAGGCTGGCGTACTACGCCACGGAGGCTGTCATAATTATCAACAATCAAATCAATCACAAGATAAAATGATTATGGCGTCAGGCTTACTTTTGAACAATGATAGAATATAAACTTTTTCTGTCTCTACATATCAATCAATGCCGTGTCATGATGGCTTACTTTATGTTTCTAGACTAAACAATCTCCATCATTTGTAAATAATAATGAGCTTAATCATTGAGGACTGAAGACAGATTAAATCGTTTTTTAGAATATAAAACAAATCAAAATGTTATGTTTAATACAATCACA
Organism: Rhodophaea formosa; assembly: GCA_963082605.1. Taxonomy (NCBI): domain Eukaryota; kingdom Metazoa; phylum Arthropoda; class Insecta; order Lepidoptera; family Pyralidae; genus Rhodophaea; species Rhodophaea formosa. The sequence goes on from OY720205.1 coordinate 18,491,873, forward strand.
TACCTATAGAAAAAAACGAAGAAACATTTTTTTTCAAAAGCACTCTTAATTAATCTTATTAATACAGTAAGTATCTCACATTTTTTATTAGATAGCATTATATAAGAAAAAATGTTATTAGATAAGTGATGAAAGCTCCATAAAGTATAATGTAAAATGCTGTAAAGTCTTATATTACACTTAAGTGAAGTGTCACTTAATTGCTATGTATGTAAATTAATTTAAATAAATAAATTAAACAACGGTAGTAAACACAAAAGTTATTAATATTATTTCAACTGTAAACAAAATATCGCTAACTCTATTTTATTACATTCTGACTAAACAAGATTTTATTTTAAATTTAATTTTAATACGAAGCTTTTATGAGCAAAAAAGGTAGGTATAAGTACAAAACATATGTTAACTTATTTAAAACTTCAAATTAATCTAATAATCATAAAAGACAGGTGAAATGAAATAAACATTTTCAGTTAGTAGCAAATCCCATTCACACACGAACCCTAAGAAATAATATCTGCTTATTAGAAAAAAACGTGGACAAAACGAACGCAGTCAAAGGAATGTTGATTATAATGCCACCAGCGGCGTTTTTATCTCAAAACGTGTATTTTGAAATTACGCTACAATGTCCACGACCTGACGGGCCACTTCTATACATAGCAATTGTAATTGCTCACAAATGGACATTGAAATGGACAAAGTAAAATAAAAACTTGTCATTTTCTTTTCGTTGGATAGGTTTAGAGCCAATCGCAAACGAGAGATGAACATTTTTGTCTTTTTAATTTTTTTTTTGTTGTTACAGGATAATGTCAAGTAGAGAATTTGTGGATAAGAATTTTTGTTTTAATGGAACACAGAACCATATAATTGCCAAAAGTTTGAAGAATATAGTTTGGTGTATTCGTACTATTATTAGACCGTTTAAATAAAAGTTTTTATAAAGCGAATTACGCACCTACGTTACTATTTTAAAAATGGTATATTTGATTTGTTCCAGTTCTGAAAGTTCGTATTAATATCAATAAATCATCAATACATAGCATACATTGATGTCCCGCGTTTGTACAGGCTAATCTTGGAACTACTGGGGCCATTTTGATGAGGGATTCACTAAAAGTAGAGCATTTTTTCCGAAGTTTTTTAAGTATAATATGCCCAGGTACAGTTAGTTAATACTAAATTCTGTTCCAACAAAAACAACCTCTATTTCAAGAATTTGCATAAAAGTTTACGGGAAATAATTTAGTGAATCCAATTAAATTTCGTATTATTAATTAGCGTAAGAATTTATGGTTGTTGAGTATTGGCTACAAAGGTGATAATATGTTAACTATTGTGTACTTATGTGTTTTTTTGCATCGAAACAATTTTTTTATGTATTTAAATAACACCAAGTTTAATACCATTTTTGTAATTTAAAAAAAAAATTAGTAGAAGACGAGTATGGACTCAAAGAGCATATAATCACTAATGGTATGGATACCATATGTCACCTACTACACTGCAAACAAAGATGGCGGTTTGGTAAATGATTCGAAGTTGAAAGCACAGAATTATGATTCTAACACATTAGTAAATTAGGCAGATAATGCTATGCCCATTCTAGTGTTTGACATCCTTGTTTGAATATCAATCAATGCCGTAACACACCGACGATTATGCCGCCGCGCGCAGTGGCATATCGGCCCACATTAGCATACTACTCCCGTGAAGGGATGTAAGTGATACCGATATATCGGTATTACTGTTGTTACTTTCAAAGATTGGAAAAATCGACTTTATTTAAACAAATTAATTTATTGTAATCTAGAAGTTTACTTTTTTATGATTTCGAATAACGAGTGTCACTGGCACTTTAAATATGATGATTCTAACGAATATATTTAGATTACACACGTTACACGTTAAAGAAATATTTACCTTCCATAAGGCGCAGTCGGGTAAAAAACGATTTTATTTTTATTCGACAAAATTTGCGGTTCGACGACATAGACGCAGTTTAGACGTAGCACAGTAGCAATGCCGGATTTCGGTCAGATTTCAAATATTGAGCGACAAGCTATCTCCACGCATCCTAAAATAAAAAGCTTGTAGACGTTTGCATATTATATAGGTTCTATCGCAGTAGGTATGTAAAAAAACGGGGACAAATAACTCAGACGAATAATTAGAAAATTTCCAAAAAAATAAAAATTGCCGTAAGTAACTACTTTTTGCATTGAGCTTTGTATACCGGAATTTTTCAAAACTAATCGGTATCTACATCGGCTTTGTACCATTGCATCCCTAGCTACCCATCATTGGGTGGCCCGCCCGACCAACGATTGTCACCTTTTAAATTTGCATCCATTTACATCCATTATTACTGTCATGACGATGCTTCGCCTACTTAGGCATCTGCATCATTACAGAGACATTCATTACCTACTGTTTGACTTGCAATATTCGGGAAATGATGCTTTTAAGTTTGTAATTTCAGTTTGACAAATTGTTTAGATCAAAACTGTGATCAAATGATCAAAATCAAAATACTAAAACTTGAAATAAAAAATGTTAAGTAGGTCTCAATGTCTTTTGCTAACGAAAACATTGATAAAATAAGTATAAATGATGTAAAAATTATATTTTTGTTACCTTCATGACATCTCGTTCATTTGTACCTATTTTGATCATATTTACAAGCATCTAAATTTGGCTTACCTAAGTATGTACACAATACTTAGTGTGTGCTTTGCAAACATTGCAAGGCGCACAGATGACTTGGTTCTTGCTCCTCCGTGCTACGGAAGGAACACTGAATCGTCGTGTACATATAACTAAAACGATAATGCATTATGGCAGCTCTGAAGTAACTGACTAAAGAGTTGTTGGCGAATAGGTACATAAGGATTTTGCTCATAAAATATAGTTCTTAGAATTATAGTTACAATAGGTACATAAATCAATTGTTTGCAAAATTTAAAACAATCAATCGTTACTATAGGATAATTCAACTAATAAAGCTCAAAACTGTTGTTAAGACAATAAAAAAAAAAATGGATTAACACTTACCTAATCATGTCGAATAAAAGCAGGAAAATTATAAATCGCATCCTGTTTTCAATGAGCATTTTCATGTTGGCAACACTATTCGTTTTCGCGGGCACATTGTATTAGATTTCACTTAGTTTCTCATTAACACAGGACAATCTATGACAAGACAATTCACTCTGTGATTACCATCAATTTTTCGACGACTACGGCATCGCACGTATCACTTTCCGCGTTCCGTTTCGATTTTCGAACGAATTATCGGATATTTTCCGCATTTTTGATTTAAAACCGTTTGTTTACGTGCTCCGTCGGCGTGTAGCCGCCGGTTCGTCTATACTTCGTGCGTGGAACGAGCCGCGTGGGACGCAAACGGTAAGGCGTGTACCGCCCAGGCGCGGACAAAAAAGCTAAAGGGGCGTATCGCGAGGCCACACCTACTCACTCATTAGACTTTACGCGATTATCAATATTTGGCCACGACGGTCAATCGTCAAGCTGTGTGTACTCAAAGCACGCTGGTTTGACAGTGGCATGGCAAACGCAATCCCTGCCTATATAAAACGGCGCCCCACGCATTATTCCCGGTCGTGGAAATGTTATCCCGTCGTTTTAGGGTTAGAACTGCTTTGTTTGGTTAAATTCATTGGGTCAAATTGACATGTTGAGAATAGTGTAGTTTCAAATTTAGTTTTGCGTGTTACTCATGATTTAAAATATACTACATGTTCAGACTAATAACTATTAATCATTTAGATATCTGTTGGTTTACACTTACTGTCGTAAACAATTCCGACTGCTTTAATGGATTTTTACGTTTTTCTCGAACTTTTTGCATTTATTTAATATCGACACTTTGTACAAAACTTTTAATTTTTTGTTAAACTTGGTGTTTAACCTAATGGTTGGTAATAACTTGTGGTTTCAACTGTGTTAAGTATAAGGTTGAGATTAAAATGGATCAAATTAATTATTCTAGCAATTGCATTTTTTGTGTGCTTAATCTAAGATTATTGTTAAGATAAATACACTAAGTCAAAAAAATCAAGTTAATAATATTTATTCTTATGTTATGATTAGGTAAATTATTGAAATGTTTTAACAAAATAGTCGACAACCAAATCAAAATAATGACAAATTGCGCAATAATCGCAAGGGTAGTAAGTTAGTAAGTACATTACAATAACCCTTAACTCGGGGGTGACATCGACCCCTTCATTAGGGGACAGTTAGTCGCGTGCGCAACAACTATTGTTCATCCCCTAAGTTTTATTTTTCATTGATGCCATTCGTTATTTCGAGGGTTTAAGGTTTACATATCTAATTTTGACGTAAAAATGTTATGGTATTGAGAATAATAAAGTAGGTACTTAGCAAAATTATTCACGATGATTTTTAGCGGACTTGTGTTTTTTTTTTAGAAAAACAGAGTTCTTCTGACAATTTATAAGTTTGAAAATAATTTTATCACAATTAATTTAAATGCCTTTGCTTTGTAACATAAGACTATTATATACCTAAATAAACAAGTAGGTCTCGTCTCATAGAAAGCTCTGACTATATAAGGATTTCAGACATGGTAGTAAGAAAGGTTAACTTTCATAAAAAATCCATTCGAATATTTTTTTATCTCGGTAACCTCCAAGTTAAGATTTTTACAATATAATCATCATCATCATCAGGTCCTTGTAAGTCTCCACTGCTAGAGTACGACCCTCTCTGCACTTCCCAAGCTATATATATTATGTATCATACATATAGCCAGAGCTGTCAGAGGATTTGGCCTACACTCTCCACGCTGGCCAGACGGGTTGGAGAGGTCTCTTTGATGTTTATAAGCTTTGTTTAGCTTGTTTCCTAAGTCGCCTTCTACGACATCCACGGGAAGACTTGGAGTGGTTCTATTCTACTGTGCCGGGAACCACACGGCCAAATAACCACACGGCCAAACAATTAATATAGATTACAATATAATATTGATATATAAAAAAGTTTAATGTAGAAGTGAAATCTAATTAGAAACTACAGTTCAGAGACAATAATTGTCACACAAAGTTTAATGTTATTAACGCTCATTCACGTATTTCATTTCAACATCTACCTATTTTAAGGGGAAGTTGTTTTCTTATTCTTATTTGATGACATATTTCTAACATATTGATAACTAAGAAATGCAACAAAATATTTACCGTCATATCTTCATCATCATCAGGTCTTTGATAGTCTCCATTGCAGAAGCATGACCCTCTCTGTACTACCAGAGCAATACGTATTAACCAGAGGAGACAGAGGATTTGGCCTACACTCTCCATGCTGGCCAGACGGGTTGGAGAGGTCTCTTTGATGTTTATGAGAGACTTGGAATGGTCCTATTCTTCTACCGTCATATATCAGCACTTATTATACACATGTTAATTCTTAAAGAAAATTTTGAAAGTTTTCTTTTTTTCGATAGAGTTTTGTCTGTAGTTTGTAAGCATGTGAAATAACTGCTGAATTCATATTATCAAACGTCTAAGAGCAGGTGCGTGGTTAAAATTTACTAAGTACTAGCCGTGACTGCAACTCCATTCGCATGGAAAAATGTAGTTTATGTCCTTTCTCAGGCTCTAGACTATATGTGTACCAAATTAAGGCCCCAAGCTAGGCACACTAGCGACGCCAATAATTTTATTATAATTTAATTTTAATAATTTCATATATGCCTTTCTCTTAGTGACTGATTCTCATAATATTAGAACATGATTTCAAAAATACTTCAGGTCATTTACTAAGGCTTATATGATTTACATTCTTGAATTTCTTTCTATTTGTAAAGTATTAAGAATAAAATTATTGGCGTCGATAGTGTGCCTAGTGTGGGGCCTTAATTTAAATTGGTTCAATAGTTTAGGTGTGAAAACGGGTGCGTGGTGAACATTTATTTAGAACTTGCTGTTACCCGCGGCTTCGCCCGCATGATATATAGCCTATGTCCTTCTCAGTACCCTAGCCTATATGTATGCAAAATTTCATGATGATCGGTTCATTGTATAGAACGTGAAGGCGTAACAAACAAACAAAGAAACTCACTTTCGCATTTATAATATTAGTTAGGAAGTTAGGATTAAGAATAATTTATCCTATAACAGACTTGCGAGGTTTACAGTTCTCAGAGTCCTTAGTTCCAGAGTTAATAACTGCCCCTTAACACTTAAGATTATCGTTAATTTGTGAGCCCAAACAAAGTAACCGACCGTTAGTTCCACGGTGACCACCAAAGTTTTACGACTTTATATTTATGTGAATGGGCGTATGTCTGTCTGTCTGTTAACTTCATTACGGCGTTTTAGTGGTGATGTGACAATGTTGATTAAAATATCCGTTTCGGGTGTGTGGTACTTGGTTTTTATTATAGACAAATTGACTGTTGACTGGGATTGTAAACATAGTAAGTGCTTCCATGCTGGTCTGGGAGAAACGAAAAAAACGTATAATGAGTTCTGCTTACTGCTTTGCTGCTTATCTTCCCGCGCAGATCGTAAAAGCCGATCGAGGGAATGGGTGACAGGAATCATATCAATAGGCGATGGGGCCAGCAAACTATCTCTATTTAAGTAGATTCTGTTCGCACCTACAACCCCACCAACATGCTAAACGGGGCCTTAAGGTTTTACGGACCTGCAGGCCGATTTGCTAACTCGGTGTACAACGATTTGATTGTCACTTTAGCATCCATTACGGTTTTCATATCTTAAATAAAAATAGTCATTCATACTGAAGCCGGAATGAATATTGAAGTTGCCATGAAAATGATGTACACCATAGCTGTCAAAAGTTAGCAAATAGGCCTGCTGGGCTCTGTCTACCCCGCAAGGGAGAAAGTCGTGATAGTATGTTTGTATGTAAGTGATAAGGTAAAACCAATTCACAGATATGCATATATTTTTTTTTAAATAGCGTCTATATTTTCTAACAACTTTTTATGTAACTTCCAGTGCATGTTTTATTTAGCAAGCTGGTCACCTGATGAAAGTGATCACAGGGCAATCAGAGTAGCCAAATACTGGTCAAAAGATATGTAATTAAGTGAAACCATTTCGACTCGTCAAGCAGAAAAAGTGATCACCGCTGCCCATGGACAACTGCATCACTAGGGGTGTCACAAGAACGTTGTCAGTCTTTTAAGAAAATACAGACTCGTTTTTTGAAGGTTCTAATACCACCGCAGGAAGTTGATTCCACAGTTCGGTCCTAGATGGCAAGGAGTTTCTTTTATTATTAACTAGCATTTGCCCGCAGCTTTGCCTGCGTGTTTTTAGCCTATGACCATCTCCGTAGCACTATCAATGAATATGCCAAATTTCAAGAAGAATAGTTCAGTAGATAAAGCGTGAAGAGGAACAAACAAACAAATATACCTACAAACTCATTTTATCATTATTAGTTGGGAGTTGGGATGTAGGTGTATGCATGTATTTTGTATATTCAGGTATAGTATAGATTATGCATAAAGGTATAACGTCAGACTTTAAAATATAATCGTTGTTGGAAAATCTTTTGGTATTTAAAGTAATAAAGGTACGCAGTCTCTACATTAGAATTGCCTTCAAAGTGTCTGCCTTCCTATTGGCTTCGGATCCGCTTATGCGCGGTCAGGAGTCATGCAAATTCGTCTCTCTCACCTTTGATCCCGAGCTAACGATCCTCCACTCAACACCACTTCAGCCAGCGTTAGTATTATTTCATCAATCTTAACAGAATGGTTATAAAGGGAAAAAAGAAAATATTTAATTTATGACATCCACGGTCTTGTTAATTATTTTACAGATACTTATTAAAAATCGCAAAATTGGAATGCTTTGATTTGAAAAAATGATAAATAAAAGGTTTTTAATTTATCACGTTTAATTGGGAATAGTTAATTTTTTCACTTTCGTATTAAGTATTTTGGTACTCTTAAATGTATGAGCCAATAATATAAAGGTACTATAGCAAGGAGGTTTCATTAAGATTTTGAAATGCTTTTGATGTATTCCAAAAGCGTTCGTTTAAGAAAAAAGAAAGATTATTGACAGAGAAGTCAAGCTACGTTCCCCGTAGGGAGTTCTTGGCGGGAATTTTAGTGGACTACACGATGTTTGTTTTGGATTGTTTCGCAAATTGATTCTAGTGGACTTTATAATATGAAATTGGTGTTATTTTGTGTTATAAATGCCCATATATAAGAACAATGTGTAGAATAACTAAAATAGACTGTTATTGTGCGGCTGTAGTGAGATTTACATAGCGGGGGTGGTTGTCCGCCTTGCTGCGTCGTCAATGATGAAACCAGTGGATTCGCGAAGAGCTGTCGCCAGGGGCTCCGTGAAAACAACGAAATGAATTACACCATCATTTCGTTGACAACAATCAAGAATAACTCGCCAACTGGCGAAATAAATGAAGAAAGGCTCAAAAGGACTTGTATCCAGGGCCGTAAAATAATATTAAAAAAAAAACGTTCCCCGTATGAGGACATGATTGTATTTATCTTGCAATAAAGAAATAACTTCGAATCAGTGTGTTATCTTTTCAGCACGAAACCCTACTCTATCCCGTTTACAGTACTTGCATACAGTTGGCGTGACTAAACGTAGCTATCTATCAAATGGAGAACATGCATATGTTGCTATGGAAAGACCTCTTATAAATAGGCAGTCCAGTAAAAAAGGTACTTACGTTAAAATAGTCGTAAACTCTTTGAAATATAAAGTCAAATTTTTTGGGCAAGTCCATTGAGTCCGCCGTCATTTGCGTTTAAAAGACCGGACCCATGTGACGTCACACATGTAGCTTTTATACCTACGAGATAAAAGAAGAGACTGATTTTGATATGAAAAGTTTGTTCTTTGTTGTTTTGTAGCTACATTGCGTTTATAGGAATCGTCTCCTATTAAACGTTTCTATAAATATTATGGGACATCTCATGGTAAAAATATTTTTCAAATTTATTCATAGTTTAAAATGGACTGGCTCAAATATATTTAAAAACAAACTTATCGTACCAATATCAAATTAAAGTCATTTTTAAGTAGCAATAGTTTTCAAAATCTATCTATCACACATTCATGATGTATATATCTAATATTGGGTCCTTACCTATGAAATTGGTGTTTTTCTCCCACTTGCCATTTTGTTCCTAACGGCAATAATATTCAAGTAAACACAATTTACTTGAAAGTGGCTTATATTATTAACATTCTGCATGCATTAAATTTTTTGTTTTTGTGAATTGAATACTTGGAAAAAGCTCATGGAAAGAAAAACTCGTTTCAGATTTGTCCGTTTTCATAAAAAATGTAGCCATATTTCTATTATTTTTGAAGCTTTTTGTAAATTTTTGAATGTCCAAATGAGGCTTAATGTTGTCCGTACCTACATGCAAAATTTCACTTTTGTTAAATTTATCAAACCCGAAATAATGCTAAAGACGTTAGTATGAAAATTTCACTTTGCTCGAAATTCTCTATAGAAAACGCCAATTTCATAGGTAAGGACCTTATATATACTTACATCATGAATGTTTCCAAATCAATGATTTCTTCATGCCTCCTTGTTCACGTCAGTAACAAATTGATGATGCATTATGCTGGTATTTTCGATCCATGTTAAAGCCTTACTTACGCACAGAATTCTAGTAATAAACTATAGCAAAGAGGTCGCCGTGATTTACCTGAATATCTTTGCTAGTCCGTAATTTTCATCTCTACTAATATAAATTTGTAGTTTTGTATGTTTTATTTAGATTCTTTAGCGAAAGATTAAGTTTTTGAAATGCTTTTTGAGCGTGATTGCACATTTTTTCATTGTGCTATAAAAAGCCTGTCAAAATAAGAATATTAGTGAAAAAATAGCGAGAAGCCCGATGACCTTGTGGGCGTGAGCATTATTAGCGTTTTTGCATGTTAAGCAACCCCGGTCGCAGTCCCTACTTAGATGGGTCACCGCAAGAGGTATAAAAATATCAAGCTCCTCTGGTCTCGGTTGTCATCATTGATAGCAGTCGTTTAGCTATTGTCAGATGCCTTTAGGCAGTTTGAAAAATGAATGTTGCTTTTATTTTTTCATAATATGGTAGATACATCGTCACGAATAAATCTATGGCGCCATCTATGAGCCATCGTACATACAAATCGTACCCTCAAGGAGTTGGGAGCACATAGTCAAAGTCATGGGCTAAAGTTAGTGTAGGTATTTAATAATATACGAGGTGGCGGCCACGATTGTCGGCAAATGGACGACCATTGTAAGTCATTAAGACGTAAACACAAGTGTTTAAATAAATATCCGAGAAGATTATAGGTGGATAGGTTACCACATTTAATAGATGTGTTGCTGGCACTCCTTGACGATTTACCCAGATGCATTGTTTACTTGGCTTTTGTATTGTAATTAACGTATTCAAATATCTGTAAAAAGGTACACTTATGCAACATTTCCCAAAATTGTGATATTATAATTTTGGATCACTTTTTATTTGATTTTTGTTTAGGTCTTCATTTGAAAATAATCGCATCATGTGCTGTTAAATAGAATAATCCTAGACAAATACTACTATAATTTCTATTTGGCCCTCGTCTACTGACACAGCATACCTTAATTAGTTTAAGTAAGTATATCAGAATCAAAAAAAAAAATAAGTTGACTAGAATAGTTTTTCCCTACAGCCTGGTAAAATTCCAAAGTTGGCAACACTATCAACCACACCCATAGATTTTACGACTATATTACACCCAGCACCTCGCTCGCAGCTACTGTCACGCATCATTTTGTGTTATTACCAATTATTTGGCGGATACCGTCTCGAGTGGGCTGGGAACATTTGCGGTGATGGTGTTGCCAGATACATTGAGAAATTATCGAGTAAGATTTCGATAAAACAAAGCTTGCGGCTTTGTAATGTTTATTACATCATAAAATTCCATTAATGCAACATTATATGGCAAAAATGGATGGAAAAGGTTTTTTTTAAAGATCGAGTTACTCGATCGAGTACTTTTAGTGTTCCGTACCTCAAAAGGATGTAATTAAAGATATTTTTAACAAAAAACAAAAACCGCCTTCAACCCTATAAATTTGTTTAAATAAGCGTAAGAATAAAATTAAAATAAGTGTAAACCGAACGACATTCGTGAATACATTTATTCGGCTTTTGTGTATTTTTTCAAAAAGCGCTCTACACATATCGATAAAAATTTTATGGGACCATCTGTAAAGTTTTACCTATTGAACAAAAAAGTATTTCTTAAATCGGTCCAGGTGTCCAAGAGAAGTCGGGGAACATATGTACATAAATAAAAAGATTCTGACGAATTGTGAACCTTCCTTCTTTTTTTTAAGTCAGTTAAAAAAGAATCCATATATGATCACTAGTTTGTTCGTCTCTTTACCTACTGTAAAGACCTTTTTTCTTAGGAACGGAAACTATGGACGTATCAAGTCGAATTTTTACCACATAATTAGATATACGGTCTATAAAAATTAAAAATAATAACTTTTCTTAATCAAAAGATAAGGCCGTTATTTTACTCAAAATCTTTTTTTACAGAACCTTCGGTGCGTGATTTTAACTCGCACTTGGCTCATTTTTTTTTCTTATGATTTACGACTGGCATCGAAATAATCAACGGTGTATGATTCTGCTAATATGAAGACAGATATTATGTTTATCATGTCACTCATTACCCTGACTATGGTTACACCTCATTAGTAATTTGCAATATAAATATCAGTACCAGACAGAAATTTTTAGTAAATTATGTTTCTGCGATGATGGTTTAAAATATGTACTTTAAATCCATCATTACTGACAAACGAATCGAGTTATTATCAAGAACTAGTAGTAAAACTCACAGATGAATACAGGACAGGGAAATTTGTTTCTTTCCGTCAAGTTTATTGTTTTCCTTTCTCTTCATTAATTCATCCGTACGTCTTCATAATATTCTGTGGCCACAAACAGAGTCATCCATAAAGTTACGCTTTAACCCTTACTCCCATAAACGCATGTTAATTGTCCCGCCGTTTGTTACCGCGTGTAAGCACAATTAGAAAACTTTAGGGGACCATATAAAAGGGCTATAAATCAGTAGAGGGTCGAACGCGGTATTTTAGGTCGGTTGCAGTCGAACGACAAGCAAGGGCTTGCGTTTTTTTTATCTTTTTGCCATTTTAGTTGTATAGTTGGTTCAATAGTTTCTTTAACTAGTTTGCCATCGCTAGGCTTAAGGTTTGCTTCAACTGTTGCTCTAACTACTCCATTCATTAAATTACATCTTGCTGAGTGGCCAAAGTTTAAAATTATATTTGTTGTATAGCTTCAGTCAGCTAGTTCATTATTTTATTCAGCCTGATAGTCTGTTTGACTGGGGGCGCTATTGCTCATCATCCTTTTCAGGTTTTATTTAATCTTTCTTTTTTTATTCAATCTTTATAAAAGATTGATTAAGAAATTAATCAATCCTTAATAAAGTTTGATTTAGGATTAGGATAGCGGGTTGATGCATTTATTCCCTGATTTTTAGTTTAACAATATGTACTACCATATCATTAAATTGCGATGTTCATCAGTTTAGATTTCTATGCTGTATTGAGTTAGAAAATTAAGATTACTTATTCAAAGACGGAGAGACCAACAAATATATGATACGAGATTTAAAATAAAAACTTATATACACGACAAAAATCGCAATCGCGCGTTCAGCCTAATGGGCATAGATAACAAAATCCGTGGTGTGTGCGGGCTGGCTTAGGGCCGCTGCAGGCAAGGCTCGGGCGATGTCGTTAGCATGCATATGCGACATTTCACATGGCTAATTGCGAGCGTTTAGCCATCTTGATAAACTGCCTTTGCTTACTCGGGCCTTGATCAACAATATTGGTCTGAGTAGAGGTTTGTAGCTTTTATTTGAGAAATAAAGTTCGAGAAAAAAATTAAAGTTAAATTGCTAACGACAAAATAATATATTATATCATTTACGTCCCTAAAGGACAAAATTAAATAAAAGATACAAAAAATACAAAAATATGGGAAAAATTAAATGAAAGTCCAAGAAATAGATTGATGATAACCAAGCAAATTGATATGAGGGAACACGAATAATGCCAGGATCATCATCATCATCATCATCATCAGGTCTTGTTTAGTCTCCACTGCAGGAGCATAATGCCGGGATAATTATTACAAATGTTAGGAACAGATAAGTGTCAAGAAAACAAGAACGTAAGATAGTTTATTAATTTGCTGAAGGTAGCGTCTTTGGATAGGTATTTCAAAAATATTATCGGTGTCTGAAAACCTTTTTTCGATTTGGGAATCCGTTTCAGATAATTTAAGCCTCAAAATGCAAATATTGGTTGTAATCAAGTTGCCCCCCACCCACTGCAAGCTAAATGGTTGTTTATGGATACGTGAAAAAAAAATGGAATGTAGCATATATAGGTATACGTAATTACAAGCAAAACTATCAAAGCTGAGTAGGGTTCACAAGTCAAAGAATTATAGTTGACCGACTCGTAAAATGACTTGCTGCTACGGACACTGCGCGAGGACCGACACACACTTGTCCAGTTTTTATAATCTGTACAAGTAATTACGCAAAACTGTTACTTAGATAAATGAAGTTATTAGCACCTGACCTATTCTGCCTACTAGGAGATCTGCAGCTACCCAATCAACGATCGGTATCTATCGGTTTCCTTCCATTAGCATTCTAAACACAGCACGCAAACCCTGGTAATTGAAACATAGCTATAAATATAAACTCCGCTTTGTATTGACCACTACTTAGAGAGATATTTTTATCACTGCGCCCATACATTGATTATTTGATAGTTTGATGTATTCCTATTGGTACATTGAGCATTTGGTCCCAACCTCTGATTTGTACGATTTTTTTGGACAGTTGGATTGGGAGTGGATGGTTGCTTGCTTAGCTGCATGAGATGTTATCAGTAATTTTGTTAGGGTTCATGTTTTTCTATTCGCTATGTTGAGCGTAAATATAATTTATAAAAAAAATATTTACAGCTTTGAGTAGTAGGACTCGCATATAAACAAGTTTGACAACAAAATTATTACAGTTCATGTTGGGTTCAACGTGCATAAAATAATTTATGTTTTAAGGAGTAAGTACTAGAGACATAGACGGATGTAGTAGGTATAGATACTACTGATAAATAAAGAGGAATAGTAACTAAGAACATAACTTATTTTTAGGATGGTCAAATTACCGGTCCAAAGAAGAACACACTCAATTTCTACAGGTTCTGAATAAATTAACGATAGGGTAGGTCCAGTAATGGGTATTGCCCGTGTTTTTGTATCTTGCAGATATTGCATGGTAGTTGCAGTAAGCTGAGAGTTTTACAAATTGTCAGTGCTCTATATGGGATCAGCGATATCTTTTTTATCCTGCGAAGATAATATTCAATATACAGGATCATATTTTATTGCGTACGGGGCATAGAGCGTGAGGGATAAAAATCACAAAGGTCAGTGTGATATTCGATTTGTGATGTGTATAGGTAGGTTGAAGGGGAAACAAAATAATCCTAATCCTAACTAATATTATAAATGTGAAAGTGAGTTTGTTTGTTACGCTTTCACGCCGTATCTACTGAACCGATCATCATGCAATTTTGCATACACATAGGTTAGAGTACCGAGAAGGACATAGGCTATATATTACGGGGGCGAAGCCGCGGGTATCTGATTAATAACTGCTTTACTGTTTGATATCGAATTAAAATACTGCTTCCTTTTTTTAATTTATCCTTCTCAGTACCCTAACCTATGTTTATGCAAAATTTCACGATGATCGGTTCAGTAGATACGGCGTGAGCTTTCACGCCGTATCTACTGAAACAAACAAACAGAATCACTTTCGCATTTATAATATTAGTTAGGATTAGGATTAATTAGGATTACGATTTGTATGTAGATATTGATCGAGGTGAAAAGGAGAGGAGTAATCCAGGATTTTTCGAAAAAAGGACAAAAATAAATTGCGCGATAAAATTAAAGTCCATGCGAACGATGTCGCGGGCAATAGCTAGTACCATATAAACCTTTTTAAAAGACAAACTAAATGATTTACACTTTATGGTTGAAAATAAATAATTGTATAATTAATCACGAATTATAGTCGTTTATTGACAGAAATGTCTTATTTGGCATTTATAAATTAATTTTAGTTTTATTACCCACATTTTAATGTTAATTAAAATATCTTATTTTAAATGTCACTGACGTCTCACTGTTTAGACATTTTAAGATATTTGTGATTGGTATACATGGCGAAATTTTGATCGTTCCGGACCATTAAAGGGGTGATTCAGCCTGTCAATATAAACAACTTTTCCTATGGGACAAATGCTGTAAACTCGAAAAAAATTTCGACGTTCCTATACAAATTGCCCGGGCGGCTGAACACTTTTGTATGAAAATGTCGAAATAAAATTTGAGTTTCCAGCATTGGTCCCATAGAAAAAATGGTTCATATCGATGGGCTGAATCACCCCTTTAAGGGTCCAGAACGATCAAAATTTCGCCATGTATAATCGCATTTGCTTTTAAATACGTTTTTTTTTCAACGATCATAAATATTGTGGAACAAAATGGTAAAATAATATATTTAAGGGACATCTTTTGCTTATGGACCCATGACATTAATAACTGTCGCCATGGGACTTGAGACACACATGAAACTCTGATTCGCTGATTGCTTATTTTGTATGGGAGGCCGGATTTTTTTGTGATGCGAAGATTGTCCCCTAGGTAAAATTGTTCAATAGCATTGACTGATCCAGACCCTTCAATATAGTCTCGTCATTTTAGGTCGTAGATGGAAATTCGAAAAAAAATTGACACTCCCATACAAATGTGATCATCATCGAATCATTAAAAAGGTTGAATTTTTGGATTTCCCGTTGTAGCTCATATAGGTAAACCTCATATGATAAGTCCATATTCATATTGGTTGAGTCGCCCCTATAAGAATAGGATAGGTTTTTTTTCAATCTAATTGTATATAAGTATATGCCTCTACGGGATATACATGCATATGCTTGCATGCCTAAATGTTAAGATTAAATAATGTTATTGTAAGTTGATGTAAATAAATTATTTTATTTTTAATAAAATAAAAAATAAACAATAATAATTTTATTACTCAAATTCAAAAACTATTATTTGGTGTGAAACACCGCTGTAACATTTTGGTACTAAAATCTTCTCGAATGTAAAACCGCAAACGTAATGATGAACTTCTATGTCGCCATCTTTGATACCTCACTTCATGTTTATTTTTCCACTCTCGTTAAATTACTCTTCGACTAAAGCCCATAAGGCACTCCCAAGCTTTCATATAAAACATTATCTTGGAATCGCCGAGCTTTTTTCAGTCCATCAGACTTAGTTATTCCCGCTGTCAGCGAGTGTCCGCGATTCCCAGTCTACTGATTTATAGTCAGTGCTCGCATGCCAGGCGCTCCGAGAGAACTCGTACCACAAATTAAGAAAGGTATGGAACGACATCTCGGGGCGTATTCGTAATAATAAATGCATTAAGCTAGCCACTCTGATGCGTCACTATGCTTGGAACTATAGTTTTAGAAGCTCGATACATTAAGATTATCTGCTTCGTCACTATGAGGTATGCATATTAAAATGCCAGTGCCATGAGGCTCCCATGGCACTCGCATTTTAATGCTTAAAAGGAGGTTCCAACAACTACCATGTAAAATGTATTAATTACCTAATAAACAATTTTTTAGACATCTCGTATCAAATATTGATAAATAAATAAATATATACGGACATATCACACAAATTGAGCCAGCTCCACAGTAAGTTGTGAACTTGTGTCGCAGGATACTTCAACGATACTATATTATATAATATATACTAATATAGATAAACATCCAAGCCCCAGGTCATACTGAAAAATGTCGTTTTCCAGCATATCTTGACCGGGGATCGAACCCGGGACCCCCGTGTCGCAGGTTGGCGTGTTAACCGCTACGCCACGGAGCTCGACTAGCATGATCACATATCTCTGGTTAGTGGATGCCCTCCAAAGGAGTGAAGAATTTTATAGTTACTTGCTAAGCTCACGAGTGGGTCAAGGACATCTAGCCAGGATACACTCAGACAGAATTTACGTCACTGAACTTCATGGGATATTTCAATGCATGTTTTAAATATTACACAGTGATAGTCCGTACTTCTAAAGACGTTAAATCGAACGTAAAACCTCTTGACATGAGTATATAACTTACAATCAATCAATGAGCCTGGGCCTGCCTACATTGTAGTCGTAAGTATATTTAATTCAAAAATACGAAAGCATAACGTAGTGTAAGTATAAAGTTTTGTATCCATACTTTTTTTATTTTGTACTCATAGGTATTTAATTAAATACACTCTGTTGCTTACGTTATTTGATCTATGATCTTTTTATGTCAAAAATAATAAATTGTTTTGTTCGCTAATTGCGTTTTAATTGGGTTCGGTTTTGTAAATCAATGTTTTATGTTCTGTTTATGATTGTGAATTGATCATGTTTATAGACCATAATGAGATTTTGTTCTTCACAAACGATATTCTGCAAATGTATTTTACATAATTTTAGTAAGCTCAATACAACTTATTAGGTATATGAGGTAGATCTTTCTTTTTTTTCGAGTGTTATAATAGCTAATAGTGTCAGATTTTTCCTTTGACTGGAGATATAAATGACGATATTCAGAATTTATCGGGATATACATAATTACGTATGTATGGAGATCCGAGAGATTACTTGTTTTGTTTCATTTTGATATCTGCATATTTTTCCAGAAAATAAGCGAGAAACATGGGACTTCTGGGACTTCATACCAGTAATCTTACCACGAGCTCCGTGGCGCAGCGGTCAACACGGCGTGTTGACCGCTGCGCCACGGAGCTCGACAGAGTCTATGACACGGATGGTCCCGGGTTCGATCCACGGTCAGGTCAAGATGAAAAATGATCTTTTTCAGATTGACCTGGGTCTTGGATGTTTATCTATATATGTATTTGTTATAAAATATAGTATCGTTGAGTTAGTATCCCATAACACAAGTCTTACATAAGAACTTACTTTGGGGCTAGCTCAATCTGTGTGATTTGTCCGTATATATTTATTTATTTATTTACTATTAAACACAAGTAAAATATTTACCAATAGGTGGTAGGTAGTTATGTTTATTTAAAAAATTACCTGGATGTCGTTTTGGAAGGTCTCATCCGCCAAATAGATTTTTGTTGACGTTATCTTATAATATAATACTCCGGGGATGAATACGAATCTAATGAAATCTTACACTTCAAACCACACTTCGGTCAAGTCATTTAGGCTACATGGGGCAAACATGGAACCTACCTTTTACCTACTTATATACATACATACGCACGAAACATATTACCTTACTTCTGGGTGGATTAGTCTAGTAAAAAGCCTAACCAAAAATCTGATGTCACATTTTTTACATCACAGATCAATCATCTCAACATAAAAGAGTACTCACTCCATTGCGATTCAAGATTCAATTAACTGTGTATCAATCGACAGTCACAAATCTAGATCAAAGCGATTGAGTGCAGACGGGACAGTCAGCGAGTGCCGTAATTTGTCAGTGGTATCGATCCATCGATGCTCAATGCTACAATCGATAGATTTATCATGTTAATCGATCTAATTTCATCAGTTCTCGGTGAGCGACGCAGGACGCTGTGGGAACGCCACCGCGGGTGCGCAGTCATTCTATAGAGTAGGAAACGGTAGAATGGACACATTTTGTAATTTTATTTTTACTTTTTTTTTGGAGATTGGGTATGTGTAAGTTACGGGATGTATGATTTTATGAGTGAAAGTTTTAAAGAAAAACTATTTTTGTTTCATAGATACCTTGTATTTCATGATCTTTCATTAGATACAAGCTTATTTTTAGCTAAGTCGGGTGACAATGGAATATTATGATTAATGCACCTTGCGTACTAGATGGCCAAGGACAATAACAGTAGCATTAGCCACCAGATTAACGACGTTCATGGTTCCTTTGGTTAATCTGGTCGTTGCGGCCATTGGTCGTTCGTGGCTTTCTAGTGCGCGATGTACCTAATTATGACATAGAACTTTTCGCCGCTGAACATGTTGGTGAGAAAAGTTTCAGTTTGGATAAGCTCAAAATCATACAAGCTTATCACAAAAGCATTTATTTGAAAACATTTAATTTGCATGGAAGCAAGATGATTTGGAAGATATGTGGTGAGTTCAATTCAGCAGGCTAGATTATAAATTTTGAAAATCACTCAATCTATTTCTATAAGGTGTCTCTGAGATGCGATCTCTTCATAGGTATGATAGAACTATAAATCACTATACACACTCTTTGCCTATATTTTACTATTGCGACCACCGGGGAGATATCCGCCTAGACACGAGAATATTTGGTTTGTACTTTAATTACCTCTATTGTCCGGTGATTCGTCTATTGTACGCGCACGATTAACAACTCCACCATTTGTCAAATTGATCCACGCGATTTTACATCTAATTATGTTGCCAATAAAGAGTGATTTCGCTTGTTGTGCTTCATGGTTTTATATCAAATTGCATTGTATAATAACCCGATAATGGTTTTTACGTATGATTGGGTGAATGACACGAGGCCTTTTTGTGGTCAATATTAGTGTGATCTATTAATGATGAATTTTTGAAGATATTGTGCAGTGTTATTTTGTTTTGTTATTATGAGCGATAAAACTTTCTGGTAAGGCTTAATAATTAAGGCTAATATTAAAAGGCTAATAATTTAAAGATCTTGTAAGTTATTTCTTAATGCGTGCCGGAGCGCGTCACTGCTAAACAAGTGCACAATGTAATTAAAAATATGACGAGAGGCAAGTCCCCTGGGCATGACGGCCTCAGTATAGAACATTTCTTACATGCTGGGCCGCACTTGGCGAGGTTACTAGGGATACTGTTTACAATATGTAAAAGGCATTCTTATCTTCCGGCTGACTTAATGAAATCTATCGTGGTGCCAATTGTTAAAAATAAGACTGGTGATATTTCAGATAAAAACAACTATCGACCTATATCGTTGGCTACTATTACGGCTAAGGTGCTTGACGGTTTGCTTGAGAGACAACTAAAACAACATCTGAATTTACATGACGCACAGTTCGGTTTTAGACCTGGACTATCAACAGAATGCGCAATTCTGTCTCTCAAGCATACCGTTAAGTATTACACAGATAGGAAAACTTGTGTTTATGCGGTTTTTCTTGATCAGACGAAGGCATTTGATCTGGTTAGATACGACATCCTATGGCCTAAAATGATGGAGGCTGGTGTTCCGCCGGATGTAATAAACATGTTTAAGTACTGGTATGAGCACCAGTCTAACCAGGTCAAATGGTCAGGACAGTTTTCTGAGGAGTATAGGTTGGAGTGTGGCGTGAGACAGGGTGGCCTGACATCTCCGTCACTCTTCAATCTGTACATTAATCAGCTGATTGTTGAACTGGGCAACACACGTGTCGGATGCTCAATTGACGGCCAATGTGTAAATAGCATTACCTATGCTGATGACACTGTGCTGCTGAGTCCATCAATCGCAGCACTCAGAAGGTTGTTAGCCGTCTGTGAGAGGTTTGCTGAGACTCATGGCCTTAACTTCAATATTAGGAAGACTGAGTTCATGGTTTTCCAGTCAAAGGGTCGCAATAAAGTAAATGTGCCGGCTGTTACATTGTATGGGAAGCCTATTGCGAGGGTGTCGTCTTTCAAGTATTTGGGGCATGTGGTAACCGAAGACTTGAAGGACGACAAAGATATGGAAAGGGAAAGGAGAGCGTTGGCGGTTCGCTGCAATATGTTGGCCCGCAGATTCGCTAGGTCTGGGGCAGAAGTTAAAATAACTTTGTTTAAATCGTTCTGCCAGTCCATGTACACATGCAATCTGTGGGTTAATTACACGCGGCGCGCCTACGATGCTCTCCGAGTACAATATAATAATGCCTTCAGAGTAATGTTGGGGCTTCCGCGTCACTGCAGTGCATCCAATATGTTTGCCCTGGCACACGTCGACGGCTTTCATGCCGTTGTACGTAAGCGGATCGCATCGCTGATGCACAGAGTACGCGGAGGTGCCAACACTATTCTGAAGGTAATAGGTACTAAATTTGATTGTCCGATTGTGCGGCACTGGGTACGTACTCATGCGGTTGTCCCGGGGTCGCCCAGTAGGACAAGAAAATATTTAAATTAATAAAATATAAGTACTAACATAGTTCGTAGTTTTTGTAATTTTCTAACACAAAATGGATCTTTGTGTCCGAATAAACAAATTTTTATTTTTATTTTTTTTTATTTTTAATTCAGATACTTCAGAACTAATCACAATCACTCCGTACAAAAAATAACAGAAATTACTAAGTAAATTGAAGAAGGGCGAAATACCTAAACACGTAAAATAATTTAGGCATCGCAATCATCATCATCATCATCATCATCATCAGGTCTTTCTAGTCTCCACTGCAGGAGCACAACCCTCTCTGCACTACCAGAGCCATATACTAGCCTGAGTAGTCAGAGGATTTGGCCTACACTCTCCACGCTAGCCAGACGGGTTGGAGAGGTCTCTTTGATGTTAATAAGCTTTGTTTAGCTTGTGTTTCCTAAGTCGCCTTTTACGACATCCACGGGATGACTTGGAGTGGTCCTATTCTACTCTGCCGGGAACCACACGGCGCAGGCACGGCACAGGCATCGCAATACAACATACCAACCATTCTGTACTTTCTTTTGTTAACTTGGGGCGCATTGTTCTCCGCGTTTGAAATATGGAATTTCAAATTTCGAACTTAGGAATTTGAAATTGAAAAAGTGGGAAATTGCCGGACTGCGCGGGTGTGAGGTGCAGGGAGGAGGGTCGGTAGGCGGGAGGGGGCGTGGCCAGGGACCCTAGTTGCGCGGAACCGAATAATGGTGATATTGAATCACAATATCTGTTATATCCTTTTAGATTGTATTTCTGATTAGATGAATTATATTCGTGCCAATAAGCTTAATAATCAACCCAAAATCACCAAAAAGAATGTCGTTTTTGATTTGTAGTTACAAACTTTTAAAATAACAAGGGGTAAATTTTTAAATTCATGTTTTTATACGAATGAAGCTTTTTTAGAACAGGTCTTAGATATAATCTTTGGAGGTTTTGAAGTTTATTGATAATTGTGTTCTTAGAATTTTTGATAAGTATACATAAAACTCACTTCCAAGGCAAAGTAAGTAATAAATAAAACCAAGTATGATTCTGATACCTAATGTAATAAAAAAATGCTTATTCCGCACTTGCATTTTTCTGTTGTACCGCCGCGTCGTAGAATCGTTAGGGCTACAAAATGCCTACGACGTAGGTCGCAGTCTAATTGTAGCGTAGCATATCGTAGACAATGGTTTTATCGTTTTTTTTTTTCATCTCAGCATTGATTCCATAGAAGAAGTTGTTTATATTGACAGATATACCCCTTTAAGGGTATGTGCCTATTTAGCGTAACATTAATTTCTGGCATGCTAAAGAGTATTTTATCTATGTATTGTAATCTTGTAATAAAATGGTATTTATTTTATTTCTGTCGAGGATCACTTTGCACCCTTCATAGCGGAAAAAATCTCGCCAATAATGCAATTTAAACAAAAGAACGCCCATAATTTCAAAAATATTTTCTCATCCATTAGAACGGCTAGTTTGTGAAGAATGCGGCGTCGATGATACGCAAATAAATTGATACAAAGCGTCGCGTCAATATCATTTTGTCTCAAACGTCAGTGAAACAAAAAAGGCATAGAGTGGTCTTTCGATAACCATCGGTTTACACTCGCACAAACTTATACTTTACAGTTTATGACGACTTTATTTATAAAACATTAAAGTCGATTTTGGCTTGATATGTGATGGGATTTATTTATGTTTGTGGTGTATTAAAGTGTCAATCGCCCCTCCCTCTATAGTGGTTATTAATAATCATGTCAATCTTCTCGTGAGAAATATTTTAAAGTGAGCCGGTAACTATTAATTTGTAATATTATTAGTATTATTGGGTAATTGTTGGTGTAGGTTTGCGCTTATGTTATTAAGTTTAATATTGTATGGGAGAGTGCTGCGTCACCGACTCTTGTATGTTGTGGTTTGTTAATGTAGCTCAATTGTTTTTTTGTTCGTGGCCGAGGTTGTAATTAACCTTTCAGTTGATTTGATGGTAATTAAAAGCCACTGTTTATCTGAATTAGGGCTTTGTTTGATTTAATAATGCATGTTAATATAAGTCTACAGGTATGACAAGACGCAAAAAGTATTTATGCCGTTAAAATGAGAAGTTACACCCTACCTTAGAGTTGGAGCTGGGTAGGCAGTAGGAGAGCGGCTGGCCGTAAAAACTTTGGCAAATTATGTAGCATGAATACTGTTATAACGGCGGACCCCGGGCGTCGATGAGTTACAGCTAAGGAAGCGACCGGGAAAGCGCTTATTTAAAAGAGAAAGAAGATGATGAGGAGGTAGATATGAAGCGGCAAAGATATGACATTGCTGTCTCTATGGTCATGAAATTGATTCTTTTTTTATTTATTTGGCGACCACATAAAGGCAGGCGCAGCATTGGATGCCCACCAATTAGGTGGTTGGACGACCTGACCAAGGTCACAGGAAGACTGGATGCTATCTGTTTCAACAGGTCGTATTGGAAATTCTTAGGGGAGGCCTATGTCCAGAAGTGGATTTTTTGTTCAGATGAATGAAAGAATGAAATGAATGATGAATTTGGTTTGTGATATTTTTAATACAAAATGGCTGACTAATAATTTGAAAGCCAACTTTTGTGCAATGGCACCATCTGCTTCTCTTTGCCTTGTAGTTCCCGGCAGAGAAGAATAGGACCACTCCAAATCTTCCCGTGGATGTCGTAAAAGGCGACTTAGGAAACTAAAGCTAAACAAAGCTTATAAACATCAAAGAGACCTCTCCAACCTGTCTGGCCTGCGTGGAGAGTGTAGGCCAAATCCTCTTACTGCTCTGGCAGTACAGAGAGGGTCGTGCTCCTGCAGTGGAGACTAATAAAGACCTGATGATGATGATGATGCTTCTCTTTCCACGCATTCCGTTGAAGTCAGTTATAATAATGGCGAACATTAATGCCTTAGAGGTTGCCATGTTCCCCCATTACTATACCCCACTACTGTCAGTAGACGATGCGACTAGGTGCATTGGAGCTCCGGGTATTCTGTAGCATTTATTCTGTAATACGATTTGGAAAAGCTCTCTGTTGCTCCAGAAATAAGTATAGTTGTACAAGTATATGCCAGCATTGGTAACCCGTTGCCGTTCTTGCCTCTGTGGTCCAGTGGTTAAGGCGTTTACTTTACTGATCCGGGGGTCGTGGGTTCGATTCCCACGGGAAGCATACTTTGATAAGTTGTTTCCAGTTTGGTTAGGACAATGCAGGCTTGAATGTCTGATAAGAAATATGATTCGAGAGGAGGTTCCGAAGAACTCTGACACCAGGGTGTGCATGGTCGACTGACCGTGACCTACTCGAAATGATGCCGTTCTTGTAGCAATCAGCCGGGTACCATACGGCATATCCTACAGATTTTTTTGTGTATTTCTTCGGTATGGAGGTGCAATGAGATTTGCATGCATGCTGGTCCTTTTTGATTTACGATACAGAAGCTGTTTTAAAATGATAATATTACTACAATGTAAAGCAAGATGGCTGGCAGAAGTTGGATGCGAGCAGCCGATGATAGATCTCGATGGCGTGCAATTGGAGAGGCCTATGTCCAGCAGTGGACGAGTATAGATGATGAAAATTTGTGGTTTGACGTCGCTTGGAGAAAATGCTCTGTGCAGTTTGTTGTCGTTTCTTCTGCACTTCGCCTTTGGAAGCATTCTAAACTTAGCCATAAGTAATTATTGACGTCGACAAAATTTTTTTTCTTGTAAAATCTGTAACCGCAAATATGACAATTAATAAGTGTTCAAAGAAACCTATATTAAATAAACGGTTGAATCTTGATGATGATGATGCTACAATGTATCTTTTGTGTATTTACTAAAAAAAAATCATTGGTCATTAATGCGACAGTGCAAATAGCAGTGACAAATCCAGGATATACTCGAGGAATGCAAAAATAACATCCGTTACAATTCACAAGTCATTTCCCGAAATTCCGTAGCTTATTTATGTAAAAAGTCAATGATTCATTTATTGCAAAAGGTTGTAGTCACTGTGAATAAATGACTAATCAATCTACGTCATTTATTCTCGATCGAGAGCACTATAATTTTACAGTACGTGATGTTAAAATGTTGTTTTAGCATCAGGTATTGTAAAATTATAGTAGTAGCTTAGCTAATTAGGTTTCAGTGTAGAATCTCGATAACCCAATGGATACTTGACTTATACTTACGCATGATAAAAAAAAAACAATCAAAAACGGGCATGGTCTCCACTAGGATGTGTGACCACAAGTGGCATATCCCGTACTCCTCCATGTTTGGAAGGCACAGACGTTGGTCCTGGGTGTTTACTATTAGCTGTATTTAACTTCTATCATTTATCTTCTTCTCTTTCTCACCTTATCCTACTTTTGTAGGGTCGGGACAGCATGTAAGCTTTTTCCATTTTGCTCTATCACGAGCCAACTTCCATCATTTATGGTATTCGAATATGGCGACGGCATAAAAAAACTAAGCAAGATTATATTATACTAACAATTTACCCGCGAGTTCTTCCGTTTAAATTATAACCTACTAGCTGTTACCCGCGGCTTCGCCCGCGTAATATATAGCCTATGTCCTTCTCGGTACCCTATCCTATGTGTATGCAAAATTTCATGATGATCGGTTCAGTAGATACGGCGTGAAAGCGTAACAAACAAACAAATAAACAAACAAACAAACTCACTTTCGCATTTATAATATTAGTTAGGATATCAACCGCAGATAAATAAGCTATCTTTAGATGGAAGAATTATGAAAATCAGACCAGTAACTGCAGAGCCTATTCAGTGCAAACTATCAAATCTTTCTTCTTTATTATATTAGTATTGATGGTATAAATAAATGAAACAACAGGTGTTATTCTTTCATGTTGGTCTGAAAAATAAAATATATACACAATACACACCAGTGGTGTAGGCCAAATCCTCTGACTACTCAGGCTAGTATATGGCTCTGGTAGTACAGAGAGGGTCGTGCTCCTACAGTGGAGACTAGAAAGACCTGATGATGATGACACACCAGCGAGCACCTTTGATTTAACAATCTAGAAGCGTACAAAGTAGTACTTAAAATCAGCAAAAAACGTCTGCAGCGTCTGAAACATTGAGTCTTGATGACTCAATGTTTCAGACGCTACTACTACTATACGCACACGTATGTTTTCAGTGAGGTTTTAGTGTTCTAACTATAGGGTTGTGCTCAGCTAATAGCTCCCATTAAGGCGGGAATCGTATCGATCCTCGCACCGCTCGCATTCCGATGAAATTGGTAATCGGATAAGGATCTCGATCATTACTGGATGCGGCAGCGATGACAGAATGGAAGTGCATTTTTTGGATGTGGTGATATTTAATTTGAATATGACAAGGTCACCGCGTTAAGTTTTTTCTTTCTATTACTCTTTGTGACCGGTCATGTTTAGTACACCTTTGACTGTATCCTAAGACTACCTACTACTTAAAAATCAATCTAATAGGGTCAAGTCCAAAGCAATTAATATTACAAGTAGAGTTTTTACTATGTTATCTCTAGAATTCGACATGCTTTTATTTCATTGTTTAAAAAACTGGCCAATTTTTCATTGCTTCAGGTTTGTGTTAGAACATGTAAACTTATTGAAAAAAAAAGTTATAACTAAAATTATTATTCACCAATAGTGAACACATTGAAGTAATTTACAAATTTTCCAGCTGTGATCATTGTTAATAACAGATCTATTAAATCATAGAAAACATGAGATAAATATAATAGGTATAAAACGAGTCACTAAGTGCTATTTCGTCGGGATTGCCGACTATAGTTTCGGACTCCTCGGGAGCCCAATTTTAGGCAAAAAAATAAAAAATTACTTAAAAATGCCGCATCTATACAACAAACATCTAGGTTTCAGATGAAGAGAGGGAAGCAGGGAAATCTGCGCGGCTCGTGATTACAGGCCGCGCGTGTATTTTGCACCCAAAATTAATTTATTTAGCACCACAGACCGGTCCCACGGAATTGGCCCCATCAAGCTCTAATGGAGACCTCATATTGAACAAATATTATGGTATAGGTAAACTTTCAATTTTAAGGTCTTACAATGATGCATCGAATATCTTTAAAGTTAAGTAAAAAGAATATTTATTTTTCCATTAATCTAAATCAGAAATAAAGAGTAGCTGTAATAATTGGTTTGATTGACACTATAGATTAAAGCAGAATGGAGTTTGGGCCTGTGTCATAGTGCTCCAGTGCTCCTTTATAGACTTCTTATTTGGTCAAGTGATGAAGAAGTGTTTTTATAAAAAAAGTGTTCGCGACTCCGATCACGTTAACCCTCAGAAGCAGGATATTTTCCGGGATGCAGGTTTTTTCTCCGTACCTAAGAAAATCATGTACCTATTCAAAATTTCATGAACAACGGTTAAGTAGTCGAGGTGACAAAGCGTTACAAGTAAACAAATAAATAGCAGACAACCTCACTCTTACATTAATAACCAATACGATTTGTGATAAAATTATATAGGATTCATATTAACCTCATGGAATTAATATTAAGAAACCTCTCCAACCCGTCTGGCCAGCGAGCCAGTAGGCCAAATCCTCTGACTGCTCTGGCGGTACAGAGAGGGTCGTGCTCCTGCAGTGGAGACTAATAAAGACCTGATGATGATGATGATGATTAACCTCATGGAGTTGGTAGAGAAAAAGAAAGCTTGTTCATTTGTCTGTTTTTTCAGACTCTTTTCTCACAAACGCGTGGAAGGTATCAATAATTTCATACTTAGTTGTTTTTATGCATTCACAATTCTATTATTTATATTTTTATTAAATTCAGAAATAAGATATGGGAAAAAATTCAAAACTGGCAGGGTTTGAATCTGCGTCGTATTAAAACTAAGACGCAGGTTTTATAAGAATATGGAAGTATCAAGTTAAAATTCGCATTAAATATGCGCATCTGCTGGCCTTGGAACTGAAAACGCATTCACCTACGTTTTCAGAATTTGTGAAGTTTTTGTGCATAGCCACTAAGAATGTACTCTACTCTGAAGTTTAACATTTCCATATTGATTGGGGTTCATGACATAGTCCTTGCGTTATGTGTAAAAATGACAATAATTGTAAATCAAAACTTTCAGAATTTCAAGAGAGCAATAGAAGTGTTGAAATTTTTTTTAAGATCCCAGCATTGGCCCAATAGGAAAAGTTGTTCATTTCGGCGGGCTGCGCCACCCCTTGCA
Organism: Rhodophaea formosa; assembly: GCA_963082605.1. Lineage (NCBI taxonomy): Eukaryota > Metazoa > Arthropoda > Insecta > Lepidoptera > Pyralidae > Rhodophaea > Rhodophaea formosa. Next base: position 18,520,465 of record OY720205.1, read on the forward strand.
GGAAATGTCAGTGGTTTACGTTCACGCTAATTGAGTAACCTGTGAAGTCACCGAACCAATGACGAAACTACCTTTATGGATATGAGGACACAGAACTCGCATCAATTGAGTTTGATTTTGTGGCTCTTTTTAAAAATTCACTTCTCCAATCCTTGTCTATGATCTCTATGGCCTAGAGGACAAAGCAAGGACCCTATTTATAGAAAACGCTTACTTTACTATTATCACCAGGTCCTTCCAGTCTCCACCGCAGGAGCACGACCCTCTCTGTACTACTAAAGCCATATACTAGCCTGAGTAGTCAGAGGATTTGGCCTACACTCTCCACGCTGGCCAGACGGGTTGAAGAGGTCTCTTTGATGTTAATAAGCTTTGTTTAGCTTGTGTTTCCTTAGTCGCCTTTTACGACATCCACGGGATGACTTGGAGTGGTCCTATTCTACTCTGCCGGGAACCACACGGCACTATATAAGTACTCATGAAAACATAAGGCGTCAGTCGTCTGATACTAGTAACAGTGTTCACACACAATAGGGCCCAAATAGGCGGCCTAAGTGTGGAAAATAGCCCACGGCAGCAGTATAAGCACTGTTAGTACCAGTATCTTTTTCGTATTTTGTGGATCGAACTGTCATGTCAGAAACAACGGATTCCTAGCAAACAGGTTGAAATCCAACAAAAACTATTTTACAGCCGTTCCCGATGAAACCTAGCCCATTTATTAATTTTATCGTTTGACACCTCGTACACGTACTACTCATTATCTGACACTAAACTTACACAATTTAAATCCGAAATCACATAAATGTCAGACGATGGTTGAACTTCTGCTTTCTGTAAAGTGCATTGATAATAATCTGAGCCATTCTCAGATGAGAGAGAGGGATGGGTGTATGAATTTAGGTGTGCGTGAAAGAGATGGGTGGTCGTGAATAGAAACATCAAAATTTTACAGCATTTTTATTACTCGAGCGCCGATTCTCGTTGTAAACAAAAGCGTCCGGTCCAAATTTCGGGTTGTAGGTTGGGAGCTTTAGGTTCCGTAGATTTTAAAAACTGATAATCTTTGTTTGAGCTATAAATCTTTGCGTTTGTCTACACGAGTAAAGTAGATTAAGTTATTATTCTCGATTAGCCGAGTAATAGTAGTAGAATAATAAATAAAATAAATAAATATATACAGACAAATCACACAGATTGAGCTAGCCCCTAAGTAAGTTCGAGACTTGTGTTATGGGATACTAACTCAACGATACTATATATTATAATAGATACTTATATAGATAAACATCCACAAAGGTCAATCTGAAAAAGATCATTTTCCATCTTGACCTGACCGGGAATCGAACCCGGAACCTTCCGTGTCGCAGGCAGGCGTGTTGAGCGTTGCGCCACGGAGCTCGTCAAGAATGAGTTGTAAATTAATAGTGCTTTTGTTTTATATTATTTTTTTAGTCTTCCTGACTGGTTTGGGAGAAAAGAAAAGTTGTTGAATGCACCAGCTTTGCCGATTATGCCGAAAGTAGAAGCCGATCGAGGGAATGGGTAAAAATCTAAGGAATAATTTCATAAACGATGCTTCTGCTAACCCACAAACTATTTGGATTCCGTTTCTTTGTAAATATATTTACAAGCTTAGTTTAAATGTGAAATTTTGACTTGTATGTACTATTCGTTCCTATTTTTCCAAGTTTTCTTTTAAAGTTAAACTAGTTATTTTACATAAGGTCAGTCACTTAGCTATAACCATAGCTCTACTATAGTAAAGCTATTATAGTATTGTTATAAAAATGGGTAAAATGTGTAAATAAACCGAATAATAAAATACGTAATACAATAAAAGGTATAATATTTATTTCAAATATTTTAAAATGGCGCTTAGCTTTCAATATAGTTGTGGTAGAGCCTCGCTACCGGCGAAAATCACTTTTGCTAGTAGCATGAATGGGCCGGCTCGTCCGGGGAAGTACCACACTCTCACAGAAAATCGACGTTTGAGTAGTAGTTTTACCGCTACTATGCTTCGTTCGGTGAGTGAGAGAGCCGGAGGCCCAGCTCCCTCTCCTCTCTGGGGAGGGAAAAATAAAAGGCCGGCAACGCTCCTGTGCCACCTCTGGTGTTGCAGTTGTCCGTGGGCGGCGGTGGTCACTTCCCATCAGGTGACCCACTTGCTCGTTTGCCGTACTATGACATAAAAAAAAAAATAACGAAGAACAAAGAAGAATCCAATCCATATCCAATCTCTGAAACCGTATAAGTAAAACAGTTTTAGAATTTGAAAAAAAGAAATTAATAGCTACAAATAGTTACCAGAAAATTAATATGTATTACTCGTAACAAAATTAAACTTTTATAACAACCATTGCCGTTTTGTTAATTTATGATAATATCAATTAAGACAAACGTTCCAACAATTATTAATCAATCAAGATTGGGATGTGGTAGGTAGAGTTCCCATGGAGATTCCTGGCCATGGGAATGCATCGAATTAAGTAGATATGACGGTGCGCCCGCGCTTCTTGTGTTAGTCATTGATTGAACAACTTTAGGAGTATAAAATGATAGCGTGAAATTAAATAAATAAATTTATTCGTCAAGAAATGTATACAGTCTATAGTTACATTACAGTTGTACAAAATACTTGAAAGATTTGTCCGCAAGTCCGCTAACTCGCACTATTACGATACATTTATAAATAAAAGTTTACTAGTAAACACTTAACTTTAAGATAATTGAAATGAATAAAATATAATTAACAAACCCAAATAACAAAGTATATAAAGAAAAAATAAAACCTTAAAAATAAGAGTTATTCAAAATCTAAAATTGTTGGAAATGGAATTTATTAAATTCCAATTTTTTTATCATGTGAAGTGCAAATAGCTAAATTATGACTAATGTGTGTTTCCCAGTGCTTCCTGACCTCCTTATTGGCCCCATTGAGAAATCCAAGATCATTCCTGAAAATGATAAACAAGATCAGTGGCATGCCAAGCGTGCCTGTGATCGGCATTTGCGGGAGGTTTAGTGCTGATTTAGTGTGAGAAGCTCCTGTAGGAATTTCAGTGCCATGGGAATGATACAAATTAGCGGAAATAATTACGTCATCCATGTGAGTGACTAATGTGACTTAGCTGAATCTTAATTATGACAAATACTTACTAATTAAATACAGTGTGTTACTTGACCCTCGACATAACCTTAAATGGGTGACTCATCCCATCAATATGAACAACTTTTCCTATGCGAAGAAAGCTGGGATTAATACGAAAAAGCATGCCAATACAAATCTATTGAGCACATACACGATGAGCTTATTAAAAGAGATACTTGTGTCCAATTTTGAATAATAAACTTTGACTTTGACTTTTTTTAGTTGAGGAGAGCTTTTGGCCATTTTCCGATTCCATGATAAGGTCTGGCCTATGTTACTCTAATATTAATTAGACTTACATAAGTTCACATATTTCAGCAGCAGTGTGCAATACATCTGATAGTCCTCTGACTGCTCTGGCTAATATATGGCTTTGGTAGTACAAAGAGGGTCGTGCTCCTGCAGTGGAGACTTAAAAGACCTAATGATGATGATTCAATAAATCTGGGGGCACGGCAAGGCCCCCAAGTCGAGCAAAAAGCGGCAGGGCCGGTTAATATAATATGTACGTACTACTTGTCAGTTATATCGTGTTTTCATGACATGACCGAGTAGTTCTATTTATTTAAAACATTAACCGACTTGGTATTACATGGATCCCACAACTTTAGATGGTAGAAGAACTGAGTTGACAGGATTGGTTTTTTTACAAGAATTGTTTTTTACGGCATCAGTTTCATCGGGAATAAGTACCGCAAGGTTTGCCCCGTACAGAAAAATAGCGCAAATAAAAACTTGTAATAAAAAGTGTCTGTTAATTCTGATTAAAATATAAGAGTGAAATATAAAACTAAAGGATAAATAACCACATTATTCGATATTTTCCGAACCGGCATAGAAATTTTAGGGTTTAGTTTTTTATCCTAATGAATATAATTTAATTTATAACCATCACAAAAAAGCGCGTTTCTTTAGTATCAAAGTACGTCAATAGACTCACAAGAAACTATTATATGGAACCAAGTGATTCAGAGCCTAATTGTCAGTTTCATGCTGAAATGAATCAGTGTTCCGTGAATGATTAACATGGGGAAATCCAAAGCGTATCAAGTTATAACACATTCTCGGTAGAGGAAAAGTTTATAGTGTAAGTAATGAATCACAAAATATTAACAAAAAGAGCTTGACAGTACCTGCCTCAGCTTCAAATTTTTTTTCAGCCATTTGCTATCGCCTTCCTTTCCTGTAGTTGCTTACGCTTTTAGGATGTCTTTAAACAGATTTTATAATGTAAAGTACACTTCTTTACTAAATTGTGCAATAAAGTTTATTATATACCTATATAATGCGTGCTACTGTTTAAAATGAGTAAATACGAAAAGAAACAAAATGGTGAAATGAATAAATTTGGTTGTGATAGGAATATGTACAATTCTTTTTTGTTAAATATATACCTACAAATCACACAGATTAAGCTAGCCCCAAAGTAAGTTCGAGGCTTGTGTTATGGGATACTAACTCAACGATACTATATTTTATAATAAATACATATACAGATATACATCCAAGCCCCAGGTCAATCTGAAAAAGATCATTTTCCATCTTGACCTGACCGGGAATTAAACCCGGGACCATACGAGTCGCCTGTTAAAAAGAACTAGTAACTAAAATTTATTTTTTTAACTATAAAAAAGATTTTTCAAACCTATTTGTAATATCAGATTAAAAGTGACCTTAGCAGTATTTTTTTGATAGACATGTTTCTTTCTAAAAAATAATGCTATTGAATCAGAAACATAATTTTAATGAATTAATTTCGTTTTGTATTTTTAATTTATAAAAGCGGTTGCGTTCACATAAGGTATTTAGTTTTATTGTATACTAACACCTTCATAGGCTGCGCATATGTATTATTTTAGTTTAGTTGTGGAAGAGCCACGCTACCTGCAAATTCAGTAGCATGAATGGGCCGGCTCGTCCGGGGAAGTACCACACTCTCACAGAAAATCGACGACGAGTAGTAGCTTTACCGCTTCTATGCTTCGTTCGGTGAGTGAAGCCGGAAGCCCATCCTCCCCAAGGAAGAGGGAAAAAAAGGGCAAAGGGTGTAACACACCTAGTTGCAGTTGCCATGGGCAGCGGTGATCACTTACCATCAGGAAACCCACTCGCTCGTTAGCCGTCCTATGACATAAAAAATAAAAAATAAACCTTCCTTATGAATTTCTCTATATATTGGTGAAAACCGCATGAAAATCCATGCAGTGTATATCTTTTGACGCGGCGTAGGACTTTGTTTTAATATATGTATTGTTTTCTTTATTTCCCATACAGCGAAGCTGCAGAAATCTAGGCTAGCCTATTTTCAGCACCATCTTTACTTGTTTGACGCAGGTTTAATAAACACACTTGACGCGATCATATCGCGACTTAGATTAAATTATCGCAGTACCTAGAGCGATAGCTTTCCAAAGAAACATAAAATCTGGACTTTACCATCTCATTACTTCGGCTAACAACGTAAGGCGGGCTAATTAAGGCTATATTACAAACCATTGTTTAAATACAACTAATTAACTAAGTCATTTCGCTGGGGAGCCGGGCTATTAATGTGTTATGTTATTAAGAAATTACAGTAAACGTTAAACGCTCCGCGGTTTGGCGTTGGATTTGTATGGAACACGACTTTAAACAAAAGAATATTACTATTATAATCATATACTATACCACGATTATTTTTGAGATTGTGTGATAGATTCAGAAAGAGAATAGACCGATAGGGTTTCCTTAGACAGTTCCAACATCCACCGCAGCTCTTCAGTTATTCTGTGAAGATGGCAGCTATGATGTTGTCGAAATATCAGAAACTAGTTGTTACCCGCGGCTTCGCCCGCGTGATATATAGCTTTTATCCTTCTCAGTACCCTGACCTAAGTGTATGCAAAATTTCATGATGATCGGTTCAGTAGATACGGCGTGAAAGCGTGACAAACAAAAAAACTCACTTTCGCATTTATAATATTAGTTATGATTAGGATAGGATATCAAAAAATTATCGCGGTAAGATATTTAATTGTAACCCATTATTTTATTTTGATGCCCACGTTGTATAAAGTAAAAAAAGTATGTTTTAATCTTCTAATTCTTTTTTACTCTAATTAAAGCGACCAATACAAAACAAAAAGAAAATACAAACAGACACAATTTTAAACATTTTTAGAAGTAAACTATTCTGTTGCCTATACAAATGCACAATTTTCGATACATTTATTTGTTCGGAATATTATCTTATCCACACTATTCTTAAGCTCAGAGTTCGAACAATAACTCGTAAATATGTATCGTAGGCTGTAAATGACGGATTTTTCAAGAGGCACTAATTATTTCCACGTCGGTACCGACAACAATGGTTTAACGCCCATGTTTGCCTCATTATAGGTTAGAATAACGTTTTACGTCGATACGTTATTTGTTATCGTTATGGTATGTGTTTTTTCTGATCGATCTGAAACTAAGTATACATAGAGTGTGATGGCCTAGAATAGGATTCCTTCACAACTGCTTAGGAATAGATTTTATGTCAGAAAGACAATTAGTTGGCTTGGCTTGAAGTCGATGGTTTCTTCATTATAGGTTAGATACGTCGATAGGTTATTCATTATCGTTATGGTATGTGTTTTTTTCTGATCGATATGAAAATAAGTACATATAGAGTGTGTTTCTCTGCCTAGAATAGGATTCCTTCACAATTTTCCATGAATAGCATATAAGGCTACTAAATGTTAAAAGCACAAATATCTTGTTTCATAACATTCTTTAGAAGAATTTCTGTCAGAAAGACTAGTCAGCTTGGCTTGATGCCCATGTTTACCATATTATAGGTTAGAATAACGTTTTACGTTGATACGTTATTCGTTATCGTTATGATGTATGTGTTTTTTCTGATCGATCTGAAATTAAGTATACATAGAGTGTGATGGTCTAGAATAGGATTTCTTTACAACTACCTATGGATATCGTACAAGGGTACTAAGTATTAAAAGCACAAATATCTTGTTTTATTACATTCTTTAGAATTACCGTCAGAAAGACTGGCTTGACGCCCATATTTGCCTCATTATAGGTTAAACTAACGTTTTACGTCGATACGTTATTCGTTACCGTTATGGTATGTGTAATTAAGTATATTTAGAGTATTGCGATCTAGAATAGGATTCCTCCACAATTTTCTGTGAATAGCATACAAGGCTACTAAATGTTAAAAGCACAAATAACTATCTTGTTTCTACACATACATTCTTAAAAAGAATTTCTGTCAGAGAGATTTATTAGTCGGATACTTTTCGAAATTATAACTTTAATAGTAGGTAGTGTCTATTATGAGGACTTGACTTTTTTTGTGATACATACATACTGTCACGTCCTTTTCCCTTGCGGGGTAGGCAGATTCCAGGTCTATTTTAAGTCTACATTCTTTGCTTCTCTCGAAATTGGCTTTTATGTCTTATAGACCTGGAATCTGGAAGACATAAAAACACGAGAGAAGCAAAAAATGTAGACTTTAAAAAATACGAAAAATGTCTGTTACCTAATTCATAAATACACACTTAATAGCCAAGAAGAAAAAAACTACGTACGAAAAATATATTTATCATACTTTGCTGAATCACTCATAGGCAGAACTGATGAATGAATTACACCTATTTTATTTTTTAGTTTTATTCATTTATTTTTATTAAGAGATCACTAACATTTATTACTCCGTCAAAATTATTAAACCGCCGATAATTTTTTACAACTCATATCCTTTCTGTATGCGTCATTATAAGTCACAATTCATTAGGATTTTCGTCAAGCTCTCGGCTTCAATAGGGATGTCGTTTGACTCCTATTGCCTGACATATCGACATTGTAATCTGAGATCACTATCGACCAATCCTGCAAAGTCACCTGACTGGGGTGGCATCGTGTCTCTTTGTATAATAGCTATCTAGCATGATATTAAGCGACTAATGTACGGAATTTAATTTCTAAAGCTCCTCTCGATACGTAAAGACGGGCTGTGGAGTATTTAGAATGGCGTTTACGACGTTTTGTGATGTGAAAGATTAAGCCATTGCTCGTAAGTTGAAAGCTAATCAAAATGTTTTAATCGATGACGCGATAAGGCTAGTGCGGTGATTGTTAATTGAATAGAAAAGTAAATTATCGATGATTGTAATTTAATTTTATGAAATATTGTCATTTAGATCTACTTGTTCAAGTAAAAGAACCCTTGGATGCACTTATGTATTAAATTGCATCTAACACAATCTTTATGAAAGAAGTGCTGTCGCGAAAACGAACTCAGCCATTATTTCGGCTAATTACTTTGTTTTTGAGACAATGCATACATTTTGATGTTATGTTTTCGCGATTGTTACACATTTAAATAGAATTATTTTAATACGGTTTTTATCGCGTTTATTACATTACTAACGCATACATTTTTTAAAATATGATAACCGTCAGTATTTGTAGAGGAAAGTTTAGATTTACTGTTTATGTATATTAACAATAGGAAACTCTAATAAAACTATGCTGATTTTAATTCTGCTAGTTATATTTTTTTTTAACTAGCTATTTAGGTCCCACTGCTGGGCAAAAGCCTCCCCTTCTGTTCTCCACCTAGTCCTATCCAGTGCCGTGTCTTGCCATTCCTTATTAAATGCACACAACTCGTCTTTCCATCTCATTTTTGGCTTCCCTCGAGAACGCGAATCAGCGAATAATATACTTTATTTTATTATCATCATAATTTCGTGTAGGTGACACGGTCAGTCAACCATGCACACCCTGCAGTGTCAGAGTTCTTCGGAATCGCCTCTCGGCCTCTGACATGGTTCCTTTTTAACGACTACCAGATGGCCGCCGGGACCACCGACTTATCGTACCTTCCGAAGCACGGAAACATCTTTCTTATCAGACAATCAGGTGATTCATGCCTGCAATGTCATAACCAAACTGGAAATAACAAAGTATGCTTCCCGTGGGAATCAAACCCACGACCCCCGGGTCAACAAGGCAAACGCCTTAACCACTGGACCACGGAGGCAGATACTTTATTTTATAACTTACGTAAATGTAGTTGCGGGAAACAACCTAGTTACCTTTAATTCATCGATATATTATATCGAACTTATTTTATCGATATAGTTTAACGATGACTAAATTCGGTAATAATTTCCATGCCTAAAGGTGAATGAATTCTTTGCATTACTTAATTGATTTGTTAGATATTTTCTTCTTGAGTAAACCGTCTGTAATTGAGTATCTAAAACATAACTTTAACGGTTCCGTGAGCAGGACCACCGGATTTGTTGTACCTACTCTATTCGATATGAATAATTTATTTTGTTTTATTTTAAAAAGCTTTTTCTATTTCTTAACCTTCGTTTTATTAGCAATTGAATTAAAACTGGTCTGATATTTTCAAATACGCATAAAAACACCTAATATAGGTTAAAAAACTATCTACCAAAGGTTTCCAGTCTAACATCAACCGATGTAGATAACATCGGTTGATGGAAAATAAGGCGCTGTAGTTAATATTTTCTAATGTTCTCGAGATTGGTACACTGTAATTAAATTCCGTAAATTATTTTTATTATTATTTATGTCGAGCTCCGTGGCGCAGTGGTCAACACGCCAGCCTGCGACACGGAGGTCCCGGGTTCGATCCCCGGCCAGGTCAAGATGGAAAACGATCTTTTTCTGATTGGCCTGGCTCTTGGGTGTTTATCTATATAAGTATATGTTATAAAATATAGTATCGTTGAGTTAGTATCCCACGACACAAGTTCACAACTTACTGTGGGGCTAGCTCAATTTGTGTGATATGTCCCTATTTATTTATTTATTTTTATGTTACTTATTGCTTTATTTTATTACATATAAGACTCAAAGTTTATTTGATCAGTGTTTTAACCAGTTGGCAATACAAGTCAATAAAATAAGGAAAATCAAAAGCAGATTTGAAAGTCATCACAACATTATCAGTTGAGATTTTAGCAAGTCAATTTAACTCGCAAAATAAACCAATCACCACAAATGAGATCGAGGGCCGTTGACGTATGGCTACTCGATCACCTGTATCTGTGTTTCTCAAACTTTAATACCTTCACAATTTTTTTCAAGTTACAGCATCCCATAAAAGATTAGCCAAATCCGCGGCAAACAATAATTATATCGCACACTTTAATGGAGTAGCGATCGTTGTCATTTTGTGAAATGAAGAAAAGAATATATCTATAAAAAAGTCGTGCCAAATGTAGGTCGTATTTGCACACACTGAAGACTCCGTACTACCGTACAATACTAAAAACTGTTGTTTGGGGACCATGATGTTAAAACCTACTTAAGAGGCCTCTCTCGAAGGCTAACCAATCTCCTCTATCAGGTTAACTAAACTTATCTGTAATTGGACGTTTCAGTAATTTATCAGCACCTTTGATAGAATCGATTAAATACGCTGAAATACGCATGGGTCCTTGCTTTAAATTTCTTTTTTATTAAAAGTTGTTATGTTTTTTTCATATCAAACTTTAATTATCTCTTATAGCGGGTATGTACGAGTATACACATTCTACAAATTTCATGTGTTCAACTTTAAAGTGTTTCTAGCTATTACGGTTTAAAAGACACAGCTTTGGGACGGACACAATGACGGACGGCGAATTGCGGTAACTTAGTTATAGAGGCCCATTGGTACCCTTTGGATACGGAACCTTAAAAAAGTGAGCACACTAAATAGCGGCCACCCTTAAACAATATTCTGAGCTACCACCACATAATGTTTTCGCGTTGGAAATAACAATCTTCAAGTATACGCGAGCCCCACTTAGAGAAACTCTGACCTATATCGATTATTTGAACGAACACTTGAGAGGCAAGAAGTCTAAGGGACATCGGAATCGTTTTAACTCGAGAGCTCGAGACGATTGTTTGAATAGAGTGTTATTCTTTTGCATTCTAAAGTTTTGAGTGCACTAGTTTAAACACACGGTATTGTAAGGTTTTGTCGTTTTTAGTGGTTGAGGTATCATTGCGTTTGAAGGAGGTTTAATGCTTCATATGAGAGGCTCTTTATATTCTTCGGTTCTCAATAAAACCTACTAAAAAGAAACAATTTGACTAAACTTATGTTCAAATTAAATTAGAATAATATTTCAATAGCTGCCGGCCCGGTCAGCTGAACACTATTGCAGGGAATATATTTTTTATTTATATTATTAGCGAATATATGGCTCTTGTAGTACAGAGAGGATCGTGCTCCTGCATTGGAGACTTGAAAGACCTGATGATGATGATTATTAGTCCCATAGGAAAAGTTATTCATAGCGGACAGGGCTTTATCAACATATCGTGTATATGGCAGTGGGTTCCATGCACAGATTTTGAAAAAAATATACAGATCTGTGGTTTTATGCATAGGTGCTATTAGGGTCCCCCATAAAAGGTATGAGGCTTTGTAGCGCTTTTGTAATTAAATATTGTTGTCACGGAAACTATAGTGTCTGCTCTTTGACCGATTTTATTTTCTACTAGGTATTTCTACTACTTCGTCCACGTAAATTGTAGCCTACGTCACCGCAGATGAATTACCTATAGGTGATAATTTATAAAGGTGAAAGAATTTTGAAAATCAGTCTAGCAAAAAAACAAATGTTTCCTCTTTATAATATTAATATAGATAAACAATTCTGTGAACAAGTATTTTTCTACACCTGACTCTAGTCTAGACATTTGACAGTAACAGTAACGTTTTCCAATAGACGTACTCTGATTGAGAGTAGCAAGTAGAGCAACGAAAGATCTCGTAACAATGCTTCCGCCCGAACTCGTAAACAAGAGGCGTTGAAACCCTGTTTACGCCCGCGTCAGACTGACGCCTGACGTGGAAACATCACGCTCTCAGAGGAAGTGGCGGAAACGGTCGGATTTTATTATTTAAACCAGACTTACGACTGACCGCCGGGTGGTTCCCGGCTGAATAGAATTGGATCGCTCCAAGTCTTCCCGTGGATGTCGTAGAAGGCGACTGAGGTAACAATAGCTATACAAAGCTTATAACATCAAAGAAGCCTCTCCAACCCGTCTGGCCTGTGTTGAGAGTGTAGGCCAAATTCTTTAACTGCTCTGGCTAATATATTGCTCAGGTAGTACAAGGAGGGTCGTGCTCCTGCAGTGGAGACTATCAAAGACCTGACGATGATGATTTAAACCAGACTTACGAATTCATTATCATCAATTTCACTGTCAAAGAAAAGTTTCTACTGCAGAAGCACGAAAAACCCTGTTTACGCGTCAGACTGACGCCTGACGTGGAAACACCACGCTCTCAGAGGAAGTGGCGGAAACGGTCGGATTTTATTATTTAGACCAGACTACGACTTCACTATCATCATCAGTTCTTTTTTAGTCTGCACTGCAGGAGCACGACCGTCTCTGTACTAACAGAGCCATAGGTATACTTATATTAGCCGGAGCAGTCAGAGGATTTGGCCTACACTCTCCACGCTGGCCAGATGGGTCGTAGAGGTATCTTTGATGTTTATTGTTAAGCTTGTGTTTCCTACATCGCCTTCTACGACATCCACGGAAACTTTTGGAGGGGTCCAATTTTACACTGCCGGGAACCAACCGGCAAACTTCATTAGCTTTAATTAAATTAAAAAATGAGCAATGTTGAAAAAAATTGAACTAGCCACCTTAGATTGTACGAAGACCTAACGTCGCTGGTTTAAAAGGGTTTAAACCAGCGACGTTAGGTCTTTGTACAATAACCTAAGGTTGCTAGACACTGGCAATCTACACGCAGACAGGGGCCTGTGTGTAGTTTTTTTACCAAATCTTATTCTTAATTTAATTACATTATTTAAATAGCATTGTGGATACATAAAAACCGGTGGAGGTGTTCCGAAAATGCTACAAATATTGTGTGAGCTTCGTTTTAAGAGAGGGCCACACTGTCTATAATCTCTAAATATCATAAGATGCAACTAAGGTATATAAAAGAGCTTGTTTCACTTGGCTACAATTTTATGAAACGTAGGTACCTATTTCTGTCATCAATCAAACCGAAAAATCCGAATCCGATTTTGACTTTTCCTCCAACCTTAAATTTCGGTAACTATACTGAGACTGGAGCTATGACTGCTTCCAAAAAGCTGTGCAACCTCTCCAAGGTTTTGCTGTATTTTACTCAGGCCAGCCAGCGGGAGCAGACTTGAGCTGAGTAAGGCTATTTAGCCGTGAGCTGTATAGTCTCAATAGCCGTTACTCAGCTCCAGTCCGCTTCTGTATAGAGTTTACCCATGTGTCGGATGTTGCTATCAGCTCGAATCAACCATCATGCCAGAAGACTCGTTAATGACGAGATGCTTACGGCAGAACGGCTTCAGAGCCGCCTATTTGTAGCAAGTCTGTTTGTCTTTTACAGAATGCATTTTGGAGAGTACGCACAAGAGATGCAAGATTTAATTTGCCATGCACCATTTCACCGACGCGGTGTGAACAAATTGTCTTTCCGCGGCACTGTTCCTCGACTCTTATAATAAACTTTTGAGTTCAAGGCAGGCGAAAATAAACATTATTTGCCTAAATTCTCCTGCCTTGAAAGCGGGAGAATTTAGGCAAATAAATTCTCCTGCCTTCAAGGCAGGATAGGAAATAAACATTATAGAAGGAAATAAACATTATTTGCCTAAATTCTCCTGCCTTCAGGCAAATAATGTTTATTTTCGCCTGCCTTGAACTCGAAAGTTTGTGTGTTTTAACCTAGACCTCATCGTTGTTTCCCATCAGGCAATACAGGGAACAAGGGCACTCATCTAAATAATAAAAATAAAAAAACAGAATAATAGTAAAATATATTTCTGAAATTATTTCCATTACATTGTTGATACATAATTTATAACAGGTATCATAAATCACAAATTAATTTACTTACAGCAGAGTAATTGACGTAAATTGCAATTATCAGGCGCTCACAACAATTTGCCCGCGCATACATCATGCAAAATGGTATCCGTCAAAACTGTCATTTTCTAACAAGTTAATATCTGGAATACAAATCAGCCAATTATGCAAATATGGTTTATCAACACGAAATAATAAGAGCATAGAAGAATAACTCATAGGCAGAGCAATTAACATTATCATGTAGAGTTTACACTAAAATAATGCTCAAGAATTCTATAGCTGACTTATTGCTATTCACACGAAACAGATTGTAAATTATGATCACTGTCTTTAACTAATAAGAAGCTTGCACATATTATACTAATGACTTCAACCTAGAAAATTAAATCATAATAAATACCAGCCACAATTTCTCTGCTAAACATATATTTACCTACCATCAAGTATTTACAAAACAAAGTAAAACAGAGTAGTCAGAATTTGATACTACATTCTGATTATGTGATTGTACTGATTGAGATCTTTTGGTATAAGCTACATGGCAGTACGGATTCGCAGTTTCATATGCTTCTATAGTTTTTTTTTTTACTCAGAACCGTTTTTTGCTAGGGCGAAAAAGAGAGACAGAACGCGGCCGCACGCAACGGAATCGACGGTTCCGCCTCGTTCTATCACTCTTGAGTACTCTATTATATGATGGTTCTGGTGATTAATCGAATTGAAGTATAAGAAAGTGCGTTTCCGTGCTGTCAGATGTTGCTTAAGCTTTAGCTGTACTGGAACCGGTACAAAAGTACAGAGTCCGTACTGGCAGAGTTTCTTTTTATATCGGTACCCGGGTGCCTGTTCCAGTACTGGTATTCCGCCTCAAAAGTACCAGTACCTAATATAGGTACCGGCGAAAAAAAAAATCTTTTTGCGTCTATTACGTCTATGACGTCGTACGAGGTTAGTTTATGTTAATACTGATGAAGTTATTTTCCTTATCCCTTTCACTAAATTTGGTTTCTCATTCTTACGCAAGTATTTCAGTAGTTACTGGTACCGGTATAGTACCGATACTGACGGAAAATTGTACCGGCACAGGTAGGCCAGGTTCTATATTTGTTACCGGTATCTCACCAAGGTCAATGACACCGGTTCCTATAAATACCGGTATTTTAAGGCTTACTTAGTAGTCATAACTTCGACCTTAGTCAATTCATCTTTTAACCACCTGACGTGCTCACTTTGCCTTTGCAGACATATGGAACTATGAAGTGACAGCTTTGTACACGGATTATTTTGTGAAAATACAGCCTATCAATTACGGGGTCGATGGTGTTGATAGATCATAAACAGTGATCATGATGGTAAGGCCTGGTTATTACTTGACTTAATTACGCTCCACAATTTCTCAGCAAACTTGGAGCTTCATTCAATTATTGTAATTAGAGTTCAGAATAAGACACGAGTTACTTAATTAACTTTTTTTACTTAAAAACATAATATTGAATTATTTTAGATTTATTAGTTACTTTTTCCACAAAATTGATTAAATCAATTGAATTAATTAAAGATCAATTATCTTTAATAGTTTTGAATTGCTTTAACTATGTAAGTTACAGTGTAAGTATAAGCATGTATCGTTTCAATATTGATTTTATTGAAAAAAATATTTTAAAATTTAATTATAACATCTGCGAATAAACAGATACTGCGGTAACTTCCTCAGTTTCAGAAAAAAAATCTAGCTATGTGCCATGCCGTAGTACAAAACGATATTAGATATTATTATTTATTATCAATTAGTTGAACCAATATCTCCCGATGAACCTAATCCTTGTGTAATAGTAGTACATGCGTTTTACTTATGCTATCTTAAAAAAAATAGTTTTACATTTGTACTCAAGAAGGCTTGTGGCCGGCTACAAAAATTGCTAAATCAGATTACAACAATATTCTGTCATAAGTACTTGAAAGCACTGCTTACCTTTAAAGTTTGTGGGTGAACTTTTGAACAACAAATTCAATATATCTACTTACACACCTACATATAGACCAAAAGTTCGTGTAAACCTACTGATTTAATAAATCATCAAAAATAAAACAAAATCTCTAAAAAAAACGACGAAAAACGTATTTATTTTATTTTCAATACTGATGCAAATATTCGAATTGCAAAACATAATTGTATTAATCGCCACACTCTATCTGGGTAGCTGGGTACATGTCAATCTTGCACATTATATTTTTCTGTACATGTCAAAATATAAATGAATTTATAAATAGTGGACCCCGGGCCTAGGATGCAACCAGAAAACTGTCAGATTTTATTAAAAGTAGAAACTGGTTTTTAATAAACTCGTTGGAATAGAAACAGCTGCAAATCTTCAGACAAGATAATTAAACAATCAGGTATCAAAGCTTAGGTTTCTGAGAAATAGAAAGAAACATACGCATTGATCTTTGATGTTAAAAATTATGTTTATTGAAACTTTGAATTGTAAGGCGCAAAATTCTTTATAGTTGAAACGTGGTTATTTGTTTTAAGATTAATGTATAAATAGTTGCCCAAGTAGTACAGACTACCGGCATTGCAATATATATAATACTAGCTGTTACCCGCGGCTTCGCCCGCGTAATTTATAGCCTATGTCCTTCTCGGTACCCTAACCTATGTGTATGCAAAATTTCATGATGATC
Organism: Rhodophaea formosa; assembly: GCA_963082605.1. Taxonomy (NCBI): domain Eukaryota; kingdom Metazoa; phylum Arthropoda; class Insecta; order Lepidoptera; family Pyralidae; genus Rhodophaea; species Rhodophaea formosa. Next base: position 18,537,206 of record OY720205.1, read on the forward strand.
GGTTCAGTAGATACGGCGTGAAAGCGTAAAAAACAAACAAACAAACTTACTTTTGCATTTATAATATTAGTTGGGATTGGGATCTTTTTTATAGGTACAATGTAAATGAAAAATGTATGTATGTTATTTGTTATGGGTCAGGAAACATACTTACACATTATCACGTCTTTATCTCTGACGGGGTAGCCAGAGTCATGTCATAAGACACAAAGGCCATGATTAGCAGCAACAACATTTCCAGCCCTTCATTATAAGCAACTTTTCATAATAGACTAACGTTGTAGATGTAAATTGGTTGCTTCATTTTCGTACACATTTCCAACCTGGCCGGACATCTGTATAAAAATGCCGATATTTTTTGAGTTTCCAGCTTTGATCCCATTGGAAAAGTTGTTCATTTGGATGGGCTGAGTGCAAATCAACAACTTTTCTATACATATTCAAGGAAATGTCGAGGGACCACTTAGACGCTGCATGTCTTAACCTAAGGTACAACTATTATACCTAAGAAGAGTAACATGTATGCTACTTAGGTATGCGACTACCTATCTAAGCTATCAACAAATTAGTTATATTAAAACTTACGTGAGATAAATTCATTATAGAGCCCGGCGTGACTTACCTTTTATTTCGTCGGATTCACCGACTAGTTTCAATCTGTTACGTAAACAATCAATGGAGCGAGTGTTAGGGGTAGCGACACGACGTTACGCTTTTCTTAAAGCTCTCTAGTCTAGTCGGCGAATCCGACGAAATTTAACGTGAGTAAAGCCGGGTTTATGTAATGTATCTTCAAATTGTTTAAAGCGTCGTCTGTTGCTATCCCAGTATACAAGCTGCTATGAACGGATCCTATAATACATATCCATAATTAAGGTTTACTTACGACTTTCTTACAGAATGTTTCATTAGTCTCCATTAACAAATGTGAGATTTGTAATATTTATTAATCAAACGTTATTATGATATTTGAGTGTACTAAAAATAAATAAATAATGGCATTTTAAGTTAGTCTTAAATAAATTGGCAATATATGTAGGTAAGAAAAACTTAACAGTTAAGTGTAAGTCTGAATCACTAATGGTTAAGGTTTCCGTACGAACATATAATATTTAAAAATATTAAACTCTCAAAAATACGTTATGTACTTGAATGCCTCTCTCCTTTTAAGATGAGATAAATTTATTTGCATAAACATGTGTACATAATATAGGTGATAAATACATTTATAGTTCAACATGTTTTACCGTCAAGTGTGCAAATTTTCATTCAAGTTATAGTAATTGACAACAAAGTCAAGTCAAGAGTAAAAACATTAATATACATAAAATTCCAAAGTTAAAACAAGTAAATATTGGATAAAATTAAATTAAATTCTATCATTTTAACTATTTTTAATTATAGTGGCAATAGTTTGATTAAAATTAAACAAATATGAATGTCAATATCACTAAAACCCATGTTAAAAAACTTTATTCATCCTCGCAGGAATCCCAATCATAATCACCGTTTCGCTGAGACTGTTTCGATTGGATGACGTGAAAAAATGGGATTTTTTTACTCCCATTTCGAAGCCAGCTACGAAATCTACGAGTAGCTACAAAGTGATCCGGGATGAGAAGGGAAAGCAGGAGCGTTTGTTTCACAACAATCTAGTTAGAACAAGCGGAGCGCACGCGCATCCCTTACATTAGCAGAACTTGGGACTGATAACTTAACTTGCTTGAGTCAATGTAGTAAAATTTATTATAACAAATCTTGTATAAAATCAAATGCAAGACTTACAAGGTATAAACCTTAGATTATGTAAAGTCTAGATAGAGCCTTAAAGAAGCCTAAAAGCGTAGTAAAAAATTGTGTCCACTCAAAGATTATGATGCATTTGCATCGTAGTCTATGAGATGGACACAATTAAAACAAGGTTATGCCCTTTAATTAATGGTATCTATATATTTACATAGCTACCGATTTAATGGCATAAGTTGATGACGCATGGCTTACACAAAGCTGTCACACGTAGTACATATATCTCCATGGCTGTCACGCACACAAGCATTGAAAACTGGGTCAGATTTTTAATTACTGATATAAAGGCATGATGAAATCTAGATAGTATATAGTCAAAGGTTAAAATGTTAAGTATTGCGGCATAATGTAGGTGGATACGGGACAAATGAAAGCACCTGAGTTAATTTGTAGTTTTCTGATTAAACCAAAACTCTTACTCTACTAAAGCAGTAGAGTTTCGGTTTCTCTTTCTTTTGTACTTTCAGGAAAGTTATTGACGTGACAAAGTTTAATTTATTTATAAAAAGTTATTGTCATAAAATTTAAAAAGAAAATGAACAATCATCATCATCAGGTCTTTTTAAGTTACCACTGCAGGAGCACGACCCTATCTGTACCGACAGAGCTTTGTATTAGCCAGAGCAGTTAGAGGATTACTGAAACTAAAAGCACACAAATAAAAAGTTTAATTCTACATCGTAAAAGTTACATAATCTTATCTTTCACATTTTTTCTGAATGTTTTGTAAAGGTAGGTACCCCTATAATACATAGTTTGAAAAAAAGTTGAAATTTTTATTTGGCCCTTCGTCAGTAAATTAATGTGATTTCTCATATGTCATCACAGCTCAAAAAAGCTCGAGCCTTTGTCATATAGAGTCGCTCTGGAAGCGCCAGGTGTAACAGACAGGTACACAGTGTTTGTTTAACACAATTAGAGTTTCGCACGTGTTCTCTATTATTAGACTGTGTTCAACGCTTCACTGTCGATCACTCGTTCTGTAATCAGCCAATGTCTGGTTCGTATTAGTGTTACCCTATTGAAAGCTAAACAACCGTGCATTCACCGAAAATATGCACTCATCAAACCGATATTAACGCACTTAATTACACGGCGAAACTGGATTAAATCCGTTCATTAATCGCTCGTAAGTGATAATTTATCAATTCGCCCACACGCGTCGTCACAATAACAAATGTCCATATCCCCACCTCACATATTTCTAATCACGCAAAGCCTAATCCGCTAAAATCTTAGCCAAAATAGCGCGAAAATTGTTTTGCGGTGCGCGTGCGGCGGGGAACGCTCAGGTAAGCGTCAGTCCGCGCCGCAGTCTCCCGCCGACAGGGATCGACGCACGCGACACGCTCAATTCCGTTTTGAAAATCGAACCCATTTTTCACGAACTTCGCTTGGTCGAAATTTAAAAAATACGGTCATGGCATTCTCGGTATTTTCCTAGTCGGAGTTTCGGGGTGCGTTTAGGTTATGTTTGGGCAGTGATGTCCGAGAGATGCGGCCGGTTGTCATCGCCGCGTGCTTGCTGCTGCTCGCGCCCATCACCGACTCCTGGTGGTGAGTGACTATGAAACAAATAGAAAACCGTAAAATGTACGGCTTACTAAGTTGAAGTTTGGAAGTGGCAGACGCGTATTTGAATGGGCTTCTAGTAGGTATTCATAGTGTCATAAGTGTTTTAACCTTTCGAATAAAGTTTCCAGTTAAGCTAAAAGAAAAAGTAGCAATAACTGTTTTTTTTAAAGGACGTACTTTAAAATATAATATCTTTTAACTCAAGTTTAAGAAAACGGTGCAGAAAAGTTAAATGTCACGCAAATTGTAAATGTGATATTTTTTCTTTTTCGTTTCTTCTATTTCTATGCCTATCCATTCTGATATCATACTGAAAGATTTAATTATTTATTTGGCTTGTAAATATTTAAGTAAATAATCTATTGAACTGATTAAAAAAATCTTACCCCTACATTATAGAAAGCTATCTGCTTAAATTATATTAACTTAAAATAATTTAAGCAGACAAAATCGCTAATAAACGATTATTTTTAAGAGGGAAAAAATTATCGGAGTACAGTTATATTAATGTGTGAGAGTATTTTAATACTATATCTTATAAAATACTGTTTTATAACACTCAGTACTAAATCGTTTTTCCATCAACCGGTCGCGCTGCCGACGGCAATAAGTAGCCTGTCGAATTGTTTGACACTAGATGAGCAAGATTGAGAGAAAAATGGTGAGTTTATAGTCGGAACTACATTTCTTCCGAGGAAAATATTTGAAAGGTATTTGTGATAAATAATTTATGATATTTAAACTGTAAGAATAGGTCGAAATGGATGTTTTTCATTGTTAGACACTCAGATGAGCATGATTAAGAAAAAACCGTTAGTTTATAGTCGGAACTACATTTGTTCCGAGGAAAATATATAAAGGTATTTGTGATAAATAATTTATGATATTTAAACTATAGGAAAAGGTTAAAATGAATGTTTTTCATTGTTTTATACTCAGATGAGAATGATTGAGAGAAAAACCGTTAGTTTTAGTTGGAACTACATTTGTGCCGAGGAAAATATTTTAAAGGTATTTGCGATAAATAATTTATGATATTTGAACGGAACGGGAAAGGTCAAAATGCATGTTTTTCATTGTTTTATACTCAGATGAGCATGATTGAGTGAAAAACCGTTAGTTTAATAGTCGGAACTACATTTGTTCCGAGGAAAATATTTGAAAGGTATTCTGTGATAAACATTTAATAATATTAAAACTGAAAGAAAAGGTCAAAATGTATGTTTTTCATTGTTTAATACTCTAATGAGAATAATTGAGAGAAAAACCGTAAGCTTCTAGTCGAAACTACATTTATTTCTAGGAAAATATGTAAAAGGTATTTTGGGTTAAGCATTTTATGAAAAGGCCAACATGTTTTCATTGTTTAATACTTGGATGAGCATGATTGGGAGGAAAACCGTTAGTTACCAGAAGTCGGAACTACCTTTGTATTAAGGAAAATGTTTCAAAGGTATTTTGTGATAAATGTTTTATGATATTAAATCCGAAAGAAAAGGTCAAAATTTATGTTTTTCATTTTTGACACTCAAATGAGCATGATTGAAAGAAAAACCATTAGTTTATTAGTCTTGAAGAAAATTTTTAAAAGGCATTCATTTTTGATAAAAAAAACTGAAAGAATAAGTCAAAATGTATGTAATCATTGTTTGGCACTCAGATGAACATGATTGAGAGAAAAATAGGTACATTGGCTTCTTTTCCGAGCAATGTTCATGTCTGTACCTTTTTCCATATATTCCTATTCTGCGTCGTTTCAGCATTTATTCCCACCTTCATATCTTTGTTTCAGCAATATATCCATCTCTGTTTCGGTATGCCTCTTCCTTTACACGCATATATCTTCATATTTAGCTATCTGTGACGCATATATTTTTGAGCCGTTTGGGGTGGAGACCGTGGGGTCCATCGGCTCATAAACTTTTCAAGCTCATAAGCAAAAGGCTGGTCGAGGTGTCCAATGGCCAGAGGGCTGGTAGCTATTTCGCACAAAGAATAAGCATTGCTATTCTGCGTGGCAATGCTGCCAGTCTTCTGGGCACATTACCGCAGGGCAATGACCTGCGGGACATTTTTTATTTATAAGTAGGTTTTTGTTTTTATAGGTAAGTTTTGTTTTAGATAGGAATATTTTTTTTAGGTTAATTTAGTTTTAATCAATTAAGTATGTTTAATTTTAATTTAGTTGTTAATATTTTAGTCTCATGTAAATTATATATCTTTGCTATCTGTTTTAAATGTTGCTACTCTCTTCTCATTACGTGACTTAATCAAAACAATCTGTTGCTTTTTACTTTATCCATTACCGGTGCGGCTTTGGTGGACCCTCTGACACATCATGTAAATATTTAAATATCACACTACATAGTAGGAAAATAAAATTGATAATAATCGTTCAGAGACAAAAACCAACTCCGATCAAACTAGTGAAAAGTTTTTAATAAAATTTGAATGGGACAAATTACCAGCATTAGTCTCATAGGAAACGTTGTTTATATTGATACGCTCATCATCATCATCATTTCGTGTAGGTCGTCTGACACGGTCAGACGACCATGCACACCCTGGTGTCAGAGTTCTTCGATATTGATACGCTGAGTTACTTCTTTAGGGATCGGACGGGTTTATTCCACTTTGATCACCTAGGTGATATCACCTGGGCGATGGTTATTTAAAATATCTTTGGCATCTCGTGTAAGTGATTAAAGTCCACTAGCGTAGGAAAAAAGAGTCGCCGTTTATCACCTAGGTGATATGATTCCAAGGTGAACAAAGTATACTAAAAAGTCGCATTTGACCCGTCCGATGGTTCATTCTAATTTGATCACCTAGGTGATATCTGGGTGGGTACATCACCTGGGTGATCAAATTAGAATGAACCATCGGACGGGTTTAATTATCATATTGTTTACGTTATACATCTACTGCAAAATATGAAATGAATGAATGAAATGAAATTTATTTGACCATTTAAAGTTTACACACTAGTTTACACGATTGGCCCCACACTAGGCAACACGCCTGTCCTGTAGTAGCCTATTTACGATTCCATAACAACATTAATGCCGACAAAAGATTTACTAGATAGATAAAAAATGTATACATAGGGAAAAGAAAGAAATTAAGTTTTTATTTATTAAAGGAAAAGAAAAGAATTAATTATATTCAAAGTGCTTAACAATGACTTGATTTGAGAATGATTTAAGAGATGCTTCACATATCATAATCATTAATGTGGAGTATTTGTTAATAATAAAGAAAGAGATTTTACTTTTCAGTTTTTAAGAATCGCTCAGTGTCAATGTAATGCCACGTGAGCAGAAGGGATCTTACGAAGTAGGCTCTACAATGAAAATAACTTGATTAAACTGTAGATATTATTTGTAATCAATGGTTTAGTTTTAAAGATTCCACAGTATTATCTTTATAAAGTCAGATGGAATTCTTGAAACAGCTGTTGGCTTTGATTAGTAGAGCTCAATTAATTAAAACTGTCCCTTTCACTCACATCCAGTTTCCGAAGTTACTAATATAAGCGCTATCATACATGATCCGGTCCCAATCAACTTGGGCTTGCTGTATTTACCGTAGGTAGCATTGATAGTTAGAGTATCATTCCAAATTTTTGGCTACAGTTTAATATATCCAGAACATGTAAGGTTTCATCATTCCTGCTTGCTTCATTAAGAAGATCTTAAAGCAGCTGTTGGCTTTAGTTACTAGAGCTGAATTATAAAATCTATCCTATTCACTCACATCCAGTTTCCGAAGTTACTAATATAAGCGCTATTATATGTACATGATCCGGTCCCAATCACCTTGGGCTTGCTGTTGTACCGTAGGTAGCATTCATTGTTAGAGTATCATTCCAAATTTTTGGCTACAGTTTAATATATCCAGAACATGTAAGGTTTCATCAATTCCTGCTTGCTTCATTAAGAAGATCTTTGACGTAAAAAATCTGAAAGCAGCTGTTGGCTTTAGTTACTAGAGCTCAATTATAAAATCTATCCTATTCACTCACATCCAGTTTCCGAAGTTACTAATATAAGCGCTTTTATACATGATCCGGTCCCAATCAACTTGGGCTTGCTGTATTTACCGTAGGTAGCATAATAGTTAGACTATCATTTCCAAATTCGTGACGACAGTTGAATATATCCAGAGTATTAGAGATTGATCAATTTCGGCCTCATGACAGATTTTTCACAAGAATTGAGAAGCTTGCTTCATTAAGAAGATATTTTGACGTTAAAAATCTGCAAGCCGCTGTTAGCTTTAGCTAGTAGAGCTCAATTAATTAAAACTGTCCCTTTCACTCACATCCAGTTTCCGAAGTTACTAATATAAGCGCTATTATACATGATCCGGTCCCAATCAACTTGGGCTTGCTGTATTTACCGTAGGTAGCATTGATAGTTAGAGTATCATTCCAAATTTTTGGCTACAGTTGAATATATCCAGAACATGTAGAGTTTCATCAATTCCTGCTTGCTTCATCAAGAAGATCTTTGACGTAAAAAATCTGAAAGCAGCTGTTGGCTTTAGTTACTAGAGCTCAATTATAAAATCTATCCTATTCACTCACATCTAGTTTCCGAAGTTACTAATATAAGCGCTATTATACATGATCCGGTCCCAATCAACTTGGGCTTGCTGTTGTACCGTAGGTAGCATTTTATTGTTAGAGTATCATTTCCAAATTCGTGACGACAGTTGAATATATTCAGAGCATTAGAGATTGATCAATTTCGGCCTCATGACAAATTTTTCACAAGAATACTAGCTTGCTTTATTAAGAAAATATTTTGACGTTAAAAATCTGCAAGCAGCTGTTAGCTTTAGCTAGTAGAGCTCAATTAATTAAAACTGTCCCTTTCACTCACATCCAGTTTCCGAAGTTACTAATATAAGCGCTATTATATGTACATGATCCGGTCCCAATCAACTTGGGCTTGCTGTTGTACCGTAGGTAGCATTGATAGTTAGAGTATCATTCCAAATTTTTGGCTACAGTTGAATATATCCAGAACATGTAAGGTTTCATCAATTCCTGCTTGCTTCATTAAGAAGATCTTAAAGCAGCTGTTGGCTTTAGTTACTAGAGCTCAATTATAAAATCTATCCTATTTACTCACATCCAGTTTCCGAAGTTACTAATATAAGCGCTTTTATACATGATCCGGTCCCAATCAGCTTGGGCTTGCTGTATTTACCGTAGGTAGCATAATAGTTAGACTATCATTTCCAAATTCGTGACGACAGTTGAATATATCCAGAGTATTAGAGATTGATCAATTACGGCCTCATGACAGATTTTTCAGAAGAATGCTAGCTTGCTTCATTAAGAAGATATTTTGACGGTGAAAATCTAAAAACAGATGTTTTCTTTGATTAGTAGATCTCAGTTATAAAATCTGTCTCTTTCACTCAAATCCAGTTTCCGAAGTTACTTATATGGAGCTTTTATACATGTTCCGTTTCCGATCCGGTTGGGATAGCTGTGGTGTAATTCTTTTTAGTTAATCATAATATTGAAACGCATTAGCCTGTGTCTCATTGACTATTCAACGTGGCGAGCTCCGTGACGCAGCGGTCAACAAGCCGGCCTGTGACACTGGATGGTCCCGGGTTCTATCCTGGGTCAGGTCAAGATGTCAAATGATCTTTTCAGATTGACCTAGGTCTTGGAAGTTTATCTATATATGTTTTTGTTATAAAATATAGTATCGTTAAGTTAGTATCCCATAACACAAGTCTTACTTAAGAACTTACTTTGGGGCTAGGTCCATATATATTTATTTATTTAATCAGGATACACTTACAAACAATACATTTCAATTTGAGTTTGAAAACTATCCCTAAATATATTATACTTTAGGGTTAGTTTCCAACACCTTTGATCTAATTTATGAATAGTTCATTGGAACAGTTATTTGCTGTGATACTTAAAGAACATTCATACTGTCCCATACATTAACATTAAATTTTTAGCGTTACTAAATCACACAGCACACGATAAACGATCCGATTCCGATCCGGTTCGTAGTTTAATCAGAGTTGTTAATTCAGATATAACCAAAAAAGTTTTATTCAGACATTATATCACGACTTTATCATTACGGGGTAGGTAGAGCCTAATGCTTAAGACCTACGTGGTCCACGTTAGCGTGTTTGTGGGCGTTTAGATGGGAACAAAATCAAAATATTGGAGTTGCTAGCCGCATTAATCAATTGCGTTAATTGATTTTGAATGTTAAGGAACTATCTGACAGACTTTAACAAACAGTGCCTTAACGCCTACGGCTTTGACTTTCTTTTTGAAAGACAAGTGAGTTTGACTCCGGATATTCGCTGGGAAAGAATTCCATAGCAGTACTGATTGAACGATAAATGAGTGTTTAAAGAACCCACCCCGATGGACTGACGAAGAAGAATAATTGAACAGCTGAGTTCAATGGCATTGCGGGGTCAAAAAAAAAGAAATAAGGTTGTTCTGAAATAAACTGTATATGTAAATTCTGAAATAAGGCGGCATCACTGAACCGCCGTGTCGCTTCTCCTCTCACTCGTCCCGATGATGGTCTTCGTAACAGACCGAAACTAGTCGGCTAACCCGACGAAATAAAGCGCGAAAAAGCAGGAACCCTTGCTTTACTCATGTTTTATTTCGTCGGAAAAATGAATGTATCTCGCGTAAGTTATAATATCGGAGAATTTGGCCTACCTCTTCTGACTACTCTGGCTAATTATGGCCCTGATAGTACAGAGAGGGTGATGCTCGTGCAGTGGAGACAGGAGTGAAAAGGATCTGATGATGAAGTATTAATATTATTATGAATTATCGTGACGACTGATACAACACTGTGTAACGAATTTAATTGATGGACGTCGCTAACACAGAATATAATTACGGTATCAAATGAAATTTATAACTAGGAAGAGCTTGGGAGATCCGTGTCGCGAGCTAATGGGCCCTTTGTTATGGTTTAAATCAAGCGAGCTTAGTCGTTGGATAGCCGTTTGTTTGTTTTATTAATCAACAGATTTACAATGTCTTCTTATTAGCTTCTGCCCTGAGTCCGCCCGGGATTATCCTGTGGTTATATTAATTTAGATCATGGTCCGATTCCAAATATCATTGCCATTCACTTTTATGTTCACTAAAGGACTTACCGCGATTATTTTTGAACAATATCAGACAAAACTCAAAAATAATCGCGGCAATATACCTATCATTGCTATTCAGTTGTTGAACTGTAATTGAGACATACATATCCAGACATTCACTGTCTCATTATAAAACAAGGACTAACTTTGGTATCTGGTTTAAACTAATAACCGATATATAACCGACCAAAATAAATTAACACTTATCACTTTGACGTTTTAACAAACGTCATCGATAATTTGTTTAAGGCGGATAATTTTTTAAACCTAGTAGGTACTATAGTTCGTCCCCGTTTTATAATAAGACTGATATACTTTAACAAAGGTTATAAGTTGTACGAGCTCCGTGGCGCAGTGGTCAACACGCTTGCCTGTGACACGGAGGTCCCGGGTTCAATCCCCGGTCAGGTCAAGATGGAAAATGATCTTTTTCAGATTGACCTCGGTCTTGGATGTATAAATATATATGTATCTATTATAAAATATAGTATCGTTGAGTTAGTATCCCATAACGCAAGTCTCGAACTTACTTTGGGGCTAACTCAATCTGTGTGATTTGTCCGTATATATTTATTTATTTATTTTAACTATGAATGAAAATCCCCGTAGTTTTCAACTTTAGCACCGGCACAGACACTGATGGATGTACGTCAATAATCTCAATGCAGATTAGTTTTTTGATGTTTTCGTCAACGTTTTGAAAAATATGTAATAATTTATATTCGTTTTGCAGGAATTCCAACGTTACTGCATTAAAATAATTACGAGTAATTTCAGTTGATACTCCCATCAGCTGAAATTGATTAGGTATTTGAGGCAGTACTTAACGCTGTTCAAATACCCACAACTTTTGTTATACGTACCTACTTTCATTCTAAAACATTTATAACTATTCATTAATTTCAATGTGGTAAATAAGTCACTGTAACTATTGCATTCCTGTGTCCATTACAAACATTAGGTAGGTACTAAAGAGTTACAAACTTCAACGGTACTTTTAGTAATGCATGACTCTACATTATACATTTATAATAGGTTCTCATAAACGTGTTCAAGAAAATATTAATTTCTGAAAGCTCGAGAAAGCATTCATAATCGGTTCGCCCTTTACCCATAATAAATTCATAATACAACACATAAATCACAGTGTATGAAATTCAATAAAGTCATATCGAGCGAACCACCTCGAAGGGGACCTTAATTTGCAATTAATCAGGCAGGGCCTTAAATTAGGAGCTCTGCACGAGTAAAAAATACGGTCACGTTAAGCTGTATGCGCACTGGTGGAAAAGCGTAGCGTTAAGTACGTCTTTGTAATAAGCATAGAGTAATAGTCTACAGGGTTTTGTTTGTTTTTCGTGTGTGTAAGTGGCCAACATTGGTGTTAAATTTTTCAAGCTGCCTAGTCATCTGACATAACTTAACAAGTGCCATTAACGACGAGAGCCGGGCCTAACGGCTTAACGTGCCTTCCGAAGCACGGAGGAGCTCGAAATATTTTTTATGCAAGTTGCGGTCACCCATCCAAGTAGGGACTGCGCCCGGGGTTACTTAACATGTGGAAGCGCTAATTATGCTCATACCTACTAGGCCCTCGGGTACTACAGGGTGTGAGGGTGAACACTTTTATTTCAAACAATGAAATCAGACCGTGAAAATAAACAACTTTTCATATGAAGCCAAATCTGGGAAATAAAAAAAAATAGCCATTTTCATACAAATCGCCGGGTCAGCTGAACACTTTTGTATGAAATTGACGATATTTTTTTTTGAGTTTCCATGCTTGGTCCCATAGGAAAAGATGATCATTTTTATGGTTTGATGGTTTAAAGGATAAGAGTGTTTAACATGTATATACTTATACAGGATATAGGATTAGAAATTATGAAACTTTCAGTCTATTTATTATATATTTTGTTAGAAAAATAGCTCCCACTTATTTCTCTATACGCCGGACTACGTATTTTTTAGCAAAACAACATAACATTTTATTATTTATTTAAACAAAGTCATCCAAAAACACAAAAACGAAATATCATACGGTTTTCACCAATAGACAAAGTAAGATAAATAAATAGAAATAATACATACTCGGGCGCAATCGTGGAGGGCTGCCAGTTATAGATTTAATAAATTATTAAGTAACAGACTTACAATGCACTAAGCTTTACTCGAAATCAGGACGTCATATTATAATAAATCCATTACCCATCGAGTCACGATCGGCAGGCAGTTTAATTTGCGATTAATCAAGTAATCTCAAATCGGGTGCCCGCAAATTCCTCATTAGGTCATTTACCATCAATCGACGTCTAATTTTCACCAATTCGGTACTTGCCTAATGTAAAGATTATATAAAATTTGTTTCCAATTATACTATTTTCTATCTAAAAACACCATAAAGAACACTTTTTATTTGATATCAATTTGTTAAGTGATGTTAAAGCTTCTTTAAAGTTGGGTGAATAGGACCATTTTTAAAAGTGTGAAAATCTTTCATTACAATTATACTGTATTGTAGTCCGCAAAATTTATAGCAACTTTTATTATGAAACCATTACCACAAACGAAATATTTCGTATAGCTACCATACAAAGTTCTCACGCCGCCCATACAAAATACAAAGTTGTGACGTCACAAATATGTAGGCAAATCTGCAGTGCGTTTTCACGTCTAAAAACATGCGTCTTTAAAACTTTTATATCTGAAAGAGTTTTTTGCCTAGAAATGTATTACTGTCACTATTGTGTTTATTTTTGGCAGGTCTTTACATAGCAACACAAAAAAATTTAGTCAACTGCCAATTGATAAAGTGATTCATGAGGCGGATAAATAGGAATAGGTAATACATGCTCGGGCTCAACCAAAGAGGGCTGCTACTTTTAGAGGACCCAAATTATTAAGAACCTCTCCAATCCGTCTGGACAGCGTGGAGATTGTAGGAGAATTCCTCTGACTGCTCTGTCTAAAATATGAATCTAGTATTACAAAGAGGGCGTGCTCCTGCAGTGGAGACAAATAAAAAAGACATGATGATGATGATGAAATAACTAAGTAACGGACTTATAATGCACTAAGCTTTACTCGAAATCAGGACGTAATATTATAATAAATCCATTACCCATCGAGTCACGATCGGCAGGCAGTTTAATTTGCGATTAATCAAGTAATCTCAAATCGGGTGCCCGCAAACTACTCATTTACGGCATTTACCGTCAATCGACATCTAAATTACTGTAATAAGGATTTTTTTCTTCAAAATTACCTACTGATTATGTAGGTTTTCCTTTTAGGTTTGGAAGACTGTATCTAACTATTCAACTTGTAAATTGACCCTAATGGGGTGACTCAGTCCTTCAATATAAACAACTTTACCTGTAGGACCAATGCTGGAAACTTAAAAAAAAAATTACATTCCACAATAAAATCGATCCATAACTGACTGAGTAATCGCGTAACATACATACAAAAAAAACATACATCAGAATAGAGAACCACCTCCTTTTTTTGAAGTCGGTTAAAAGTATAACCAAAAATAGTACAAGTGTAATTTATTAGTGGAGTACTGATTCAATTTAATCGTCATCATGATGATGATGATTACACATGAACAACTTTTGCTATGGGACTAATGTTGAAAACCCATTTTTATTTTTACCTTTTCCATACATTTGGTCCGATCAGCTGGACAATTTTGTATGGGTACCACTTATGTCAATTTTTTTCGAGTTCCCAGCTTTGACCCTATATTGTTCAATATGATTGCCTGAGTCATCCCTTAAAGTTTGTGTACTGTTTAAAAATAAAAGTGTACCTTATTGCATATTATTATTATAGGTATTAATACCTTGTTTAACGGAAGATAGGAAAAGATGGAAAATTAATTACTCCACCAACAACGACGTAGTTCTTAAATATATGATGATGATAATAGCCTATGATGGGTAAAAAAAAATTACTTACTAATCTCCCTTTCTGGAATTTTTACAGTCAAAACTATCATGATTTTGCACTGACATGTTGACGATCGCTCAATGATTTGCTTCCAAGACACGATCGATGTGTGTGGCGCGATCACTGTAGTGAAGACCGCAGCCTTAGGGTAATAATTTAACCACTGTATGTAAACGAATTCTTTAGTGTTTCCAGTAACATTAATATCCTGTGATGGGCTAGTCAAAATCACGGCAGTTAAAGTCACGACAGGTACCTAATCGTGAACATTTAATTAAAAAAAGAAATAGCTATTCTAATCTCATTTATAGTTATTTTTGCAGTTAAAACTTTTATATTTGCCTTTTCTCTTAAATTTGTGGCAAACCTGAATATACTAACATATTGTGGATTGCTCGATGATTCACTGCTAAGGCACAAATGACACGTGTGGCGCGATCGCTGTAGTGAAGAGCCTTAGGGCAATAATTTGAACGCTGTATGTAAACGAAGCCTTAAGTGTTTCCAGTAACATTATATACAGTGATGTGACAGCCAAAATTACGGCAGTTAATGTCAAGACAAGTACCTAATCATGAACATTTTCTTATAAAAAAATATAACCAACTTATTCTCTCTTTCAGTTATTTCTGCAATTAAAACTATAATATTTTATTCTGAAATGTGTAGCAAACCATAATGTACTAAGTATAATATTGTCGATTGCTCGAAGATTCGCTGCCAAGACACAATCGACGCGTGTGGCTTTGACGGTAGTGAAGGCCGCAGCCTTAGGGCAATAATTTGAGAACTGTATGTAAACGAAGCCTTCAGTGTTTCCAGTGACATTAATATCCTGTGATAATACAGACAAACCACGCCAATCAAAGTCATGACACTTTCCTTAAAAACCTATTAAGAATAAAGAACTAATATTATAAATGCGAAAGTGAGTTTGTTTGTTTATTTATTTGTTACGTTTTCACGTCGTATCTACTGAACCGATCATCATGAAATTTTGCATACACATAGGCTAGGGTACCGAGAAGGACCAAGGCTATATTACGCGGGCGAAGCCGCGGGTAACAGCTAGTAAAAAATAATTTCACTATTAGGTGCTTGTCGTATGTAACGTTTCTTTATAATAAAAGAAATAACCAGGCTAATCTCTCTTTGAGTTATTTTTACAGTTAACATTATTATATTTGCTTTTTTTCTACTTTTCTACATGTTTCGCAAACCAGACTACACTAACATATTGTCGATTGCTCAATGATTCGCTGCCAAGGCACGATCCACGCGTGTGGCTCGATCGCTGCAGTAAAGAACGCGGCCTTAGGGCAATAATTTAAACGCTGTATGTAAACGAAGCCTTAAGTGTTTCCAGTAACATTAATATCCTGTGATGGGACAGCCAAAATCACAGCGATTGATGTAATGACGGGTAATTGTGAACAATGACTCAATTTCTGGCATGTTTGAAAGCTGTGCGACGTTTTGATTGATTTTGAGATCGATTTTATGTGTTAAACCTTAACAACATGCTGATTTTGACACTCGATTATTTATAGCAACTTTCACTGGAAATAAATTTATGATAAGTCTGAGGATTCTTCTGAAAAAAATAACCTAATAAATTGTACACACCCTGTACAACTTAAATGTGTGTACAATTTAAACGATTGATTTTCTGAGATCCAATATATTTTTCGTTTAGTATAGAAGCTTAATTTCCAAAAATTGTTGGTGTGTACATTGAGCCAAAGGTTAACTTGTTTAATGTCATTATAACAGTTATCAGACATACTCTAATGAAATTATGAATATTGCAATTCAAAATTGACACGTTGTATTCTACATAAATTTTTGGGGTCCCGTCCCCATTTGAAATAAATTAATATGAAAGAAAACTGACACCAATTATTTTTTTTATTTGTAAGGCCTTAGACAGCCCTCCAAACTATTTTAAGAACTCTTTGCAGTTTAAAGTGTGAACGTGAAGCTTTACGTTTCACCAAAAGTGGCTGTTTCTGACAAAAACCGTATTGGCCACTGACACACATGAGAAATAAAATAAAACATCATCATCAGGTCTTTCTAGTCTCCACTGCAGGAGCACGCCCCTTTTCTGTACTACCAGAGCCATATACTAGCCTGAGCAGTCAGAGGATTTGGCCTACACTCTCCACGCTGGCCAGACGGGTTGGAGAGGTAAATAAAACAAACAATGCTTAAATCCAACATTAGTGTTTATATCTGAACGGACAGGTGCGAGACAATATTCAATTAAAATCTATAAAAATGTTAAACAAAAAGCACTAATTGTCATAGACAAATGTTATTACCACAACATTGATAATTTTAACCACGTACACACATTAGCACGGTTATCAGGGCCATTATTCCAGAGCTGGACGTTTCTACGTGTGACAGGTGTTTGCATATTCGAGGCAACATGTTAAACGATTTAAATGATTTACTAATGAAGGCTTTCGTTTTTACCGTCTATAAAACTTAATGTTAGCACTTTGCAGTTGTACTCAAACTTTCTACTCGTACCTTTTAAGACCTACATTTTAATGCTCTTTGTAATTTCATTTGACATATTATTGTTGATTGTAAAGTTTAAAACTTACGAAGGGCCAAATTTTTTTATACGTAATACTCCGCGACAGTTTTCTTGTGATGTGGCATTACGTACTAGTATGGCAGTTTAATTCGATATTTTTCCAACAAAATTAGAGTAAAATTAATTCTTTACTCATTAACCGGCCGGTGTTATAAGCCCAGTCCAATGTCTAATTGACAGGATACATTATTTTCATATGTGTTTTTATTATATTATATGCTTTTACTTTCACACTTTGCGCACACAAAATGTATGTATAACACTAAAAACAAGTTGGTAGCAAAAGGTGTGTTAGGTTTCCTTGTGACCAAAACGCAGCGAGCGTCCTCAACATTAGGCCAAACCCAAAACTTTGACAATTTTAATAACTTCTCCGCGCTTTAAACATCATAATTTTGAAAAGAGCAAAGTGAGCTCTATTAGATCTAATCCTCAGAAATTACAAATTTGTGCTAAGCTTTTCTAAAGCTCTTCCAATAACAGAATTAGTCATGTTATGGAATGCATGAAAAGACTTATAAAAATAAATTTAATGATCGATGAATATAAATAAAATACGGCAAGACTGATTTCAAGAGGACGTATTAAGATTAGAGTGATATTCCCTGATTCAGGTATATTACTCACAAAGTTTGAGAAACGCAGATTTTACGTGGGTGTAGTTGAATACACGATATGAAATCGCCCACGGTTTGATATAAAAATAAAATATCTATTAGTTAATTAATAATTCTGTCTGATATAGTCAACACTAAAATTTAAATCTTGATAAATATGATTTGTGGTCAATTCGCGAACGGTAGTCTCGTAGTCAAATTTATCGTTTTATGGCATATGTTATAACTTTGAATTTTATTTAAATTGTTATAGAAAATAAGATGAATTCCTGTATGTTATAAAAATTATAGGCATCAGCCTCTGTTGTCCAGTGGTCGAGGCGTTTGTTTAGTGTTAGTTAATTTAAGGTTATCTATAATTGTAAGTTGACGTTGATTGTGGAGAAAATGCGCTGTGCAGTTTGTTGCAGCTACTTATGCTCTCCGCTTAGGAAGCGGTGTTAAACTTAGCCATAAGCAAATTACTGACGTCAACAAGCTTTCGGTTGTAAATTATACATATATAGATAAACATTTTGAATTGTTTTAAAGTGACCCGGCGGTCGTGGGTTCAAATCTCAAAGGAAAGCATACTTTGTGAAACTGGTTTCCAGTGTGCTTTGACTATACAGTGTGGTTCAGAAATTGCAAGCCTGAATCACCTAATAATTTAAGAAAAAAAAGATGATTCCATGCTTCAGCAGGCACGTTAACCTGTGTGTCTCGAACGTCATCTAGGAATGGGAATAATCCTGGGAATAATTCTGGTCTACCCTTCGGGTTGCGGAGGTCAGATGGAAGTCACTCTGTGTAAAAACGTTTAGAAGCATTAGTGCTCCTATAAGCAGTCCTTCAAACGGTATAAGAAAGTGCCAGATAGTACGTATCTTTGAGTGGTCGTGCGACCATTCAGAAAATTTTAATAATTTATCAAAAGTAGTAAAGGTAGGTAATTATCATTTACAATGCGGTTGCTTGACAGCGATTTGTGAATAGATTCTAACAGTTCAAAAACATATATCGTATTAATTTATAAGGGTCCTATGATTTATTCAAGGGTCCAAGAAAGATGGAGGTTTCATTCGAAATTTTGTTCTGCGAAGCCCTTGACAACCCTTCAGTCTGTATTGTAAACAATTCAAATGAGAACGTGAATCTTTTCTTAGCACTTTTGAGAAAAATTGGCACTTTTGGCAAATACGCTAAGTAAGTCAAGAGAATAACTAGTATTACCGGAGTCTCTCGACCAAACTGGAAGGGTTGGGAACCCTACTCGAAGACCAAAACTTTAAATGATATCTCTGTTTTCTGTCTAACAATTTATTTTCAAAAAATGAAAGTACTGGCCCCCCTAAAATTCACGTATCCCATGTATAATTAAGGTATATGGCGCTTATGAATATTCTTTCTTCTTCTTTCTCAGCCTGTGTTCACCCATTGTTGGGTATAGGCCTCTTCATGGTTTTACCATTTGACCCGGTCTTGCGCTGTGCGCATCCAAGTCTTGCCCAATATTTTTGAGAAATCGTCGGCCCAGCGCATTGGTGCTTTCCCGACTTTTCTCCATCCAGGTCTGGGCCTCCATTCCGCAATCCTACGCGCCCAGCGGCCATCTTCTCTCCTGCTCATGTACCCAGCCCATCTCCACTTGAGCCTGGTCACTACTAGTGCGATGTCTGTTCCTCCATTGTGAATATTATTAAAGATAAAAATATATTTATTTTCTCTATCAATCTAAGTTACAAAGTGGAAAAACAAATATTTTTTATGTTGAAATGTCGCCTCAGATTAATAGAGGACGAAGCTTGTAAAAGGCTAGGCCTGTGGCACAGATCTCCAGTGCTCTCACTTCTAGATACAAGCTCAACGTGATAAGACTCACAAAGTCTACAGTTCACAGTGCCACTAGTTATAGAGCATTAACCTCGCCTCTTTGGACTTTAAGAATGATTATATAACAGCTTCCTGTTTAGACTAATTTAATATATACATTATACGTAGATAATAGCTAATAACATCGACACTATCATAAAATTTGACAAACACGAATAACCAACAGCTAATGCATTTAGAATCCGCAAAAAATCTTATAAAACTCAAGTGGTATAATTTAAAACGCGACTGCTTCCGTAGAAGGAAACTCTATTAGTGGCTCTTAGATTAAATGTCTTTTATTGTTTTTATTATAATGTTACATAGTAACGTCTATAATAGGTTGCTACCACTCTGCAGCTCAAAGATAAATGGCGTCATTAATTTATTTGCTTCATTTAAAAACACTGGCTACTTTATTTTATAGTTTGTTAGCTTTATAACGTGACTTTGTCTGCATTATTTATAGCCTATGTAAAATTCTGATGTGTCATCTACAAAGTTAACCATTCAGTACTTTTTGCGTAAAGGTATAAAAATTTTCAGATTTATCCAAATTTTACATTTAAAATACTATTGGGCATTTACCCAATGCGTCAGGCAGGTAGACGACCGTAAAAGCTTTTGCCAAATCATATCGCAGCATAAATAGTCCTATAATAATTGAATAAAAGTATATCAGAATAGCAATATCAATGCATATTAGTAATTTGTGTAACTATCAAGCAATAAAGGAATTGAAACACGAGTTCGAGTTTATGAAATGAGCCGCTGGCGAGTTGCTGAGAGTGTTTGAAATATTTTTAATATCAATCTTCTTTCCAGAAAATGAGCATTTGTCTTCAATACATGTTGTCGATAATTCTAGGCAAGTCTATTCTAAGAAGCCAAGCATTTTTAATACATGTTTTTAGGTTTCAGCCGTTTATTCTTATAAAGATGTACACTAATATAAATAAGTACTTAACTAACAAGATGATTTACAATTAAAATTTGATAAGTCAGTAAAAAAATTGGCCAAGTGAAATTCAGACAAGCACACTATGGGATCAGTACACATTTTTTGTTGTTCTTGCTTCCTGACAAAATTCATGATTCTCGGTCAACAAGCAGCAGTACCCCAAAGATTTCGATTCCTTTGCGGGTAAATGCACATTCGCAAAACTTGCGTTGACTTAGAAGTTTGATTTTACAAACAGACAGACAGACGAACGGACAAGTGTATGATGACAAATTAAAATTGGTAAAGCAACAAAGCCATTATTTGGCTCGCTTTCAATGGTTATGGTGTGGCCCGCCTTATCATAGGGAGACCAGAAGCCAGACCTCGGCCTTAGCATAGTTGAGTCCAAATAGTGAGTCCAACTATGCTGAGACTGAACTTAATCTCTTAGGCATGGACAATGAAAACAAATCACACTAAAGATACACATAAATTCGATTAATCAAATATTTATTTTAACAATCAAGTTACTTAATTGGGTTATACGTTGACACCAAATAATGGTTTTTTAAAGACATGTTTAATAAATAAACTATTTGTTATGAGCGATTGGCTTATAAAGAACTGCGTTCTAATAAAGTTCAAATTGAGGTTTTATTCCGTTTTGTGGTCAGATAATCAAAAACAGATCATTATAATCGTCTTTTATTATTTTGGTACTTTAAACCGGATACACTACATTCCTTAAAACTGTTACTGTGAATGCTAGCTTTAATAGTTGAGTTGTTTTAGGTTCCAGCGTTAAATCGGCATGCTGTAGACAGGGCCTGTCTCTATATGATCTAAAAACTACTGGAGATGAAAATATTTCCACGACGACAAATGTTTAAGTCAGGGGTTGCAAGTGTGGTATTGGGTACACATGCCGGTCTTCCGAGCTGGTACTTTCTTATCCTCAATCCATCCGAGCTAGTAGTACCTATCCTAAATACCTTTATCCTGTTTCCCAGTTCAATCTACCCTTCCTCTGCTTGAAAAACTATTTCAATGGGCAACAGCATCGTAACCGAGATAAGCGAAACAAATTCGCTTACCAACCCGTCTGCCTAGCGTGTTGAGTATGGCAAACCTTTAATTAAAATCTTTATCAATCCTACCCATGTCCAACATTGGACTTTTACGGCTGGGATGATGATGAAAATATTACTTTCCTTAGAACCCCTGAACATATAAGTGGTGAGTTGTCACAAGATTTAGCGCCACGCGATTTGCCTCCATAATGGGCGCAGCGTGTTAATTGTTGGAGTTCTACGCACAATGACGCGCACTGTCCTCTGGATGACGTGACAAAGACTATCTGCCTCAGAATGGTCAAATTATTACAAATCTTTATGATTTACCTCCATAACGCCCGTGATGCGTCAATTACTGGAGTGCTGCGCACAATGACGCGCACTGTCCTCTGGATGACGTGACAAAGACTATTTGCCTCAGAGTGGTAAAATTATTACAAATCTTTATGATTTACCTCCATAACGCCTGTGACGCGTTAACTGCTGGAATTCTACGCGCAATGACGCGCACTGTCCTCTGGATGACGTGACAAAGACTATCGGGCACAGAATGGTAAGTTATTATAAGTCGTTATGATTTACCTACATAACGCCTGTGACACATATATATATATATATAACGTGCTATTTGTCGGGATTGCCGACTATAGTTTCGGACTCGTCAGGAGCCGTCCCGAACTCGTCCGGGATCCACCGCCGCCGCGCGTCCCGCACTCGCCTTGAAAATGGGCTCCTGACGAGTCCGAAACTATAGTCGGCAATCCCGACAAATAGCACGGGAGTGACCCGTTGATATATATATACAATCATATTTAATCATCAATTTTATGATTGGTGGATTTCGACAGCTCGACCTGTCGGCACAGTGCCGCCATTTGGGGGAAAAATCAATTCTGAAAACTCTCATTGCTGGAGTGCTACGCACAATGACACGCACTATCCTCTGAATGACGTGACAAAGACTATTTGCCTCAGAATGGTCAAATTAAGTCTTTATGATTTACCACCATAACGCCCGTGACGCGTTAATCGTACCAGCATTATACATAAAGTTACGGATGTATAAAGAATATATGGCTGGTTTAACGTTAATAAGAACTCAAATGATGTATTTATCAATCTATAATCATATTTTAGTATGATTTGAATGACAAAACATGTTAAAGCCAAGCCTGGATCGATAATTTTTGCATGCTTCTCAACCAAGCTTGTTTACGGTTATATCTTTGGCTGTAGGGCTTAGAAACCCGGGTTCCATAATTTTTATTTTATTTATAAATAATATGAAAATAATAGGTCGGGGAAAAAGTAATTTCGTATTTTTATGTGTAAAGTTGTAATCAAATATCTTTGGTAATGTTGTATGTATCTGACTGAATTAGATACCATCTGAAAGGTTAAATTTTCGAGATTTATATCAAATGTACAAATTTTTTCCCTTAATTTTTTAACCGTTTTATTGTTTATTAAAAATGTATCAGATAGACAAAAAAAAATAACATTTTAAAAACTTAATTAAAAAATAAGGAAATTGTGCAAAATACGCCGAAAGTGAATTTTAGTATTTATGGACATACCGCAGTCCCAGTATGAATAGCACAAAGTTGGTTTAAGCGTTTTCTGTCTGAGAATTTTGATGTCAAAGTAACACCTCTTTTGTATGGACGGATAAAATCTTCATACAAAATACGAAATTACTTTCTCCCTGACCTAATACATTACATTGAAAATAGGTTTAGCGTAAACAATGAGAGTGTTTTGAAAAAAGTGGCGGCAGCATGGAGGCGTCGTGTCCCTATGGGCTGTGATTGGGCATCATTGTGTCAAATGCTGCTGCCTGTGCTTATCGAACTCGACGTTTCAGCGCTGTCCGATAGTAAGATACCAGATAGTAGTGAGTTTTAGAAAATCCTCATTCACCCCTCATGGGTGATATTTTTTTACGGCCGTCTGCCTACCATACTTGGATACCTACGCTTTTTCTACCTTTGGCCCCACTATTGCTTTAGTCACCTTTAAAATCTGTGTTGATGTTGTTTTTTGTATTTATGTGGCCTTTACTAGAAACTTCTGAAATAGCTAAACGACTGCCATCACTGACAACAGCCTGGACTAAAAGCTTAACGTGCCATCTGAAGCACGCAAAAATCTGTGCGATAAACAGGTGGTCTCCTATTCTAGGCTGGAAAACACATGGCGCTAGAATAAAAAGTCCAATCTACATTCTTCCTCTTTGGTCCGCTGACAAACTGTTAGCAGAGCATCGCTAAGCACCGTACAAACATGCGCGGGCGGTCGCAGAGACAGGGCATCGCCCGTGCTAAATGAACTAGTTCCAACTCGACATATTTGACGTTAAAAGGTGAAGCATTGACGTTCGACGCACTTTTGATTTTTTTGTTTATTTCTCTCGGCGCTACAGCCTTTGGTGGATATAGGTTTCGACTCTATTTTATAATACTTGCGCTGATGAAATTCAAATTGTCATCATTGACGTTTTTCATGTCATAAGTAGAAACGTTGGCGTTCATACTACATATCATAAAGTATGTATATAAGTCGAGCTCCGTGGCGCAGCGGTCAACACGCTAGCCTGCGACACGGGGGTCCCGGGTTCGATCCCCGGTCAGGTCAAGATGGAAAAAGATCTTTTTCATATTGACCTGGGTCTTGGATGTTTATCTATATAAGTCTATGTTATAAAATATAGTATCGTTGAGTTAGTATCCTGCGACACAAGTTCACTCATCACTGGATCCCAAATCCAGTCATCAATTTAATCAAATCTCAAACTAAGCAGAAGACTGCAAGACCTTCAGACACCGTGAGCCAATACTGCGTACATCCGGAACGTTATCAATAAATATTTTAGGCGGTAGATTTTGCAGTTCTTATAAAATACTAGACAAATGTCAAATTAGTCTACCTGCGACCACGAACACTGTAAAGTGCTCGAAACGTTAGGTGTATTAATAATGTAATAAACGCGATAATAACCGTATTAAAATAATTTTATTTAATATTTTATTTTCTATACAAACCCATCGTGTAGGGTATTGTTAAATAGGCCTTTAAAAAATGTTGTGAACACCATTTTTTGATTTAGGGATCCGTGAAAATTTTTGTTAGAGGTAAGTGTCCGACAGAGACAGAACAGCTGGGCAGATATATAACAGCCATACAAAAAATATTTTGCCCGAGCTGTTACGGAAACGCTTCAGGCTGGCTGACCGAACCCGTATCCGATTACAAAATTTTCTCTTCTTTACCTTTTAACGATACTTTCATAATGTACTACAACATCGAATAGTTTCATCCGGAAGGGAAGAAATCATTCAACTAGGGTGACAATGAATGACGCTGTTTGCAAACACCGGGCGAGGCGCTAACGCGTGACAGCGGGGCGATTAGCGACCACATGACGACTTAACTGTAAACATCATTACCATTACCCTACTCACCACTACTTTGTAACTAAAATTCATAATTTTCAACTTTATTGCTTGGACATAAAAATTAGTATTAGTGTAAATTTAAGGTTGTTGAACGTGAAATGTCAACAGGCGATCGTCAGACTAGATCGCTCTGTCACAGTGTATGTGAGCAAACACTTTTAAAAGTTTATGTGGCTATGAGCAATGTTATCGCAACATTTTAGCGGGCGCATCATGGCCGCTCATGCCGTCTGTGGCATGTTGTTTGACGTGTCGTTAAATTGGGACTGAAACGGTCGCATTGTCGTTTTTTAACTTTCGAAAGTGGTATTTAGATTTCATATTTTATATGTTTTGTGAGGCTTTTCTCTAAAGTTGGACGCATGAAAATAAATTTAAAGAGAAAGACTTCGACTTGCGCGAAGATGAGACAAAAAATAATTCATTGCAAAGGCTTTAGCCTTTGAATGCCTAAGTCTTATTCCGTAGTTATGAATAGTTTTGGAGTTCTCATACCTACATTTTACGTACGTAAGTATAGTGTACGCCTTGGATCGAATTGTGGTAATTTAATTGATAAAGCTCTCGTACAAAGACCAAGTCGTCGAGTCGCCGGTTCGAATCCTACCTGCATGTAATAAATAAATAAATATACACAGACAATACATATACACACAAATTGTGCAAGCCCCACGGTAAGTTGTGAACTTATGTCGCGTAGAATATAACTCAACAGTACTGTATTTTATTCAATCAAGAATCAAGCTAATGATAAAAAAATTGTAATAGTACTTACAATCATTATTTACAAAGTATTTATAAACACATAACTAATACATAACTAAAACGATAAAACTATACTTAACTAAAAGGTGAGAAAATTAAGAACAAAATAATGAAAAAAGAACCTAAAACTAATAAAATAATTAATCAAATATGCCACCCCGGATGGTGTCGGGCTCAAAGGTACCCATCACGCTAGCAGCGTTGCCACTTTGAATGGCAATGATATCCTTTGGATCAGACACCGTCCGGAGCGGTGGTCGCAACCTATGTCCCTGAAACGGCACCCTATCTCTCGAATGAATGATTTTGCGTCGGCGTACCACGGGCCAGCTGTTTCAACTTTATTTTATAATCGGTACAGATAAACATCCAAGACCCAGGCCAATCTGAAAGAGATCGGTTTCGATCATGACCTGACCAGAATCGAACCCCGGACCACTCGTGTCACAGGCTGGCGAATTAACCACTGCGAAGGTCGTCAAAGCGTTCTAACACCTGTAAGCTAGTAATTTCAAAGAACAGTACTTTGAACAGTACTAGCTACTTTTAGCAATTACATTCTAGAAAACAAGTTAAAGACTGTTGATGAATACAACGGGATTATGAATGCACTTCTATGATAAATTGTGCGCATTCACCGCAGAAACCGCACTCTTGCGCAACAAAATTTCATTGTACACAGAAAATCTCAATTCCTTTGTTTATATCATAAAATCTAAACTATACTCGTCTGTGTTAGGTAACTACATTTGTACTGTAGTTGTTAAATAATACGATGGATACTAATTAGTTTTGATACAGGCGTGTACTACTACCATAAGGTATCAAAAGTAACGTTTATAAGAACGTTGGTAGTTTCTGTATACTACTAGTATTAAAATATTGTCGCGTAGTATGCGTAATGACAACGTCAACGTCACGAATTTGAATAAAAAAGAATTCATGTAAAGGAAAATTTCAACAATGACGTTAGAGCAATCGCTGGCCTAAAGGTCTAGGTGTTGGGCTGTGAATCGAAAAATCCCGGTTTAAATCACAGCCACATAGCCTGTATTGGAAGTTTATAAGAATTTTTTGATTAAAACTAACGTGAGATTTTAACATTATTAATATGTAAAATACGGGTCACTCACGTGTGAAGTCAGCTACAGGCTGACTTCATACGTCCCAGTCCGCACTGACTCAGTGCGGATTCAGTGCGGACTGGGACGACTTCGTGCGCGCGTCTCGGTTCACATTCGCCCTGAGGAAGACCTCCGGATGAGGTTGAAACATGTCGAACTGTAGCTGACTTCATACGTGAGTGACCCGTATTTTACATATTAATAAAGTTTATAAGAACTTTCTAGGCTGTTCTAGACTAAATGGAAAAGAAAGTACGGGACAGATGTGTGAGACTGAGAGAGAAGAAAATAGAAAACTATTGATTTTAATTTGGAACATTGGTGCGATTTTGTTTGAATTCGGAGGGTAGAATAAGGGCAGTTTTTCACAAGATCGGCCTTTTCTTTCCTACCCACTCTTGTGACAATATGTTAAATAAAATAACAGATGCCGTTGATCAAAGTATTGGTATTTACCAATAACCAATAACAGTCAATGATAGAATCAAAAAATCGGCGATGATCTAAAAAACAACATACGCAATGTTGCAGTAAAAAAACACGTTTAGTAAAGGACAGTAACTAATCATTTGATTAATGAAAATCATTTATGTGCTCCGGTATTTCAACTAGTATTTTGAGTCTGTTACTCTGTAACGAATAAACCGATTAGCCCAGCTCTACCAGAAACCGTAACTGCTAATAAATATCTCCGTGGTCCAATAAACATATAGTTCTCGTGCCAACTCATTGTTGACGTAGGTCACGGTAACTCCCGCTTCTGACACTAGATTGATGCTAATGAGCCTTTGTGATAGTAATGATATCAAAAGGTGCAGGGAATCAGTTAGGTTGATAGATGAGAGATGATCGCGTGATGAACGGTTGGTTTTCAACAATTGGTTGGCTAATCCATTTAGGCAACTGGCGAATGTCTTGTTGTGGTTAGGACTTGAGGATATCGAAACAGATAGTGCCAACAAGATGAAAGAAAAAGTTTCTCTTTAAGCATATTGACTATTTAAAATGATTGCGAGTCATTAATGCAGGAACGAGCTTAGGAAAGTCAATGGTAGATTTAACCTTATTAAGACGATGCAAATTGTAAGGCGCTACCTTCACATTTTACCGGGTTACCGTTCCTGTGGTTATATCAGTGACTAACTGTTAAGTTAGAATTTTTACTAATATATTCATAAATCTAGCGGTCGCAAAAAGCTTCTGTTATATTATGATTGCAGCATGCTGTCATAAAAGTTAACCCCTGACTTGATACAACGGTTGATTCTCATAGCCAGCAGGTAAGTTGGTCATGATCAGCGATGTCATTCTCAAAACTGTCTCCCGATCTGCTCCTTTCTCATCCACAATCCATCCGAGTAAGGGAGCATCCCTAATATCATCATGTCGTTCCTCCAGTCGAAAAAGCTACTACCATTCCTTAACTTTTAAAAAACTGTTTCAATTGGCAACGGCGTCGGATATACTCGTAAGCCAAACAAACAGCGCTCACCAGCCCGTTCGCTGAACGTGGTAAGTATGGCAAAATCAACCCAATGTTGAAAATTCTTGGAGAGGCCTTTGTTCACCAGTAGAGATCTTGCAGCTGAGGTGATCTTGTTTGTAACTTACCACGTAACTCTATTATTAAACCCACAGAATACACTTTCTGTGATTATACCATTTTTGGGTCCTGAAAATTTTGCCTCTCAAATGTGGTCCAAACGGATACGGCTTTAGAGATAAAAACCGGCCAAGTGCGTGTCGGGCCACGCGCAGTGTAGGGTTCTGTAATGCAAATGACAACTTTGAGTTCACACTGTTCACATTCGCACATCACAGTTAAATGACCAAAAACATGTAACAATGAAAATGTATGAAATTTTACATTTTCGAGTACATTTTATAAGTTGGTTGCCTATAACTTTTTACTTTGTTCTTAGTACTCAGCTCTGATAGTTTTCCTTTCAACTTCAATATATGTACTACTGTTGTAATTTTTTTCACGTATCCATATATAACCGTTTAATAGATAGAGGGGGGTACGTACCTCTAACAAAAATTGGCACTTTAAAACCAAATATTTCGGAAACGGATCCCTAAATCGAAAAATAGTGTTCTCAACCTCACAATATTTTTAAAGACCTATCTAACAATAACCAACACGATGGGTTTGTATAGAAAAAACAAATATTACTCCCTCTTTACTTGTATGGGAGCTACCCTAATTTTTTTTTCAAGATTTTCTTCTACCACTTTTTTGATGATTAATATACATACCCATACCAAATTTCAGCTTTCTAGTACTTAAAGTCTCTGAGTAAAACCGCGAACGGACAGACAGACAGACAGACAGAGAAACGGACAGACAGACAGACATGGCGAAACTATAAGGGTTCCTAGTTTACTATGGAACCCTAAAAACGTGTGGTTTGAGTTATTCCTTTCTTCTTAGTTCCAGTTGTTTTAAAATTCTGTTTAACATGATTAATGTTCCACTCAGTTCCAATTACAAAGCAAAACTAACCATCTAAATCCAGGCTCAATTATACGTGTGAAAGTTAGACTCGTCAGTCAAATCCACACCTCGTAGTTAAAGCACTTCCTCCGCCTCTGCTCAACCCGTTTCGCACCAGATGGTGCTTTGAAGAATAATTAATTGACATACAACTTATCACTGTTAATTTATTCGTCTGGATAGACAGAGGTGTGTCACCATATTGGCAGGAGTCCACTGCATTAATATCTAAATAAATTTCAACACTAAATCTTAGAACTAAAGTCTATTTTCTATTACGCCGGCAAAGTTACTGTTTTCTCAGTTAACTAAACCGCGGTTACCAAGAAACGCCTAAATTGCAGCCAAAATAAATTGAAACGACTCAATGACGTATTTCGTAACTGTTATTTGACGAATTTCGTATGGCAAATGTTTGACGCAAATAATTATATGTGGGTCATAAGTGGTCAATGTGTGAAGTGGAATATTTACTTTTGCTTCTAAGTTTAGATACGCCTACTCTAATAGTTCTATTTTCGGTTGTAGTAACGTGACGTTTCGTGAATTGTTATGATTAGATACATTTGCTGTATGTTATAAAGTTTTTTTAATTAAAAATACATAAAAAAAGATATTAAAATATTCGGAAAAGGTAAATGACGAGCTTATGCGCACGATTTTACTTTTGTAAATTTTTCAGTTACCACTTTTTCAAGTAACATGACGGTATGGATTGTTTGTGTGTAAAGTTTCATCGTGTGTTTCTCGGCAGAGTAGAATAAAACCACTTCAAGTCTTTCCGTGGATATCGTAGAAGGCGACTTAACACAAGGTAAACAAAGATTATAAACATCAAAGAGACCTGTTCAACCCGCCTTACCAGCGTGGAGAGTGTAGGCCAAATGCTCTGACTGCTTTGGCTAATATGGCTCTGGTAGTACAGAGAGGGCCGTGCTCCCGCAACGGAGACTAAAAAAGACCTGATGATGATGATGATGAAAGCTTCGTCGCTCGTTTTTCCATGATAATTGTTATTGATATATCGATATCATAGTACAAACGTAGTTTGGTTTTAGTTTTACAACAGTTAAGCCAATCTATATAGAAGTTTTATTGTTTAAATGTATATAGTATGGTTTATTTTTTTTCAACCGCTGTATTATGTTATACACATTTGAAATGCCCTTTTATAATATTTGTGGGATAAACCTGAAACAGCCTAGATTTTATTTAGAAATAACAGCGCTTTACTTACTGGTATTTGAGTATCGTTGTTTTATAAGTTTTTAATAAACCGTGATGAACGTAATCATTTTTATATGATATACCCTTAATTCTTTGATATTTTTTTTTTTACATAATTAGACACTCTTCGCCATATTGAATTAAGAATATTCAATGGTGTCATCTTCAACTGCTTGCCCGGAGTGTCTGGTGGTTGCATGCAAGTGTGGCATCGGGTACGCGCGCCCGCTTCCAGAGCTGCTAATTTCTCATCCCCAACCCAACTGAGCAAGCAGCATCCGAATAATCTTTATTCCGTTACTCTTGTACAACGAAATCCTATCCTTGCTTCCCTTAAAAAACGATTTTAATGGGCAGCAGCGTTGGAACCGTGATAAGACAAACAAATTTCGCTTACAAACTCGTCTACCAAGAATGGTGAGTATGGCAAAACCTATCATGGAAATCCTTGAAGAAGGCCTGTGTCCAGCGGTGGACTTCTAGCGACTGAGACGAAGATGGTAGTAAATGGATACTCACACCAGCGAACACGTAGATATTTCAAATTTACATTTACACCAATATTAATTGCTTACAAATTAATCTTTCACACATACCTTGCGATTGTTAATATTAACATTAAACATAAAAATATCTTCCCATTTAACTAATCGCTTTTCAGAATACTTGCAAACACCTTCAAACTAGTTATGGCGTCGCACCCATTCAATTACTGATTGAGCACCTTTTGTCTTTGAACAAATGTTAAAGATTATTATGACTTTTATGTTGGTTTGGTAGAAAAGAAAAAACATAGAATATACCTATTACTTTTTTCCGAAGCAGATCGTAAAAGCCGGCCAAGGGACTGGACGAAAATCTAAGTCATCACGTCACTATGGATACGGCTAGCAAGACATTACTATTTTGATTCCGTTTACCCCTTAACGCTCTACTAGCGTGGCCTTTAGGTTTTGTAGCTAGGGATAAAAATGTCATAATACGTATGTAGTATGTATCTAGCATATACATTTATCTCTTTCTCTCTCATCTGCGCGAGTAACGGTTGGCTTCTCTACTGGAGTACTTCGAAGCCCGAGCACCGCATCTTTAACAATATTTATATTACTATAGGCTAAATACCAATAATAAAGATATGGAAAGTATTGTAGATAAAATTAAAGTAGGAATCTTTGAAGAAGTTTTCATCTTTGAAGTAGTATTAAAATTCGTTAGGAAATACCTTTTCCCTTATTGCTACTTTAATAATGTACAGTACAGAATGTTTTGTTTTGACATCATTCTGACAGAGAAAGTAAAAGTGGAAGCAAATTAGTGCAACAAATAGTAATATCTTCAAATGGAAATCCAGGATTCTATATGTCAACATACATAAAAATACGAACAGATAAGTATTATTACTAAAAAGGAATAGTTAGTACTACCTGAAAAAAAAAAAAAAATTTTTAATGTTAGATAAGTGGGTGCAACGCTGATCTAGTACGAAATGAATCAACATCGGAAGCATGCAATTAGGGTTGCCACCTACACTGTTATTATCCTAAAAATTGCACTCATTCATCAATCAACGTTCTTAACGGTGTTTTATTTCAAAGTTATTATGTGAAATGTCAAGGCCGGGACGTTAGCAGACTTGGAGAAAAAATTTAATGTAGGTTATGTTTACAAGTTTATTTGTTATATCGTTGATTTATGGATGTAATAAATTATGTTATTATAAAGTTTAATGGTTTATAGAGTTAGATTAGATACTAGATTGTGTTATTTATAATAATAATAAAACTTTATTTAGCCAAGTTAAAAGAAATGGTTACAATAGGTAGTCTCTTTCACCAACCAGCAACAAGCCAACTCCGAACTAGACGTTAGTCTGTATCTCAGAGGTAGCATGCTAACAGATAGGTGTGGGAGCAATACTTTTTATGTACTCAAAATGGCAGTAAGGTCTTACATTATGACTTAGAATTTCCCAAACTAGAATTACCTGTTATTTTGGGAAATTCATTTTATATAATATAATACAAAAGATAATAATAAAATGAAAAAGTAAAAACTTATATGCAAGGTATATACATTAATAATTTGTTTAAAAGCTTCGGATTTATATTGCTAAACTGTACAAAGCTTTGTAAATATGACAAACCTTTAAAAGCAAAGTATTTATGAAGTAACCTTAATGTTACATATACATATTATTATCACGCCTCTTCCCATAGGGGTAGAAACAACGGATCTCCACTTGCTACGACCCTTACAAACGTCTTTCGCTTCATCCACATTCATTATTTTTTTCATGCATGCTCTTCGGTTTAGGGTACTCCTTACTTTTCCTTTATCTTTATGTTACAATTCTTGGAATTACTTTTTATTAGAAACTGCATTTGAGATATCGTTGTATTATTTTCAGCAGTTTACCTACATATCTATTTATGATGTAAGAGTGAACTAAAATTGATTTGTAACTTCCTTTTCCTCAGAAATACTTAAAAAGTAATATGGGTTAGCATGGACTAGTGAAAATAATACTCATCTCCGAGAATGAGTGTTTGATAAATAAACAATCGTTAATTATCTTTCAACGAAGAACTTTTTAACGATCCAACCCTACGCAAATACCTCAAGAATATTATGAAACGTCTGACGTGGCTATCAAGTAAACATTACTCCAATCCGCGGGGTTAATAAAATCATTTCATACGGTAAACTACTAACTCACCGCGTGTTGTGGCCATAACTTACCACCGCCTGACTTTTACCGTTGTACTTCTTTTTACTGTAGTAGTAAACCTCTAGGTCACTACTAGGCACTTGTTGAAAACTATTTTCGTAATATCTACACTGTCTGTTGCTCGTGGCATCTGTTTTTGACTTATTTTTAAATTTCTTATGATATTTATTAATTAAATTTTGAAAATATCTCTTTTTTATCTCGACAAACTAGCTGTACAGCAAAAAAACTAAGTAACTGAAGATTTCTTAAAGATATTTAATAACAGTTGGCTCATTTTGCCGTCCTATATCAATAAAAAGTCTAGCCCTTATCTTTTATAAGCCTAAGATACCTACATTTCGTATTACTTTATTACAAATTAACTGGAAAAGACTTTAAAAACCAATAGATTTTGTATTATATTGCTAAACTTGTAATTAAATGTAAGAACTTGAAATATTCTGCATATTCTTGCAGCAAAATATATGCAGTGCATTAGAATATATATAAGATTGTACAAAATTATGCGAACGATTTAATATCAAACTTTTACGATTACGCTTAATAGCATTTAATGTAATTAGCCAGTTTTGCAGTCAATTTGAAGTAGAGAAATAAATAAAGCAATAAACTCCAATAAAAGATAGATGAATGACTATAAAAGATAAATGAATGACAACAAAATACAACACGCATAAAATCAGACCACTCCTTAGCGAAAGAATTCCAGTGATGTCCAATAAACAACAATCGCTCAATCGAACAGACGAATCGATCAATCGATATCATTACCGACTAAACAAATGGGGAAAATAATCGATCTCTTTCGATCAGCGAGACGTTCGTGGAAGTCTACCGTCTAATTTTATTCTGACTATCTGCACTCGATGCTCAGTTCTGACAATGAACTTTTATCGAGTAAACAGCGGGCGGATCAGTCGACGCGCCCTGGCGATTGCCTGTCGTCGCTCACCGCGCTCGCTCGTAAATCGATATCTACTTACCGTAGCACAACACTAGTCGTAGTGAGTCGAATTTTATTACAGTGATTTGGTAACTTTCTGATTTAGAAATTGCTCGTAATTGCTGTTCGATTTTTCTTGTTCCGAATATTTTAATTAGTTGTCGGTTTGATCGTCGTAAAATCGTAAATTGATCGGAAAGTTGCTATTTATCCAACATAAATAACAATCAAACAACTTTATTGTCTGTCTATCTACATAACTCATCGATTAAGAGCCGAACAGTACATTCAAGTATTTATTGATTTTATTGCTTGAATAATTAAAATATACTATTAAAAATTTAAACTTGTTTTGCGATCTAAGCTTCTAATGTTAATTGCACTCAATTATCAAAGAATAATCTTATAATTAACATTTATTTAGATTTTTATTTTTGCAATACTGGTCGTGCGCCGGATGGAAGTGATATGCCTAGTCATAACATTAATATTCGAGATTGCTACAGTAATTTCACGGTTTCAATCCTTTTTATATAATTGCCTGTAGTTTATATAAATAATAGAACTTAGCACCAAGGAATCTATTACAAGTATTTAATAAAATAACCATTATAATGCATATTAATACCTTCCTTAATTATTTCATGCACGGGGTCCTCATACATTTGTCCTTATAATTATGGTACAAAAACATTCTGTAACAAGCGCCATTCCTCATTTTATTTATTTTACTTCTAAATAAGATGAAATTTAAAAATTCACGTCAGTTCTTCGATAATTACTTGTATACTTTTTGTTTTCATTATTTTGTATTTAGTAAATAAAGCGATCTACATGACATGAATGAAAAATTATACTAAAAATACTATAAGTACTTTTCTACCGAAGAACTAAATTAGATTTTTTAAAATTTGATCCTACTTAATAGTACAAGATTAAAATTAACGGTGTCTCTAGTTTCGCTGAAGTAAACTTTTTAAGAAGCCTAGGTTTAGAATAAATGCCCATATACTTCTATCATATGATAAGTGCCATTTTTTTTTACCAGGGCGTCTGGCAGTGCTGTGATCTTAGATCCTCGCATGGTGTGCAAGAAAAATCGTCGGACGAGAAGCAAGCTCTCCCAGATCTGCCGCAACGAGACTGGTCTGCTGAAGGAGATCTCCCGAGGAGTGACGCTGGGTGCCACTGAGTGTTCGCACCAGTTCAGGGGCAGGAGGTGGAACTGCACCACACAGAGACGCAGCATGAGAAAAATACTCATGAGAGGTAAGATAACAACTAGTACCATAGACTTAAAGTGTGAAATGTCCTACATCTATGATTAGTACGCCTCAAGACAACTATCTCTTTAGTGAGGTAATTGTGCCGCATGAAAACTATCTTCATCATCCGGTCTTTTTTGGTTCGACTAAGGAACATGAGCTTCTCTGTGCTACTAGAGCCATATATTAACCAAAGCTGCCAAATTATGCTAAGGGCTCGCACTAGGCCAACTAGCGACATCAATGGTTTTATTATTATAGCTTCTTAAATAAAATCAAATGAATCTAAGAAATATAAGCCTTAGTAAATAACCTGAAGTATTTATGGAATCATAATTTAATATTATGAGAATCAGTCATTGAGAGAACTAACAATTACCGCCTAAAACGGCCGTTTTTGGCGGGCCCTTAATAAAGAAAATTACATATGGAAGTTGCCCACACCACGTCTCTTCTACGCTGGTTTGGGAGAAGAAAAAAACGTAGAATGTACCAGTTGCTTCTCTTCCCGCGCAGGCCGTAGAAACCGGCCGATGGAATGCGCGCAAATCTAAGGGATCTTGTAAATAGGCGGTGCGGCTAGCAACCCATCACTATTTTGATTCCGTATTCCATCTTTAAGCCCATAAACATGCTAAATGTGGCCTTTCGGTCTTATGGCTGTAGGCTCTGTCTACCCCGTAAGGGATAAAGGCCTAATAGTATGTATGTAATTCGTCAAATTCTTGTACCGCGATGACTGTCAAGAGTACATAAATAAATATATTAGGATAGTAACTCAAAGATAGATTATTTTATCATAGATAGTTAAATAGATAAACATTGAAGACCCAGGTCAATATGAAAATGATCTTTGTCATCATAACCTAGCCGGAGCTTGAACTCGGGGCATCACGTAGAGTGGCATGTTGAGTGGCGTTGTAATGACATTTTTCCCCATAAACAGATCAAATCTCATAAAACAAACTATTAAATAAATAATAAATAAATAAAAATATACGGACAAATCACACAGATTGAGCTAGCCCCAAAGTAAGTTCTTAAGCAAGACTTGTGTTATGGGATACTAACTCAACGATAGTATATTTTATAACAAAGACATATATAGATAAACATCCAAGACCCAGGTCAATCTGAAAAAGATAATTTTCCATCTTGACCTGACCGGGGATCAAACCCGGGATCAATGTTAAAAAATAATAATAATATTAAAATGTTTATATTAACCAGTTTTCAGTATATTGACATATTTATAATACTCGTATGTCAATCACTAAACTCACGCAAAACTATACCTAGGTACTGTAAGCCATTTAAGGTAAGAGGACAACTATTAAAATGTTTAAATAAGCCAGTTCCGGTATATTGACATATACCGGAACTCGTATGTCAATCATTAAACTCACGCAAAATCATACTGAAAGCTATCTAAGGTAAGAGGACTACACAATATGTTAATAAATCTCTGACCGATCCTTAAAGGGGCGACTCAGCCCGTTAATATGAACATATTTTTTTCCTTTGGGACTCATAATTAAAATTAGAAAAAAGCAACATTTTCGTACACATTGCCCGGCCGGCTGACACATTTGTATGGGAATATAATTTTTTCGCTTGCCGGTATTACTGTCGCATTGGAAATCCTTGGGGGAGGCCTATGTCCAGCAGTGGACTTCTTGTGGCTGAGATGATGATGCTGATATTTTTTTCTTTTCGATTTGTCAGCATTAGTCCCTTAAGAATAGTTGTTCATATTGAAAGACTGAGGACCCTTTAAAGTTCGGATATGATTCTATTAACATATTGAATAGAGACATTTGAAGAGAAGAGTTTTCACACACATTCTTGAAAAACAAACTACAAAAACCCGTGAGGCAGGTCGTGAAACCACAGAACAAAAAATATCAGCGTTTTGTTCGAAAACAGCAAATAAATAAAACAAAGAAGGATCGGAAACGATTATTTAATTGAGTCGAACCACAATATTTTATGAATACCTGTTGCATGTTTTTATAACAGTTTCAATTTATTTTTCTTTATTTTAATAATGAATTAGGACAGTAATGGCTTGGGTTTCGAATTCATATTTTAATTCCTGATACTCGTAGTTATGGCTTTAATTTCCTGAGATAATCGAGGGAAAAATACATTTTTTAATGCTGTCGTCACCTTATAAAGGTGATTTCATATTCAATTTATATGAGAAGAATAAAACTGCGTCATATTTTACCACATCAAATATCTATACAAAAATATCAAATGTGACATTACTATCAATTGCTTTCATGATTGCTTTATGCTTATTTACAGTCGTTTTTTGATATATTTAACATATGAGGTTTGTTGTGTCATTGTTTTGTAAAACAAAATTAAATCTCATGATAGTGAATAAAATTTATCAAAATAAAAAACCAGCCTAAATAATAATATAATCCAACGACAAAATGATTCATTCCTACTATCAAATATTATATTAGAGTTGACAATACCACTCATCAAACGTCGATAAAATAAATAAAAGTCGATCATCGACTAAACTCGTACAATAGGTTTTCGATCGAGTGATCTCATCATTGCGATATCATAAACTGTGGGCAGCGGTCGGCTACCTGCCGCCTTTATTAGTCGAATAAAAGAATGCAAAACGTGTTAAATCGCACTGATGAATATCGAGGCCTAATTCGATTAGAGTAAAAGAGTTGATTTTATGTGGCCGCTCGTTTATCTCCGTAGTGATAGTGATGTGACTTAATTTTGGCAATGGCTTTTCGGTATTTATTTTTATAATTATGGATGCAAATATGAATAACTAAATGTGTTAACGACTATCAGATTTTACCATCATTTTGACATAATTGTTTTCACGAACATTAATTTTCATGAAACTGTGATAGATTATATACATAAAAATTCTAGCACATATTCTATAACAAACTTGTAAAATAAAATAAAAATTAGGTAATTAACATTTACACACTACATATTACTGGGGTTATGTATATTTAATTAACAGTTAAGAAATAAATTGTTAAGTTTTATTAAATAATTTAAAAACACTACCAAGTTATTGTAGTTGTTTAACTATAAATTATTTTTACACCATTACCGTATAAAGTTGTAAGACTTTTTTTAAATAATTGGTGTCTTGGTCGAGTTTTTACTATAGTATAAGGTAAAAAAGTTAAAAAAGTAATAAAACATAAGTCCTCTTTGTTTTAAAATAAAAGGACGAAAGTGAATCAGTCATCATCATCATATCAGCCGCAAGAAGTACATTGCTGAAAAGTCAGTAAATGAAATATAATAACCTATCGATAAAAGGCAACATCACTAGCGACCCAACCATTAGTTGTCGTCGTGCATTCATTCCGGATTCATTAGCGTAAATTAAGTGGTATTTGTCAAAATTTTCAACTGAATACAAAATATTTATAAACGAACCCAGCGCCCGTTTTTAGGACATTTACAATAAATTATCCAACCGTGTGCCCACACCTTTGCAAAACAGTTGACGAAAATCAAAGTATTATTCTTAGGTCACGATCACATATAAGAATATTAAAGTTTTTATGACTTTTGAATATATAAAATAACATAAAATACATTAATAAGATATTTTATTACTGAGCATGATAGCTTAATTCGATTTTTTATATTTTTCATTACGTTTTAGCGAGGTTTATCAGGAAATGAATTCTTGAGCTTCTAAATCCAGTGGGAGCGTTTTTGAGATAAGGCGTCTCGATAGGAAATTAATTATTGAAAAAATGAGGCGAGTTTGGTAGTCGCGTGGGTGTGAGTCCCGGGGAGTGAGGCGGGGGGAGGGGTTCAACAAATTAGGTTAAAAGCCTATAAATTGATGCGAACAGCGTTGGGTGGCGCGGGCGCTACGGACATTGAGGTGAATTAGCTTTGGATTCTTTATCACTTGGTGACAAGAAAAAATAATGGCTACAGCGTGTTCTCTTTTGCATTCATTTTATTACCATTCTATTAATAAGATTGATTGTTCTTTGGAATCGAATATACGTCATTTTAATTAAAGCGCGGAGATTTCGGCAACAGTCTACATGAAATTATTGTGTATCACTTAAATTTATTTTTCTCTTTATTAAAATCATTCATTCAACTCATTAAACTTTATTAAATAGGTGTCTGACATTTTAATACTATTTAAAGGAAAAATATAATCTCGTTGCATTAGAATCTGGCTAGTTAATTTTCACATTTCTATTAAAAACAACTTTTATTATCCCCATTAATATAGAGAAATAACGCTTCTTCTTAGAGAAATATAATTTATACATAAAAACTTTATGTGTACTTCCTGGATATTTTCTAATAGAATGCAGATTTTATTCCTTCATCTTCATTATTTTTAAAATTGTATGTAATGAGTATTATAAAGCAACTATTTAAATAAACGTAATTTGAACCTCTTAGAATATTATTAACTACTACTGCCTAGTAGGCAGTAGTAGTTAATAATACGACTACCTACTTTTAGTCTTAACCTTTTTAGTTTTTACATGTCTGATCCTGTTCATGAATTTTATTTCGTTACGGTTTATTGGTTTATATTACCTACTAAGTTTTTTTTAAATCACGGAACATAAATAAAAAACATGTATTTGATAGCTTTACTAGACTAAAAATGTATTTAATCCCAAAATTATTACTATATTATTATTGTTAGAGGATATACATTTAACTACCTAGTAGATTTTATCGAACTGCACTATTTATTAGACTTTTATTTCCTTAACCTTTTATTGTAGCCCACTGCTCGATGAAGGCAAAGTTTTGTCTGCGTGAAATAAATAAAAATAAATAATAATATCAATTTTCAAGCTTTTAAAGCCAATATCAAAAACTGGTAAATAGAGATGTCACATTTAATCGTCCAATTTATAGTATCACCTGTACAGCCACCAGTACACATGAGAAAAAATAATGTTCGATAATTGGA
The DNA here is from genome assembly GCA_963082605.1 of Rhodophaea formosa. Lineage (NCBI taxonomy): Eukaryota > Metazoa > Arthropoda > Insecta > Lepidoptera > Pyralidae > Rhodophaea > Rhodophaea formosa. The sequence continues at coordinate 18,577,779 of OY720205.1, forward strand.
CCCCTTTCTGGCATACACTGAAAATGAATTGAATCCCGAAATTATTAGATTTAAGCAGTTTTTATATCGAGCTGTACTGCATTGTAACTGTGCTGAACTTGAAAATACATAAATATACGTAGTGAAGTTTAAGTTATTTTTAAATGTAATTTATTATTTTGTTTTACTGCTCAACATAGATTAATTTTAGTATAAATGAAATAAAAATAAAAAGGAATAAGAATAAAACATTGCGAGAAAGTGAAACCAATATTCGAAAATAGTATAAAGTGGGATGTTATTAAATTAGTGTTAATTTTAATCGTTCAAAGTATAGCATCATCCTGTACAGCCACCAGTACACATGAGAAAAAATAATGTTCGTTAATTGGACCCCTTTCATTAGTAAGTCCGTGCATTCCTCGCCTCGTCGTTTTTTTCATGTCAAACTTTTATCAATGAAAAGGATTTCATTCTTATTTAAATTTCTTTATCTGAAACGTACTGTCCAATGACTGGTGAGCGTTTAAATAATGTTTCACTTAGCTGCTTTATTTACAGTTCGTTCTGGATTAAGTGATGGACTAAGTCGCGGTTTCTTACGCGGCTTTTAAACGGTAATTTGGTCAAGTTTATGAAATACTAACTGTTTGTCGCAGCTTTGCCCACGTGACTTGTAGCCTATGTCGTTCACCGTAGCATTATCAACGTGTATGCCAAATTTCAAAAAGATTAGTTCTGTAAATAAAGCGTGAAGAGGTAACAAACAAACAATCAATCAATCTCATTTATTACATCACAAACAGTTATTCATAAAATTGGTGAGTCTAAGTATTCACATGAGGAAGACTCTGTACTATTAGTTATTTTTTCTTTTTCCATCGATGACCTCAATGGCAGCGGTTAACACGCCAGCCTGCAACACGAGTGGTCTCGGGTTTGCGCCTTGGTCAGATCATAATGGAAAACGATCTTTTTCAGATTGGCTTGGATCGAGGATGTTTAGCTATATGAGTATCTGATATAAAATATGTGAGTATCGTAGAGATGAGTTACTATCGTACAAGTTCACTAATTGTTGTGGGGCTAGCTTAATTTCTTTGATTTGTCCTATATTATTCTATCCTATATATTTATTATCTACAACTACTAGTTAATAGGATACGTCATCAGATCCATAATGTTGCATGTTTAATGCTTTTAGGACAAAAAACTTTAAACTCACTTAAAAATATTCTGTTAGGCCATTTTATTTATGTTAGGTTATAGGAGGTGCATTATTAAATTATTATATATTTTTAAAGTTAACAATGCTTGAAGTATACAAATTTATAAAAATCCACAGCAACAAGTAAAATTACCTTATACAACGCTGAGTAACTACATCTTTACCACACAAATAACATCAACAAAGTTCTCAACTCTTAATAGAGAAGTGACATAAAACTCGATCAAAACAAAACTCAATCGAGCTGGATATCGAATCGTAAATACCTCGACACCTTATCTGGCTAGACTCGTCGCCAATGACGATTTCCATTTAAACAAAACAGCCTAATTAAGCTATAAACAAAGCCACAAACACGGTCTCCCAAAATATTGAAGATCTCAGCCGTATACTAATCATGGAAGGCCATTAAGTGACGACAGGTCACCGAGTCCACGGAGGCTCATAAAGATTACCACAAGATAACTTGACTACTGAGACCTCACACATGCCCCGGACCCTACATAAATACCCAAGGATGGCTTCATATCGACAAAAAACTCGGCGATAAATTTGGCGCCCTCAACACGTAAATGTTCTTAATTATAGTGTAATATCCGGGGCGCATTTCTTATATCTAATCTGTTACCCTTATGGTCGATCTCCATTGAGGCTTGCGAGGCGGAATACTTTATCGATGTCGATTATTGATTCGGCCACAACACTTACGATAATTGTAAAGGTTCACTTATTTTATTTGGGAGATTATTGGCCCAAATTTAAATTCGAGTTTATTATCTCTTTTCTGGAAAAGGTTTGGATGCTGTGATTCTTAGGCGATTTTTACACTTGACTATATATATGTAAAGTTCAACAAATAGTTAACTCTTATCTACGTATACGTGACTCCCTAATTAATTCACTTATATGTCTTTAAAGAAATTATGACGGCAGAAAGAAGCATGAATTAATAAAAAAAATTATGTCACATAGTTATTCGTATAATGTCTATATTGAAAGCAATGAAAAATAAAATAAAAGATTTTAGAAGAAGTTGAAAAACGTTTTAGTGCCAAAAATTAAAACTTGTATTCAGTGCGTGCTTTTGAAATTTTAAAAAAGAAAGTTTATTCACAAATTTAAAACCATGCAGTCATATTTAAATTTATTCTTGTACTCCGAGATTTGCCTCATTTTATTAGAAACAACCTGACAAACAGTCTGATCGCCAAATAAAGGAGCGACTACATATTTATAAGCCCGTCGCGCCATGACAGCCGTTGGCTCATGTGGAATAAACAAAAGCTCCTCAAACCATTTGAAAGTCAAGCATCAGCCCGGCATGTAATCGACGTCTCAAGCACGAAATTGTTGGTAGCACCCATATCTCGCTACCATCAGTAGAAAACACACGACATTGCTCGTGTCTTTTGACATTCTGACCTCTCGCTCCCACGTAATACTAACCCTGCTTAATGTCCCACTCGCACACGAGATCTGGGTTATTCCATTTTACTTTTTTCCCTCTCTTAGGACAGCAGGCCGTCCGTCCGTCACCATGACAGGCGCGCGCGATATTCCCAACAATACGCGCTTGTCACCATCGCCTCTTCACCAAATTAAAGGAAATGCCCCACCACAAAATAGGCGCTGGAAACGACCGCGATAACTTACTTTTTTACGCAAATGTCACTTTTAAAGGAATTATAACCGAGAAATAACTTTGTGTTAAAGAGTTCTTTCGCTCGATTTTAATGAGGGAAAATAAGGGAAGTCGTTTGTCGCGGTATTCAGGTTCGTCGATGTCCGTTCGTCACCGTGAGAAATGCGTTTACGGCCCACTATGACAGTTAACAGCTTGACTGATTGCGAAAAGTTGCTGTCCTTATTATGTGACGAGGCGAAGGTGCCGTGCGTGCGAGAGCATATCTGCGCCGATATTAATGGCTGGCTGTGATGCAACACAGGCCGGCGCTGCTGCCTAGCATCTGTGCCTTCGAATGCACTTCGTTAATTATGAGCTAACTACAAGAACGAAAGTTAACTGCACGACACACACCCTTTAACATATATTACTTTACGTACTCTGAACGCATTAACGGAGCTAATTATTCTTATTAAACGGGCGCAATCCATTCAAATTAGCCATCGGACGTTTGTTGAATAAAGTATTCGCGTTTTGTGCGCGACTGAATGACGCTCGGCCCCTTCCGGTGGGTGGTTGCTGTCACAACACCGAATGCGCGTCGCGGACGCACCGCACCGCATAATGAGACGCTTATTCGCATTAGCTAAAGAAATTGACAAGTGAACAATAGCGGGCCGAGGGAAAAAACGAACGCGAAACTGCAGAAAGAGCCGGACAGTGTCGTATCGTATTACTCGACGTAAAATATCTGGGGGAAGGAATGAGAAACGATCGTTCCATTTAAATGCGGTACGAGCGGGAGCGTTCGCGTGCGTTCGGTAGCGTGAGAATGCTCTTTATTCGGACGGCGACAGCGCGTCCTCGGGCTCGATGTCGATAAATCAGGAGCGCGGGCGCGGATCCACGACGGTCATATATCGGCCAGGGGTCCACAATGGGCCAGGGCTGACATACTGGCACTGACGCAATTGCTCGCATGCGCCGTCGCGTCGCCGTCACGCCATTGCCAGAGACAGCGCGACAGCGGGACAGCCGTGACAACGTTACGAGTTCCTCTCCTCCCCCGACCCTCGCGGCCGTATTTATTGCGCTAAATATTTGAATTAATCAGATGAGATAAAATGCCTACGTCCATTTGAGAATTCCGGTGCGGACGCGGTGACAACTCGATGTATTGTGCTCGCATTATGGTGATACGTTTAAAGGAGTCATCTCATTGTCTTTTTAACCGGGTAATTTACGTTGCGCACTGGATTCAAAGCGGGTGCTTTGGCTATGGGAAGATTTAGAACCACTTAAAGCAGCCTATAAGTGTGTTTACTCTACGAAGTCTTACATCACCTCGGTCGCCGATGCATGCAATAAACAAAGATTCTTGATGTGATACTCCTTGAGTGAAGTGTCGAGCCTCATGTGCATCCTTGAGTCGAGAAGTTACACACGTCTTTATTTATATGTCAATGCCATAATAGTACTTTGCATAGATTTAAAAAAAATGGTATTTTGTTTGAAAAAAAATGTAATTTATTTTTCGAGCTCCGATGCCGATTCGATTGGTCCCATAAAAGTTGTTTATTTCATCGGGTTGAATCTAGTAGAGGCTGGGCTCTGACGTAATACGGCTATGGATAAAAACCGTCGGTCACCTTCCACGCTGATCAGGGAAAAAAAACGTAAAATATACCAGCTGCTTCGCTTCCCGTTCAAATCGTAAAAACCAATCGAGGGAGTGGGCGTCAGGAATCATGTCAATAAGCGATTTGGCTAGCAACCACTATTTTGATTCCGTTCTCACCTACAAGCCCACCAACATGCTAAATGTGGCCTTTAGGTTTTACAGACCTGGGCTCTGTCTACCTTACAAGGGAAAAAGACGTGATAGTATGTATGTATACCTATATGTATGTGGATAAAGATTAATACGATTAGTATAAATAGATATAGGATAGATAAAGGAGAGCCCGATGGTCCAGTGGGTATGAGCTCTATGAGCGCTTACGTATGTTAAGCAACCCCTGGTGCAGTCCCTACTTGGATGGGTGACCACAAGTGGCATAAAAATATCTCGAGCTCCTCCGTGCTTCGGAAGGCACGTTAAGCCGTTGGTCCCGGCTGTCATCGTTGATGGCAGTCGTTAAGCTATGTCAGATGCCTTAAGGCAGCTTGAAAAATCTGACAACAGTGTTGGCCACTTACACATACGAAAAACAAATACGATTAGTAAGGTTTAAAAGTTCAACTACGTCCTTTTGATATTTAACGAATGTTTCTGTCACGTGAAATGATGATGTCCTTATCTAGGGTATTCGTTGAACAAGTGATTTTACTTAAGAGCGTATACTAGCAGTATTTTTTCAATATGGTTTCCATACAAATGTATTCCTCTATTTTCTCGCTGAAAACTGATTCTAGAGCCACAATTCTTTTTTCATAGAATGTAGTACTAAAATAGGAATGCCCCTATTTTTTATTTTTTCCAAAAAACCTGTTTTTGTACATTGTTTTTTTCTTTTAAAAAGGTTTTTAGAAAAAAATAAAACATATGGACATAGCTATTATAGTAATAGATTGTATCTAAAAAGAATTGTGCCTCTAGAAGCAGTTTTCAGCGAGCAAATAGAGAAATACATTTGTATGGAAAGCGCACTGCTAGTATACCCTCTTAAAATCTTGAGCCGTTCAAAGAAAAAGTATTTCAGGGCCCTATGTGAACACAAGACAAATTTGATAGCAGAATATAAACACCGTACCGTGAACTTACCAGATATCGAACCGATGACCTTCCCAAAGCAAGAACTACCACTACGCCAAAGAGCTCATCAACATAGTAGACAACATAAACACTATGCGATTGATGCGAATATCAAGCGAATTCCTCCACGTAACATCTTCATCCCCATTTCTTAGCTTGAGTAACATACGACGCGGTATCAAATGTCGGTGTCATAAAGTTGTCATACTCGGCCCACCATTCGCGAATCATAAAACTATCATATCCGTGTACTATTTAATAAACAAGATGGAGAAGTGAATATTGTTTACGATCGCTTTCTTCTTTCTATAATAAATTTTGTTTTATTTAAACTAATGTAAAGTACGCAAATTCATGATATGTAAAATACGGTTAGAGCAGATTGAGACGACTTAACCTAACCTAACAATACAAATGTAAATATGAACAACTTTATCTTACGTGACTAACGCTCTAACATAAAAAAAAATCGTTCCCACACAAACACACGGTGTCTGGCGGACGGGTAATTTTTATGTAAACGTTGTAATTTTTTTAATTTCTAGCTTTGATCCCATTGGTTGTTCATTTTAATGAATAGAATAGAATAGAATAGAATAGACTTTATTGGTGAAAAAACAAAACAACACATACAAATTAAAAACGATTAATCGACACATACAAAACAAATAACATAAGGTACAAGCATCTGACAAGCACATAACAAAGATTTGTGTTGATGTATTCACCAAAAGGGACCAGCTCAGCATAATGCTACAACGTAATACGCTGCAGCGCTGATATTCTGCTGGACCCTGATGTTAGTGAGTGACGTGAGGACAGAGGACAATTGCACAAGATTTATTAATACAAAATAATGCATAACTTATCGTTTTTTATAGTTTTGACAAAATATATCTATATAAAAAAGGACACTATACAACAAAGAGTAAATACCCTAGCTTATCCGAACATACAACATTTAAACCTGTTGATCAGCGATAAAAACGGCTACTGCCAGTCACTGCAATTTCTTAGTTTCCCCATTAAATAAAATAAGATGAGTAACTTAATTAACTATAATATATATATATATATATATATATATATATATATATATATAAAAATATAAAACTAGGAAGTAAAAAGAATTTACGAATTTAAGAAGTAGCAATAAGTTACCCTTGATCCTTTTGGATTTGAAATAAATATTTTTTGAGATGGAGTTTAAAACAGTATAGCGATTTCTTATCTCGTATTGGTGGAGGAATGTTATTCCAGCAGTGAGTGGCAGCATACTTAAAACTTCCTCTAAAAGCTGCTGTTCTATGCTGAGGGTTGCACAACAGATTAGTACACACTCTTCGAGGGTTCTTGTTTCGCTCAGACCTCCAGGCTAGTTTAAAATATAAGTAATTAGGGATCTTATTCGCAATGATGCCAAAAAGTAATGAAGCGAGATGTAGTGTTCTTCTGGCGTCCATTTTGAGAACGTTATGTTCATTTAAATAAGGTGTAACATGAGCTCTAAATGGGATGTTATAGCAAAAGCGTGCACAAGCGTTTTGAACGCGTTGGATAAGACGCTTTGTTTTGGCGAGTAAACAAGGGCCATATACGATGTCACAGTAATTCAAATTAGAGAGCACAAGAGATTCTACTAAACTTTTGCGCAATTCGATACTGAGAAATCTTTGCAATCTGTATAATATCTTGAGTCTGTAGAAACAATTTTTTATTGCTTTATTTATATGACTTTCGAAATGAAGTTGTGGGTCTAATATCACTCCCAAATTTCGAACTTCTGTGGCCCTCTCAATTTCGTTGTTCATAATCATAATTTTATGATCCGTAACTCTATACCCTTGTATTTGTTTTTGTGTACCTAGTACCATATATTTAGATTTTGAAGGGTTTATAACGAGGGAGTTGCTTCGTGCCCAATCAGCAATTCTTTCAAGATCTTCATTCATTTGCTTCACAGCCTTTCTAGGATCTTTAGAGTCAAACTCTATGTGCAGTTGCACATCATCGGCGTAGAGATGAAAGCGACAATTGTAGATACAGTTCGTTAAATCTGCACTATACAGAACGAATAATAACGGCCCCAAGATTGAGCCCTGCGGAATGCCTCTCGATACTGTCTCCGGCTTGGAATTCAATATTAAACCATCTTCCTTCCTTAATTCAACCATTTGCATCCTGTTCGATAGATAGCTGTCGAACCATTTGACGGTATTTATATCAAAACCATAAAACGCAAGCTTAGACAAGAGTAAAGTTATATTAATGGCATCAAATGCTCTAGAGAAGTCTAACATGGTAAGTATAGAACCCTTACCCCTATCCCGACTCTCTAATATGTTGCCAACTACATCCATTAGAGCTGTAGCTGTGCTGTGTCCTTTCCTAAAACCTGATTGTAGTTCAGGTAATATACCATTCCTTTCGAGGTATTCACATACCTGTATTTGTACTATTTTCTCCAAGATTTTGGAAAGGAACGGCAGCATACTTATTGCCCTTAGATCTTTAGAGCTTACAGGGTTTGCATTTTTTGGGATTGGACGAACAACTGCAAGCTTCCAACTTTCAGGAAAAGTATTAGTAGTGATAGATTTATTAATTATACATGTTATTGCATTTAGTGATTCAGGCAGTGTTAATTTAACCATTTCCAATGTAATACCGTCGATGCCTTGTGCATTACTTTTAAAGTTATTTATAATTTTAGAGATAGTTGATTGATCTACAGGTTGGAGTGAGAAAGTTGATTCGCTATATCTATCAAATTCAAAAGATGTTAATACGAAATATTTTGATCGCTTTTCCCTGGGACATTGAGAAACTCCCTGTTAATTTCATCGGGATTGTTTAAAAAAGATGGTAAAACACTATCCCCCTTAGGTGGCAGTATATCTCTTTTTAAGTTCTTCCAGAGAGCTTTAGGATCTTTCAACTTATTATTGATATTGTGTGTATAATAAGCTTTCTTTTCGTTATATAAGGCTTGTGAAGCGAAATGTTTGAATTCCTTATAATAAGCCCTGTCCGTATCTGACTTTGTCGATCGATATTTTATGTGTGCACCGTTACGTTCCATCATTATAAGCTTTAAGTTTTCAGTTATCCATGGGGTGGGTCGAGTTTTTATTGATCTTGTCTTTGAGGGCGCATGAAGGTCGAAAAGTTCATTTATATTCTTCGACAGAAAGTCAACCATGTCATTAACATTATCCAGATTATAAATAGAATTCCATGAAATCTTTGACAAATCAGATAAAAATATATCCATCAAAATTTCTTTCAATGGGCGGTATGTTATATTCTTCTTCGAAATTTGTCCTTTTTCATATTAATTTCACAAGTAATAAAAGCATGGTGGCTTAGTTCTGGAATGTAATCAACTACAACATTTCTTGTGGGTGCGTCAGTACATATCACATCAATAAGTGATGCACTATCGTCCAAAAAATGTGTGGGAGAATTCACAACTTGATGTAGTGAAAAATGGGTCAAAAATTCTTGTAGTTTTTTACTTTTATCTTTTATTAACATATCCAGATTAAAATCCCCCAGTAGCACTGTGTGATCAAAACGATGGGAGAGCGCATTTAAACTTTCTGTTATGGCGTCTAGAAAGAAGTCCGGGTGGATACGTTGTGATCGGTAAGCGGTACCTATAAGAAGTTTTTTTGTATTAATATTTAAACTTAGCCACATTTGTTCAACAGGGTACTGAGTTGGGTGAGTTAGTTTACGGGCGTTAATACCTCTCTTTACATAAAATCCTACGCCACCTCCACGCCCAGCACAAAAAGTGGTCGGTCGTGGGATGTGACGAAGGCGATACCCGGGTACAGTAGGTGCTCGCCCCTCTTCACCTTCAAAAAGCCAAGTTTCGTTTATTGCCACAATGTCTGGCGATGTTTTGCTCATAATAGCTAAGAACTCATCCTGGTTTGTGGACAGCGACCCCGGATTGAGGAGACCAATTGTTAAATATTTACAATTAACCATTAATAATATATCCATGAAGTACAAAATCGTAATTTATATATAAATACTTATGTGGGGTAAACTGAACACTAAAATGCCTATTAACTACGAAAATAATAGTGTTTAAGAGAGAACAGTCAAATATTTTTACAAGGAACATTAAAAATTCTCTTATAATATATTTAAAATAAAAAAATAATATTTTGATAATACCTGAATTTAAAATAATTACTATCACAACTAAGAAATCAACTTGATAATAGGAACGAAAAGATTTGCTATAGTTTTTATACGTATTACTTAACCTGTGAATAGAATTAATGGAACGTTTATTGAACAACAGTTGGGCAAACGACATTACATTCAAAAACTCTGAATAAGTCAGTTTCATTTCGAATGCGATGTCTGGGGGATTCCAGGCCCATTTGTCTTCGTACATATATTTTACCTTCCTTTGTCCAGACGAAACGCCAGTTCTGGGACTTACCCAGTTCTCGCGCTCGTCTGAACAGAGTACGATTTGTCTTCGTTAGCCGCTCGTTAATGTAGAACCGCCGGTAGGGGGCAGAGATGCCGGTCCTCTCCGTGGTAGCACCTCGGCGTACGCGAGCCGACTGCAGCAGCTGGTCACGGAGAGAGCGGCGCACGAAGCGCACAACGATAGGCCGCGGCCGCAGAGCCGAGCTGTCTCCGTCCGCTGCCGCTGAAGCTCGACCAACACGCGCCGCACTCACGATGTCCTCCTCCCCGAGGTCCACACTTAGTTTGTCAGCTAAAGTGGTGACAACGTGGATTAAGTTTTCACCCTTATCCTCCGGAACATTTGAAATCTCAACATCGTTTCCGAGTAGCTCTTGATCTCGTTCGTTTAAGTCTTCTTTTAGCTGTTAAATAGTATTACGTAATGAAGATTCAGTGCAGTTGGACTGAAGCTCAGACACCTGATTTTCTAAGCTTGCTATACGTTGCTGTAACTGTTCGCACCTCAGGTCACTGGCCTCTAGCCGATGCGTAAGTTTTCCGACTACATCGTTGAACACTTCCAACTGTACACTTGTGGCTCTCCATTCCTCCCGCCATTGCCGCGCCTCCAGCATGAACGACTGTAGGTCCGTCATTTCCACGGTGTCATTTAACACGTTGCTGTCGTCCAAATGTTGTGCTAAGTGACAGGCTGCTGCGCCTCTATTCAAGTTTACTCCATCCGTAGCGCTACGGACCGGGGTATTGGTGTTATCACTTTTGGGAAGTTTGCTAATACAGCCAACACATTTCCACGCCTTTCTGTGATCCCCAGTTAGTGTGTTATAATAGCGCTGTTCTGATACGTTAGCACAAATTAGATCATATGGTTTCTTACATAAAGAACAAATCAGAAAAAACTTGTCTGTGATTTCCGAGTGACACCCAGCACATATTTCATTTTTGCAATCCATATTGCCAGCGAAGAAATGTTCAAAAAGAAAAAATGAGCAACAAAAATAGAAATTTGTCGTCGTTTGTTCGTGGATTCGAACTAGTGTAGCTCAGACGAGAGCCGATTAGCATAACCGCTACACTAGCTTGTGGTGTACGAGATGCAGTGAAATTGTACGCTACTAATAGCAGACTGCCAATGTAAGCAGAGGGCGGAGTCAGGAAGAATGACTCATAAGCGATAACGCACTGAGCACAGTCACTGTATACGATGACAAACCGTTTTCAATCGTTTATGTTTTTACTAAATTCACTGTTTTAGTTTATATACTAGATCACACAAATCTGGCACTTATATAATTATATAGCACTTAGTCTACGGATAGTTTTGATATGCAGCTTGATAAGAAAATCTCACTTTTTATGCAGTAAATAAGTTATACGGAGTAGATATATTTGCGAGTCGACAAGATCGCGTCCGACACGACACTCATGAGCTGGATCACCCCTCTAAGGATCGGACAGAGTTTTATTAATATATTGTACAATATACACATTGTAAGAACATCTTTAAGAAAACATAACTACGCAAAGAAAACCGTTGGCTATCGACAATCTGTTATTAAAAACAGTGAAAAATTGGCACAACTTTAAAACTCTTTTCAATGTAGGAACATCTTCAAAAAACATAACTTAGACAAGAAAACCGTTTGTTTATTACGTGCACGCGCGAACAGGTGTCGTGACATCAATCTTGGATCTAAAAACTCCTGGGTACGCCTGAAGCTGATTTATTATGTACCTATAATATGTATACTAATATGTACTAACAACACAAATGTAACAGTGAAATATCGGCACAACTTTAAAACTCTATTCAATATAGGGACATCTTCAACAAAACAAGACCAAGCGAAGAAAACCGTTTGTTATCGACAAACGGACTATCATCTGTTTATTAAGTGCAAGCGCGAACAAGTGTCGTGACATCAATCTTGGATCTAAAATTCCTGGGAACGCGTGAAGCTTAATTTAAGGCTCGGACGAGCCAATGCGACTGCGATCCATATCGGGGCGGGTTTCAGTTTATCAGTTTCTAGCGGGTACGTCCGGCCGGGGTGTGTGGTGCGAAATACTAGCGGGCATAGCAACGGCCTATGGCCTCAGTCTATATATAATTTTTTATGCACTACTAGCTGTTGCCCGAGGCTTTGCCCGTGTGATATGTAGCCTATATTCTTCTCAGTACCCTAACCTAGGTGTATGCAAAACTTCATGATGATTGGCTCAGTAGATAGGGCGCAAAAGCGTAACAAACGAATAGACAATAAACAAACAAACAAACCAACTCCCTTTTGCATAATATAAGTTAGTAAGTTGGGATTAAGATAGTTAGGATAGGATTAGGATGTAGCTAGCTCTAAGTTAGTTTTCGCTACTTCGTCGGTCTTTTGAGATGAGGGCAGAGTACCCTCATCCTGTAAGGTGGAAATCGCCACACGGTCCCCAGGACGGAAGGTCTTTAACTGTTGGGCTTTGCCTGTAGCGCAAGGCTTGGAGTGACAGCTGAGAAAGTTTATGCCTGATGGGCCGCGATTTGCATGCATAACCATAAAGCCTTTGGAGAGCTGACATGCTTTGCCATATGGGCCGTAGCATGTTTAGTGCACCTCCCCCCCCCCCACTTCAGTATATACTGAAGGGGGGGGGGGGCACCTTCCTTTATAATAGGACACACACGAGGAATACATAGCTACCATCAAAAACTATGCTCTATTTGATGGTAGCTATTTATTCCTCTCCTCAACTTTGCAACAAACGTGTTCATTATTTCTGATTTTCACATGCCTGATTGGTTGAAATTGGCTTGCATCGTCCGATCATCTGTTACAGCCATATGTTCAATGCTGCGCAGTCTAGTACAGCATTGGCTTCTTGCGGCTAGGTTGTTGATGAAGATGACGATGTAAACGAACACGTTTTCAGTCAGATCAACCACTTCGATTCCGCCCCATTTCCTGTCTTGAACCACCTCGTTATAAATAAAATTAAAATTGCAAAATTGCCAACAATTTCACATATGGGCTGTGAGATGATCTCGCGGCCGTCTTATCGCGTTGACGCCGCTTCAGGCATGCGCACTCCGTTTGTACGTAATTTATGTACTTATTACTCGTGATTAATGTTGTAATTGGCTCTTTATTACAAGCTTATTTACTTTGCTTTACATTAGTTAGTCGAAGATGTGTATTTTTCCCGTAGAACTTTTTAAATACATATCCGAGCGGCACCGATAGCTTCATATCCGTGCTTCATATGCGAGTACAATCATGTTCAAATAAATATTAAAAGTTAATATGCTCTGTAAGCCTGTCTAACTGTGTGTGTCTAATCTTGAAAGCTATAGAATAACTAGCAATGATTTACTTATTTTTTTTACTCTATTGTAAGTCAGGCGATTGTAATATACTATGGTCAATGACTGTTCTTTTGATGATAATAAAATGCCCATATTAATTTTTAAAGATAGGGACAGATAGTTAGGGAGGATATGCGTGCCAATGGCCTCACAGCCAAGGATGCCGAAGATCGTGCAAAGTGGAGAAGAAAAAGCCGGAAAGCAGACCCCGGGCTCCAAAGCACTCCAGTTGAGGATGCAACCGGGAAAACGCTCAGATGAGAGAGAGAGATGGATTTTTAAAGTAAAGGAGATATACCCATCGCGTTTGGCCTCATTAGATTTGTTTGAGCAAGCACTTTACTCAGAAAGACGATTTCTTTTTTAATCTATGACTTTACTATTTCAATTGTAAAAGCTTGCCAAAAATGTGCCTCGATTTAAAAAAAACTTTTAAAAAATTTGCTATTCATAGACAGAAATCTGATAGGCTCTACATAGCCTACAAGATTTGACGAAAATCACCTGAATATTCAACTTAGCTTGTTAAAACCAACGTTTGAAAGACAGGGACTTCCAAAGTGGTAAAATGAGCAGTTTTTATAGATAATACAATCGGCAAATAAAATGTTGTCATTCATACAAACAATATAATGAAGACGAGAAAAATAGTAGTATTATTTTGGCTAATCTAAGTTAGCCACTTTGTAACCCTTTATGGACGAGTCCGTCTCACGCTTCGGCACTTTTTTTTACTATTTAACTATGAATAGGTATTTTTTAACTTATTAGGGTCGCCGGGAGTCGGTGGACTCAATATGCACAAGATCGCAATTTGTGGCGATTTATGGGGGAGGCCTATGTCCAGCAGTGGACGTCCCTGGCTGATAGATAGATAGGTATTTTTTTGTCGGGCCTTGAAAGTTTAGTATCAAGTCTAATCACTTCAGATTCACTAGAAAGCAGCATTTCTAATATTGTGTATATACCTATATATTTGAGTTCCTACAAAAGTTGATCGGAACCAAGAAACGATCTCAGTTCCCAGCGAGAAGGGAAAATTGTTAAAATTCTCACTAACAACATATTTGCTTTATTAAAACCATTGCTAATGGTGTGTTTTATATCGAGTTATCAAGCATTCGTTACGTGTAAGGTTGAGGTTCCATTAGAGAGCAATCAGCGATGGCAGGAAATACACAACATGCTTGATAAACGGATCTGTGGCTTGATAGTGCTTGCTTGCTGGCTTATGTGAGTGACCAACACTGATGTAAATAATTTCAAGCTGCGTAACATACGCTACTGACAGTAGAACTTAGTTAAGAAATACCGTTGGGTATTATTTATCAACTTCTAGTTTTAACGGCGATTTATATACCTTTTCTGTAAATCATATATAGAGATAGATTAGTAGTAGGCTAGCCCACAAGTCATATAATAATCCCCAAGTTATTATTGATTTTTGATTTTCTTAATCAACTTTACGAACTTGATGAGGAAAAATGCAATTAATAATGTCATGAGTAAGGGTTATAGAGAGGGACAGACTGTAGATAAATACCTTTGTTTTTTGTTTGTTTGTAATGTCTTTATAAACGTATAATTTAAGATATTTTTAACAAAAAACAAAAACCGACTTCAACCCTATCAATTTATTTAAATAAGCGTAAGAATAAAATTAAAAACCGGCCAAGTGCGTGTCGGGCCACGCGCAGTGTAGGGTTCCGTAGTTGCGAATGACAACTTTAAGTTCACACTGTTCACACTCGCACCTCACAGTTTAACGACCAAAAACATCGAACAATGAAAATTGTTTGAAATTTTACATTTTCGCGTACATTTTAGAAGTTGATTGCCTATAACTTTTTAGTTTGTTCTTATTACTCAGCTCTGATAGTTTTCCTTTCAACTTCAGTATATATACTACTGCTGTAATTTTTTTCACGTATCTATATATAACCGTTTAGCAGATAGAGGAGGGGGACACGTACCTCTAACAAAAATTTTCACTTTAAAACCAAATATTTCGGAAACGGATCCCTAAATCGAAAAATGGTGTTCTCAACCTCACAATATTTTTTAAAGACCTATTTAACAATACCCAACACGATGGGTTTGTATAGAAAAAAAAAATATTACTCCCACTTTACTTGTATGGAAGCTACACTAAAAAAATTTTATTCAAGATTTTTTTCTACTACTTTTTTGCCATAATTAATATACATACCCATACCAAATTACAGCTTTCTAGTACTTATAATCTCTGAGTAAAACCGCGGACGGACAGACAGACAGACAGACATGGCGAAACTATAAGGGTTCCTTGTTTACTACGGAACCCTAAAAAGTGTAAACCGAACGGCATACAAGTAAATTTTTTTTTTTGTTTTTGTGTATTTTTTCAAAAATCGCTCGTCATATTTCGGTAAAAATTTAATGCGAATTGCGAGTAAAAGCTATTAAAGATCTAAAAAAATCATTTTCAGCAAAAAAAATTCTTCCAATGTATCCTCAGTCTTAGTATCATAAGCTAAACGCGTTCTAATTGGACAGAATAAAATCAGACCTGTTCTTATGAAGTATTGGTCTGATAACCATGTCCGAGTGTAGATAAACCGCGTTTAAACCGTGTTTTTCTCTCTGTCGGTTAGATTAATAACTCTTGGCGTATTGCTTTGATTAAGTCGTCACTTATTTTATCTTTGAGTTTGATGTGTGTGTGACCAATTGCATGAACTGGTATGTCGTTTTTGTACAATATATTTACTAATGGCAATTTTTCTTTGACGACGTCTGCGTAAAGTTTAGCTTGTGTCACCCGCAGGCAGATTAACTTTCTATAGCTGAAAGAATTTTAAAAATCGGCCTAGTAGTTTCCGAGCCTTTTCAATGCAAACAAATATTTTAGTATTACGTACTATACAAATAGCATGGCTGTAGTAGTTAATTACTGTAGCCTCCCGGGTTCAATCTTCGTTCAGCTTGAACTTTATTAGCAGTCAGAACAGTCAGAGCAAAGGATTTGGTCTACCCGCTCCACTCTGGTCCCTGTCTGGTCCTCTGAACCCACCAGCCCCCTTATTTACTAACTCGGATGACAGGTGTCATAGATTTAAAAAAAAAAAATTTCGCAGGTGTCCATGCCTATCAATCTAGGATTTACTGCTACAATGCGGTTTTTGTATTCCAATAAAAAGTTCGAGCAAGCAAAACCCGCATTGTAACTGTGTCATCCGAGTTAGTAAATAGGGGGGCAGATCGAAGGCTGGCGTGTAAACCACGTACACGCAGTAAGATCAGCTCATCCTATCATCTATCTATCAGCCAGGGACATCCACAGCTGGACATAGGCCGCCCCATAGATCGCTACAAATTGCAGTCTTGTGCAGGCTGAGTCCACCGACTCCCGGCGACCCTATCATCACTGATTGTACATCATTTCCTATCACAAGATCCACTGAATCATCCTTCATGGTCATTCGGCACTCACTGAATCATCTTTAATGTGTATTTCATTTCTACAATAGTTTCATAGCACTATACATAAAAGATTTTTTTTTAGTTACTTCTTTAATATGTTAAATACCCGATTGTTTCAAGTATTGCTGCTATAAAGGTTCAGTTAGATCATCCGGCTTATCCCGAGCGATAAAGTAAGCTGTAGAATCCACGTTGTTCACGTAATCATCTTCTTCCTCGCTGTACATGTTGTATATCACCATAGCAAACACCACGTAATGAAACAGCAACGCTGCATCCATATTTTTACGTAGGTCGGTCTTCTTTTGGTTCGGCTTCGGTTTTGTTAGATTGTAGGTTTGTATGTAGCTTTCTGGTTTGTTTTGAACAGATGTTGAAATTGTACGGAGTAGTACGGAGCTAAGGGTACGGAGGTGGTACGGAGTGTTATGTGACGGCTATTATCTGTCATTAGTTATGTCAAAAGATCTATGGTCTGCCATGGCCAACGATATTTGTAAAAAAACCTTAAAAAGTTTCAATGAGGTTCTGTTAATAAACGGTTTTAATTTTGGAAATTATCATTTGTTATCTTGGATCGCAAAACTATATAGGAATATTTAAGCTAGGAATATTTTTTAGTCTAATTTTGTCTAAAATGACTTGACGCACCTGACATCTAGCCTTTTATAGATAGCAATATCTAGACCTGACTTTTTTTTCTACATCTATGAGGCTCAATATCCGATTCCCCATGCAAATATCAATGATACTATCCGCTATAAATCATCCCAAATCGATACTGTACAAAACCTAGGTTTTATTTAAACTTTTCATGAAAACTTAATATGTTTTATGACCAGACTAGCTCCTATTGGGTTACTTCTTTACCTTTGAAAAAAAATCCAATGGACACAAAACATTTCCCGAAGTAGAACATGCGCTGATTTTCATGCGTGTCGCGTTGTCGGCGCACGCGCACATGATTGAGTGTACAAGAACCGCGGAACGACTCCCAAGCATTTTGGCGCAAAAACGGATACCACGCGATATGGAACCAATACCTATACGTGTGAATCAATTTCATTCAATCGTTTTATTGATCGATCGAAAATTCCCCTGAATTATTCAGTGGACATGAATACCGACATTCCGCAAACTCGTGGCTCAACAAAAAGCCAGCCAAATAAGCGTCGTGGGAGTGGTTCGTGAGGAGACATATTTTCGAGTTGGAGACGTTCGAAAAAAGCGTTTGGTGATGAGAATGTCATGTCCCCCGTTCCAACGACATATTTGCGAGTCGGGGTCGCGTTTTGATATAATTACAGCGCATAACGCGGCAGGAATGGCCGGCATTCGCGGCTCTGAGCTCGCCGCGGCTCGTAATGACGAGGAGTGGTGGCAGGCAGGCTCGGAAAAAGCGGCGACTGCGGCATGCGCGGGGCGGACCTGTTCCCATGCACCTTCCCCCTTTTTTCCCGATTAAACGACTAGCGAAATATTTCGAAATTGACATTCCTTTCATAATTCCTGTCGAGGTCGCATCCTTGGCCGGGGGCGTCCGGTGAACAGTCCTTTTTTGTAATATCAGCAGAATCTACATATATTTGTGCATGTAAATATATCCCATCTAGCTTGCCTTTACTAAAAAGTTTAACAAAAGTGACACGCGCATAATTTTAATAACTATTCCATGGAGATTATATCATTAATATGAACTTTCCTCGGGCGCTATATTTTTATGCCATGTTCAGTCTACATCATAATATTTTTTGAGGATAGTGTTTGTGTGGCGTTCACTCTTATATCCTATTCCATATGTGTACCTACAGGCATACATATGTTTGGACTGCTAAACACTAGAATTGCAGACGCAATTTTGCCGGTCAACAATTGATTAATGCGGTGTTTAGTGACTTTATTATTCTTTCGTCGTAGTGTACGTAGGTGTATAATTTTCGCTGTGAATGCCACATAGTCATACACAGAGATTAGTATAACGGTCCTATGTTATATAGTAGTCCGACGTTTTCAGTCTGCTTAATTTTTATGACGTATGTTCCGTTGGTTGCATTAAGGCGAGTACACTCTCGCTTTTGTCGCTTGTCAATTATTTATATTGTTCGTGCAATAAATTTCGCTGTATCGCAGGCAGAGAATGCGGCCGATACGGCTCCGCCAATTAGCATGGGATCGATAGGCGCGCCGATGGCATCTGACGTCACTTCTGCATGCGCTGCTATCTAATCTGCACTTAATGAACGAAATGCTACTATTGCTGGTTCTTAAAATGACTGGACTTTGAGAACTACAAAGACCAATTAAGTAAAGACACATTTTTTCACCATTGATACCTAAGCAATCGTAGCTATAGACGCGCCGATGACATCTGACGTCACTTCTGCATGCGCTGCTATCTAATCTGCACTTAATGAACGAAATGCTACTATTGCTGGTTCTTAAAATGACTGGACTTTGAGAACTACAAAGACCAATTAAGTAAAGACACATTTTTTCACCATTGATACCTAAGCAATCGTAGCTATAGACGCGCCGATGACATCTGACGTCACTTTTACATGCGCTGCAAATCGAACGAGCTCCGTAGCGCAGCCGTCAACACGCCGGCCTGTGACACGAATGGTCCCGGGTTCGATCCCCGGTCAGGTCATGATGGAAAATAATCTTTTTCAGATTTACCTGGGTCTTGGATGTTTATCTATATATGTATTTGTTATAAAATATAGTATCGTTGAGTTAGTATCCCATAACACAAGTCTTACTTAAGAACTTTCTTTGGGGCTAGCTCAATCTATGTGATTTGTCCGTATATTTTTATTTATATTCATTATTTAAATTGCTACTGTTGTTGGTCCTAAAATGACTTAGCTTTGGAAATCACAAAGACAAATCTAGTAATAAAGACACCTTTAGGAGAATATCCTTGCTATAGGCACGCCGATGACATCTGACGTCACTTCTGATAATCTGCACTTAATTAACGAAATGCTACTATTGCTGGTCAAATGACTTATATTTGAAGATTATCAGTTAGAATGACTTAACTTTGAATTTAATTGAAGAATGACATAGACCAAAATACACTTTTTTATCATTAATGGGTACCTACCTACTAAGATTTGGCAGGGCCTCAGTTTTCCCAATAGTGCTGCCCTGGGTTCTTTGGAACTGGCATGATTAAGGTCATGAGCATAAATATATAAGTATATACAATTGTATTCCATTTTAGACCTTATTACCTACATTGACTTAAGAACCAATGTGTACCTACATATATACATACTAATGCACCTGACTCCACACAAGCATGTACAGCCGACGATTACTTCTTTCTATTATAGATTTTGTATTGTACAGCTGAATATTAGCCTACTTAATTAGTAAAAACCTTTATAAGTAAGATGTTATTTCATGCATTTCATAGTATGAAAACACTATGTAGGAACCTGAAAAGAAAACATGCATACCTATGTGTATAATTTCCGCGACTGGCCATAATAGATACTAAGCTAGCCTTTCAAACATGTACCTACATAAATACATAGGCAAACATTACCGACCACATTCTATCCGATAATAAAAATCACATTTCATCATTTACATTCAAATTATACATAGTAAAATCGCTTCAAACCAAAGTAAGCAAGAATGGTCATAAACGTTGTATTCACGCATATAAGCTATTCAAAGCCTTCGTATAAAGTCATCGACCCTAACAAAAACCCAGTTGATGTCCGCCGCATATTCAGTGGTTGCAGCAATTTTCACATTATTCATGAGGCTGAATAGTGAATATTCATTCAACATCGGTTGACCTGCCATTAATTGTTATAGCCAAGTCTTGGCATGGGACACACGGGATTGCCGTTCGGTGAGCGCAAACAAATCATAGAGTTTTAAAAATCTCCATACCGATAACTGATAACCTTTGGTCCTTAGAAAGGGGTTGCGCAGGGATATAAATCTCATACGTAGAGGACATTTAAAGAAGTTAAAGACATGTAGGTGACCTCCAGCCAAAACCCAAACTAACTTAACATTGCTCTACTATTTTTGAAAAATCGACGGCGCTAAACGCATGGCTTATCCAAAAAAAAATTACACATTTTTTCAGAAGCTTTTTCAAAATTACAATCAAGTCGTAGGAAAACTGCTAGTAGCTAAATATGATAACTTCTATCCAAAGCTACTGCTGTCGAATTTTCTGATCATATGAGTTAGAAAAAGATTTGTCTTTCTTAGATCAAAATTCACGCCAGCGGAGTCGTGGGAAAAGCTATCTATGCTAAGAAATATTATTATTTTTTAACTAACCTATGCTGTCCCACTGCTGGGCAAAGGTCTATTAAAGTAATAATATTATAAAGAAGAAAAATTTGTTTGTTTGTTTGCATAGAGCACGCTCCAAAAAAAAAAACGGATCTATTTTCAACATTCTTTCACCTATAAAAAGCTTATTTATTTGCGGATAACATAGGCTATAATTTACGCGGATTATATGCACATATAAATATGCAGTTTCCTATTAGTAATAGGTTAATAAGAAATACGCAGTTTCCTATAATAGGTTGTTGGACGAGTATCGCAGCCGTGCGTAAGAATGTTTTATGGATGGAACCTTCGATTCGTGAAGCCTATCGGCATTTATTACAAGGCTCGTGTGAATATTTGTGAATATTGATTTTTGGGTCAGCTCTTCACTCGCTGCAGGTCCATAGTGCTGACACGGTGATAAAATTGTGTTAGGTGCTAGCTTGGATGCTTGAGTAGGTATTATGTGTTTTGATGTTCATTCAATGGAGTTATGATGACAATTTTAATGAAGATCGCCTACAGAGTCTAATTATGAAAAGGAAAAACTTCAAAAAACGGAGGAGGTTCTCAATTCGTCGTAATCTTTTTTTTTATGTATGTTCCCCGATGTCTCGAAGACGACTGGACCGATTTAAGAAATTTCTTTTTTTGTTCGATAGTACCATCTGATGATCCCATGAATTTTTTATCGAAGCGCTTCTTGAAAAAAAAAAAACAAAAACCAAAAAAATATGTACTCGAATGCCGTTAGGATTACACTTATATCCATTTTACTCTCACGCTTATTAAAAAAAAATCCAAGTGTTAAAGTCGGTTTTTGTTTTTTGTTAAAAATATCTTAAATTATTCGTCGCATCATTCGCATATACTCCGTAGGATAGCATTCATAATACTTAATGTTTATATAGTACAAAATACGATAAAATAAGGCAATGCAAAATTATTAAAAATAAGAGTATTAACGTCTGAGGCGAAGGGATCGACGGAGGCGGATGAATGGACCTCGAATTTGGGCGTCGCCTGTGTACGCAAGACTTGGAGAGGCAGCAAACTCTGATATTGCCCAAAGGACCGCGGACATTAGGACCTAAAGCCTACATTGAGGTTCGCCGCACACGGGCAACTAGCCGCAGTCGCAATTGTCGCCGTGATCAGTGGCGTCAACAGTGTGCGGTGAGTCCTATAACATACATACATATATTACCAGGTCTTTATCCCTTGCGGGGTAGACAGAGCCCAAGGTTATGAAACCTAAAAGCCACGTTTAGCGTGTTAGTCAGCGTAAAGGTGGATAACGAAATCAAAATAGGGTGATGGGCTATTAGCCACATCGCCTATTGATGTGATTCTTTAGATTTAGATCGGTGGCTGCGTTTTGTGGTTGCGGTTGGTGGCCCTTGTGCGGTGACACTTAACGTATTGGTGGGCATCTAGTTCAAAAACAGAAACTAAATCATCATCAACATAGGTCTCTTTTTAGTCTCCACTGTAGGACCACGACCCACTCTATAGTACCTGAGCCATATATTAGCCAAAGCAATCAGAGGATTCGGCCTAGTCCACCCTGGCCAGACGGGTGGAGTGGCCTCTTTGATGCTAAGCATTGTTTGACTTGTGTTTCCTAAGTTGTCTTCTTCAAGTATTAAATTAGGTAGTCTTTGTAGTGCGAAGAAAATATGCTTAATCATGCTGTCTTTGTCAACAGATACAAGGGAAACCGGCTTCGTGAACGCGATCACGGCTGCCGGTGTCACATATGCCATAACCAGGGCGTGTACAGCAGGATCGCTGCTGGAGTGTTCTTGCGAAAAGGTAAGGATTACATTCTTATTCCAATGATTAGAGGCAAGGTTTTTCTAAGAAAACAACAGCACGAAAGCATATAAATATAGCCTTTGTCACTTGGAAGTTATATGAAAGGATTCTCATGATACCACTTCGTGATTCAGCAAAATCTGTTCAGCAATTTAGTTGCTATATGTCGGAATAAATATTCTCACGTAGGTATATACCTATATACATACATTTACTTTTAAAAAATACACTTCTATTATGGGCAGTGGTATTTAAAGTACTTTGGACCCAAACGCTTAGGAATTTCTCAGAATAGCCAGCTTACAATAAGCTTACAATAGATTTTTAAATGAATTAAGTAATTGCGTTTCAACCTAACCTAACCCTTGTCGAAAACCCAGTGAATGTTGCATGTAATAGAAGCCACACGATCTTTTTGTTCTTCGAGTAAAAAAGAAGCAGTATGACAATTTCATCATCATTATCATCAGCTCTTATTAAGTCTCCACTGCAGGAGCATGACCCTCTCAGTCCTGAAGCTATATATTAGCCAGCGCAGTCAGAGTATTTGGCCTACATTCTGCACGCTGGCCAGACGGGTTGGAGAGGTCTCTATGATGTTTATAAGCTTTGTTTAGCTTGTGTTTCCTAAGTCGCCTTCTACCATATCCACGGGAAGACTTGGAGTAGTCCTATTCTCCTCTGCCGGGAACCACACGGTATGACGATTTAAGTTTGCTTTTTTCCACCAGGGTGCGCCAAAGCCTCGCCGTGGTCGCAGCGGACCAGTCACAGCCCCACCTTCCTCAGTGTCAGCTGCAAGATGGCAATGGGGCGGCTGCAGCGACAACGTCCGCTTTGGCCTCAAGAAGTCCAGGGAATTCATGGACAGCCGCTACAGGAAACGGAGCGACATAAAGACCCTGATCAAACTGCATAATCATAACGCTGGGAGGTTGGTTAGTAAGAATTTTGTTTTGGGTGTGGTTTTGTTGGCACAACAGTTGATTCCTGAAGCATGTGAATTAATTATAGAGTTAGGCTTAGAATAACCGCTTCGGATATGGAACAAAGCTACAATAGTTTGGTTTGTGGCAAAATACAATTCTGTTAATCCGTTCGCTACTCCGATGTAATACTTCGACAAGATTACGAAATACTCATATACCGCTACCTTTATACCTATCAAATATATAAAAGCCCAAATAATTTCAAATTTAAAAAGCCTTGTGACAATTAAAATTAAATCATATTACATATCCAAAAGGCTTTTTGAATAAATCAATCAAAAAAAGCAGAAAGGTTCTTGAATGACGACCACGTACCGGCAAATTGTGTGTTGGACACCCACCAGGTGGTCAGACGCCCTAAGCAAAGTCGCAGGAAAACGTTGGATGCAGGCCGCTTCCAACGTCGTATTGGAAAACCCTAGGTAGGAGACGCCTATGTCTGACAGTGGACTTCTTGTGGCGGAGATAAGGATGGTTGACTTTCGCATTTATACATTGTCTTTATGTCGTACCTTTTTTTAAATGTTTATATATGTTTTTAGGCAATAAGAAATAATATGAGAGTGGAATGCAAGTGCCATGGTGTTTCCGGGTCCTGTACGCTCAAGACCTGCTGGTGGCGGATGCCTACTTTTAGAGAAGTTGGCGACAAGTTAAGGGATAGGTTCGAAGGAGCAGCGAAGGTAAATGAAAATGCTACTCATCTATTGTTTATTGAATCTTCCGGTAGCCATTTGAATCGTTATTAAAGTACCAGAATTCAATCAGAAACTGCTCTGGTTTTGCTAAGAGAATCATAATAATTACTTGTCTGGTACATTGGATCAAAGCTGCTCCGTATTTTGAAAACTGGCGTCTTCTAAGCAGCATGATACTACAACCTTATCTCACAAACGATTTTGGGTCTTAACTATAAGATCATACAGAATAACATCATCTAAAGAATGTATTTATAAATTGAATTTTTTACTACCTCCTAATTTTGTTTGAGTTTGAAACTCTTATAGTTTATTAATTTATAGATCTTTATAAAATATACATGCTATCTATAACAGTATTGTTATATATAACAGTATTGGTATTGTAAATTGACCCTTGATATTCCCTTAAAGGGGTTACTCAGATCGTCAATATGAACAACTTTTCCAATGTCCCATTCTATGAACGCGGGGGCGGCTGAACACTTTTGTATGAGAATGTCGAAAAATATGAGTCCCAGCATTGATCCCATAAGAAAAGTTTTTCATTTTGATGGGTTGAGTCAACCTTTTAAGGGTACGTCGAGGATAAATTTACACGCTGTAAATTGTTTTAAATACTAGTTTAAAATAAAAGATTTAAAATATTATATTTTCCCTAGGTGATATCCAGCAACGACGGCGAAAGCTTCATGCCAGAAAGTCCAAGCCTAAAAAGGCCTGGAAAGAAAGACATAATCTACTCAGAAGAGTCGCCAGACTTCTGTTCGCCGAATATGAAGACTGGCTCTCTCGGCACCCAAGGTCGGCGGTGCAACTCCAGCTCAGCGGGCACCGATAGCTGCGATCAGCTCTGCTGCAGACGAGGGTACAAGAAGACGACCGTCAGAGAGACTGCTAACTGCAACTGTCAGTTCAAGTGGTGTTGCGAAGTCAAGTGCGACACGTGCCTAGTGAAACGAGACATACAAACATGCCTCTAATGTGATACACGATGTATTCAATGTTTGATATTAAACACTAACATTTATGTTTTACTTTTGAGTTTTTCTTTCTTCCTCTTTTAAATTATGGCTTCCACCGAGATTTCAGTGATTCTGCCAATGTCCAGTATAATGAATGAGATATTAAGTATCGGTGTTGTACGGTATGTCGGTATGTGGCATAGATATCAGATGTGGCATCAAAGATGGCGTAAGTCCTTTGGTAGCCTGGTGGGAGCTTCTGATGGCAAATCTATACGAGTCCATTTAACAGTCTACTTTAACTATTTCACAAATTGTTCTCGAGCACGAGCATTTATTACACCAAACTACACAAATTTCATAATAGAGTCCACTTAAATCAATTTGCAAAATCGTCTAAGGCAAACGACAACTGTACCCCTTGACTTTCCACCAAAAACACCCTTTTGATTTTTTTTACAATCTTTTCCTGTAGGGGACGCGACCCTATGAGATGTGTTTTGCTAAATAAGAGTCCAGAGATCACGAAAATACTAAATTTATTCCTTTGAGGTAATTATACTATGAATGAGTGCTATGCGCGTATGACGACGGAATGCAACTGGCTCGAGTGCCGCGGGCGCGGTGTCGCGCGGCGTCAGCGTTTTTGTCTTAGATGTCCTATTACATCGAACATGCTCCCGACGGCAAGAAGGGAGATGAGATGAGAAAGCTACAATAGAGATGAGTTACGTGAAACAAGATGATATACAATATTATTAAGGCTAAATGAAGGTTAGAACAATTTCCTTGCGCGATAGGATGATTGAGTACTATTATCACGTGTAAGCGCACATGGTTCAGAAATTTGTTTAACTGGCGAGCTTTGACGTACGACACTTTCACTAGACACTGATACCGATTGATTTGGACATTCATTCACGTCACTAGACACTATTTCGCTAAGTCGCAAGCCCGTCGAGGGGGTGCCCGCTGTTCGGTGGATACGCCGCCTTCGTCTGCTCCACAGGAACCAGATCGCTGCGCCTATGCCGGCCGCCAATAATACGTAGGACAAAGCATAGTTATGAATATCATGTGACGTCAATGTGTCGATTTGCTGAGCGGATTCCTTCATGGATTTGATTTGTTCACTTAGATTTTGTAACGATATGTTAACTCTATTATCTTCTCCGAGTTCGTAATCATTCAGGATAGGTCTCGTGATATTGAGCAAATTGTGGATCGACGGTAATTTAGAGTCTATGATGTTTGCCGGAATTGTGAGCGTACTGTGTAGATGCTGATGAGAATAAATGGTTACGTCTCGTCCCTTTATCACACATTGCTTAGACAGGTATATGAGACCGGCCTTGCTGAGTTGGTATTGTTGTACTGCGTCATCGCATATGATTCGCAAAGAGTATGTATCGCAACAGAAGTAGAAATAGGTAGATGGATCTTGCAATTGAATCCATTTATTGCTGCAAACCGCTTTAACAGGTTTTGATTCTGCAAATGTTTCTTCGGTGTCTAAATGTCGAATAGGGCCGTTTGATGGACACAGATACGTGGAGTCAAAATATTGACAATCTTGCAAGATAGTCTCTCCAGCTGTGATAAAGGCATCTCTTCTTAAATTTATCGCTACAAATGCTGCTACTGGCTTAACACTAAACATATTGGTGCCTATTTGTACAGGTATTGGTATCAATTTATACAATTCAAAGTTGTCCCTGCTTATTAAAGGTAAGGATATTTCAAAAATAAAGTATTCCTTTGTCATTCTAGCTTTAACTTTCAGT
This sequence comes from Rhodophaea formosa, assembly GCA_963082605.1. Lineage (NCBI taxonomy): Eukaryota > Metazoa > Arthropoda > Insecta > Lepidoptera > Pyralidae > Rhodophaea > Rhodophaea formosa. Next base: position 18,605,205 of record OY720205.1, read on the forward strand.
AATTTATACACTTCAAATAGTTTAGATTGGATGTCGTCGACAGGTAAAGCATGCTCATTTGATATCTGACTAGACACAAGTTGCAATTCTTCTCGTAACTGCTTAGGAGTTAAAAGATGAATATTTATTTGACCATGATATATTTCTGTAATGGTATCGATTAAACTATCCTGAACTCTTTTAAGATTTTGAATCAAATTCATGCATGACATGGCTGCTAAAGTGAAATCTTGTTCCAATGCTAAATTATTATACTGTAATTGTAATTCGCTTGTTACATTATACAATTTGTGTAAATGCTTACTAATAATTTTATGCTGTTTATTAATAGTCTCCTCTGTTCGTTTTAATATATTATACTCTGCCTCTATAACAGATGTTTGATTTTTCCAAAGTTGATTTAAATGATTTTCGTTAATTTGAATAAGTTCAATGTCACGCTTGTATTTTTGTGCGAAACTATCATCGAGTACTCCGAATAATGTATTCGCAATAGAACCCACGGCATTGATAAGACCACGTCGGACTCTGCGATCACCAAAATGCTGATTAAGTAGTAATTTATTATTAAACTGTATCTCGTCATAATCATGTTGAATTTGCATTAAAAACATATGGCAGTAACTCTGTTCATTGACCTGTTTGCATGTTTGATCGAGATATTTAGTAAATTCGCTAATAGCCCTATCTCCTTGCCAGTAAGGATTCATATTATAGTAGGCTACAATTGTCCACTTATCCTTAATTAAATGCATTTTCCCTATAGGGTCAAAATATAAGCTATGATTTCTATCAAACTGAGTAAAATTAAAAGATGCGTCGGAGTATCCTACGGTGCTCATAAAAAATAATAAAGATAATACTAGATTAACAAGTTTAGGGTAACTGCTTATTTTTCTTCCGCTTTCAGCTTTACTCTCGCTTTCTTGCTGTGAACAGTTGCTGCTTTGTTTTTCTTGCTTGCTTTCTTTTGCTTCATTTACAGGTAGAATAGATAATTTGGTTACGGGGCGTTTTAAATATCCATTTTTGGTTTTTAGGGTTACCACTCTCACTTGTCCATCCTTTCCAGGGTGGAGTTCCACCACCCGGCCAACTGGCCATCTTCCTGCAGGTAAGTACTGATCATCGTGAATAGTAACCATGTCCCCGATTTCGAGGTTGCTTTTCAATTTGAGCCATTTTCCACGCACAGATAATTGCGTAAGGTATTCAGTTTTCCATCTTTTCCATAGATCTGAGAATATTTTGTTAGTTAGGTACCAGCGCGTTCTTGCATCTTGTGGCGTCTCGATCACAGTTAAATCACCACGATTATTTAAGAAATGTCCTGGGGTAAGAAAATCTAAGTCTTCAATATCTTCGGAAATAGGACATAGAGGCCTGGAATTTAAGTTGGCCTCAATACGCGCTAATACCGTGCTGTATTCTTCGAATGTCAAGGCCTGTTCACCCACAACTCGCTTCAAATGCTGCTTTAAACTGCGAATAGACCGTTCCCAAATTCCCCCCGCACTGGCCCATGTTGGACAGTTCCAGTGCCATTCTATCTCCATCTCTGCTATTTCTCTATAAAAGCTATCATCAAATACACTTTTCAATTGCTCATACTCCTCTTGAAGAATCTTGTTGGCTCCGACATAGTTTGTTCCATTGTCGGAATAAATGTGCTTGGGGGCTCCTCTGCGAGCTGCCATGCGATGTAGAGCTGCTATAAACGATGCACTGGTAAGGTCGGACACTATTTCTAGGTGAACTGCTTTTGTCACCATGCACATAAATAAGGCCACATATCCCTTACATGTTTTTATTCCTCTTCCCTTGCTCGCTTTTACTTTTATAAATCCCGTATAATCCGTTCCGGTGTGATAAAAACTTGGTGCTGGATTTGTCCTAATATCAGGTAAGTCACCCATTATTTGGCTTAGCTGTCTAGGCTCTTGTTTTTTGCATATTACACATTTTCTCAATTGTTGTTTAACTGCACTATTCCCTTTAATAATCCAATATTTTTTTCTCAAAATTGATAAAGTAAGACGTGCTCCGCCATGAAGAGTACTTTTGTGTGCTTTATCTATTAAAAGCTCGGTTAGTTTGCTACAATAAGGAATTATTATGGGATATTTCATGTCGTCGCTAATACAGGCATTTCTAAGCCGTCCGCCCACTCGTAATACACCCTCTTTATCAAAAAATGGATTTAGACTTAGTAATTTGCTGTCTGATTTGAGTTTTTTGTTTATAGTTAAGTATTCAATGTCATATAAAAATTCTTTATGTTGTACATTTTTTATTATCACTGTATGAGCTCTTCTTAGTTCTTGTAACGTGAGATACTCTGAACGTTGTTTACGTTGACTCGGCTTATCACCTACGCGTAATATCCAAGCTAATATACGGTTTATTTTAGTAAATGAGCTATAGCGATTCAATAAATTATCTATTATGCTTTCTTCGAGGTTTATTTGCTGAACTGAATTAGTTTGTTTCCTTATTTCTTCATTTGTTTTGTATTTATTTTGATAAGATTCTGGTTTAAAATTAGTTTGATGTAAAAATATTGGAGCTCGCCACCACAGTGAGTTGTCTACCAGCTGTGAGGCCGTCAACCCTCTACTGGCTACGTCAGCAGGATTTTCTTTAGTATTGACATAAAACCAATTGTCAGATGGAATTACGCTAACTACTTTTTTAACGCGATTGGAAACAAACGGTTTCCAACGATCTGGATTTTCGTTTTGTAACCAACTTAGTGTAATTTGAGAATCGCTCCAACCTATAGCTTTAATGTTTATGTTAGATAAGCTGGTAATAATTTTAGACATAAGCCTGGCTAATAATTCTGCTGCACAAAGTTCCAGTCTTGGAAGAGAAATTTCCTTATTATTCGGGACTAATCTTGATTTCGCTGCTACGAGGACGACTGATATCACATTGTTACGAGATATCCTCGCATACACCACTGATGCATAGGCTTTTTTCGAGGCGTCACAGAATCCATGCAGTTCTATGACGTCATTCGGTTTGCTCTGTAACCATCGTGGAATTTCAATTTTGTTTATGCAATCCAAATCTTTTTTTAAATTTAACCATTCTTCTTTTATACTGTCTGCTACTTCGTCGTTCCATTGTATCTCTGAATTTAACCACACCTTTTGGAATAATAATTTCATTTTTGTAACTAAAGGGCACATCCATCCGATAGGATCATATGTTTTAGATATTTCAGAAAGGAGAATTCTTTTGGTTAATTTGCGAGTTTCCGTTTGAGTGTTTTCATATTTAAACGTAAAAATATCCTTAGTAGGGTCCCAATGCAAACCTAACATTTTAGATGCGTTGTCGGTTTTAAATATAAAAGATGATGATTGTGTATTTAATTCAGATTGGCTGATGCTTTCTAAAAGTTCTACGTTATTTGCTGACCATTTTCTCAGTACGAATCCACCGCTGTTAAGACATTTTATTATTTGTTCAATCTTCTGCTTTCCTTCTATGAGAGAATGGGCTCCTGAGGCTAAATCATCCATGAAAAATTCTTCTCGAAGGCTTTCTGCTGCCATCGGGAATTGCTTTTGCCCATCTGCTGCCAATTGACGAAGTGTCATCATCGCCAAAAATGGCGCGGCTTTCGTTCCAAATGCTACAGTTGTTAGTTGGTATGCTCTGATAGTTTGATCCTGATGATGACGCCAAATAATCTGCTGAAGCTTCTGATCTTCTTCGTTCATAAGTATCTGTCTGTACATTTGAGCGATATCTGCTACATATGCATAGCGGTACTGCCTCCACTTCAAGATTAATTTCTGTAAGTCCTGCTGCAAGTTTGGCCCTTTATGCATGAGCTCGTTTAGGCTGAACCCAGATGAGGTTTTACTGGCTGCATTAAATACTATGCGACAAGGCGTAGTCAAAGACTCTGTTTTTTGCACCGCGTGATGCGGTAAAAAACATTGCAAATGCCGATTATTAGAAGTGGCCAGCTTCATATGGCCTAAGGTTTCGTAATCACTCATAAATTGCTTGTATTGCTTTGCTAAATGCTCTTGTCGTCTGAATTTTTCCTCTAAACTACGATATTGTGCTAAAGCAATTTCTTTAGATGACCCTAATTTTTCGCTTGCTTCCTTTTTCATTGGTAACCTGACTTCGTAACGTCCATTATCTAAACGCTTTGTCGTTGAGTGGTAAAATTCTACGCATTCTTGATCTTCTGCCGACATTTCGTTTGCTTCCTGAATATCTTCTATTTTCCAAAATTGATTAATCTGCTCTAAGTTATTTAAGACAACATTAACATTGAACGTCATATTCACAGTGCCACATAATAGCCAACCTAGCTGAGTCTGTTGTAACAAGATCTGATGTTCACCTTGTGGTCGTAAGACGCCTTCCAACATAATTAATGGATAAATTTCCGCCCCTAATAAAAGATCAACAGGACGGCTTAAATAAAATTCCGGGTCAGCCAAATTAAGATGAGCTATTTGAGACCAAGATGGCTTTGTAAATGAACGATTAGGTAAACTTTTTATCAATTGATCCATAATTAAAACACTACCGCTAAACGAAAATTCAGAATGCATAGATTGACATGTAATGTTTATTACACCTTTACAACTACTTTCTCGCTCACCTATACCAAAAATTGAACCCTTACAGGCTTCGCGCTTTAACCCTAATAGCTGAGAAGCTCTGTAACTTATTAAAGAGGCCTGACTACCCTGATCTACCAAAGCTCTCAAGAGGTGCTGAGTGCCGTCTGCTGCTGATACCTTAACCAACGCTGTTGCCAACAAAATTTCGGAAACCTCCTGCTGAGAGGCATGGGCAGCGCTATAACTGAAACCACGTGACGGTTTTTCATCATTTAAATTTTTCTTTTGCTGGGGTAAGTTAGGTTTTTGTTCAAAACTATCGTGTAACATAGTATGATGATTTTTATAACATTTGTGACATCTTTTTGTAGAGAAGCACTTATTACCGTTATGATCAAACATGCAATTTACGCAATACTGTAATTGGTTAATGGTTTTAAGTTTCTTGTCGGGCGTAAAGTCTTGGAATTTCTTGCAATTGGATATTGCATGCTCGGCGAAACAAACCGGACATTTGACCGCTGACACATGTAAAGATTTTGATGTAGATTTTACATAAGGAGTGTTGTTTGAATTATTAAATGGATGATTATTGCGATTATTAAATGATTTGGATGGGATGTTTGGTTGATGAGGTTTTTGGTGCACATCTTGACGACGACGAGACGATTCGAGTGTAGTAAATTTATTCTCAAGGAAGTCTAAAAAATCTTTGAAAATAGGCAGTTCCCTTGAATTTTTTAACGATTCTATGTATTCAGAATACGACTCGCTATCCAATTTATTTGATAAGATATGTACAAGAAGAGGGTCCCACGTGCTAATATCAATGCCTAAGTTTTTGATTGCGTGGAGACTCTCTACGGTGACATCATGTAATCGTTTTATAGCTGTAAATGATTGTTGCTGTATAATAGGTAGATTAAGAAACATATTGGCATGAGATGTAAAAATTAATTTCTTATTATTAAATCTATGATTCAAAATTTCCCAGCAGACTATATAATTATCAGAGCTAATAGAAAGATGCTGTATTAATCGCTCAGCTTCGCCTTTCACTTTACTTTTTAATAGTTGCATTTTTTGAGCATTTGATAAAGCAGGATTTTTGTTGATTGCCTCATCAAATAAATCTTTAAAAGAAACCCACTGCTGAAAATTACCCGTAAATACAGGGATATCCATTTGTGGGATAGACTTACGAAACTGACCACATCTTAGAATTTATTGATTTACGGATGCTATTAAAAATATCTTCGTGATTATTATACTGGATCTCATATGCTTCGTCTTCTTCAATTTCTCCAATAATCTCCCAGTGCAGATTATCTACTGCTGTCCAACGCTGCTGAAGGATTCGAAGGGCATCTTCAAACTCCCACTTTTCTTTCATCGATTCCACGCTGATGCTATCCACGGCCCGCATAAACGCCTTGAAGTTGACATACTGTTTGCGATACATATCATCAAGCTTGCTGGTAGATCCTTTGGATTTCACTGCTGGGGTAGGTGTCAATGTGGGTCGTGGCTGCGCTCCGCTAGCTAAGGGTTGCTCTTGACGTTCTTGAGTAGTTTCACTTGGCTTCGGATACAATGACTGTTTGCTGCGTGATAATAACTCATCGTAACACTGGCTAATTAATGCTTTTGCTGTGTAATAAAGATCTCTGGTACGCTCAAATTCGGAATCCGTAAAATATTTATGATTAGTCGTTTCATACGGCACAAGCTTTTCGTTATTGATTTCGTATTCATTTTTTAACGACTCTAATAATTCTAATCGCTGCTTACAGTATTCAATCGTTTTACGCTGGACGCTATCCTTTCTAAAATTGACTAAAACTGTTTTAATATTCTCCGCTAACTCAACTTGTCTAGAATATATGTTTTCCATTATGGTATGCTGATAAATTTATGATGGAGAAAAATAAAATAGAACGCTCTTACTTGAACTATGCTTTGCTCTTACGCTGACGAAGGTAGTTTCCTTCACCCGCTGCTGCTGGTAGTAGTGACTCCTCCGGAGTACCACTAGTTGATGCTGCTAGTGTGAGCTGGTGGCTCACTGCTGATATGAATGCTAAGAAACACTCAACACTCTGCTGTTATAAGATTTAGGGTCACTGCTGATGCTGATAAATTATTCACTATGCTGCTAGGTTAGTTTGACACTGTTTCACCTTAGTCAATGTCACAGGTACGAACCTCACACGTGGCACCGAAATACCACCACTAACGCGAGGTCCTTATAAGCTCGAAGGACCAAAATGTAGGGGACGCGACCCTATGAGATGTGTTTTGCTAAATAAGAGTCCAGAGATCACGAAAATACTAAATTTATTCCTTTGAGGTAATTATACTATGAATGAGTGCTATGCGCGTATGACGACGGAATGCAACTGGCTCGAGTGCCGCGGGCGCGGTGTCACGCGGCGTCAGCGTTTTTGTCTTAGATGTCCTATTACATCGAACATTTCCTAAAAATGACGTATTTTTTTAATACTCTACTAAGAAACAAATACAGTCCTTACTAAACTAAGTCAAAATACATTTTTCTCTAAGAATATACAGGCTTATTTTAAAAACATCAATAACCTCTTAGATTCAGAATCAGAATCCCTAACAAAATAAAGACGCGTAAGAAAAAAGGTGAAAATCGGAGAAAACAAATTTAGACTTCCCAAATAAACTCGAACAGCTGATCGTTGAATTTGTATGGGAGGTCCAGTATTTTTTCTCCGATTTTCGCCTTTTTGTGGGTCTATATTCTTCAAAACTATTGTGATCTATGTAAGTAATTAATCTAGACTAGTTGTCTAGGCTCATTTGAATGTTTGTTGTGTATGTGTTACCTACTGTGCCTTGAAAAGGTATGGAAAGCGCCATGCCTGATTGGGTAGGCCCAGCCAGGTATGGCGCTTCATACTAGCGGGAGTATATTTATGCCTAAAACTGCTACAAACGAAACCTTACATCAGTACCACAGAATCAATTCAAGTACTAGCGTAGGTATAAAAGACGGCGTGTAACGTGTGACTGACAACAGTAACAGCTAATTCTTTTTTCGAAACCTTAAGAACTCTTTAGCACGGAGGCTCTCCTCCGAGCAGGAAGGCCATATTGCGAGGGATGCAGCGAGTTTCAGTTTTGTACGTTAGTTGGTATGGACAGAGACTGACCTGGGAGGTTGCGCGGTCAGGCTGTTAGCTGATTATTTTCTCCTCCCCCTGGTCAGCTGGACATCGAAGGGTGGATGATTATGTTGATTTCGATACGCGTTGGGATTAACGGTCGATTTAAGAGCGCGTGCGCACACCAAATGTTACATGCTGTATGATGAGAAAAATTATGGAACGAAAGAACGCTACGGAACATTAGTACAGTAACGATGCGCATGATAACCTTCATGCTGCATCTCGCTTTTCACCTCATTTCCCAATCATCATCATCCTGTCCACTTTTATTTCGAAATTCATTTTAAATTCCAAATTAAATTCCATTTTAAATTCCAAATTCCATTTTCAAATCTTCTTCGCAGTCCTTTTTTCATCAGTCATTGATTCCATTCAATTCCTTTCCTAAGTTTGGTCGTGATCTCTCGACCCTAGCTTACAGGCACTCGCCTACAATATTATTTTACTAATTGTATTCACTACTACTAACTGTGTAACGCATGTGTGAAACTTATAAAAATCTGTTATCTGTGTTGTGTTGTGTTCTTGAACTCTCTCTCTCTCTCTCTCTCTCCGCTGAGCATTTAATACCTTCCTTCATGTTCATGTTGGGCCTACTCTAACTAGCTGGGTGAGTAGGACCCGACAGTACTATTATTAATTATGTGGTCTAGAGTAACTAGACCCTGGATAGATGGTGTAGATTCCGGAACCAAGGGTCCTGGATGTACCTGAGACCACAGATAGATTGCATGATAAAAACGACACCCACATGGATGATAGCATCGAAACTGCTTGTATATAATGTAATTTATAAAGATACATGTAAGTAGAACTATTTCTTACCACTTTACAGTTTCTTATAACACATCCGTACATTTTATAGGCTTTATAATAAAATTCCGCAAATTCATATTTAAATCAATTTATTATCAAGCATAACCTAATCCCCAAGGTCCCTCAACGCCTCATGTGTTAGTAAAATAGTGCCACAGAAAGGAATGAGTTTGATTTTTACTTTAATAGTACAATAAATCTGTAACATTGACATATTCTCAAACATCAGTATAGGTAATACTGATCGTACTGAACAACTTTCCGCATGACGCAGGTTGAAATATGAAAAAAAAAGGGTTTTCTATACAAAACTGCTAATCAGCAGACAGATTTGACGAGCTCCGTGGCGCAGTGGTCAACGCCAGCCTGCGACACGGGGATCTCGGGTTCGATGGTCAGGCCAAGGTCAGGCCCCGGCCAGGTCAAGATGGAAAATGATATTTTTCAGTTTGGGTCTGGGTCCTGTATAATTATCACTACATATTATAAAACAAAGTCCTCCGCCGCGTCTGTCTGTCTGTTCGCGATAAACTCAAAAACTACTCCACGGATTTTCATACGGTTTTCACCAATAGATAGAGTGATTCTCAAGGAAGGTTTTAAGGTATAATACATGCCCGGGTGCAGCCGGGTAGGGCTGCTAGTCTTTTATAAAATATTGTATCGTTGACTTAGTATCCCTTAACAGAAGTCTCGAACTTACTTACTAATCACAAAGATTGAGCTCGTCCAAAAGTAAGTTCGAGACTTGTGTTTTGGGATACTAACTCAACGATACTATATTTTATTACAAATACCTTTATAGATAAACATCCAAGACCCAGGTCAATTTGAAAAAGATCATTTTCCATCTTGACCTGACCGGGAATCAAACCCGGAACCTTCATGTCGCAGGTAGGCGTATTGACCGCTACGCCACGGTGGAAAAACATACAAATGTGTTCGGCTGGGCCGTCTAGTTCTATGTCAATGTCAAAAACATTGAGTTTCCAGATTTGAAAAGTTGTTCATAGTAGTATAAGTAGCCCAGTCAATATCGACATCAAACATTGCAAACGTGCATGTATGGGCAATTTTTTTTATATATTGTAGAGACCACTTAAAATAGTCTACACCCAAGTTTGCAACTTTCTGATAATATTAGAATTTCATTTGGTAGTTTCTTCCATTTGACCTGTAATTTTTCAGGTTCAGCGTTCGAGTCATCTAAGACAGACCAATGATTCTCATAGTCAGAGACTGGCGTTTCAATCGGGTATTGACTGTTTTGGTTTTTTTGTTTTATCTTTTGGCCGTTTCGATGATCTTGGTGATTTTGATGGTTTAGGTGTATTTTTGGGTATTAGAGGCCTATAACCTGGTTTTGTAACTATTGGTCGCTTCCATTTGCTCTTTAATTTTCCAGGTTCACTGTTCGAGTTATCTGAGCCAAACGAATGATTCTCAGAGACAGAGACTAGCGTTTCAATCGGGTCCACACTTATTTCTTTTGACTGTTTTGGTTTTTTTGTTTTATCTTTTGGCCGTTTCGATGATCTTGGTGATTTTGATGGTTTAGATGTATCTTTTGGGTCTTCGTGGTATTGAAGGTCTACGTGGTCTTGTAAGTCTTGGTTGCGTCCATATGATTGTTAATTTTTCAGGTTTAGCGTTCGAGTTATCTGAGCCAGACGAATGATTCTCAGAGTCAGAGACTGGTGTTTCAATCGGGTCCAGACTTATTTCTTTTGACTGTTTTGGTGTTTTCTTTTTATCTTTTGGCTGTTTCGATGATCTAGGTGGTTTCGTTGGTTTAGCTGTTTTTGAAGGTTTTGTTAGTTTCTTATTAGGTCGCTTCCATTTGCTCTTCAATTTTTCAGGATCAGGGTCAGAGTAATCATTTTCCTGTGGATTCTCTGACCCTTCGTCAACTTGGTCATCAGATTTTCCCAAATATTTATGAGGTTTAGGTCTTGGTCCTTGTCCCAACAGCCCACTGGGCTCGAAGCCATTAAATTTTGGCCCTGGCTTAAACATTTTCAAGCAGTCTGATTTTTTAATTATTTTTGATCGACATTTTGATATGTAATTATACATCATTCGAATTTTCCAGGCATCCGTGAAGCTAAACCCTTGACCATCTCCAATACCATCAATAATCTCATTCTGAAAGTAATACAAATAAAATAAGTAGTAATAAGTATGAAAATTGTGATGCAAGGGACTAATGTAATCGTTTTTGTTGAAGGCATTAATATTTTTAATCCAAAGGAGAATGAAAGAGTCTTGAGTGAAGCATTGACTCTTGAAGAGGAGCCTGATATCCCAGTGGGCGTGAGCATAATAAGAGTTTACGCATGTTAAGCAACCCCGGGCGCAGTTCCCACACACCCCAACAATATCTACTCTTCCGAGCTTCGGAAAGCAGCTTAAGCCATTGGTTCCAGCTGTCATTGATGGTAGTCGTTAAGCTACGTCATATGCCTTTAGGCAGCTTGAAGAATCTGACACTGGTGTTGGCCATTTACGAAAAACAAACAATAGTGAAGCGAGGGATTGGAAGATGAGGGAGCCTAAAAGTATTATGTTAGTCCCGAGAATACACATTCTGCTATTTATCTCTATGATAAAGAAATAGAGAAAATTAAATACTTATTAATTATTTTCACAATAAAGGTGTACATTATTTAAACTTCATGGTAAAATAACAATTAATACAGTTAAGTTTTCAAATTTTATATTATTTTAGTTTATACGCATTAAATGTATATTTTATGTATAACCACAGTGCGGTATTTCTTGTTTTATTTCTTGACAAGCTGTTGCAGTTCAAAATATTTTGTAATTTGGTACTGTGCCTAGGGGGAACACTAGGCACAGTAGCGACGCCAATCATTTTATTCCTAATACTTTACAAATAGAAAGAAATTCAAGAATAGAAACAATACAAGCCTTAGTAAATAACCTGAAGTATTTTTGGAATCATGTTTTGATATTATGAGAATCAGTCATTGAGAGAAAAAGTGATAACCGCCAAAAACGGCCGTTTTTAGGCGGTAATCAGATTCTCATAATTCTCACTGATTCCGATAGTAATAAACATGATTCAAAAAATACTTCAGGTTATTTACTAAGGCTTGTATTGTTTATATTCTTGAATTCCTTTCTATTTGTAAAGTATTAGGAATAAAATGATTGGCGTCGCTACTGTGCCTAGTGTTCCCCCTTAAACCTACAAAATGTTGTATACGTGAAAGGAACGTATATTTTTTCAACGTGTTAATGAAAAAACGCAAAAGCTTAAAATGGTTTGTTCAGAATCGATTCCATAAATAAAAACCGGCCAAGGGCGTGTCGGGCCACGCGCAGTGTAGGGTTCCGTAGTTGCGAATGACAACTTTGAGTTCACACTGTTCAAACTCGCACAACACAGTTTAACGACCAAAAACATGTAACAATGAAAATGTATGAAGTTTTACACTCTCGAGTACATTTTATAAGTTGGTTGCCTATAACTTTTTAGTTTGTACTTAGTTCTCAGCTCTGAAAGTTTTCCTTTCAACTTCAGTATATATACTATTGCTGTATTTTTTTTCACGTATCCATATATAACCGTTTAGTAGATAGAGGGGGGGGGACACTTTCCTCTAACAAAAATTTGCACTTTAAAACCAAATATTTCGGAAACGGAACCCTAAATCAAAAAATGGTGTTCTTAACCTCACAATATTTTTAAAGACCTATCTAACAATACCCAACACGATGGGTTTGTATAGAAAAAAAATATTACTCCCTCTTTACTTGTTTGGGAGCTACCCTAAAAAAAATTTTTTTTCAAGATTTTCTTCTACCTTTTTTTGACATGATAAATATACATACCCATACCAAATTTCAGCTTTCTAGTACTTATAGTCTCTGAGTAAAACCGCGGACGGACAGACAGACAGACAGACAGACATGGCGAAACTATAAGGGTTCCTTGTTTACTACGGAACCCTAACAGAAACCGGCTAAGTACGTCTCAGGCCACGCGCAGTGTAGGGTTCCGTAGATGCGAATGACAACTTTGAGTTCACACTGTTTACAGTCGAACCTCACAGTTTAACGACCAAAAACATTTAACAATGAAAATTGTATGAAATTTTACATTTTCAAGTACATTTTATAAGTTGGTTGCCTATAACTTTTTAGCTAACAAAAATTTGCAAAATATTTCAGATACGGATCCCTAAATCGAAAAATAGTGTTTTCAACCTCACAATATTTTTAAAGATTTATTTAACAATACGCTGGACGTGGTTATCACCTGGTGGTCGTTATAAAAATGAAATAGATTATGTACTATGCTCCCATAAAAACATTATCAAAAACGTTGGTGTCATTAACAGAATGAATTTTAATTCTAATCACAGGCCAATTCGAGCTCAAATCAAGTTTGACCTTAAAATTCATCGTGCTTCACTTTTTGGTACAATTAAAAAACATGACAAATTTACTCTTTTTAACAATTATGACCATTTTAACTTAGAATTATCTAACTTTTTTGATGTTTTAGACGTAGAAAACAACGAAGACCCTCAAATAGTTTATGATCAGATAGTAGATGGGATAAAAACAGCCAGCACAAAAACAAAATCCAAAAAACGAAATAGTTCAAAACTTTCACCCATGACAATAGCTTTAATAGACAAACGAGCCACCCTTAGATACTACTCAGAAGAATATGTATAGAAAAATTGTCAAGATAGTTAAACGTAATATTAGAGATGACATCCGAAAATATAATACACAAAAAGTAAAATTGGCTTTAGAAAAAAACAGATCATTAAGAACAGCGAAACAGGGAGTGCTTAAGAGTAAAAAATGGATGATAAGCTTAAGGGACCATACAGGAAAAGAACACCGTAATAGAGATAAATTAATTGAAATATGTACAGATTTCTATAAAAATCTTTATAACGACGTTGCAAAATTAGAAGAAACACAAATCCATACATGTCTCAATGCCATTTCTCCAATAACGGAGAAGTTCAAGATGCATTTAAAAAGCTCAAATTTGATAAAAGCCCAGGCGCTGACGGAGTTACTTCTGAAGCTCTAAAAATTGGTTGTAAATCCTTGCTCCAGCATCTCACTAAACTGTTTAATTTGATCTTACACTCCGGAAAAATACCAAAAACTCTATGCCACTCTAACATCATACTTATACATAAAAAGGGGAACACAACAATTTAGCAAATTATCGTCCCATTAGTTTAGTATCCCACATTTATAAAATTTTCATTACCATTATTTTAACACGCTTAGATCACAAACTGGATAAACATCAACCCCCTGAGCAAGCTGGCTTCCGACGCGGGTTTTCCACAACCGACCATCTTCAAGCCCTAAAATAAATAATTGAGAAAACCAACGAATACAGACAACCCGTATACTTGGTTTTTGTGGACTACTCAAAAGCTTTTGATAGTCTATATCATAAATCAATATTCACATCATTATACAACCAAGGCGTTGATGAAATATACATACGACTTTTAAAAGACATTTATAATAATAGCACAGCTGACATCAAAATGCTAAACAGTACAGGACCACTTTTCAAAATAGAACGCGGCGTAAAACAGGGTGACCCCAAATTATTCACCAGCGCTTTAGAGGAAATTTTCCAACAATTGGCTGCTCCTTGGAAGGAGAGAGGCATTGTTATTGGCGAAAAAAGATTGACAAATCTTCGTTTCGCCGATGACATCGTGTTGTTCGCACCTTCCGCATCCGAACTCGAACAGATGCTACAAGACCTCAGCACGGCAAGCCTTCAATTTGGACTAAGAATGAATCGATCTAAGACTCAGTTGATGACAAATAGCGTGAAACGTAGGGTCGAGGTAGATGGGCATGTTATACAATATGTCGACGAGTATCTATATCTTGGACAAATTGTCTCCTTCGCTAATCGCCAAGACAAAGAAGTAAGTCGCAGGATAGAAAATGCTTGGCGTAGCTTCTGGTCGATGAAGGATTTGCTAAAAGGCAATTTACCAACATGCCTCAAAAAGAGACTCGTCGATATGTGTATCTAGCCCATCCTTACCTACGGCGCTCAAACATGGTCTCTCACTGACGCTCAAATGTCCAAATTGAGGGTCTGTCAACGAGCTATGGAGCGTAGCATTTTAGGTGTCAAGCGAATAGATCGTGTGAGGAACACCACCCTGCGCTCCATCACAAAAATCTCGGATGTTGGAAAGAAGGCAGCCAAACTGAAGTGGGATTGGGCGGGTCACATCTATAGAATGCATCCGGAAAGATGGGCTTATATATTAACACATTGGACTCCAAGTGGGCGTAGGAAAAGAGGAAGACCGAAAAAGAGATGGGTAGACGATCTTAATCAGTTTGAGAAAGATTGGAAGATAATATCAAAGGAAAGGGATGTGTGGAAACACTTTAAAAATTAATAATTAAATCAAAATAAAATAAATATTTCCCAGACAACAAACATGTTTGATTTGCTGTTTTTGTGTCTAATGTTTTTTAAGTAATGGTAGGGAACCCTTCATGCGCGAGTCCGACTCGCACTTGGCCGATTGTATTTTATACAACTTAGAAGGCATATGGCCCACATGAATAATATACTGAATAACCTGAATACGAAAAGCGGTTCCCGTAGCCTATAACCGCCTGCAACACGACACGGAAGGTTCCGGGTTCGATCCCCGGTCGGGTCAATATGGAAAATGATCTTTTTCAGGTTGACCTGGGTCTTGGATGTTTATCTATATATGTATCTATTATAAAATATAGTATCGTTGAATTAATAGTATCCCATAACACAAGTCTCGAACTTACGGGGCTACCTTAATCTTGATCCGTCAACCGTCGAATCAATGATTTCTATAACACAAGTCACGAACTTACTTTGGGGCTAGCTCAATCCGTGTGATTTGTCCGTATATATTTATTATTTATTTATTTTAACACCAGAGGTGCCACTCGCGCGTTGCCGACCTTGACAAAATCATAAAAGTCTAGTAAAATTGAAATTACTAACCTTTGGTTCAATAGTTGCAAACCCGCCAATCGAGTATTTATGTAATCCATAGTGACCAGCACTGAAATAGTCGTAGTCGAGGTCATGGAACAACCACTCGTCGTCTTTGAGGACATCGAACAAATGCTTTTTCTCTGAAAATGGAAGGAGATTCTTTTAAAATTGATCGAAAAATAAATCCAATTACTTGAAACAGAACGAAAAAGGTAATAGTTTTAAAACATTTTGCCCTAAGCCACCACATTTTTGCATTATCAACAAAGATTCATCATCATGACCATTTCTTTTTAGTCTCTACTGCAGGAGCACTACCCTATCTGTACTACCAGAGCCATATTAGCCAGAGCAATCAGAGGGTTTGGCCTACACTCTCCACGCTGGCCAGACGGGTTAAAGAAGTCTCTTTGACGTTTATAAGCTTGGTTTAGCTTGTGTTTCCTAAATCACCTTTTACGACATCCACGGGAAGATTTGGAGTGGTCCTTTTCTACTCTGCCGGGAACCACACGGCCGAACAAAGATTCGCAAGTATACAAAATCTGGGAACATAGCCCTCGCCCAAGGATTTTCAATACGACTAGTTGGAAGCGGCCTGCGTCAAACGCCTTCCAACGAGTCCAGCGACTCTTGTCTGCAGGTACAGGCTGCTCAAACAAATATTACTTGGAATAGAAACTTAAGAAAATCAATAATACCCACCAGGCAGTATGTTATCATACTTGACAGTAATAAATTCATCACGATTAGGAGCGTTATGCTGAGGTGGCACGCCAAGTATAGCCAATGTAGTCTCAAACAGTTCGCCATTGTACGGACTATCGTAACCCAATATTACTGTCTGAAACAGAAAATTCCAGTATTTGGTTTCTTTAATTGGCGAGGGGCTGCGCCCCCCGGACTCCACTCCCTCTATAAAACTTTGATTGGGCAATAATACGATGTCTTGCTACTCAAAACTACCTCTAGGGTAGTATCCTGGTATGTGGCGATGTTAGGAGAAGTGGATGGAAAGACAGGAGACTCGTCTTGTTGACGTTTATTGATCCATCTTGTTATTCCTACTCCACTATGTACGACTTTGACATTACATTAAAAGTATTGTCTTTATTATAAGATGCCTCTCATCGGTTCACCATCGCTTACACGAAGAAGTGTAAATCATTTTCACCGTCATAATCTTACGATAAGCATAATCTGCTTTACGTAAGATTATGCTTATCGTCACGTAACCACAACTGAGACATGATCCTTTTTATCATATATCAGTCTGTATGTTTTTGTTTTTGTTTTTGTATAGCGCAGGGCTACGTCTCTCAAACCTCTTCCTATTGAGCTCTGAGCAAGACATATGTTTTGAAGACATATGAGATTGTCCGATTCTTTGAGTGGTGGGGGGCTACGTCACCCGTGACTCATATCTGCAAAAACCATGCAAAAATTCTCCCGTCAGGTTCTTTACGCTTTTACTGCAGCCCCTAATATTATTCGTAATTTTATCTGTGTTTAATTAATTACTTTCTATTTTTTTTCTATTTAAATGTACCAATACATTTTATGTTTACGAATACCTTACGAATTGATTTTTCGAAAAAGAACATTTCTGTTTTGGCAACAAATCATAGCCTATGTCACTCAGGGAAGAGTGTTCAAGGATTCTAACGATAATCCGTCCAAATCAGTACAACCAAAAAAATTGCCAGTATCATGGTAGGGTGATGTAATTTAACGATACGCCTAAAATAAAATCTGTTATTTTTTTATGTCTTAGGACGGCAAACGAGCAAGCGGGTCACCTGGTAAGTGATCACCGCTGCCCATGGACAACTGCAACACCAAGGGTGTTACAGGAGCGTTGCTTGCCTTTCTTTTCTTCCTCCCCAGAGGGGAGAGGGAGATGGGCCTCCGGCTCTCTCACTCACCGAACGAAGCATAGCAGCGGTAAAGCTACTCTCAAACGTCGATTACCTGTGAGAGTGTGGTACTACCCCGGACGAGCCAGCCCATTCATGCAACTAGCAAAAGTGGTTTTCGTCGACAGCAAGGCTCTACCACAAATGAAAAGTCAACAGATTTAAATAATCATGGTATAATAAATAAACTTATAGAAGACAAACATCAGCCCAAAAAAGAGTGCACCTCTTTTTTGAGATAATTAATAAAACTATTTACCTGAACTCCTCTAGTGGTAAAATCTCTCGTGGTGTACCCGCCCGAGCTGAGCACTCCCCGTCGGTTGAGGAAGAGCACCCAGCGACTGCTTTCATCTTTTGGAGGCCGCTGCAGTTTCAGAAACTGCACACCGACCGTGTTACTCACGGAGTCAAAAAATGCATCCAGCTTGCTGCGATATTCTGCATCTGAGAGGAAGCGAGATCAAATGAAATATTATTCTTATTGACCACCCCTAGTATATGGCCTCCCTCCCTACTTTTCACGTAAATGTAAAGAATTTAGATCATATCCTGCCCGTACTTACTTATGGCGCACAGACTTGGTCTTTGGCGTTGGCACAAAAGTCCAAACTCGGAGTCTGTCAACGGGTCATAGAGAGAAGCATCCTTGGAGTAAAATTAACAGACCGCCTACATAATAGTACTATTGATTATGGATGTAGGGATAGGGAGAAAGGCAGCTTAAATCAAATGGGATTGGACAGGACATGTGTGTAGGATGCACCCAGATAGGTGGGCTAGGATTGTTACACACTAGGAAAACTATTGAAGATTCTCATGATAGGATAAAAACAACTTGGAAAATTATTAACAAGGAAACCGGTAAAAGTAAACAACGTGATAACAAAATCGAATTAAAAGTCAATAACAAGCTCCTTAATAGTAATGAAGATATCGCGCAATATTTTGAAGATTTCTTTACAAATATTCCCGTCAACATTACTGCCTCCTTACGTTCATCACCCGCTGAATCTAAAAAAACTTTTAGCAAGTTGTATACCAGAATGTAATAACCATTTAATATTTCAATATGTAACACCTGAAATAGTAATTGATACATTTAAGAGTTTAAACAATAAAAAGACTGGAGATTTGTGGGATATCTCAGTACCTGTCATTAGTAGTATTATTGAAGTAATTGCGCCATATTTAGCTTCTATATTTAATAAGTGTGTAGATACAGGAACTTTTCCTGACTTGATGAAGTTAAGCAAAGTCATTCCGTTATACAAATCTGGCGATAAGAATGATCCCACTAATTACCGTCCTATTTCTATTCTGCCAGCGCTCAGTAAAATATTTGAAAAGATAATGTTTAATCAGTTATTAGCTTTTTTTAACAGTAATGGTCTCTTCCATGGTGAACAGTATGGATTCACGAAGAATCGGTCTACTACAGATGCGGGTGTAGCTCTGTTAAAATACATATATGATGCTTGGGAGGGAAGACAAAATGCCATTGGTGTGTTTTGTGATCTTACCAAAGCTTTTGATTGCGTAGACCACAATACCCTTCTATCCAATCTGGAGCACTATGGAATCAAAGGTAAATCTCTTAATTTAGTTGCATCATATTTAAGTAGCCGAACTCAAACCGTTAGTTTAAACAGGGTTCAATCCTCCGGATCATCTGTAAAAATGGGCGTACCCCAGGGATCTATCCTAGGGCCTTTGTTGTTCCTTATTTACATCAATGCCTTACTGTGTCACTACATGTAAGGCTGTACTATTTGCCGATGATACTTCTCTTGTGTTCAAAATAGATAGACAAACTGAATTTTTTGACGAGGTTAATAGTACATTAGCTCAAGTGTTAGATTGGTTCACAGCGAACAATCTTTTGTTGAATACTAAGAAAACTAAGTGTATTAAATTTTGCTTACCAAATGTTGCCAAAATACCAACTCGCATAGTAATGGATAATGAACCACTAGATTTGATAGATAAAACAACTTTTCTTGGAATAACTCTTGATGCCGGGCTTCAATGGGGTGCCCATATTACAAACTTGGCATGTAAACTTAGCTCTGCGGATTATGCTGTCAGGAAAATTAGACAACTGACCGATGTTGAAACCGCGCGTTTGGTATATTTTAGTTACTTTCATAGTGTTATGTCTTATGGAATTTTACTATGGGGTAACGCTGCAGAAGTAAACACAATATTTATCCTGCAGAAACGAGCTATTAGATCTATATATAAACTTGGTGCTAGAGAATCTCTTAGAGAATTGTTTAAAGATTTCAATATTTTAACCTTACCTTCTCAGTACATATTTGCGAATATTATGTTTGTACACCATAATTTACATTTATATGAGAAAAATAGTGACATTCATGACCGAAACACAAGAAATAAAAATAAGTTGGCTACACCAGCTTTGCGATTGCAGAAAACTAAGCGTTCATTTATGGGTCTCGGAGCACGCTTCTATAATAAAATTCCCGCAGAAATATCGGGTCTACCTTTACATAAGTTTAAAACTGCTGTTAAAAACCAGTTACTAAAAAAGGCATATTATTGTATTAATGATTATTTAAATGATAAAAATGCGTGGCAGTAATTTAATTGATTGTAATTTATTGTAATTAATATAAATAACATTAGAAATAAATAAATACTTGTAAAATATTGTAATCGAAGCCCTTCAGGCACGTAGGGACCAAGTCTGGATTGAGTTTCTTTCGGCGTATTCTTCTCACCAGTGGTCATTACGAAACGCTAGTAGTTTTTCGATTTTGCATATTAAAAATTAAAAATAATAAGAAAGTAAAAAATATGACGTTCAAAAAGAGATACAATCATCCAATTTTGAATAAAAATCTTTGACTTTGACTTTGACTTTGAGCCGGGTACCTGCTGGCTGCCGTCGCAAAAGAGGCCCAAGGACAAGATGATCTGATGATCTAGCGGCTCCTGACCCAAATTGATCATCAATCGTGGGAGATAGAGATGAGTGGTGGAAGAGTGGGAAGGCCTTTGCCCAGCGCAGTGGGACAATATAGGCTATTAAAAAAGTATAATTATTAAAAAATATAAGTGCGCTACGCGCTATTATTTGAATAAAGGTAATGAATACGTGACTAAGCCCCAAGCTCACCCTCTCCCTTCTGTGACAAAACGCAGTATTTAAAAGATCCATCCCTTGAAAATATTTTGAATGCCTCAGCTGCTTCTCCTATACAGATTATGATGTGAAAGGAATGAGTATACACTTAAACATAGTTATAAATAGGTGTTAGCTATCTACGTATGTCATATGTCTGATGCTCACATTCTCTCTTTTAAACTTTCCAGCATCTTGTTAGAAGTAATTGGTCTTGCGGCCGTTGTCTCTGTTTCCCTCGTCAGGGATATAAAAATGATACTGTACGAGCTTACCTCGCACATTTAGCGACCCGCGGTCTTCATCATGTAGGACACGTGTCAGTTCGTTTCATAATATAAATAACTTGATCATTTAATGATGAGATGATGAGAGACTATCATGGATACTGCCATCGAGAAAGGATCCGTCACACCAAGCCATCACCATGTGTGTGTGCGGTCGACTGACCGTGTCACCTACACGAAATGATGATGATCACCATGTAACCAGCAAGAGCAATAAACTACTATCTCCGTGACGTGATCTTGTATCTCCACACCACCACCTTCAGCAAGCAGCAACATCTCTTCATGTATGGTGTTGGGCCTAACACCAAGTCCAGCACCATACATCGAGTTATGATTTATCTCTTACCGAACGACAACGTATCAACAAAGAAGGGGATGACTCCTCCTGGCCAGATCTTTAATTTTTCCATTTCTGCCTCAGTAAAATTAAAACCAGGTTCACTTGTTTCCAAATTACTAATATCGCGACCCTTTTCTTGTTTGAACATTATATTTGTCACTGAAACAAGTTTGTTTAGCATTATTTCGATTTAAAATTTGACATAATAAGTACATAAATTTATTTTTGACATGTCTATTGCATGTCGATGTTGGCTAAACATGTGATTCTACCTACATTTCAATTTTACAACACCAAATTGTTACTATGTTTAAAGCAATAAAGCTCTTTTCATTTCACTTATTTTTTTTTATCAAATCGTATAATAATGGTATTTTTCAATTTCATTTCCATTATTTTCTTAGGAATTGAACAATCCTCATACTAAATAGTCAACTTGAATCGTGGGATATACTGATTCGACGATACTACCTACGTATTATATTATATATAATACGTAGGTAACAATTTTCAAGTCACAGTCATGACTTGAAAATTGTTGACTGTACGTTTTGATATTTAAGATATATTGCTTACAACAAAAGTTATGAGCATCTAAGTTAATATCCATATTTTTCACATAAAAAATACCTGGGGCATTTTAATTTATTTAAATTAATCTCAACTAAATCAATAAAAAAGAAAACGGTTAGCTCTAGATTAAGGTGTGCAAAATCGAATGGCACCAAAATTTCCTCATTTCATAAAGGTTTAGGGGGGTAGAAGAGTTATCGCTTTTTGTATGAAAATTACAGGTAGTCGATCCTCTTAAATGTCGTCATAATAAGAAACAAAGCGTGAATAAATGTGCAGTCATGCAGTCATACGTACATTTTTGTATCTTTTTAGGGTTAATATCTAAGGTGATGCTGCTACCTGTAAAATATAATATATGTACTATCTAAAATATATTCATAACATATTTTTAAAATTATTATCATAGAAAATACTTCTTAAATCGACCTTATCAACAACAACAGTATATTATTAATATGTAAAATTAATCACAACATATATAATCAACAAACAACAGTAACGTTTAATATCTTATGTATATTATTTCCCAAGACATTATTTTAGCTACTGTGCAAGAATAATTCAAGTGTATCGTCTCTGGGCTGATCGGATTATTACAAGAGAATTGGCGTAAACCAGGTTGTTACTTCCCAGTAATAGTAATTCCTTCAAATAGTCGATAATAACCTCCACCCATTATAGTACCTTACCATTTGTATTCAAAATCAGTAAACATATTCCGAGACATATTATTCGAATGATATTCCACATGTTTTTAAAAATTCAGATTTAAAATAGAATTTTTCAATTTTCTATTCAGCCCATAAAATTGTTTCGAAATTGAGTTTTAAACATTTTACACAATAATCGAAATATTCGTACCTACAGTCTCGCCAATTTTTTTTATAATAGGTGCATTTCGTAAGCATGAGCTTATGCATTAGGACCATCTAGTTGTATAAAGTGTCACCCCCTTTCATTAGGCTAGTTTCCTGGGTTAAAATAATAATACCAAAAAATTAAAATGCTATTTTAAATTTGAACCTTTTAAACATGTGGAAAATCATTCGGTCAACATGTCTCGGAATGTTTTTGCTGATTACGGATATGAATGGTAAGGCTTAATGTATCTCTTACGGAGTGTACAGAACCAATAGTCAACGTCATCATCATTATCAGGTCTCTTTATAGTCTCCGCTGCAGAAGCATCACCCTTTCTTTTCTACCAGAGCTATATATTAGCCAGAGCAGTCATTAAATTTGGTCTACACTTTCCACGCTGGCCAGAAGGGTTGGAGAGGGTCTAGATATAAAAAAGTCTTATTTTCCGATTTGCATGGAGATGCTCTGTTCGCTTTCTCCCTCCTCCTCGACATCCATCAAGCAACGCCTCGCCTAAACGGGCCCATCAGATTTAAACGGAACGGGAATGTCGAAGAATGGTGGAGCCGAACAGGAGGCCGTAACACCTCGACTTATATTTATGACTTACAATGTTCCGGTGACACGCTTGCTGGTGCCGGTGGTTGATGCGCGCATTCCATACACCATTACACTTTAATACAAATTCACAAACTCGTTTCATAATTTATACATACTATATCGTATTTGAGAATCACAGTAGATGATACTCGTAGATTCTAGTGTTGTAGTATTTATAACTGAAGTAAGCTACTACTGTTATGAATACTTCAAAAATACAGAAAATAGGTTTAAAAAATTTTCATTTTTAATTTTATAAACAGAGATATCTTATTTTTATATTTTACAGGAATCAGTGGCTCCGGAGAATTTACTGCACAATCCCAAAACATAAAAAAATGTACGTATTACTGACTGATGTGTGCAAGTAAATGGAAGGCGAAACTTCATAGTTAATTTTTTTTTACTTTGATAATATTTAATGCAAGTACATACTGTAAACTTGATATTATAGTCGAGATGAAACATGGCAAAGCCGAGTGTTTATATAACCTGATGACTATAATAGTCAGCTTAGTAAGTACGAAGTTTTCATTTGCGATAACCATAACTTAAAGTAAGCAATTCTGATTGGTGTAAAGAAAAAGATACATTTAAAGTATACACATAATCTGTAAAGAACACCATTATGATTCAAGTTGCTATGTCAATAAGGCCTGTATTAATAGCAAATGTGTTAAAAATAATTTCTATTTTAGCACAAGCTGTTATTTACCATGCAATATTTTTGAGTCAGATCAGAAACAGAAAATTCAAGGCTAAAGAGTACCAACACTATGATTTTAACATAGCAACCTTATTTGGGCGTTTAACCGATTATGTAAAATATTTTGAAGTATCATCTTGTATTCTTGGGATTTTTTTAAAACGCATGTCGAAAGCGGTAAATCCTTCTACAGTTCTACAAGAGAATCAATAGTGCCCCAAATATGCCTTACTTTCTTTCAGAAAATGTTAAACTGATTTTTTTATCTTCACTTTCTAACGTTTCGTTTGCAACCAATGCAAAATTCCAACATGGCGCCCGCTCAAGATGGCGCAATAGTTACTTAATATTATACATATTATCCCGTCTTTATCCCTTGCGGGATAGACAGAGTCAGAGGTTATAAAACCTTAATACCACGTTTAGCTTGTTAGTGGGTGTTAAGGTGGCAAGTGGAATCAAAAGAGTAAAGTGATGGGTTGCGAGCGACATCGCCTAGTAACGTGATTCCTTAGCCTAATCCCTTGATTGGCTTATACGGTGTGCGCGCGAAGAAAAGCACTCGGTATATTCTATGTTTTTAGTTTTCGCTCAAGCCAGCATGGAAGAGATTTAATATTATAAATATATACGGACACATAACACAGATTGAGCTAGCCCCAAAGTAAGTTCTTATAAGACTTGTGTTATGGGATACTAACTCAACGATACTATATTTTATAATAGATACTTATATAAATAAACATCCAAGACCCAGGTCAAACTGAAAAAGATCATTTTCCATCTTGACCTGACCGGGGATCGAACCCGGGACCATCCGTGTCGCAGGCAGGCGTGTTGACCGCTGCGCCACGGAGCGCCTCTATCAAAGGATCATATGAAATTTTACGTTGTTCTCAATAAAAGTTTTAGTATATCCCAATGCAAAAAAAAAACTTTGTTTCAGTGACAAATATAGTGTTCAAAAAAGAAAAGGGACGTGATATTAGTAATTTGGAAACAAATGAACCTGGTTTTGATTTCACTGAGGCAGAAATGGAGAAACTAAAGATTTGGCCAGGAGGAGTCATTCCGTACTACGTTGATATTTTATCGTTTGGTAAGGAAAAGGAGAATTGAATAGTTGGGCATTTCTTTAAGAATGTGCATATTACGCGGTGGGCGATAAAGAATCTTCTACAGTGCAAATATTTTCTTTTGCGTAACTTTAATTTATTGATATAAGTTAAGCAGATCGAAGCAAGATCATTGAAACCATATTTGTTTGTTAAATTAGGAGAAATCTGTTTCGAAACGTCCAGATTCTACTTACCATTCATGTCCCATTTCACATTTTCATTCAGTTTTTATTCAATAAAGCTAAATCCCTTTTAAAGAATGTAATTATGATGCAATATTCTTTTAAAGTGATAGTTGCTCTAGCCCTATATATAAGTTGTTTTACATAAATAATATAAATTATTAAGAATTAATACTTTTAAAATATGTCCTCGCATAACTTCATAATTACCGTATGAATAAACTTAGCCTTAATTTACTACCTATGAATTTGAGAATTCGTGCCCTTTACTGCCTAAACAAGTTCGTGCCCGTCTGCGCTCGGCGTCCGAGTGGATTACACGCGTCGAAGATAGGAATTTTCAGCGCCATACTCAAATGTCTCGTCGTCGTAGTGCTTTGGTCGAAATAGAGTCTGATCACCATTTTTCATTTTTACGGTAAGTAGATGATGTTTTTTAAACTAATACGGTTGTTTAAGTTGTCTTAAGATTTAATATTAAAGGTAAAGTAGGTATTTTTATTATAATTTTTATAAAGAACTGTTTAATGACCAAAATGTTGTCAATCCTACTTACCATTTGCATAATTACCGTTTTTACCATTACTTGAAAGTAAATGGTAATGAGTTAATTTCAAAAATGGTAATGTGAATGTTTTTTTCCTTACATTTCCTGTACTGTGCTCTATCAAAAATAGTTTTTAGAAAGGTATCCGTAAGAAAAAAATCTGTAAGGGCATATAAAAAAATACGAGAATCACAGATCATAATGACAACATTCGAAATTAAAATTCTT
Source organism: Rhodophaea formosa (assembly GCA_963082605.1). Lineage (NCBI taxonomy): Eukaryota > Metazoa > Arthropoda > Insecta > Lepidoptera > Pyralidae > Rhodophaea > Rhodophaea formosa. The sequence continues at coordinate 18,631,352 of OY720205.1, forward strand.
CTATTTCATTGTCTTTTTGTCGTGAAAATTTAAAACTTAATAAGTTTTTCTTGACAGGAATTTCACAATGCCGTAAACAAAAGAAGAGATTTTAGAGAAGGCTAAATTAGCTCGGAGAGAAAGATATGCAAGAATTAAATCTAAAAAAAATGTGCTCAGGGAAAAGAGAAGGAACGGAAGAAGATTTCAGTTTCTTTTTTTCAAGTAATTTACACTACTTTATGTCTTCTTAGTAAAAAAAAATTATCAAGACTGATCAAAATATAAATAGTAACACGGTTCATTGAAATCATATCATTGTATCTGATTACTTTGTTTTTTTGGTCATATCACCTAAAAATATATATTGTAAATTTTTTTTACGATGGATCAGTAACTCTGTATTTTATTAAAAACTGTTCTGTCTCATTTTTAAATAAAAGTTTATGGTTTTGTCTGCTTTTTCTTTCATTTATCATTACCATTTCTCATTACCTTTACCATTATCTAATTACCAGTAACTGTAAATATCATTACCGTTCACTCAAAAATTATAATGCTTGTAAGTCAAAAATTAAAAGACTTGCACAATTGCCTTGTAAGGTTTTTTAAAGGGTATGTTTCTAGCAATATAAAATTTACTCAAAGATTACATTTTGTCACAATTTTTATGCAATCAACTAACATGAGGCAATATGCACATTCTTAAAGAAATGCCCAGTTACGTCTGTAATCCTGCCGAGATAGATAAAGCCTACAGTCGCAACGAATACTAATTTAAGTAAGATTGTTGATGGAAAAAAAGGGAGAACCTATATATAGCACTCTCTAAGCGTAAATTTATGTATAACAGAGCTTTTTAGGGTTCCGTAGTAAACAAGGAACCCTTATAGTTTCGCCATGTCTGGCTGTCTGTCTGTCCGTCCGCGGTTTAACTCAGAGACTATAAGTACTAGAAAGCTATTATTTGGTATGAGTATGTATATTAATCATGCCAAAAAAGTGGAAATTTAATCTTCCAAAAAAAATTTTTTAAGGTAGCTCCCATACAAGTCATCAACAGGTCTTTGTACGTCTCCACTGCAGGAGCACGACCCTCTCTGTACTACCAGAGCCATATATTAACCAGGGCTGTCAGAGGATTTGGCCTAACTCTCTCCACGCTGGCCAGATGGGTTGGAGAGGTCTCTGATGTTTATAGCTTTGTTTAGCTTGTGTTTCCTTAGTTGACTTCTACGACATCCACGGGTAGACTTCGATTTAGGGATCCGTTACCGAAATTTTAATTTAAATTGCAAATTTTTGTTAGAGGTATGTGTCCCCCCCCCCCCCCTCTATCTGCTAAACGGTTTTATATGCATACGTGAAAAAAATTACAGCAGTAGTATATATACTGAAGTTGAAAGGAAAACTTTCAGATCTGAGTACCTACTTAGTACAAACTAAAAAGTTAAAGGCAACCAACTTAAAAAATGTAATCGAAAATGTAAAATTTCATACAATTTTCATTGTTAGATGTTTTTGGTCGTTAAACTGTGAGGTGCGAGTGTGAACATTGTGAACTCAGTTGTCATTCGCAACTACGGAACCCTACACTACGCGTGACCCGACACGCACTTGGCCGGTTTTTTTTTAATCTATGCTTCTATCTTTCATTAAATCGTACAAAGGGCATCTGATACATTCCATATCTTTTATGTGCTGATTTGCTTGTTTGTTTTTCGTGTGTGTAAGTGGCCAACACTGGTGTCAGATTTTTTAAGCTGCCTTAAGGCATATGACAGAGATTAACGACTGCCATCAATGATGACAGCCGGGACCAACGGCTTAACGTGCCTTCCGAAGCACGGAGGAGCTCGAGATATTTATATGCCACTTGCGGTCACCCATCCAAGTGGGGACTGCGCCCGGGGTTGCTTTACATGCAGAAGCGCTTATAATGCTCACACCCACTAGGCCATCGGGCTGTGCTGGTCAATGAATCACTTCATATCTCTACATATTATAAAACAAAGTGTATTTGTCGCATGCGCGTGCGAATGCGCGGATTTTCATGCGGCTTTTACCATATTTGTGCCGTGTGGTTCCCGGCAGAGTAGAATAGGACCACTCCAAGACTTCCCGTGGATGTCGTAGAAGGCGACTTAGGAAACACAAGCTAAACAAAGCTTATAATCATCAAAAAGACTTCTCCAACACGTCTGGCTAGCGTGGAGAGTAAAGGCCAAATCCTCTGACTGCTCTGACCAATATATGGCTCTGGTAGTACAGAGAGGGTCATGCTCCTGCATTGGAGTCTAAAAGACCTGATGATGATGATGATGAATACCATAAGTAGAGTGATTCATGAGGAAGATTTATAGGTATAAGACAATGTCCGAGCGCAGCCGGGGAGGGCTGCTAGTTAAGTATAATTTAACGAGCTCTGTGGCGCAGCGGTCATCACGCCTGCCTGCGACACGGATGGTCCCGGGTTCGATCCCCGGTCAGGTCAAGATGGAAAACGATCTTTTTCAGATTGACCTGGGTCTTGGATGTTTATCTATATATGTATTTGTTATAAAATATAGTATCGTTGAGTTAGTATCCCATAACACAAGTCTTTCATTAGAACTTACTTTGGGGCTAGCTCAATCTGTGTGATTTGTCCGTATATATATATATATATATAATAATTTCTTCGTCGTGTCTGTCTGTTCGCGATAAACTCAATAATTGCTGCACGGATTTGCATGCGGATTTACCATTACATTTATGGTCATCATCATTTCGTATAGGTGACACAGTCAGTCGACCATGCACAACCTGGTGTTAGAGTTCTTCGGAACCGCCTCTCGGCTTCTGACATGGTTCTTTTAACGACTACCAGATGGCAGCCGGGACCAACAGCTTAACGTGCCTTCCGAAGCACGGAATCATCTTTCTTATCAGACAATCAGGTGATTCATGCCTGCAATGTCCTAACCAAACTGGAAACAACTGAACAGAGTATGCTTCCCGTGGGAATCGAACCCACGACAGCCGGGTCAACAAGGCAAACGCCTTAACCACTGGGTCACGGAGATTTATGGTGGAAGTTTATTAGTAAAATATATGCCCGGGCGCAGCCGGTGAGCGCTACTCGTGTCAAATTAATGTTAATCACTCTTACCTCTTCAACACGGTATATTAAGGATGCGCTAGTCGGGAACTCGAACTCGTCGGCGCACGTGGCTAAAATGCATGCTATTTCGCTAAGACAGGGATAGACTCGGTTTTGAAACAGTGCGGAACTATTTACACTGATGAACAGTCTAGTGTGTGCAAACACAAATATTGTTGAAAATCTAAATCTTCGTCGTCTAAAAATTCGCGAGCATGCGTTTGGGAGAAGTGTTCTTGTGAACAGCTGAATGTTTTTATTAAAAGTAAATTAATTTATATTTTTAATAACCAAACTATGCTTGTATGAATTTTGTTTTAGAGATTTTATACTCCTTCCGGTATTTAATTGTGCCCAAAGTTGCGTTAAAATTACGTGTTAAAACGGAATGTTTTGAGACTCATAACTTTTAAAGTACTTATAATTTTACAATTATGATTCCATACAAGCATAGATAACAAGAAAACAAATCGATAGAATTAAAAACTTTAAACAGACGATACCGAACAACGGAGTCATCACCCTACAGAATTTGTATGGCGAAACACCTGACTAGCGCACCCTTAAGCTTGATCCCTAGCTACACAGTAGCCTAAATAGCAAATTCAATATACTTTATTGTCTTTAGATTCGTATTCCGTTTGTTCGGTGTACGACAGATTATTCTTACCTGGAGTGTTTCTATGTGTTATGTAAAATCAATTTTGTGGACAAAAAAGCTAGCACAAAGGGCAGTGAGTTTTATATTTTAAATATATTACTACTTGTTATGGTGAAAATAAATAAATGTTAACCGCTCTCTTTATAGACGCCAAAACCCGCGGGAAACTTAATTCGTTTTTTGACCCAGCGAGTAATACGGTCGGGGTGCAGATTTTAAAAGTGCTATGGGCAGTCGGTTTTTTAAGGTACTCGTAGATTATCGACTACATGAACAAATTAACTGAAATCTAACAAACATCAAGTCACATAAATAAATATATACGGACAAAAAAAAAAAAAAAAAAAAAAATATACGAACAAATCACACAGATTGAGCTAGCCCCAAAGTAAGTTCTTAAGCAAGACTTGTGTTATGGGATACTAACTCAACGATACTATATTTTATAACAAATACATATATAGATAAACATCCAAGACCCAGGTCAATCTGAAAAAGATCGTTTTCCATCATGACCTGACCGGGGATCGAACCCGGGACCCCCGTGTCGCAGGCTGGCGTGGTAACCGCTGCGCCACGGAGCTCGTCTTTACACCGAAGTCGTACACCAGTACTTTATTCTCCATTTATAGCTACAAAATAAGAACCGGTTATATAATATAATTATATTTAGCATACACCAACATTGCAGTAGTTTTATGATATTAAAAATAAGAATAACGACATTATTATAATTTATTTTGATCATAATCGTGAAAAAAAAATCAATTTCACCCGTTTTACTCATAGATGCAGAACACCGCGGAAGACTAGATTCGTTCTTCGACTCCGTGAGTAATGCGGTCGCTGTGCAGTTTTTGAAACTGCAATGGGCAGTCAGTTTTTTTATGTTTCAAATATAATACTTCTTTTTATGGTGAAAAATAAACGATTTCATCCGTTTTCCTCACAGATGCAGAACATCGCGGAAGACTAGATTCCTTCTTCGACTCCGTGAGTAATGCGGTCGGTGTGCAGTTTTTAAAACTGCAGCGACCTCCAAAAGACGAGAACAGTCGCTGGGTGCTCTTCATCAACCGGCGTGGAGTGCTCAGATCTGGTGGATACACCACTAAAGATTTTACCTCTAGGGGAGTTCAGGTCAATAGTATATACACGACTGTTAGAAAGAGTGTAATGCCTTTACGTTTCATTCCTTTGTCCCAACTAATATTATAAATGCGAAAGTGAGTTTGCTTGCTTGTTACGCTTTCACGCCATATCTACTGAATTGATCATCATGAAATTTGGCAAACACGTTGCCTGGAGTACGGAGAAGGACATATACTTCGAGCAACACGGAAGGGAGTAGCCATACGCTGCATTCCCCTCTGTCAAGGTACAAGCCAAAATTAGGCATATGCATGTCTATGTGTTAGTTGTGTGACTCATCTGTACACAAATTATTTTTTCTTTTTTATGTCATTTTTTGTGACAATGTCATAATTACTATCAAGTGACAGTTTAAGTTTTGTATGTAGGTGTGCGGAACTAAACTTGTGTGCACATTTCCCCCCGCAAAAAACGCCAGAAAAATTGTCATAGTAAATTGTCGCTTTGCCCACTCCCTCCGTCCGGTGCGGAGGCCGTGTTGCTCGAAGGACATATACTACCTTTTATCCCGGAGTCAAATCTAACTTACTACCTACCATAGAACTTGGTACTCATTTAGATCTCAATTCTTTTTGCGGCGAATCCCACAGCCAAGCATAATTTTTGTATTGAACTTGACTCTCCTTTTTTACATTTGTGTTTTTGGTGGGATATTCTATATTGAGCGTAAATTGATACTCGACATACCCTTAAAGGGGTTATTAAACCCGTCAATATGAACAACATTTCCTAGGGTTTAAAGTTCGGAACTAAAAAAAAAGCCCCATTTTAATTGTAATTAGCGGCTGAACGCTTTTGTATGAAAATTTTGCATTTTTTTGAGTTTCCAGCCTTGATCCCATTGAAAAAGTTGTTTGTATTGACGGGTTGAATCACCTCTTTAAGGGTATGACCTGGGTCAATTTACATTCTGCATAATAAAATATTCCAATTGCTTCTTGTTCTAGAAAGTAATATTGGGTTACGATAGCCCGTACAATGGGGAGCTGTATGAAACTACATTGGCTATACTTGGCGTGCCACCTCAGCATAACGCCCCTAACCGTGATAAATACATCACCGTCAAGTATGATAATATAATGCCAGGTGAGTACTTTTTTTATTTCTCTAGTGAGGTGACCAAACTTTATAAGGACTCGGATTTTGACTGCGCAGTACGCGCCCCGCCTCCCCGCGCGCGCCCCGCTGTACCTAATATTGTGTACTACGCATCAACTCGCGCGACGTTCAGAGCCGCCATAAATTTTGATTCGGACTGTACATACCTAGATTTTTATTTCTGCGAATTGTTATTAAAAGCCTTCTTTGTCAAAGTTCCGCCAAAATCTCTTTTATTACGTCACAAAAACGTTTCGTATCGAAAACTTCTACTCGCTGTAATTTTGTATAGGTATTGTTTTTAAAATTGAAATCTGATTACAAACATCAATATGCCTTATCCGGTCGTATGTACGAAATTTGGTTGAGATTGGCTTAACTGTTGTAAAACTAAAACCAAACTACATTTGTATGGGATTTCGGCTTTACGTGCGTTCCATATTTATTTTATAAACATTGCTTTCTGCAAATAAAGGGTCTTTACTTGACAAATACACTGACGAGCGACGTCAATAATTTTATTCCTAATACTTTACAGATAGAAAGAAATTGTAGAATGTAAATCATATAAGCCTTAGTAAATAACCTAAAGTATTTTTGGAATCATGTTTTAATATTATCAGAATCAGCGAGAAATATGAGAATCAGATTACCGCCAAAAAAAGCCATATTTGGCGTTTTTTTTAAATTATTTATGATAAACTCATCTCGTTTGAGCACACGTGTATCGGTAGCACGAGACAATATAAATTCGTACATAGTAGCACAGTACATAGTAGTACAGCTTGTCTTTCAACAAAACTTAACGACTTTACAATTTCAGATAAAAAACATTTATTTGATGTTCTCAAGAACGACGAATGGTTGTTCCATGATCTTGACTATGACTACCTGAGTGCTGGGCACTATGGGTTGCACAAATACTCAATTGGCGGATTTGCAACCATCGAGCCAAAGGTTCGTAGTTTAACCAATACTTCTTTTACTACGATCAAATTATAATTGATGAGAAAGAGACTAAAAGAAAGTAAGAGATTTGAAAAAGGTATGAAACGGAAATCCATAATAATGAAAGATGGCTAAAATTTTAATATAATTTGTTTTTCAAATAATTCATACCAATCCCTAGACCTTGAAAATTAAAATTATTCAATTACAATGTATTTTGTCATAAACATAATGACTTGTAAATTTTACATTACGTACATGTTTATTAAATAAATAATATAAAATAAATAAATATATACGGACAAATCACACAGATTGAGCTAGCCCCAAAGTAAGTTCGAGACTTGTGTTATGGGATACTAACTCAACGATACTATATTTTATAATAGATACTTATATAGATAAACATCCAAGACCCAAGTCAATCTGAAAAAGATCATTTTCCATCTTGACCTGACCGGGAATCGAACCCGGGACTATCCGTGTCGCAGGCAGGCGTGTTGACCGCTGCGCCACGGAGCGGAGAAGATGCGTGTAAGAGGAATGGGATATGGTGGAGAAATTCGGCGCCGGGGCTTGAAGCGCGGTGGCGTAATTGGCAACGCATAGATCGTACTGAGATCTAGACGCAGGTTCAAGTCCTGCCCGCGTGGAATTTTTTCTCCATTTCTTATTTTCTTTATTTAATAAATATGGTAAAATAGCATTGTGAAAGCAAAATAAAATCCCATATAAAGTTACGTACATGTGTTTAATACTTTCAGAATAAAGTTATTGATGGCATTGGAGATGGCCAAGGCCTTACCTTCACGGATACTTGGAAAATACGAATGATGTATAATTACATATCAAAATCCCGGTCGAAAATAATAAAAAAATCAGATTGCTTAAAAATGTTCAAACCAGGGCCTAATTTTAATACCTTCGAGCCTAATAAAACAATTGGGCAAGCGCCAAGACCTAAACCTAATAAATACTTGGGTAAAGCTGATGGTGAAAATGACGAGGAATTAGGGAAATCACAAGAAACTGATAGCTACGGCTCTGGTCCTGAAAAATTGAAGAAAAAATGGAATAAAAAGCCTAAAACAAAAAAAACAAAACCACCAAAATCTGCTACTAAAAAACAAAAACAAACAAAACCACCAAAAACAACATCAAAGAAAAAAGATAAAACCAAAAAAAAGGAGGGAAATATATCAGTTAATGTAAGTGTTGGTGATATTAATGTAAAAGTAACAGGTAAAGATCATCATCTTCAGGAGTTGGAAGAATCATCGGAAGAGAGCACGGAATCATCAGAATAACAAAGTCGGAAGGTGTATTAAATTGCAATGCCTCTTTCAGTTAAGAGAAACTAATAAAAATGAAGTATAAGCACATTTTTCAATCATTCCCTCTTCATTAGAGTATTTCCTCGGATGCATACAAAACCGCATTAAGGTTTTTATAGTCGGCCGCTTGCATGACGCTAAACTTCTTCTAGCAGTGTTATAAGTGTTGTAAGCGTTAATTCTGTGTTACTGCACGTCAATAGACCTACTATTGACGTAATATGTATAAAACGTACTCGTATATTGTGTTTCATTAACCTTCCACGCTGGTCTGGGAAAGAAAAAACGTAGAATAAAAAATAGTAGGTATTTAACTGAAACTGTTTGCCGATTACCTATCTAATAGAAAACAGGTCGTCGACAAACAAATTTTAAAAACAAATTCAATTTTAAAAAGCAATCAATCATTTATCTCAAATCTTTGAATTATAGTGAGACAGAGCTGTTGATAAAGTCCATAGAATAATTGGTAATATGAAAAGTGTGTATGCTTGCTTATGCATGCATGTTAACGCGTGTTTTTATGTTTAATACTCACTGTTTTTATAAAAATATATACATATACTATAGTAACTTACTATTGTATTTTTTTCAATATTTATAAATACATTTGATGTTTATTTAGTATATTATAAATATGTAGTGTAAAAATTACATTATTTTTTTATTCTAATTAAAGAATATTACTATTAAAGATTCCATAAGGAATAGTAAAATATTAATAAAACTGAATACATTAAGAGTCGCCTGGACGCGCATGTCTTTGTACAAACGAAAAAAGGGAATTGTGGTAATATTTGATAATTTTGGAGTAAAGTTAAGCATTTAATCAATTAATCTCATTATAATCTACGTACGTTCCTATACAGCTTGGTTAAAATACTAATGGTTTGAGAATTACAACCACCGAACAGGTGGTCGGACGACCTGATAAGTCGTAGGAAGGCGCATGATGCAGACTGCTTCCAACTGGTCGTATTGGAAATCCTTGGGGAGGCCTATGTCCAGCAGTGGACTTCCTGTAGCTGAGATGTTGATGATGATGAAATTCAAATTATTTAATAGTATGGAAATAGATGTCAACAGTGGTTTTTGATAAATAGTCTGTTGAAAACCTTAGTTTCTTAAGTATTTAAGTTCTCAGTTAAAAATCCATCTCAATTGGTAAGTCAAGAAGCTAGTCCCGCTCTCGTTAACACCCCGCCCCAAGCCCTCCGGCGTCCCTGTTATCACTCGTACTACATACGAGTACATGGCGAGCTCCGTGGCGCAGCGGTCAACAAGCCTGCCTACGACATGGATGATCCCGGGTTCGATTCCCGGTCAAGTCAAGATGGAAAATGATCTTTTTCAGATTTACCTGGGTCTTGGATGTTTATCTTTATAATTATCTTTTATAAAATGGAGTATTATTGAGTTAGTGTCCCATAACATAAGTCCCGAACTTACTGACTTAATCTGTGTAATTGGTCCGTATATATTTATTTAATGTATTCCTTTGAATAAGGCAGAGTAAAATAGGACCACTACAAGTCTTCCCGTGGTTGTTATAGAAGGTAACTTAAAAGACCTCTCCATCCCATCTGCCTAGGGTCTAAAGCGTAGACCAGATCCTATGACTACTCTGGCTTATATATGGCTCTGGTAGTACTGCAGTGGGAAGGAAAAAGATCTGATGATGATGATCATGACTTCTCAATAGCGCTTATGGTAGTAAACAGACTCATAATATTAAAATAACAAAGTTTTTTTTAGTTTTATTTCACATATATGTCACAATGTCAGTCATCCTTTAACCCACCTTGGTTTTTCTTTCTTTTTCCAATTAAGAGGAGTTTTACTTTCTTCCTGACTCTTTGATTCAGTTTTAGTTACATCATCGTGTACAGTTGTTTCATCTTCATTTGAGTTCCATGGTCTATAAAAATAATGCTTTTCTCTAGGTCTCAAAGCTGATGGAGTAGCTTGCACTGAAAAATTGGCAAATTTAGGTCCTGGTTTGAACATTTTCTGGCACATGTTCTTTTCTGGCATCGATTCCTTTCTTGCTATGAAATTATACATCCTTCTCAATTTTAATAGATCGTAATAAGAAAAACCTTTGCCTCGTCCCTGAATATCTGGCATTCCAGCCTAAAATAACAGAAAATATATATAAAAATGATTGTCCGTAATAATGTGATAAACGTATTTTATACTAGCTGTTACCCGCAGCTTCGCCCGCGTAATATATAGCCTATGCCCTTCTCGGTACCCTAACCTATGTGCATACAAAATTTCATGATGATCGGTTCAGTAGATACGGCGTGAAAGCGTAACAAACAAACAAACAAATATACAAACAAACTCACTTTCGCGTTTATAATATTAGTTAGGATTAGGATAGTTAGGATTAGGATGTATGTTAATAAAATATATAATTAGGCTGTAACACTATAGTTATTTTTTCTCACATTCCAAATTTTCCATGTTCAGCACCTACCACGGGATTACAGGTAGATAAAACCTTTGTTTATAATTCAAAAGTTCAAATTCAAAAGTGCTTTATTTTTCTCTCCAATCTATATCTATACCCACAAATACAAATTTTGGTACAAATTGTATACTTATGATAAGATTGTGAGAGACTGGTGTCTGAACTAAGCAGAGCCTGTATCTCAGTACACCAGCCTCTCCCCTCACGAATAAGAAATCCGACTTTATTTAAAACAAAAGGTATGGTTACAATACACGGGGCATGTGCAGAAAAAAAGAAGACAAAAATAAGACTAAAAATAAGTATCTCATCTAATTGAGTTCGTACTTACAACCTATAAACTAGTTTTGTATTATTAAAAAGTGTTGCTTGCTAAGTAGAAACAGAATTATTAAGCTAGTTCGTTCGGAATCATGTAATTAAATTATGCATAAATTAATTAGTGATGAATGTGTGTGTTTTGTGTGTGTGTGTGTGTTGTGTGTGTGTGTGTGTGTGTGTGTGTGTGTGTGTGTGTGTGTGTGTGTGTGTGTGTGTGTGTGTGTGTGTGCATGTGTGTGTATGATAGGTGTCTGTTTGTGTATTTGTGTGTGTGTGGGGGGAGGTGTTATTTAAGCTCATATTATTCTAAATAGAAAGCGAGTAAGCGAATAATTCTTATGATAGTTATCTAAACTAAGGGAAGGATTAAACTTTCAGTGTCAGAATAGTTAAGAGATTGTAAGAATTCGGTGACCTTCTTTTTGCAAATAAATTTAGATAAGAGGGAGAGTCCTAAAGAACGATTGAGTTTATTGTATAGGAAAGGGCCTTGGAAACAAAAAAAGCGATGAGTGAAAACTGTATTTAAAGGTGGCAGGACAAAAGGAGGAGGACGGCGAGATGACCGTGAAGAGATAGGGGTAGGTAATTTTTCATTGTGCTGCTTGAGGACGGAGGTAAGAATATAAAGTTGCCGTACTGTAAGCACATTACATTCTGCATATAGGGTAGAAGTGGGAAAGAAAATGGGTTTGAATAGACAGACCTTCAGAAGGGCTCTTTGTGCACGTTCTAATACAAGAAGGTGGGTCTTTGCAGCCCCACCCCAGACCATTATACCATATAGAATGATTGATTGACATAATGCTACATAGACCATTCTAATCACATTTGGATCGGCAACATGGCGGAGTTTCTTGAAGACGTAGATGAGCTTACGGACCCTACCGCTTGTTATTTTAAGGTGAGTATGGAAGGAAAGTCTGTCATATTTAATTTTAATTTTTTATTCAATAATTTAAGGAAGGACAGCTACAGGGTACAGGATTGGCAGTGGTATGTGAATGGGCGGTTATAATAAAACGACTCAGATCTTCAGAAGGGGTATATATAGAAAAGGTAAGATAGGTAGTCTTTTTGACATTGAGTGTTAGCAGGTTACAGCGCAACCAGTGAGACACTGTATCGAAACCAATCTGGGCATAGTTAAAAGCTTCATTCCAGGACTTAGCCGAAAATAACAGAGCCGTGTCATCTGCATAAGAGACTACTTTGCAGTTAGGGATCTCAAGAGAGCAGAGGTCATTAATATACACCAGGAATAGGGTGGGGCCAAGAATACTACCTTGTGGAACCCCATATTCAACTGGAAGAAATGAACTGACATGCCCGTCGATGACCACACACTGACTGCGATCACTTAAGTAGCTCTTAAACAGAGACAGTTGAGTACCCCGTATACCCATAGCCTCCAATCTCTGCAAAAGGATTTCGACCGAGACCGTGTCAAACGCCTTCGCGAGGTCCAAGAAGACACCGACGCATTTTTTGCGACTGACATTGTGACATATAAATAATAAATAAATAAATATATACGGACAAATCACACAGATTGAGCTAACCCCAAAGTAAGTTCGAGACTTGTGTTATGGGATACTACGAGTAACTCAACGATACTATATTTTATATTGGATACTTTTATAGATAAACTCCAAGACCCAGGTCAATCTGAAAAAGATCATTTTCCATCTTGATTTTTTTTAAATTGTTTAATTTTATAAAATAAATTATTATCAAAATATTATACAAAATATAAAACAAATAAATTATTAAAATATTATACATACCGTCATCGATAAAATTTCATATAAAATAAGCTCAAAATGTCGTGTGTAGATAATATATTTCTACACACAATATTTAATCAAAAACTTATAATATAATTTTAAGCTTACATACGAGTATATGGCTTAAGGTTTATAATATTATTTCTAAATATGTTTGCTTTATTTATTTTTATTCAGTGCATTAGATTTTTGAATTTTTGCAGGTGATCGTAGATGTAGATAAGGAAAATACAAACCAGGGGATGTATAGTGGCCATTCCATTTTTGGAGTATTTGTGAAAGTCGAAGTGGCCTGCGCTAGTGAAGTCATATTTTCCCAAATCATGAAATAGCCACTGGGAAAATTTGACCATTTCAAAAAGATGTTTCTTATCTGAAACAGTGTCATAAATACACGGTGAATGCTTGATCGTTAAAAATACAGGTCGCGCAACAGATGTTAGAGTAGTCGATTGGATATAGCTGCGAGCTGCGCAGTACGCGCCCCGTCTTCCCGCGCACGCCCCGCTTAGTCTAATATTGTGTACAGCGCATCGACTCGTGCGATGTTCTAAGGCGCAATAATGTTTGGCGCGACCTGCACTTGCATATTAAATATAAGTGAACTGCTTTTACTAAGAGAATACATCTAAAATCGTTACAAAACACTGAAAATCTGCGTCATAGCTCTCCACCATGTCATTTTGGCTGAGTAAAATTATTTTGTAAATCTCAATATGATTTAAATGTTTATTTATAAATATACGTACCTAGTAATAAAGTTATGCAAAATAAGCATATTGTAAATTCTTCTTTTTGTAGTAGGTACTTTTTGTAAAATAAATTGAAATTGAAATTTTATTTTTACCTACCGAACCCAGGTGCGGTCCCAATTTAATATGGCATATCTTTTATATATGAAGTGGGTTCACTCTTGACGATCATCTAGCCATCATCATCATTTCGTGTAGGTGACACGGTCAGTCGACCATGCACACCCTGGTGTCAGAGTTCTTCGGAATCGCCTCTCGGCCTCTGACGTGGTTCCTTTAACGACTACCAGATGGCAGCCGGGACCAACGGCTTAACGTGCCTTTCGAAGCACGGAATCATCTTTCTTATCAGACGACAATCAGGTGATTCATGCCTGCAATGTCCTAACCAAACTGGAAACAACTTAACAAAGTGTACTTCCCGTGGGAATTGAACCCACGACCCCCGGGTCAACAAGGCAAACGCCTTAGCCACTGGACCGCAGAGGCTGTCTATCTAGCCTACAGGTAAAAATATGGCCTGGCTTACTGATGGAGCTCGCTTACCCAGAAGAAACCCTTATTTTTAAAAAGATTTATAGTTTACCAGCTGTTACCCGCGGCTTCGCCCACGTGATATATAGCCATTCTCAGTACCCTAAGCTATGTGTGTGCAAAATTTCATGATGATCGGTTCAGTAGGTTGGGCGTGAAAGCGTAACAAAGTTAGGATTAGGATTAAGATTAGGATAGGATTAGGATATGCGTTCGGAAATACAGATGCAAGCAAGGCACTCCAATACCTAGCTGTGCGCAAAAAGATGAGAAGAAGCGCTAGGTACGGAAACTAGGGATTTCATCAAGCTAAACGGATGGTATACAGCAGTACGCCTAAACGTCAGATAGAAAAAAGGAGAAAGTGGTAAGTATGAGCTCGTGCAGCTTTTGAGCACACAGGCTGTTCCTCCATCACTCTCTTCCTGCACCGTATCTCGAGCTCCTCCATGCTTCGGAAAGGACGCAACCGTTGGTCCTGACTGTTATCATTGCTCACTGTTGCTCATTAGCTGTTTGTTTATTTTCGTGTATTGACCAACACTGTCAGATTGTTCAAACTCCTTAAACATATCTGACATAGCTAAACAACTCCGATCATTATGACAGCCAGGACCCAGCATGGAGGAGTTTTTTTTATTTAAATAAAATTATTTTAATACGGTTTTTATCGCGTTTATTACATTATTTATACACCTAACGTTTCGAGCACTTTACAGTGTTCGTGGTCGCAGGTAGACTAAGTTGACATTTGTCTAGTATTTTATAAGAACTGCAAAATCTACCGCCTAAAATATTCATTGATAACGTTCCGGATGTACGCAGTATTGGCTCACGGTGTCTGAAGGTCTTGTAGTCTTCTGCTTAGCTTGAGATTTGATTAAATTGATGACTGGATCCCAAGCTGGTGGTAACTGCCAACCATCCTCTCTATTGAAATTAGGATGTTTTTTAATTTCAATAGCCTCAAAAAGCATTCTTGGAATGTATCTGTTTTCTTTTGCAAGGACTTGAGGATTATCAAAACGCATATAATGGTTGGGTTTGTCTAGGGCATGTTCACAGACTGCAGACTTCGTTGAGCGCCTATGCTTCATGTCAGCAATATGTTATTTTATACGGGTACCGATGCTTCTCTTAAACCGTATTAAAATAATTTTATTTAAATTTGTAACAATCGCGAAAACATTAAGTTTTTTTTATATTAAATGGGTTTGCTCTTGACCATCACCTAGCCCAAAGGCAAAGATATGGCCTAAGATGCAGCGAGCTTACCCAGAAGAAGCATATTCACTCTATTTTTAAAAAGACTGAGGTTATATGCACTTGGAAATACGGACGCAGGCAATGCGTTCCAATCCCTAGCTGTGCGCATAATAAATGATGAGGAGAAGTGATAACAAATGATGAGCTTGAGATAGTTTTAGGCCAGTTGCGGTCACCCACCAAAGTGGAGACTGCGCTGAAGGTTGAATAACATGCGAAAGTGCAAATGATGCTCACGCCCACTTGTCCATCAGGCTCCTCACAGCTGTTACAAAACAATCAACGTTAAACCTTGTCAGATGCCTTAAGGCGGCTTAATAATTCTGATGATAATTTAGGACACTGACATACACAAGAAGGGAAGATTTACAATAATATGGCTGTACCATCTAGTATATTTTGTTCCATAATTTGTATATAATAGTCACGATTAGGGTCGTTGTTTTGAGGCGGTATACCAGCAACAGCCAATACAAATTCAAATAAATCTCCATTTGACAAGCTTTCGTATCCCAACACCACTGCCTGTGTAAGAAAAATAAGTTTATATTACTTTGATTTTAACTAGGAGTCAACAAGTATAATACATGCCCGGGCGCAATTGGGGACAAGTGCTTCCGGGCATGTATTATACTTGTAAGCGTTCCTGATGAATCACTTTATATTTTGGTGAAAACCACATGAAATTCCGCGTAGTAGTTATTCATTTTATTGCGAATAGACAGACAGATGCAGCGAAGGACTTTGTTTTATAACATGTAGTGATGTTGTAGTCACACTGAGACAAATCATAAGTACACGGTAAAGGGCTTCCTGAAACAAATCAAATCAGCCCCAAAATAATCCCTTTTATGATGAAACGAGGATTAACTGTAGTATTTGGTTAATCCAATTCGTCCAAAACAAATTGACAATGACAGAGAGGAAACGTCAAGGCGATAAGTGCTGACTTGGAGTGTGTTGTGGAAAATCAAGGGTATAATATGAAATTGGTGTAGTTTGTTGTTATAAATACCTATTCGCGCCCATAAACAATTTGTGAAAAAGTTAAAGTATGGTTTCCGGCAGAGGAGAATAGGACCTTCCCATGGAAGTCGTGGAAGGCGATTTAGCTAACACAAGCTGGCTAAAGCACAAACAAAGCTTACGAACATCAAAATGATCTATCCAACACGTCTGGCCAGAGTGTAGACCAAATCCTCAATACTCAATACTCAATACTCAATCATTTATTGCTTCCTTAATGTATACATAACATACAGATCTTCATTTAAGTTAAAGTAGACATTAAGGACCCTGACGGGCGCTGCAATGGGAGAGGTGCTTTAGAGTTTCGAAAATGATATTATAAAAGTTAATTCAATTGTTTTACATTCTGTATGATTTTATTAAAACTTAAACTTTATTGATAAATTATGATAACTATATTTTATATTTAATTGCACATGATATTGTCATTTATTATTATTTATTTGTTTAACATTAATCATTATTATTGTTTTATTTTTTAAATAGGTATATTATTTTTTATATATATCCTCTGTCTGTCCTGGCTAATATATATGGCTTTAGTAGTACAGAGGGGGTCGTACTTCTGCAGTGGAGACTAAAAAAGACCTGATGGATGAATGGATAAAATAGACGCTGTTATATAGACTCGTATGGATTTTTCACCAGAAGCTTCCACGAAACAATCAAAGAATACAAGAAATACGCCATCTTTGATTGCTACTTCTTAAAACTTTACCGTACAACACCGATACGTAGTATCTCAATTAACTGGACATGGCAGAATCACTAAAACCTCGGTGGAAGCCATAGTATAATACTGAAGAAGAAGTGCCGACTTATTTTAGACGAATAGGTTTAAACCAGGTACTAAAGATAGTTCTCGTTTTAAAATAAAATCAATTTAAAAGGATTATTTATTTGTATATTCTCTTTAAAAATAAACAATGATAATAAAAAAGAAGGATAAAAGATACTATATTTTTTAAGAGATACTTATTTTAATAGACATTCAAGACCCAGGTAATAGGTAGAAAACGAGTGATGGGTTGCTAGCCGCAATATTTGTTAAAGATGACAACAAAGAACTCCACAATTGTCTGGGAGAAAAGAGAAAACGTATAATGTACCACCTGCTTCTATTCCCGCGCAAATCGTAAAAGCCTATCGAGGGATTGGGCGTCCGGAATCATGTCAATAAGCGATGCGGCTATAGAAACCCCTCACTATTTTGATTCCGTTCTCGCTAACAAGCTCGCCAACATGCTAAAAGTGGCCTTAAGGTTTTAGACTTAGGCTCCGTCTACCCCTCAAGGGAGAAAGACGTGATGGTATGTATGTATGACAACAAAGAAAAATAAGACCTGGACTCCTTTTGTGGTGAAATCATCCGTCGTATGACCATCAGTCCTTAGTAAGCCTTGCCTGTTGACGAATAACACCCATCTCGTGCCATCGTCTGGAGGCGGTTTATAAAGCTCCACAAATTGCAATCCACTTAAACGGTTGACATTTTCCAGGAAAAGTCTTAGCTTGTCACGAAAAGCTTTGCCTGAAATGATAAAGTTTAGAAATAAAACCAGACTAGAAGTATTTTAAAAAATAATATAAATATATTATACGGACAAATCACACAGAATGAGCTAGCCCCAAAGTAAGTTCGAGACTTGTGTCATGGGATACTAACTCAACGATACTATGTTTTACTACAAATAGATATACAGGGTGGCCCATTGATAGACGTCCAAAGAAAAAAAATTTGGTGCCTTACCCTAAGTGGTAGGGGTAATTTTTCGTAGTTTAGGAACTCCTAAACTACGAAAAAAGTCGGGTCGCTGAGCCAGCGAAGTAAGTAACTACTTACTTACTTACTTCGCTGGCTCAGCAACCCGAAGTGGATCTTGGCCTTCGAAATTAAAGTGCGCCATTCCCTATTCAGTGCCAAATCTGACCAGTCGGACACTTCCAGCTCTTTCAGGTCTTTGGCGACTTCATCCTGCCAGCGAGTTGTTAGGAGTTAAATTTTTTTATTTTTATTATTTTAAAATTTTTACGTAAAGTTGCTTTTCATTCTTTATTTTTTTCTGTTTTTAATTTCTTTTTATAGTGATAATTTATTATAACAAATACGATTGCCTAGAACACATAAAATATACCTAGGTTTTACGGAAATTTCCCAAAATTTCATCTAAAGTTCATAATTACCTACTGTTCTTATTAATTAGGAGAAAATGATTAGTACTTAAAAATAAAATAAAAAGAGGTTTAAGTATTTTCAAGAACTTCTAAAGATCTTCAGCAGTAAAATTCTTCCACAAAAATTGGTCCTTAAAAGGGGTTTATTTAGTGTAATTAAATTTGAAAGCAATAAAGATATTTTAATATTGGGAAAGTTATTTTATTTTTTCAAGCAACAGCTGTCATTGTGGCAATTATCTATCATTATAAAAAAAAATTTAATTTAAGTCTGCAAAATTTAAAATTAAAAGCCGACATCAGTTAAAAATTTCAACAAAAAAACAAAAACAAAATAAATTATTCCTTTGGACGTCTATAAACAGGCCACCCTATAGATAAACATCCGAGACCCAGAGAGCAAGTTATATTGTTTACTTTAGGAGATGCAACAAACCCCTCTTTATTGATCTCGGTGTAGTGTCGTTAAAATAAGTTATACAACACGAAGAAGTAATTGTTAGCCGTGTGGTTCCCGGCAGAGTAGAATAGAATCACTCCAAGTCCTCCCGTGGATGTCATAGAAGGCGACTTTGGAAACACGAGCTAAACCAAGCTTATAAACATAAAAGAGTCCTCTCCAACTCGTCTGGCCAGTGTGGAGAGTGTAGGTCGATCTTGTAGTACACAGAGAGTCGCCTCCTGCAGTGGAGAATAAAAAAGATCTGATGAAATACAAGCTAAACAAGTCAGAGTGAAAACCAAACACTCTGACTTCTATGGCTCTATTAGTACAACTGCCTCCGTGGTCCAGTGGTTAAGGCGTTCGCCTTGTTGACCCGGGGATCGTGAGTTCAATTCCTACGGGAAGCATACTTTGTTAAGTTGTTTCCAGTTTGGTTAGGACATTGTAGGCATGAATCACCTGATTGTCTGATAAGAAAGATGATTCCGTGCTTCGGAAGGCACGTTAAGCCGGTGGTCCCGGCTGCCATCTGGTAGTCGGTAAAGGAACCACGTCAGAGGCCGAGAGGCGGTTCCGAAGAACTCTGACACCAGGGTGTGCATGGTCGACTGACCGTGTCACCTACACGAAATGATGATGATTAGTACAGAGAGTGGTCATGCTCCTGCAATGCAGATTAAAAAAGACCTGATGATGATGTTTTTTTGGGGGCAAGTGCTGCTCCCTTTTTTTAATTCGAGAAGAAGATGAAAAAGTATTACCATAGGATACAGTGTCAATATAGTATGGAACAATTCCTCGCGGCCATATTTTCAATTTTCTCATTTCTTTATCATCGAAATCGTAGCCGGGTTCGGTATCCTCTGGAATGTTCTTAATGCTTATGTTAAATATTACTAAAATAAAAATGTACACCACGCATTAAATTAATCGCATAATACGCTAAGAATAATCAGAATAGGCCCCTAAGAAACGTGGCAGTGGTGCAAATAATACTTAGAGTGATAGAAGGATGTTTTGACACATGGCTATAATTGAAGCTAAACGCAGGCATTGCCGTCATCTTGCAAGGCGTCACTTTCGGAACACAGGTTCGAATTCATCGAATTCATCATTTGGTCCAATTGATGTTTGTTGCTGATATTTATTGCTTTTAATTCTATTTATAATAAATAATAAATAAATAAATAAATATATAGGGACATATCACACAAATTGAGCTAGCCCCACAGTAAGTTGTGAACTTGTGTCGTGGGATACTAACTCAACGATACTATATTTTATAACATATACTAATATAGATAAACATCCAAGACCCAGGCCAATTTGAAAAAGATCGTTTTCCATCTTGACCTGGCCGGGGATCGAACCCGGGACCTCCGTGTCGCAGGCAGGCGTGTTGACCGCTGCGCCACGGAGCTCGACTTTATAAAACTAACAATATGTTGTCAGCTGAGTCCTAATTACACAGAGCACCCCATTTCACTGTCATCCATGTGCCAAATAATCCTTGTTGCACAGGCACACACAGAACCATAACTAGTTCTGTGCACAGGCATGTACATGTGTCGTGACACAAGCTCACGCAAACATCGAAATAAATTAAGCTTGAATATTTCTTTTTTTTTCTGCTGTTCCTAATTCAAACTCTTTCAAATGTGAAATTAGTACCTACATACTGTATACAACTATCGTTAAATGTTTACGTCACTTAATATGACATTCATATTATCTCTTGTTCAATGATTATCGACACAAAATGAAACCAATATCAGTTATATTTGTACAGCATAAATAAATAAATATTAAATAAATATATCATCTTACATACTCCTTAATTCTTTATATTTTATACTTCTCGTAACGTTCATGAAAAAAAATAATGGTGATAGATTTGGCAATAAAAGCGTAAAGGTATTGTTTATACATCACTTTCGAATTAATAATGCTAATTAATAATACTGGACCTGAAAAGCATTAGGTCGGATGTGCAGATCCGCCGAAAATGACTTTTTAACATCACTATACTAAACTTTTCTTTCTCTTTCTAGCAAACCAACTCTTGTATTTCTATCTCTCTTCATTCTCAAGATAAATTCGTGCATAAAGTCAGATCTGACAACTTTCTCAATCATGTAAGAGGCATATAGCCTTATTTCTAATAAAACCTTTATTCCGTGAATTATCAAAAACTTCGGTTTCGGTATCTAAAGATGCATCCTTATGCATTTGAAGAATTCTCCTCATTTCAGAATTTCATGTTGGGTGTATAAACAGATACGCCCTTATGCCACTAAGGACTTCATGTATGGGACATCACATACACCATTATGCTTGTAATAAAGTGCTATTTTTGGCAGTGTATAAAGTCCCATGTTATCATAATACATTCTTGCTCTAATAATATAAACTTTATGTTCAGAATAACGTACCTATCAAATGATAAACCATTATGCCTCAAAATTTTTATAAAAATATCTATATGGCATGGGTCGGTTTTGAAGATAGTTCGGATATTTCCGGATTAGATCGTCGTTCGCGCGTATGTCACGTGGGCATATCTGGGAGCGGGGGACGTCAGCATGATTTGTTTCGCTCTCTCACTATTGCAATTAGGCGCGTCAAAGTGAGATAGGACTGGTGCGTTATAGTGAGACTCGCTAGCGCGGCGGCAGGTCAAAACAAACTTAACTTTTTTCGTTCATTTTGCACGGGTCACGTTGAACTTGAGAAATTTATTTCCTATTGTGTCATATTAATTCTAGAAATGGGTGGGCTTTAGAATGGATAACCACGAACTTAGATATTCTGCGGATTGGAATTGACAGAACTCACGTTCCCCTTTATTAAGAAAGCATTAGCGGAGTTGCGCTGTTTTTAAATTATAAGCCTTTACTTTCATAGGTACTTTGGCCATACAAAATGACCAAAACAAAAACAAGTTGGTCACAGAAAGTAGGTCAAGTTCGTTAGGTTTCCTTGTGGCCAAAACAAAGCGAGCGAAGCGAGCGAGCGTCCCCAGCTTAGGGCCAATTCTTAAAAATTACAAATACCTGCTAGCTCTTCTAAAGCTCACCCGTGGAAATTACTCATTAAATATGGAGGATAGTTACCCGGTAAGTACTTTAGTCATATAATAGTTGTGTTAATCAATTAACAAGTTTTTATAAAAGTTTCATCGCTTATTGAAATGGTTTCCTTAGCTTTCGCCCATTCCCTCGTCTGGCTTATACAGTTTGCGGTGGATGAGAAGCAGCTGGTATATTTTACGTTATTCTTTTATCTCAGATCAGCATAGAAGAAATATTTTGATATATTTCTAGAAAATCTAAGTCATAAGGGAAGGACACAATGTGGTTCCAATGTTTTGATTTCAAACACTGAAAAAAAAAGAAGTTAAAATTTAAAAAAGTGAATTAAAAAAGTTAAATTTCTCTGCTTTTATTACTTATGTACCTACCTACACTAGCTATTTTCTGCGACTGAATTTGCATGGATTTCAGTTTGGGATTCAACATTTTGCGAATTCAACTTTTTTTAAATTCAACGTTTTGCAAATTCAACTTTTCAGGCCTGAAGGGATTTATCTTACCCCCTGACTCCGACGCATCTCAGCTTGGGGATTATTTGGCATCTACCTACAGAAATAAACTATGATCTATCTCTGTATGTACCAAATATCGTCAAAATCAATTTAGAGGTTTAGGCGTGACAATGTATTAGAATGAGTAAGTGTCGCATTTTATTTTATAATCTGAATAGGGATAAGGATTGTTATTCTGATTTTGTTTCCTAATTAAGTACTCTTCATATATTTACACAAGTTTCTAATTTTACATTTATTTTATATGAAAAATATTTATATTTTCTAGCTGGGTGTAAAGACTTTTCTAATATCTACAAGTAATAAGATTATTTTTGACACTATTTGAATATCTACAGATATTTCACAAATTAATGACTACGATAGCGACGGTTCTGTGAATTATGAACGCAATGATGATGACTATGATAGCTGAAGCTGCTGATTCATGATGTCATGTTTTTGATCATTTCTAATGTTTTCTTTTGCTATAATGATTTCTTATTTTTCGCAATTGTTACCTATACATTTGAAATTAAATAACTTAATAGGTACGGTCTTTACCTATACGTTTCAAGTTTCAAATTCATGTTCACTAAGAGTAAGATAAAATTGGTATTTTGAGTATAAAGAACTTTAACATGAATTATAATAAATTCAAAACGTCTAAAATAACGGTATAAACGCGATTAAAACCTTATTAAGTTATTTCGTTTAATTTTTTCCTTTAATTGTCTTCAGATCCGCCTTTATGTCTGAAATAATGTATTAATTACTAACGATGCATGCTAACATGCTTAGTTATATTTCAAGATAAATTTCCAGTTTTGTTACAATAATTGGTGGCAAAAAGTCGGATTTCAACATGATGCAAGCACTATGAATCTAAAAGTTTATTATTACAAGCATAAAGTCGGACATGAACAATAAAATAAAAAATAATTAATTATAAATTGATTTTAACGTATTTTTTAATTTTATTATTCAAAACGGGTAGTTAAAACTATTTTCTTTTAGATACTGTAAAAATTTTTGGAAAAATACTTATAGTTAATAAAATATTGGCAAAAATGTTATTAAATTTTATTTATGCTCTCCTGAAAACTTGAGAATTTCTAGATACGACCTTATGCCTTTCATGTCCAGTACTAGTTAGATAAAGTATGATTTAAATAAATACAGCATTGTTTCCAAATCAAACTTACCTGTATCAATAGAAGCATCTTCTTCGTGAAATATGTCGAAATCTAAAAATAATTATTAGCACTATAAAAATGGCAAAATATGATTCAAACAGTAGCTTTCACCGGAGGCTTCGCTCGTGTGGAAAAGACTTTTTCAGTAGATTTATGTACTCATGTTCTGTATGTCACCTTGACAGACTTCATGCAACATTATATGACAATTAATTGGGAGGGAGTTTGTGGTAGGAAGTCAAGGGGTACAGTTGAAGTTTGCCTTAGACAATTTTGCAAATTGATTTAAGTGGTCTTTATAATATGAAATTAGTGTATAGTTTGGTGTTATATAAAAATGCTCGTGCTCGAGAACAATTTGTGAAATGTTAAAGTAGACTGTTAAATGGACTCGTATAGATTTGTCCTAAGAAGCTCCCACGAGGCTACCAAAGAACATACGTCATCTTTGATGCTACATACCGACATACCGTACAACACCGATACTTTGTATCTCATTATTCTGGACATTGGCAGAATCACTGAAGCTCAGTGGAAGCCATAATTTAAAAGACGAAAGAAAAAAAGACAATTAATTAGCTACCTACATAACAAATTAACTCATCTGTATCCCTTACGGGGTAGACAGAGCCTCAGGCCAAGACTTAAAGGAGTCTATTTTATAGGTATTTTGAATGCATTTACAATGCTATTTTGATATACCCTTTAATAAATTAAGAAATAAGATATGGAAAGAAATTCGCGGTTCCTGCCCTGCGTGGAATCTTTTCCCCTTATTTTGTAATTTAATAAAGAGTATACTTAGAGGACTCGTTTCGCGAAACGAGTCCTTTGGGTCTTCTGTATGTAGCTACTAAATTGTCATATGATGTTGTCAATTATTGGGACCTATCTAAAGGTGAAAACGGAATCAAATAGTGATGGATTTCTAACTGCATCGCCTTTATACATGGTAGACTTTTTTATCATATTAGTACCTACCTACATACTAAGAATTTAAAAAAAAATTAAATAACTTCATCTATATTATTCTCACTCTATAGTCGAGTAAGTCAAATTATAATGTAATTTTGTGCTACTCACTCCAAAAAGCTGCAATTCCTGTAAAAAATATATGCAATTTTTGATGTCTAGTATATACTTAGGTATATATACAGTAGTATAGATAACCGGGTTAGTTGGGGTTTATCTAGCAATAACTTGTGCAACTACGGCGTTGTCTAGGCGATGATCTAATAAATTGCCCCAGCTGTCATACTTCCTGCAGTGTAAAGGACGCAAAATTCTAGCCTAACTTATAACATTTATATATAGCCATTTTTTACTCAAAATGAAGAAAAAATAATCAATAACTCACCATAAATATGAATTGTTAACAAGACGGCTTGCAAACACGCGTTTGTTATTACTTCCATCATGTTACAACACGTACTTTGAAGGTTTTAAACCAGTTTTGCTATCAACATATAAATCAGAAGCGAACAGCGATAACGTAGATTGTACGACGAAAATTAGATTTCAACCGACTTCTGAAACGAAGAGGTTACTAAATTTGAACGCATTTCACGCAGTACGGATAATCACTAGCTCAGAATCCCACTACGTGCTACTGCCATATAGAGGTGTCGGGTCCTACTCACCCAGCTCTAGTTTAGAGTAGGCCCAACATGAAATAATATAGGTGTGGGTGTCTTAGGTGCTCAGCGGAGAGAGAGAACTCAGGGCGAACACAACACAGGTTTTAGGATATATTTTGATATTATGTTATGCTTCACTCACACATAGTTTTACACTGTTACTAGTTTTCAAATACCATTAATAAAAAACCGGCTAAGTGCGTGTCGGGCCACGCGCAGTGTAGGGTTCCGTAGTTGCGAATGACAACTTTGAGTTCACACTGTTTACACTCGCACCTCACAGTTTAACGACCTAAAACATCTAACAATGAAAATTGTATGAAATTTTACATTTTCCAGTACATTGCCTATAACTTTTTAGTTTGTACTTAGTAC
Source organism: Rhodophaea formosa (assembly GCA_963082605.1). Taxonomy (NCBI): domain Eukaryota; kingdom Metazoa; phylum Arthropoda; class Insecta; order Lepidoptera; family Pyralidae; genus Rhodophaea; species Rhodophaea formosa. The sequence continues at coordinate 18,657,242 of OY720205.1, forward strand.
TCAGCTCTGATAGTTTTCCTTTCAACTTCAGTATATATGTTACGGTAAGAGTGATTAATTGAAAATTATTAATAATTGTCTATCATTATTAATAATTACCGAAAGTCGAGGTAAAAGTGAGAAATTAATCACATTTGTCGGTGATTATTAATAATGTAACCTTAATACCGATAAATGTAATATTTTTTTTAAAACAAACGTAAGCACTCTGGCTAATATGGCTCTGGTAGTACAGAGAGTAGTACTCCAGCAGAGGAGACTTAAAAAGACCGGGAGCTCAATTTTTAAACCGGTAGAATCGATCCGCCAATCTTTGTGACGTCAGCAATCATTTCGTATTCACTCGTTCTTGGCTCTGTGGGTGGTGCCAAAATGGAACCCAATGGTACCGATGGGACCTAATGGGATCCAATCGGACCCATGGAACCCAATGAGATACATGGAACCCAGTGGGTTCCAATGTGATTCTATGGTTCCCAATGGGACCCATCGAACCCATGACACTCAACGGGACCCAAGAGACCCATGGAACCCAATGGGACCCATGAGACCCAATGGGACCCATGGAAACCAATGGGATCTTTGGAAGCTAATGGGACCCTTAAGGACCAATAGGACCCTGGGGTAAATGGTACCGTTTAGACCCACTGTGACCCTCGGGTACTGCCGGAACCCTTTGGCTGATGACCCATTGATTGATGAAATCCATAGGGCAGGTAGGGTTCTACCTGGAAGTAATGTCACCACGCGTAAGCTTAATAACGAGTGGCGGATCGATACTATGCAAAACGCTGGATGACGGTTTTTCTTTTTTAGGGAACAGTGCAAGTTTCTTCAGAATCGGTTCAGTAATTTTATAAAATAGAGATGTAAGTATGTTTCAGCTATTAGAAAAAATTGCAGTCGGTTTAATTATTTAAAATTACAACTTGTTGAATAAAAACGCGATTGATATAATATCTCAATTTTTTTAAACAAGTACAAGTGGGTCCTTGTTTTAAAACAAGTTTTAACATTAACTGAACACAAACAAGTGTATATTTGTGTGATCTGAGACAAGATCAATTATAAGACTGTGTGTGATATTATAAAAAAATCCCTGCTGGACAACAAAACTTGGGGTCTTATTTAATTTTATTACTTTTACCAATGTTTGTAGTTAATTATTAATAATAACTACAAAAAGTAATTAATTGCAATGAATTATTCACATTTCACAAAACACTAGGTTATTATTAATAATGTACGAAAATTATTAATAATTTTTAATTAATCAAATTTACCGTAACATATATACTATTGCTGTAATTTTTTTCACGTATCCAATTTTAACCGTTTAGCAGATAGAGATCTCCTGATTGGCTGATAAAAAAGATGATACCGTGCTTGGGAAGGCACGTTAAGCCGTTAATTAAAGTCGTTAAAGGAACCAAGTCAGAAAGGTTTCGAAGAACTCTGACACCAGGGTGAGCATAGTCGACTGACCGTGTCACCTACACGAAATGATGGTGAGTATTAAGAAGTTAAAATTATGACGTACAAGTTTTATATACGAATATTATGATCCCTTAGAAACTACTAGACGCTCTGAAAAATCAAGCGCCTAAGGAAAATCGCTTTGAAGAAGAGTAACTGCAATAGCAGACGATAACATCTTACTCTGCTTTTAACTCCTATACGTATCAAACTGATGACGTCCCCAAATATACCCACCATCCTCCTTAACTTATCCCATTATCCGGGGTCGGCGCAGAATCTCTGGTCTTTCCCTATTTCTCATTTCTCGTCATACTCACGTCCACTCCTGGCGCCCTCATGTCCTGCTTTGCACATTCTATCACCTCTTTTTAATAATAAAAAAAAAATATATACGGACTAATCACACAGATTGAGCAAGCTCCAAAGTAAGTTCGAGACTTGTGTTATGTTATGGGATACTAACTCAACGATACTATATTTTATAACAAATACATATATAGATAAACATCCAAGACCCAGGTCAATCTGAAAAAGATCATTTTCCATCTTGACCTGACCGGGGATCGAACCCGGGACCATCCGTGTCGCAGACAGGCGTGTTGACCGCTGCGCCACGGAGCTCGTCGATTTTGGTCTGTTTCTTCCTTGGTTTCCACTTAATTCTATGCTCAGTGCTTTTCTTGTTATATGCTGATGTTCTGTCCTCTTTACATGATTAAAACGTTCCAAAATATTTAATATAAAATTTACCATGCTGATCTGAGAGGAAAGTCAGAGAATGTACCAGAAGTTTCTCTTTCCTAGGGGCGTCAACGAAGTCAAGAGAAGCAAGAATCAAAGAAGAAGATCATTTATCATATTCAGGCCTTTTTAGTCTCCACTGCAGCAGCACGACCCACTCTGACTACCAGAGCCAGTTATTTGGCCTTCAGTCAGAGGTTTGGCCTACTCTCTCCACGCTGGCTAAACGGGTTGAAGAGGTATCTTCGAAATTTAAAGCTTTGTTAGCTTATGTTCCTTAACTCGCCTTTTACGACATCCACGGGAAGATGGAGTGGTCCTATTCTACTCTGCCGAAACCACACGGCCACATGGCAAAGAAGATCATTCCTCGTACCTATGCAACTGTGTACTTTCATTTTGGCGCTTGACTTTTATGTCTTATGGACCTAGTTTTCACAAAGCTCATAAAGGATATGCTACCATTTTTCGTTTAAAATATTCAGATGCCAGCTGAAGTTTATCAAGTATTTACAATCGTTTTTATGCGAGATATATATTTAAATTGGTAAATTTAATCTTATAATGCGGAAAGAAGCTGTGGTTTACAGAGAGAGAGAAAGAGACAGAGGGAGAGAGAGGGAGGAACCTTCATTTTACAAAGTAACAAATAAATATTTTTATACTCCAAGGTGATTTTATTAATAACATTCTCTAACATTTACATGTTTACTGGTGCTCCACACTGCCGTTATAAAATGTTAACAAATTTTAGTAAACATTTTGTTAGCAAACATTTAATCACAATGTTCAAAAATGTTTTCATATTAGGTAATGTTAGTAAACATCTCCTTACGCAATTGTTAGCTAACAAATTGTAACAAATTAAAACAGTTGTTATCTTTTGTTTGTAAACATTTATCCAGGTGACAGCGACAGTGTCTCGGAAGGTCTCGGAACGCAAATCCGAGCTGTGAGCCGATGCCATGTTACCAAAGTTGCATGCGTGCATTTAAAACATCTAACAATTTCTAACAGAATGTAACAATTCCTAACATTTGCTAGTAATTGTGTTATAATGTTAGTTAACAATTTCTAACAACAGTGTGGGAGGACCATACGACTGAAAAATCTTTAGATACAACCAAATCCTTTTTAAGTGTAAAATTATCTAAAACCTGTATATAACCTCATTTTTATTTTTATTTTTTTTCATGAAAGATAATATTATTTAAATTATATGTTTAAATGTACTTTATTCTTTTTGGATTTCTTGTGCTTTCTTCTAATAGGTTTAGCTTTTGTCCTTTCGCGTGAAGATTCGCTAAAATATACATCAATATCTTCACTCTTTAGTACTTCAGTTCGTTCAGTGTATTTTGGTGCGTATTCCTCTTCATCTTGTACTGGACCATTACCTGGTATTCCTAAATACTGATTCGGTTTCGGCCGTGGAATTCCTTTCTTGTGTTTATTATTCACTTCATCTTTATTATCATTAATATTTGCTTTGAACATTTCATAGTTAACTTCATTATCTCCATTTTCCATGGTACTACTATCAGGATTTTCGACAATATATTTATGATGCTTTTCTCTTGGACTTTTGGATGTTGATGTTAAAGGGTTATGTCCAGGTCTATTTATTTGTTTCATATAATGATCGTCTTTTATTTTTGGATTGTCGGGATTCCCAAAATGCATCCCTTTCAGAAATTGTGTCGTTTTTAGGCCTGGAGGTGCTGTCGTCATGTACATGTAAGACAGTTTTGATGGATTCGCGACTTTTATAAATATCTTGTCGGATATATAATTGTAGGTCCTTCTCATCTTTAAAACATCGTAAAAAGTAAATCCTTGACCCATGGCTTCTGGGACGTCAAGCTGTAGGTGTTGGAACACAACGAAAATTATGTACAAATTAAAATAGACTACATATACTTCCAAAAAAACTAAAAATACTTTCAGAAAAACTGACTAAAATACACCAAAAATTACGTATATAAAGTAAAACATTTCAGTTTTTATTGAATTGCATGTTAGCATCCTCTAACTGCTCTGCCTAATATATGGGTCTGGTAGTACAGATAGAGTCGTGCTCCTATAGAGGAGACTAAAAAGACCTGATGATGATGCATGCAAGATGTCATCATTACTCATAGCATGTTTAACATGTAAATTTTTAACTTTGTTTAGCTTTTTTAACTTAATTATTCTGTAATTGATAATAGTTTTGTTACTATTAGAAGGTCAAGCTTAGATGCATATTAAATTACAAATGATGAGGTTTTCTCATGTTTTACGAGTGTTACCCATTTAAATAAAATTACTTATAATACGATTTTGTCACGATTATGACATTATCAAATATAAGAATATAAATCAAACCTTCGGTTTTATGGTTGCAAATCCGTTTTTGGTATATTCGTGATAGCGGAAGTGGCTTGCACTGCCATAGTCATATGCCAGGTCATGGTATAGCCACTCATCAGCTCTCAGAACATCAAATAAATATTGTTTGTCTGGAAATAAGTAGTTTACAATCATAAAACAATAAATAAAATAAATAGGATACTAAACTATATCGTACTTCATCTAGCTCAAAGACCTTGAGGAGCTGGGCTCGTCTACCCTCAGTATACATCAGTGTTAACTGAGGTAGACGAGACCAACTCTAATAAACAGACATATTTTATAAACAGTCGTGTCATGTGAAATGGGACGGCGTCTCACGGTACAGAGTTTTAGTGTAGATTAAAGCGCATCGGTGCTAATTAGCTCCATTTCGGAGGAGCCCGATGGACTAGTGGGCGTGAGCATTATAAGCGCTTCCGCATGTTAAGCAACCCTAGGCGCGGTCCCCACTTGGATGGGTGACCGCAAGTGGCATAAATATATCTCGAGCTCCTCCGTGCTTCGGAAAGCACGTTAAGCCGTTTGTCCCGGCTGTCATCATTGATGGCAGTCGCTAAGCTATGTCAGATGCCATTAGGCAGCTTGAAAAATCTGACACCAGTGTTGGCCACTTACACACACGAGAAACAAACAGCTCCATTTGAACGCTTCAACATTTGGTACGTGCGACTCGTCCACCTTAGTTTCTATAGAAGTCTTTCATCTGACTAGCTTTCAGTGCGGACTTTCCGCACCAGCAGGGCTATTTGCTAACTTTTGACAACTACGGTGTACATCATTTTCATGGTAACTTCAATATTCATTACGGCTCCGGTATGAATCACTATTTTTATTTTAGATATGAAAACCGTAATGGATGCTAAAGTGACAATCAAATCGTTGTACACCGAGTTAGCAAATCGGCCTGCAGCACCGGGCTACAGCTACAGAATTAATAATAGTTGCTACAGCGCTGCGCACCGAGCGCGAGCACTGACTGCCTTTTATTTGGTGTTTGACTCGTGGTCCCACTGGCAAAATCATTACTTAAAAAATTACTATCAGGCACCGTAAGTTGATCAATTAGATAAAATTGATTGCGTTTATATTACATTTGGCCTTAAGATTTTTTACAGAACTGGGCTCTGTCTACCCCGCATGCGAAAAAGACGTGATCATATGTAAAGAATAATACATTTCAACTGCCACTTATGATAATAATAATAATAAATTTAAGCTGGCAACACTTAAAGTCAACGAACGTCTTAATTTTGATACACCCAATTTTCGATCGTATAATTAGTTAAAAATGAAACCAGAAGTTTAAGAGCATAACACAGATTTAAAAAAGCAGTTTCTTACATATTTTATCAATAATATCACAAAATGCATATTAAATTAAACAGAACCATAACCCAGAAAATTGTGACAGTGATGTGTCAACATTTAACATGTCATAAAATAAATTTTGTAAATATCAATATGAAGACTAAATTATGTTGACGAGATCAGCGGCTCGTCGTGCACAACTACCAGCTCCGGACCCGTCGCCCATCTCCGCCTCGCCACGGCCCGAATCCAGCCCCATCGTGAACGCTGTGACACGGGCCGTGGCAGTTGCGTCGAGCTCGAGCGACGAGTATTTCTCTCCGCCCACGACGCCACCACCAGTTCGTCGGCGGGGAGGACGCCGGCCGCCGGACGGCTTAGGACCTCGAGGCCCACCGGCCTCTGATAGGGTCCCAGCTCCCGGCGGGAGTGTGCAGCGCATGCGATGGACGCAATCCATCAATGAAAATGTCATGCGCTCATACTATGGGGCTACAGAGGGAGGAAACAACCTGACCGCGTACCGTGTTCGGATGCTCTCTCTGTTTCAGGTGCTTGAGCCAGCTGTTAACGTGTCGGCGCAACGACTGTCGGATCAGGTGCGAGTCATCCAGCGTAATCGTATGTTGGATGACAATGTACTTGATCGCCTGCGAATTGAAATGCAGAGTAGCCATGTCATTGCCCCATCGGTGCATGCTGAAGTATCAACTCAGCATAGCACAATACCGGTAGGTGCTAATGACGTGAGTAATGACATGGTTACTAGTGTAAGTACCCAGTGCAATGAGGAAGTGAGGAGTGCTTTGGAGGGTGCGATTCGAGAATATCGGTTCATACAACCCGACCTTAGACCACGAATACCTCGTTTGCCCATGCATAACAAAAATAGGGTGCTGATGGCTGTTCTGGATTCGCAGTTATCAAACTATTTTGATAACTGCGAAGACCTCATTGATGCTCATTCAATCTTGTATTGTGCGGCTGTAGCGGCATGTCGAGTAGCTCATGTCAAATTTTCTGATGACAGAGCTACACGACCTAAACCAGCCGTACCGGCATGGCAGTGCAGGATTGAACGACGTATTGATGGGGCCAGAGCACTTATCGGCAAACTGATCAGCTTCAGGGAGGGCAATACTCGCCCTAGAGTGATGCGTTTTGTGAGGCGGGCGTTCTCTGGGACTGATATCAGTCCTCAAGACTACATGTCCCGTGTCACAGAGCGCATCGACTTCCTGAAGCAGAAAGTGTATGCATGGGCAAGCCGTATCCGTAGGTATAAACGGCGGGTGGACCGTTACGTTCAAAATCGCACATTCCAAAGAGATGAAAGGTGGGTTTATAGAGCTTGGGAGCGACCGGACCAAGGTGTGGTTGACACGCATCTGCCGGATGATGATGCCATGTGTTCATTCTGGCGCAGCATCTGGTCGGTGCCTGTTAGCCATACCGAGGATGAATGGACTCAGGGGGTCGAGCGGGCGTGCGATCTAGTACAAGAAATGGGGGCAATTACTATCATCCCCCAAGATGTAGTTTGTGCAGTCCGTCCGTTACCTAACTGGAAATCTCCAGGGCCGGATGGGCTGCACAACTTTTGGATAAAATGGTTCACTAGTTCGCACGCTCGCCTGGCAACTCTGTTCCAGTCAGCCTTAGAGTCAGGGTCGCTTCCCGAGTTTTTAACAACAGGTATAACCCATCTGCTCCATAAATCGGGTAGTACTGCGGAACCCAAGAATTATAGACCGATTACCTGTCTTCCGACAGTCTATAAAGTTCTTACATCTATTTTGAGAACTAAAATAAACAAACACATTGAAGACAATTCTATCATGTCTGCTTCTCAAAATGGATGTAGGAACGGGTCTCGTGGTACTAAGGAGCTACTCCTCATTGATATGACCATTAGCCAACAGGTCCGCCGTTCTCGAAGGAATCTGTCGACATGTTGGATAGATTATAAGAAGGCCTATGACTCGGTGCCACATACATGGCTCATGAGGGTGCTAGAGTTGTATAAAGTTGATGCAACTCTGCGCACCTTCCTGATGTCGTGTATGAGACAATGGAGGACGGTCCTTCGCTATCCAGGATGTCGGCAAATTCAAAGGAATAGCGAACCTATAAGGATAGAGCGAGGTATATTCCAGGGTGATAGTTTGAGTCCACTTTGGTTCTGCTTAGCCTTAAATCCTCTTAGTACGCTGCTAGAGGATTCAGGTCTAGGCTACCGGTTGAGGAGAGGTGGTCAAGTTATATCTCACCTCCTTTACATGGATGACCTGAAACTCTTTGCCCCCAACGATTTGCAACTGATGGAGTTATTGAAGGTAACTGAAACCTTTAGTAGTGCCATCAGGATGGAATTCGGTGTGGATAAATGTGCGATCATGCATGTAAAGCGAGGGGAGATTGTGGAATCGGTGGGAACCCAGCTCACGGATACCATAAATTTTAGATCCCTCTCAGCAACTGAAACCTATAAGTATTTGGGTATGTCGGAAGCGCTGGGCATCAATGTTGCTGACATGAAGCGATCGTTGAAGGATCGATTCTTTGGCCGCCTGAGGAAAGTATTTAATAGTCTTTTATCAGGCGGAAATAAAGTGCGTGCCTTCAACGGTTGGGTCATGCCGGTTTTGATGTACTCTTTCGGCATACTCAAATGGTCTCAAACAGAACTAGACACCTTGGATAGGAAGGTCCGTACACTGCTGACGGAATATCGAATGCATCACCCACGGTCTTCAGTTATGAGACTGTATATCCCGCGAAGGTGTGGGGGTCGAGGCTTTTTAAATGCTAAGACCATTAACAATCGCGAGATATGCAGTCTCAGGGAATATTTCCTTAAAGTTGACGTGGGGATGCATAAAGATGTAGTCACAGTAGACAAGGGCCTCACCCCGCTCTCCTTGGCTAAAGAGAACTGGCTCAAACCTGTAGTGCTTGACACTAACGACCGCAGGGAGGTATGGCAGAGTAAGCAGCTTCACGGACGCTTTTTCCGGGCCTTGCATGGGCCCGATGTAGATCTAACAGCGTCCGTAGCCTGGCTACGTTCTGGTGACCTCTTCGGAGAAACTGAAGGTTTTGTCTTTGCAATTATGGATGAAGTTATCATGACGAATAACTACCGGAGATATATTGTGAAGGATGGCACGGTTGACATATGTCGGGCATGCCACCGTCCAGGCGAATCAATCCGACACATTATCTCTGGGTGTTCTCGTCTAACTAACGGAGAATACTTGCATAGACACAACCTTGTAGCCAGGATAATACATCAGCAACTTGCCCTACAATACAGCCTTGTGGAATCGGAAGTTCCATACTACAGGTATGTGCCCGACCCAGTTCTCGAAAATGGTAGTACCACATTGTACTGGGATCAATCCATCATCACTGACAGGACTATTGTAGCCAATAAACCTGATATAGTGGTGGTGGATCGATCAGAGCGGCGCGCAATGATTGTTGATATAACAGTCCCGCATGATGAGAACCTCGTGAAAGCCGAAAAAGATAAGCAAATTAAATATCTTGACTTGGCTCGCGAGGTTGTCGACATGTGGGATGTTGACTCAGCGATCATTGTGCCGATAGTAGTAACAGCCCATGGCTTAATTGCCAAGAGCCTCGATCAACACCTAAAGAGGCTCTCGTTAGGCAGCTGGATCAAGGGCTTGATTCAGAAGGCAGTACTTTTGGACACGGCCCGTATTGTGAGGAGGTTCCTTTCCCTGGAGCCCTGACCGCCGGTAGCTTGGACCCTGTTCCCGATACCGGTGGGCTACTATTTTTATATTTTTAAATGTTTTTTTTTTTTATATATTTAAATATTTAAAAATGTAAATTATATGTGTTAAAATAAATAAAGGATAATAATAAATATATAGGGACATATCACACAAATTGAGCTAGCCCCACATTAAGATGTGAACTTGTGTCGCAGGATACTAACTCAACGATAGTATATTTTATAACAATACTTACTTATACAGATAGTCAATAGTCAACAGTCAAAAAATTTTATTCATCTTAAGATATTTTAAATATCATTTGGTGAACGTCACTTTACATTTACAATTGGTTTACAATGTTATGTTATTGTTGACGTCAATAAGTTACTTAAAGCTAAGTTTACACCGCTTCCAAGGCGGAGTGCAGAAGAAGCGGCAACAAACTGCACGACGCATTTTCTCCAAATGACGTCAACTTACAATCTACGACATACAAGTACCTACTTAGAACTAATATGTGGACGTGAGCTTACATTGTCATGTGATAATTTAAAATTCAATTAAATATGTCAAATAATAATTTAAAATTCAATGAGAGATGTCAAATAATAATTTTCGAAAAATGAATTATTAACATAATAAACATCCAAGACCCAGGTCATTCTGGAGAAGATCGTTTTCCATCATGACCTGACCGGGGATCGAACCCGGGACCCCCGTGTCGCAGGCTGGCGTGTTGACCGCTGCGCCACAGAGCTCGACTTCTGAAAGTTGATCAACTTCTCGAAATTTAATCGATTTACGCTTCTTGTTATTTTCCGGTGACTTTGTATATTTCCGGTATTCCTAGAGTGGATGAAAACAAGTGGAAACATACCAGGAAGAATGTTTTCTTTTTTCACGGTAATGAATCGATCTCGATCAGGCGCATTGTTTTGGGGGGCAATACCAGCTACTGCCAAGACAAAGCCATACATGTCACCATTCGAAAGGCTATTGTACCCTAATACCACTTTCTGTAAACAAGTTGCATTATTTTAAAATTATAAAACATAATCTGTGACAGTCCGGGGAAGAATACAAATCGAAAGACATCTCACACTTCAAAATCGGTCAAGCCGTTTAGACTACAGGAAGCAACAAAGGAATTGCCATACTACATAGGCCTACTATCTTCTAGGCAGGTTTTAAGTATTTCCACCAAGGTTTTGTCACACTTACCATGTTTGGCAGACGGGTTTCGACGCTGCTGCCCATCGAAACATAACTTTAAGCGAGGGAAGGTTTGGAATTTGTTGAACTTGGAGGAACGGTAGAGCCAGGCTATCGGCGAAAATTACTTTTGCTAGTAGCATGAATGGGCCGGCTCGTCCGGGGAAGTACCACACTCTCACAGAAAATCGACGTTTGAGTAGTAGCTTTACAGCTTCTATGCTTCGTTCGGTGAGTGAGAGCGCCGGAGGCCTATACTCCCCTCTGGGGAGGGAAAAATAAAAGGCCGGCAACGCTTTTGTCATACCCCTGGTGTTACATTAGTCTATGGGCAGCGGTGATCACTTACTATCAGGTGACCCGCTTGCTCGTTTGCCGTCCTATGACATAAAAAAACGGGATAAAGGTATTTGGGATGCTACTTGCTCGGATAAATTGAGGATGAGAAAGTAGCAGCTCGGGAGACCGACGCGCGGAACCGATGCCATACCTTCCACCACCGGATAAACAGTTGAGGATGACATAATAAATAGGTATATAAAAAAAACATTAGGTTGGCTCTGGTAGTACAAAAAGGGTCGTGTTCCTGCAGTGGAGACAAAATAAGACCTGATGATGATGATGAACATTAGGTGTAGTAGTTAATAAATACCTGAACGCCATGGTCAGTGAATTGAGTACTCGTAAGCCCTGCGCTCTGGGTACAGCTAGACCCCAGTCTGTTGATGAAGTATACGTATCGAATCTTTTCATTATCAGGTGGCCGCTGAAGCTCTTTGAAGTGTATACCACTGAGATAATTGATTTCATCCAACATGCGTCTCAAGTTGGCTCTATAGTCTCTATCTGAAAAATAATATATATTGTGAGGAAACGCATTTTTGTACACTTTTGACTGAACCAGAGTACACTACTTACACAAACGTACACTACTTTTGACACTGGAAGTTTTTCGAAACAATCAGTACTAAAATACCGACTAAAATTAAACTCAGCATAGTCTTAAAGAGGAGAGTTGGGAGAGAATTAAAAAAATAACATAGAAAAAGGGAAAAATGAAATAAAAGTCACGCGTCTAACAACCTGAGCTAACACACAATGCGTTAAATTTAAAAAAATTGGCAAAGTGGAAAAAATAATTGGACAAAAATTACAAATTATTCAAAGATTGGAACTTTCCACCTCAAGCATAAAAGTATAGCGTCTAAAAACAAGAGCTAACACACAATGTATTAGTAAAAAAATAGGTAACGAGGAAAAGGCAGAGCAGAATAGGACCCCTCCAAGTCTTCCTGTGGATGTCGTTGAAGGCAACTTAGGGAACATTAGCTCAACAAAGCTTAAAAACGTCAAGGAGTCCTCTCCAACCCGTTTGGCCAGCGTAGAGAGTGAAATCCTCTGACTGCTCTGGCTAATTAATATAAGGGTTTGGTAGTACAGAGAGGGTCGTGCTTCAGTGTTAGTCAGTGGAGACTAAAACGGACCTGATGATGATGATACTTACCATAAGAAACAGCATCAATAAAGTATGGAATGATTCCTTTCGGCCAAAGCTTTAATTTGAAGATGTCAAGATCGTCCACGTCATAGCCAACTTCTCCTAGTTCTAAATCTCTTTTGAAATGTTCAGAGTCTATAAATAAATAAGCTATTTAATCAAATTTTTGTGATAAGCTTATACTATGAGCTTATCTATCTTCTATCTATCTACATAGTTATATATATATATATATAACGATTCCATTATTGACTAACTGACTGACAGACAACGCACGGCTAAAGCCTAAAAGCATGAAATTTTGCACAAATATTTCTTGTCACCAAAACGAAAAGATTTTTGCAATTTAGACCGAAAAAAGGGTAAAAAGGGGGTTTAAAGTTTGAATGAAACTTCGTCATTTTTTGATTGGGACTCATAAAACTTTAGATTTTCTTTGTTATTTATTAAAAACGAATAATGCCATTATTGAATTTAAAAAAATTGCACCCCTAAAAGGATACATAGGGGATTGAAAGTTTGTTTGAAACTTCATCATTTTTAAAGTGAGGGACATGAAATTTTATATTTAGCCCCTTGGAATATAAAAAATAAAAATACTATATTTGAAGTCAGTTTTACGTCGTTAAGGGCAAAAAGAAGGGGTTGGAAGTTTATATGAAACTATGTGGGTTTGGAAGTGAGCGACATGAAATTTTAGATTTACGTCCTGGATAAGTAAAAAAAATTTATGCACTCATTGGATTTCAAAAAATTGAGATTTTTAGGGAGAATTTTAAATAATACCTTTTATAATTACGGTACGATTTCCTCTTTTAACTCCAACCAAAATACCTGTAAAAAAATATTAGTGTTTAAACTAAAAGTGCAGGGCAATTACTTACTGACGGTTCAATGCGATTTTACAGAACCAGGCAGGGTTCTGTAAAATAGCATTTTCGCAATTGCGTTTTGGAAATACACGAGGGAGACCTTTGCCCAGCTGTGAGATAGAATAGGTAAAAAAACCGGCCAAGTGCGTGTCGGGCCACGCGCAGTATAGGGTTCCGTAGTTGCGATTGACAACTTTGAGTTCACACTGTTTACACTCGCATCTCACAGTTTAACGACCAAAAACATCTTACAATGAAAATTGTATTAAAATTTTACATTTTCAGTACATTTTATAAGTTGGTTGCCTATAACTTTTTAGTTTGCACTTAGTACTCAGCTCTGATAGTTTTCCTTTCAACTTCAGTATATATACTACTGCTGTAATTTTTTTCACGTATCCTTATATAACCGTTTAGCAGATAGAGGGGGGGACACTTACCTCTAACAAAAATTTTCATTTAAAACCAAATATTTCGGAAACGAATCCCTAAATCAAAAAATAGTGGTCTCAACCTCACAATATTTTTAAAGACCTTTTCAACGATACCCCACACGATTGGTATTTACCAAGAGAAAAAAAATTACTCCCCTACTTTACTTGTATGGGAGCTACCCTAATTTTTTTTTTTTCAAAATTTTTTCTACCACTTTTATGTCATGTTTAATATACATACCCATACCAAATTACAGCTTTCTAGTACTTATAGTCTCTGAGTAAAACCGCGGACGGACAGACAGACAGACAGACATGGCGAAACTATAAGGGTTCCTAGTTTACTACGGAACCCTAAAAAGGAAGAATATCTGGTTGGTTCGGTTCACTGAAATTGAATCTCTCTGGACAAAAAGGGCAGCAGATTTTTACAAGAAAATTCTATATTCAGTACATTGAGGGCTAGGCAGGCAGGATCATGGGGTCAATCAAAAATTAAATCATATTTTGTAATATCTTGGCGTTTTTAAGAAGAACTTGGTCACTTTTTATTTACTCACCGATATCAACGTAGGTGCCGTTTCGTTGATATAAGTCATATCCTGAAATCAAAAAGTATTTATTCAAATTTGTGAAAATATGAATGACAGGAAAGTAAAATTTAAATTCAATGAGACTTAATAATTTGGTAAAGTCTAACGTAGTACATACATCTTCATGCTAAATACATTCGAGCAACACGCCTGGTACAGAAGCCGTGTTGCTCGAAGCTAAATACTCATATTGTAATACCTTTTTTTAAGATTTTAAGCTTTGTGTATGACATATATGTGTGTAGACTTACGCCATAATAGTGCTATGATTCCTGCAAAAAAAGTTTTATTATGACAAATGTTCTATTTGATTTGTGTTCGAAACTGTATGAACCAGACACAATTCAAATGAAGTGTAAAAATGTGACATTTCACCGCTGATAAGAGATGGAATCAACAATATCAATTCATACGATCAATGTTCTCAACCCTTTACTAAGCGCAACTTCGAGCAACACGGCCTCCGTACGGAAGGCCGTGTTGCTCGAAGAAGCGCAATGAATTTTTTCAGCGCATATGTCACTACATGTAACCTCTGTGGCTTTGACTTAAGTATCGAATCGGAGTTCTTGGCGGGAATTTTAGCGGACTACACGGTGTCTGTTTTGGATTGTTTCGCAAATTGATCCTAGTGGACTTTAAAATGTGAAATTGGTGTTATTTTGTGTTATAAATGCCCATATTTATGAACAATGTGTAGAATAACTAAAATAGACTGTCATTGTGCGGCTGTAGTGAGATTTACATAGCGGGCTGGTGGTTGTCCGCCTTGCTGCGTCGTCAATGATGAAACCAGTGGATTCGCGAAGAGTTGTCGCCAGGGGCTCCGTGAAAACAACGAAAATGTAACACCATCATTTCGTTGACAACCAAGAAGAATAACTCGCCAACGGCGAAATATATAGAGAAAGGCTCTAAAGGACTTGTATCCAGGGCCTTAAAACAATACTTAAAAAAAAATGTCACGATGAAAAACGATCTATTTAGCCAGGCCATATTCTGAAATCTATGAGCCAGGCCAATCTAAATTGGCCTGGGTTTTCGTTGTTTGTCAATCAATACAGGTATGTTACTCTTTAAGATACAGTGCCTATCGTGGATTTATATTGTATCCCCTGTCTAAATGTGACAATTTATTGTGATAACTTGATATGTGTGATTTGTAACTATATTTATTTTTCTATTTGTTATAGAGATACACACATTCGCGGCAATGCAATTTTTCCTTTAAGTACTACCCGTCTATGCTACTCGGTATTTAGTAGATTATCTTGATAATCTCTGAATATTACACATAGCGCCACCTGTGTATAATCGGTGCGCAACTCTGTTCGTATGATATCGTGGACACACCAAAGATGACTAATGACAAAATTAAAATTAAAAACAGACTTACCATATAAGTGACTTACTAATAAAGAACATTGTAAATACGTTTCAATTGTGCCTTTTCTCATTCTTTTACGTAAGGTTTATAAAATACTATTTTACCGTCGAAATAATAAAATTAAATTGAATGTTGATAACTACAGGACATTACGGCACAAATTTTGTTTAGCAAATATTGCTGTTTTTATTTTTTACTCGACTCGCAGAATAAAGAGGTAACTGTACCTAGTATTCCCGGGTCACGTGGTCCCAACCTCTAAATTTTACTAGTTGATCCCGTAGGCTGACATACCTAGATGGCGTCACTCTTTGCTACACAACATTGTATCTACCATATTATGAGGCTTTATATGATTTACATTCTTGAATTTCTTTCTATTTGTAATGTATTAGGAATAAAATGATTGGCGTCGCTACTGTGCCTAGTGTGCGGCCTTAATTACGAGAATTACAATTTTTGCAACTGTCAAGGAAGTAGTGTATTGTTTTTCGAGTTTCCGTATATTTGTATATAAATACACTCCTCAAAAAAAAAGTCATACTCCGACCAATCTTACTTTTAGCTTAATCCCAACTGTATATATATATTTTTTTTTTCCTAAGAATTCGTATTTTCGTTTGTTTATTCGGTCATCAAAGTTTGTAAGAAAACTTTTTTGTATGAAATATGTTTACTGACGTGGTTCCTTTAACTACAACCAGATGGCAGCCGGGACCAACGGCTTAACGTGCCTTCCGAAGCACGGAATCATCTTTCTTATCAGACAATCAGGTGATTCATGCCTGCAATGTCCTAACCAAACTGGGAACAACTTAACAAAGTATGCTTCCCGTGAATCGAATATACGACCCCCGGGTCAACAAGGCAAACGCCTTAACCACTGGACCACGGAGGCTGTAGTGTTTGTTACTTTGATGTTTAACGAACACTTTATAGCGTATAGTTATACGGCATTTTTGCACTTATTTTCACTGTGTTTTCTCGGAACAAAATCTCGGAATCAGAATCTCTAATGGAATACAGAATCGAACGAAAAAAGGTGAAAATCGAAAAATAAAATCAGACTTCCCATAGAAATTCGCTAATCGGCGATTTTGTATGGGAGGTTTGAAAATTTTTACGTTTTATTCCTTTTTTACAATTCTGTATTCTATTACGGATTCTGATCCCGTGATTACAATATAGTTCATAAGTTTAATAAAAAGTATAGTTTAATAAAAAAGTAACATTAAGTAAAATAAGCCTGCACAGGATACATATATATGTAATATATTCATGTTTTCATACTTATAGCTAAACTTTTGATGAGATGAAATCAATCGTGTTACTTAAGAGTCCCACGTAAAGCCGAAATCCCATACAAACGTAGTTTGGTTTTAGTTTTACAACAGTTAAGCCAATCTCAATCAAATTTCGTACGTATACCTTATCTGGTCTTATGTACGAAATTTGGTTGAGATTGGCTTAACTGTTGTTAAACTAAAACCAAACTACGTTTGTATGGGATTTCGACTTTACGTGGGACTCTTAACTCTGCCGTGTCAAATTGCATTTCTCGTCGCAATATGGTAACATTATTGGAAGAATCCTAATCCTATAATATATCCTAATCCTAACTAATATATGTTACGCTTTCACGCCGATTCTACTTAACCGATCATCATGAAATTTTGCATACACATAGGTTAGGGTACTGAGAAGGACATAGGTTATATATCATGCGGGCGGAGCCGCAGGTAATAGCTAGTAAAAGAATAAATTAAAAAAATCTTGCACTAATTATATAGGCTTATCTCAAATAAATGCGAAGAGATTTTTATTGAATTGTATATTTATAATTTTAACCGACTTCATAAAAAAGAGATTATCAATTCGACCTGTATGTATGTAATAATTGTCTGAACGGAATTGACCAGTTTTTGTATACTCGTTAGTTAGTCTAACTCCAACTTCTAAACATATGAGAAGAGATAGGTGAAGTACCAATTATGAAAATTGACATATTTAGCTCGCTGTATTCGAGCTAAATATGTCAATTTTCATAATTTTCAAAATTTTCGTAAAAGATTCAAATTTAAATAATATACAACAAATATTATTTTTCAACTTCCTAGGAATAACAAATGCATTATTTTTCACACTGTTAGGTATTTTAAGTAGGAATATATTTTACAAAAGAATATTCAGATTTTACAAGCATATTTATTTAAAAAAAACATCAGCTTTATTATTTTTGATAACACCACACGCTAAATCGTGGTATTATTCAAGCTATATATTTAAATGTACTCTATTGTTGATTTTTTTTTGCTTATTGGGTCTCTTGTGTTTATGTATTTTAACAGTTTTAGTTATCCTCCTTTCGCGGGAAGAGTCACTAAAATATACATCAATATCTTCACTTGTAAGTACTTCAGCCAGCTTCATATGTTTTGGTCTGTATTCTTCTACGTCGTGTTCTTGATCATCTCCTGATAGTCCTAAATATTTGTTCGGTAACGGCCTCGGAACTCCTTTATCGTATTTATTTTTATCATCTTCATCGAACTTGGCTTTAACATGATGGCCACTGTCTTCTATATAGTATTTTTTTTCATCTGAGGAGGTACTATCAGGATTATCGACAGTATACTTGTGATGCTTGTCCCTTGGACTTTTTGATGTTGATTTTGAAGGCTTATGTCCAGGTTCATCATCATCGTGCTTCCCTTCACCATACTTTGATTTTGGATCATCAGGGTTACCAAAATTCATATCCTCCGGGAACTGTGTGGTTTTTTGGCCTGGATATGCTGTCGTCATGTACATGTAAGACAGTTTAGATGGATCCGGGACTTTCTTAAATTTCTTGTTGGATATATAATTGTAAGTCCTCCTCATTTTCAAAACATCGTAAAAAGTAAAACCGTAACCCATGGCTTCTGGTACGTCGAGCTGTGCATGTTTGGAACACAAAAATATAGAATCTCTATAAAAAAGTGACATTAACAACAACAGTATTACTGAAAGGTAGCACGATATTATGTTTTACTCATAAGCTTTATTGTTCCATAAAATATAAAAGTTGGTATATATCAAACCTTCGGCTTTAAGGTGGCATATCCATTTTTTGTATATTCGTGATAGCGAAAGTGACTAGCACTGCCATAGTCATATGCCAGGTCATGGTATAGCCACTCGTCAGCTTTCAAAACATCAAATAAATGCAGTTTCTCTGGAATAATTAAAAATCTTAATAATATATATGTATATAATATAATAATATAATCCTAATTCTAATCCTAACTAATATTATATAAATGCGAAAGTGAGTTTGTTTGTTACGCTTTCACGCCGTATCTACTGAACGGATTATCATGAAATTTTGTATACACATAGGTTAGGGTACCGAGAAGGACATAGGCTATATATTACGCGAGCGAAGCCCCGGGTAACAGCTAGTAGTTTATAAATTTAGGATGAGGAGCAGTGGCCTTCGTAGTTTTGTATGTAGTTAACACGCTAGTCAAGTACAAGGGTAGTAAGTACCAAACATTGAATACGGTACTACGTACATTGGTGAGTACTACTGTAGATAGAAAACACAAGTTGCCATATGACTTCAGAACAATTGAAGCTATATTATTGACCTTGGAGAATCAAAAGGCTCAAATAGGATGGATAAGCTAACTTGGGATTGCAATG